>CAXKVI010000004.1:16567662-16802662 GCA_964058755.1 Campiglossa producta | reverse complement strand
TATCCATCTGCATTTTAACTGCAAAGCGAATTGGTATAAATCACTCATACGCCATGGCAGTCCCATAATCGCTACTAGAACATTTTATTGCATTACCACATAATATATCATTATCGCATCACATTAATTTTGTTAATTTATTTAAGTGAATTCTAAAATTGTTTTGGTATAATTTAGACAGCACACATAACATGTGGCTTTTGTCAGCGGCACGAGGGAAGGAAAAAATAAATTAAATTCGGCCATAAAACATTAAAAATATTTGAGAGTGAAATGATTTTCGTTAATCACGTAAAGTCATATTTTTAGGCTCAGTTATAAATTTTAATTTTAAATCACAATATATGTATAATGCACTACAAGACAAACTTCCTCGTTTTAAGACTTCCAACTCTAAGCATCAGACTTGTATTGATATCAAGAGACCGCTTACACTTTCCATTCTACTTAGTTCCCATACCAATACTTCGTTGCATGAACATCTTTACAAAAATCGCTTGTCTAACTTTTCAAAAACTGCTGCACGTAAATTTCAGTTATTTTGCAAACATCTCACCTATTGATTTATAACATCCTCACCTGCTCACTATCACAAGCTCTCAACTTTTTTGAATTGCAGTTTCGGTGCTCTGCTGAAAGCTTTTAGGAAATGTGAAAATCGTAAAAATTTGTTTTTACTTTGCTTTGCGCGCCAATTCATTTTCAATGGCTTTTCGTTTCACAATTAATTGCAATTCATTTTTGGCTGACGTTTGGTTGCCGAAGCGGCTGCTCGCAGTCAAACGTTTTTGAAAAATGCATGCAAATGAAGATAAATTGCTGCTAAAATGTGTTTGCCTCGCCATTGTTGCTTTGGCAGCTGTTTTAAACTTTATGCACTCATCAATGTGGATGAAGTTGCTGATGGCAGTAGCAGTTGGCACTGATAAAGTTGTTCAAAATGTCAAGGGGCATTTATTGACGATTGAAAATCGTTGACGGTGAGTTAGATTTTAGAAATTGTATTAATTTTTGAATTTTTGGTCTGTACTAGCAAAAAACGATTCCAGCGCCACCTAGCGGGGTTCTCTTTTGTAACAGAGTTTTTGATTTCTCATCAAAATTACATGTCACAATAAGAAGATAATCCGATCATCAATATGGGCATTGCAAATGTCGCCAGCGACATCTAGAGAGAAAAATATAGTCAATGTCGAGAGGACTTATCCGATTCCGATCCGACTATAAAAATTTTTCGAAAAAATTCGTCAAGTGGTTGTCACACAAAAGGCTCCTACAACTCTATATCTGTGCCGATTTGCCATAATCGCTTAAGTCGACCTTGCATTTTATACCAATCAACATTTGTTTATATAAAAATCGAAGAATTTTCTAAGGATGCGTTCGAGGGTGATCTTTAAATTCTGACCTCGGTCTCGATTACCTCGAACTATTTTCGAAAAAGGTACATCTGGGTACCGGGGGAAAAAAAAATGTGTGCAGCAGGCGCAGGTATGTCTTGGTTCGATACTTGTGGGCCGGACTAAAGGATTTGCTATTGAATAGATTGGACATGAATAACCTGAGCTGGGTTGATAATAACTCTTGCGGGAAGCGTGATTTTTTTGCCTCTGTCTAGATTTCAAGCGATCTATGGAGCTCATTGAGTTCACTAACGCTAATTTAGCTCTGGTGATCGGAGCTTTAGGAGAACCCTCTTTGCTGCAGTTTAATGGAAGATAATGCAGTAAAATCACCGAGGCTTTAGCTTTGGCCAAAAGCAGGAGAAGATGCTCCCGTCAGGCTATCTTCGTACGGTTATGAATAATTATTACCAACGTCTTCTTCTTTCTATCATTCTTCGTTTTCCCCCTTTTTATCTCTTCCTTTTACCTTTTTTCCTTTATCTCCTAGATTAATTATATAATTTTGCTGTTCTGATTGTTTTATGGTCACTCCCTTAATTTCTCTTTTGATGTCTCATTCCACTCATATCTCAATTCAACCAGGCTACGCTGCATTCACATTAACAGTTTTCTTCTACCTTTAATCATATCACTCTTCCTCTCTCATAACTAGCATCACTGTCATTGAACATTTCACATATCTTTTATTCACACTCAGTCTAGACATGGTGCATGCATCGTCACTGTCATTAGATACTGATTGTTGATGGTAGTCGCGACGACGCCACGCGTTATTACATTACATTACTGTCGCCGGACCGCCTTCATAATATGGTGACAAATAAAAGGAAGGAAAAGCTTATCATTTTTTGTATATAAAATTTCACTTACATCCTTCCGCTCCGTTATTCCATTCCTACCTAGTCATTACACTATACGACAAAATTAACTTTTTTCTGGATATGGGACCAAACCAACTTTTTCTGAAGAGATTAAGACATAAGTAAAAAAATGGCATTCCCCGTTTTTCGAACTTAGCCTCCAAAAATAAGTTATTGAAAAAGTTAAAATTTGGGCGGGTCCTTCCTGCTCCTCTTACTTGATTGGTGTACTTTTTTTAATTTGAGAGTGTATGTATAAAGAAATATTATATTATTAAGAATATACGGCTTTTGATATTTTCGAACATCTCACTTTGGCTCTGTATAGCACTTCTTACATACATTTTTTAATAGAAAAAGGACATCAATCAAGAGAGGCAAGCAGGCCACGCCCACACTTTGACTTTTTCAATTTTTTCAACGAAACAATTAGAAAACCACTTTCAAACATCCAACTTCGAAAGCGCGTAACTAAATTTTGAAGGCTAACTTCGAAAAACGGGGAACGCCATTTTTTACTTATGTCTTAATCTCTTTAAAAAAATTGGTTCGGTCCCCTACCCAGCCGGCGGCTGTACAGTGTAATTTAAAATATCTAGCTTTGAATTTTTTCGAAGATCTCACTTTGGCCCTGTATAGCACTTGTATACACACTTTTAAATAAAAAAGGACACCAATCAATCAAGAGAGGCATGCAGGCACCGCCAACCTTTTGCTTTTTTTCAATTTTTTAAACCAAACAATCGGAAAACCACTTTCGAACATCCAACTTCGAAAGCGCATAACTAAATGTTAGAGGCTAACTGCGAAAACCGAGAAACGCCATTTTTTTCTTATGTCTTAATATCTAAAAAAAAAAATTGGTTCGGTCCCATATCCAAAAAAAAAGTTGATTTTATCGTATAGTGTTATCGCACATACATAAGCATCCCTGCGTGCCTCTTTTATATTTTCCGCTTGCTTAAGTGTATGTTAAGTATGTTCGGATGTATGCAGTTGTTTATTTTTATAATTATTTACTGTTTTATTACTTGTGTGAGAGGGCTTTTTTTGTTATTAGTCGTTATTGCTGTTGTTCTTTGTTTGTATGTTCTTCTTATACAATATTTTGTTGTTTTGTTTATTTTTTCGCATTGAAAATTCTATAGTCACAAGGCGCCAAATTATATATCCAACAAGGCAACAATAACAATCGACACAATTAACGCTGTTCTTTGATGGTTGAATGAGTGCTCTTTCGAATGAGTGAATTGCACTGTGCTCGCTTTGCTGAGTTAATAAACGCTGTGGGTCCTCAATTATAATTTTATTTTTATGTTTCCTTTCTTTTTATTTCCTTGCTGTTAGAGTTTTCATAAAAACTTGTTGCTTTTTTATTCCAGATTAATATTATCAACTATCAGAGAGTAAACAAGGAAAGCTAGGGAGTTAGGAAAGTGCAGGTAAAAAAAAAAACGTAAAGAAACGAAACAACCAAAAAAAACATCTTTTCGAAGTTAGCTTCCAAAATTTAGTTATGGCCTTTCGAAGTTCGAAATTAAGCGCTTTTAATCTTGCTTTTCCAATTGCTGTATTTAAAAAACTAAAAAGGGAGAAATGTGTGTGTGGTTTACTTGTTCGATTGGTATACTTTTTTTTACAACGCCATGAAGTTCTTCGAAATCAGTTGAACATTTTTTCAAACATATGGCTTTTAATTTTTCGAAGATCTTAGTTTTGACGACTTTAACAACTTTTAAAACAAAAACAAAAAAAATGAATATACAATTTAACCCAATTACACCCCATTTTCGAAAATTTGTATACGATTTTAGAATTTCGAATTCTCGAACATCAAATAAACTGCCTTTTTTCGAAGAAACAATTCTAGAAAATTTATGTGTATGTGCTGGGGCTACAAACTCGGCTTTTTGGTTTGGATTTCAGCTGGTTTTCACAAATTGAAAATTTTTCAAAAGCTGTTTTAACTTTTCGAATATCCCAAAGCTTTTCTAATTTTATAAAAAATAATTGTAAACTAGCCTATTTTTAAATTTTTATATGTACTAAGGTGATAGACTCAGTGTTAACCCCGGCTTTCAGCGCATTTTCGAATATTTTAAGGCGCTAACTATTCGATTTCGAATTTTCGAACATCAAATAAGTCGTTTAAAACACTTCAAAAGGTATGTACAAGTGTATGTTCAAGACCGATTAAGTTGGGCTTTCGGTCCGGATACTATAGATTTTTTTTAGAATCTCGATTTTTCGAATATCAAATAAATGTTTCGGAAAGAAAGTTACCATTAAAAAAATTATCGTACGTATTTATGTATAAGTGTATGTACTAGTTAGACTAGCTCGGCTTTCTAGTCTGATTTATACATATAGTAATACAACTTACAAATATAAGGAGATTTTCGAAAAAAACATGTATAAGGTGTTTTAAGTTCGAATTTTCGATTTCGAAATATCCCGGCTCTTTCGATGAAAAGCAAATGTGTACAGTTTATGTGTAAGTGCTGGGGCTACAAACTCTGACTTTTGACCTGGATTTCAGCCGATTTTCGCAAATTGAAAATTTTTTTTTTGTAATCTCGAATATGCAAGAAATACTTTTATTTTATGATCAATATTCGTAAATAAAACTATTAATAAATATACTTTCAGGGCATTTGAATATTTTGACACGGTTTCTCTGGGATTTCGAATTTTCGAACATCATTTGAAACACTTGAAAAGGTATGTACTAGAGTATGTCATCCATTTTATATACAATCTCGATTTTTCGAATATCAAATAAATATTTAGAAAACAAAGTTGACACTAAAAATTTAAATATAAGTGTATACTACGGAGATTAGCTTGGTTGTCAAGTCTAGTCATTGAGCTGATTTTCAAAAAGGAATTTGTACAATTTCGAATTTTCGAAAATGTAATTTAAAAAATAAATTTCTCCATCGAAGCAATTTTAAGACTTCAACTATCCGAATATGAAAAATAACCAATTTTTTATCAAAGAAACTTGATTTAGAGAATTAACTGAGAAGAGAAAGTACTGGTGTCATTCCCAGTGTGACTTTTAGAGGGGTTTCTTATAGTTTTAGACGAGTTAAATAAGATTTCGAATTTTCGAATATTAAGTAGCTTTATATTTTGGGTTTAGGTTTCAATTAGAGAAATAATAGGGCTGAAATAGTACTGCGGTGATTACCTCAGTTTTCCAGATTTCAACTGCTGCCGAATTCTGAGACTATTTTATTCAATTTCGAAAATTCGAACATCAAGTAAAAATTTTTTCTATAAAAAACAATTTTTACTGGAGACTCGACTAAGTAGAAATAATACTGAGATCGTTACCTAGGTTTTCCTATCTACCTTTTAGCGAGTTTTCTTATATTTTTAGGTAAATTTTATAAAATTTCGAAAATTAGAAAGTTTTATAAAATTTCGAAAATGTAACTTGCTTTGTTGGTTCTTGGTTTTAATTAGAGAATTCACAGGGCTGGGCTAATTAATTTCTTTTTAGCACAGATTTAAGCTGCTTTTTGGATATTTTGAAACGGTTTGTAGGAAATTTCGAAAATTCGAACATTAAGTAAAACATTTTTCTTCATAAAACATTTTTTATTGAAGACTCGACTATGTAGAGATACTACTGATGCCGTTACTTCGATTTTCCAGTCTACCTTTCGGTCGGGCTAATTACCTTGATTTTCTAACTGAGAATTTAGCGTTTTTTCATATTTTTAGAAGGATTTTATGAAATTTCGAATTTTCGAATATTACATATTAAGAAAATTACCTGGGTACAGATAGTACAACGGTGTGAGTTTATGCATTATAGCGTGTTTTCATATATTTTTATAGCTGTTTTATGGAATTTCGAATTTTCGAATATTGAAGAAACTGTGGGTTTGAAAAGCAATTCAAATGTGAGAATTGTCTGGGTATAAATAAGTAGTACTGCTGTAAGTTATTTGACTAGGCAGTCTTAGTTTCAGCGGGTTTCCAGGAACTTTTCACATTTTTATGTAACTTTAGATTTTGCGAACATCAAATAAAATAGTATTTTCGAAAAGGAACATTTTAGAACTCTTTAATTTATATACTAATTACGTCGATTTATTACTAGAAATGTTCGGACAAACAAGCAAGTCCCTTTCACAATGCTTTGCAAAATTTATGTACTTATGTATTCACTCCTCGCTTCATATTATCGTTATTAGTTGTTTGTATCAGCTTAACCATAATGCCCTTGCGGTTATGACACTTGTATCAAAATGCAAATATTAGTTTTTTGTTATTGTTTGGGACATAAATAATGTTAAACGCCTCAATATAATATGCTATAAAATATTTTGTATTCCTATCATCGCTTTATTCAACATCAATATTAGTTTCATTAAGCCACAGTGGCCTGCGGTTATCGTAATGATTGTTTTTTGTTTTTATTTACATTTGGTAGGCTGTGTAGAGTACTTGAGCTAAATGGCAAGGGGTTTAGGTTCGACGTACAACGCAACTTACATGAAATTTTGCATTTTTTTTTAGCTGCAGTCACATAAAAATATTAGGCTTGACTTTAAAAATCGGCCTTAAATTCGCTAGAGATAAACTCTATCCCACTTATTACACTACACGACAAAATCATCTTTTTTTTTTGTATGGGATTAAGGCATACATACATAAATAAAAAAATAGCAATCCCCGTTTTTCGAAGTTAGCTTCCAAAACTTAGTTACGGGCTTTCGAAGTTCAAAGTTGGACCTTTCAAAGATTTGGTTTTCCAATGATTTTCTTTAAAAAATTTATAAAGTTTAAATGTGGGCGTGGCCTACTTCCTCCTCTTACTTGATTGGTGTACTTTATTTGAAAGTGTATCTATGAAGAAATATTATATAATTTAAAATATGCAGCTTTTAATTTTTTCGAAGATATCAATTTGGCCCTGTATAGCACTTCTTACATACATTTTTGAATAGAAAAAGGACACCATTTAAATGAGACGGGCAAGCAGGCCACCCCCACATTTTGCCTTTTTAAATTTTTTGAACAAAACAATCAGAAAACCACTTTCGAACATAGAACTTCGAAAAGCCGTATCTAAATTTTGGACGCTAATTTCGAAAAATGGGGAACGCCATTTTTTTACATATGTCCTAATCTCTTAAAAAAAGTTGGCATGGTTCCATATCCAGCCGGTTGCTGTACTGTGTTATATATGTATTTAAAAAATGCTGCCTTTAATTTTTCGAAAATCTCCTTTGACCCTGTATAGCACTTCTTACAAACATTTTAAATAGAAAAATGACACCAATAAAACAGGAGAGGCAAGCAGGCCACGCCCAAATTTTGCATTTTTCAATTTTTTAAATAAAACCACTTTCGAACATGGAACTTCGAAATCCCGTAACTAAATTTTGGAAGCTAACTTCGAAAAACGGGGAACGCCATTTTTTACTTATGTATGAATCTCTTCAAAGGAATTGGTTTGGTCCTGTTCGCTGCTGTACAGTGTTGTTATTAGCTAGGCTTCTATTATTTATTTATTCTCATACTTTATTTTTATAGGTATTTGCCTGGCTTGATGACGATATTAATGTCGAAAGCCAAATTGCTTTCACTTTTACATTGAACTGTTATCACAGATTATGTATACAAGGCCACGATTTCTTTTTTTATTTTTTGGTAATCTCATATAGTTGTATGTGTGTAATACTTGGCATTTTGATGTGGTAGTGAAATTGGAAGTTAATAATAATACTACTCAATGAAAAGAGACTCAGTCATAACTGATATATTGGACTAGAATTAAAAAAAAAAAATAGTTGTATGTAAATTTCGAAGAGAAAAATGTTCATATGTAATCAAAGCTATTATATATACATCGATCATGTATCAATTACTAATTTATTATTTACTCGTTCCATCAGTTACTAACGACCTGAGTAAGCTTCAAACAAAACAAAAAAAAAAATTCACAAAATATCACACAAACGCTTAAATAAATATATGAACCTATCCCTGTAGTTAAAATCCTTAGCTCTCAACCCCGGTAGTGCTTCGTTATGCATCCTGAAAAAGTACGAAATGGTCCCTAAAACACTTCCATAATAATCTCTAAAAGATTTCGAAGTCAATTTAGATATGATCCTTTAGATACGATTCAGAAAAACTCCTCAAACAGTCCCGGAAAAGTCCCTAAACTATCCCAAACAAATTCCTAACACAATTATGAACTAACTTCTAAACGGTCTCGAAAACAATCCCGAAATTATCGGAATATGTTTCGAAATTGTATAAACAATAGTCCTCAAAAAGTGTCGAAATGTTCGTGAATTCCGTAATTGCCTCTAAGAGATTTTGCTAAAAAAAACAGATATGATCCTAAAAGGTCTAGAAATGGTTCCGAGATGCTCCCGAAAAAGGATCACAACGATCCCGAGAAAGCCACTAAAACAATACCGGAAAAGTCCCGAAACAATCCAGAATTGATTCCAAATTGGTGCCGAAATTATCGTGAGTGCCGAAACTGTCTCTAAAATAATCCGAAATCTAAAATAATTCCGAAATTATTCGGAAAAAGTGCCGAAGTGGTTCCGAAAACATTGTCGTGAGTGCCGAAACTGTCTCTAAAATAATCCGAAATCTAAAATAATTCCGAAATTATTCGGAAAAAGTACCGAAGTGGTTCCGAAAACATTGTCGTGAGTGCCGAAACTGTCTCTCAAGTACCGAAATTATCCCGAAAACATTCCTGAAATGATCCTACAAAAGAATCAAAGGAAAAACAATAAATATATAAATATGCTGAAAAAGGCCAAACTGGTCCCGAAATTGTCCCGAAATGACACCAAAATTACCAAAAGCGCGACTTAAAAGTTCAGAAATAAACGAAAAGTTAAAAAAAAACGTCTCGAAAGCAATCAAAAAATGTTCGGAATACAATTCAAAAATTATTCCAGAAAGTTTCGAGTTGATGCAGAAAACAATCTCGAAAATTATTTGGAAAAAGTATGAAAATAGTACCGGAACCATTACTGAAATGATTCCGCCAAAAGGTTTCGGCAACAATATAGAAAATATCTTGAAAAAGTCCAAAATAGTCCCGAAATAACTCAAAATGGGCCCGAAAATTGCTAAAATAATTGCAACAACGTCTCAAACACAATCCAAAAAAGTCCAAGAAGTAATTCAAAAATGATTCAGAAAAGTCTCGAGCTCGCGCAGAAAACAGTCCCGAAATGACCAAGATGAGGTGCTAACTATCTCTGAAAAGTGTCGACTATTTAAAAAAAAAAATGTCCGGAAAGCAATCCAAAAATTATTCCGAAAAATCCCGAATTGATGCAGAAAATAATACCGAAATGATCAAAGAGAAGTTCCTTCTCCAAAAATTGTCGACCTACTCCAAAAAAACATCAAATTTAACTTCAAAGATCTTCGTATAAAAGTTTTGATTTTGTTTTCTGTCTTACACAAAAACTTTCTACAAATCATAATTGGGAACATTCTTTACATATGGCAACCTTTGTTTTGAGCCTGAAATTACCGGCACCATTCCTTGATTTCCCTACAGGGTATCCCATAGCGAATAATATGCATGTTTGAGCTATCGTTTCCGTACACCATTACGTATGAGTAATATCTATGCATATGTATTTAACCACACAATAATAATCAGCTGTGGTCACCGTGGCGTATGAGCAATATTTTGCTAGCTCATAAATGAATGAATGACAAATGGACTTTTTGCCCACATGTCACGATATATATTTGCAATATATTTCAAAGAAGAAAAAAATTACAATTTTTGAAGGGGAAATGTATTGTGACATGTTTGTATTATAAATGAATAGAGTGAAATTATGGCACATGACAAATAAATAATTTATTATGAATAGTTTTGCAGAAGATTAATTGCAAAGTCTATAATAACTGAAAATGAAATCATATGTGTGAATAATAAATGGAAAATAGTTGAAGTGAGGTAGGTTAAAAGGTGTAAATGTGTAAATGTTGAAAGTTTAAAATTGCACACCAAAAAATTTCATTTCCAATTGCCACACCTTACATTACGCAAATTGCACCAAATTCTCAAGAAAATTTTTCTCCCAAATTTTTCATTCCATTTCATTACCATCGAAAACAATTAAAAAAAACACGTTAGTTAGGTAATTGCAATTGTCAATCGGAGATTCATTTTGTTCCAGCACAAACAATTCAATCACCACTTTTGGTCGTATAAAGGTAAAAACAAGTCAAAAGTAGTTCTCGTTTGTGCTTCGTACACAAAATTTGATTGGAATTTACATCGAGAACAACAACAACAACGAAAATGGTAGTAGACTAAAACAAAAGAACAAAAGCAAGACCAATATTGACAGCAACAATCAGTACATCCCAACCGAATTAAAACAAACTTCACACAACATAACCACCAATGAATGCCACCTCTGTAGGTGTACAGTGTTTCATTTTAGGTTGGCAGTAAGCAAATTTGAAAAAAAAAAATCAGTTCTTCGAAAAACGATGAAGACTTTTTACTTTTATAAAAATTTAAGTCACATGATTTAAATCTAAAATATGTATTTCGAAAAAAATTCATATGCTTGCACATTTTTTCGATATCGATGTTTTCGAAAAAAAAAATTTTCAAGATAAGTTTTTTTTTCAAAACTTTAACATGCAACACCACGAAATAAGTATTTTTTTTCAAAACTAAAGTTAGAATGAGCGCAATGCCACCAAGAGCTAAAAAAAAAATTTCAAAAAATATTTATTAGTTTATTACATTGTCCATGGTTTCGATATCGAATTTTCGAAGAAAGCGGAAAAGTTTCGCCACTCAATACAGTGCCTAGTTATGTAAATTTTCCAAAAAAAAAATATCAACCACCTCCATTTTTTGACCCAATGCAAGTTTAAGGAACTTCGAAAAAAATTAAAAAAAACTTTTTCGATGTCGAAGAATTCGAAAACCGTGGGAATGGTTTATTATCTAAAAAATTGAGGTGCTCCTATCACGAAGTCTAAAGAAAATAACTACCAAAAGTCAAACACTCTTCTCGATTTGTGAAAATAAAAAATTTCGAAATTATTTTTGTTTCGAAATTATTTTTGTATCGAAATATCGAAAAATAATACGTAATCGATTTCGTTTAGCAATAGAGTGACTAGCAATTTGAATTAACCAGAAACTCTTTAACGCTCCATAACCACTTACATTTTTTTTGACGCCTTGCAAGTTTCCGAAACTTTGAAAAAAAAAATCCAAACACAGATGTCGAAAAATTCGAAAATAATAGATGTCGTTTATATCGACAAAAAGGAAGTCCAGGTGCTCACGTGGCGAAGTTTAGAAGAAAAACAATAAAAAATTTGAGTCTTTTCGATTTTGCAACCATTGTTATTTCGAAATGGTTTTTATATCGAAATTGTTTTTATTCGAAAAATTCGAAAATAAGAGAATTCATTTATATCAAAAAAAAAAACAAGAGTTGAAGTGCTTATGTGGCGAAGTTTTGAAAGAAAAACTACAAAAAATTGGAGCCTTTTGTCGATTTTTGAAACATTGTTTTTTCTAATTTGTTTTTTATATAGAAATTTTTTTATTCGAAAAAAAAAACGGAAAAGATTTTACAACATTTATTAAAGCTTCATAACCATATCGAATTTCAAAAAAATTATTCAGCACACTTTTTCGATGTCAAAAAATTCGAAAACCTGAAGTGAAAATGGTTCATTTGGTAGAAAGAGTGTTGAAATGAGCTTTACGAAAAACTTAGACCAATGTATATTTCGACTGAGATTGGCCGCGATACGCTCCAAAGCCAAAAAATTTTCAAAAAAGATGTTATTGAATGTTCACACCAAACATTTTTCGATATCGAAATTTCGAAAAGAAATGGAAAAGTTTAGTTTTTATATACAATGGTTTCAACACGAACCAATTTGCAAATTTCTTTCGATGTCGAAAGTTTCGAAACTCGCACAGTGGAGCTTTTTGGAAAACTCGGAACAATTTTTATTTATACTAAAAATGAAGTAAGTAAGGAACTTCGAAAAAGTGACTACAACGCCATTTTTCGATATAAAAATTCAGAAGAAAAAAAACACAGAAAAGCTGTCATTTCTTGAAAAATCTGAAGATGTTACGCAAATTGTGAAAACTTCGAAAAACTATTTTTCGATGGAAACCAAAAGCACAAAAATTTTTAATTTCGAAAGAAAATTAAACCTTAAGATGTCATATTCTAAAACTTATTTGTCGATGTCGAAAATTTCGAAAACCATACAAATAGCTTTTATGAAAACAAAAGCAAAACTAATGCCAATAAAGAATCTTCGAAAAGTTGTTTTTCGATGTCGAAAAATTCGAATTCATTTCAAATATAAAAGAAAACAAAATACTGCGGATTACATTTCGAATTCGAAAATTTCAAGACCGAAAATTCGAGAATCCCAAATATTGTATTGTAAAAGAAAAAAAGATTTTATGCTGATTCCAGGAACTTTGAAAACTTAATTTTCGATGTCGAAAATTTCGAAAACCATAAAAATTATTTATTTTAAACAAAGCAGAACTAAATATTGCAGATTCCAGGAACTTCGAAAACTTCGACTTCGAAAATTTCGAAAACCAAAAAATATTTTATTTCAAACATAGGCAAAACTAAAGATTATGCAGACTCCAGGAACTTCGAAAACTTAATTTTCGATGTCGAAAATTTCGAAAACCAAAAAAAAATGGTTTATTTTAAACAGAAGCAAAACTAAGAATTATGCAGATTCCAGGAACTTCGAAAACTTAATTTTCGATGTCGAAAATTTCGAAAACCAAAAAAATGGTTTATTTTAAACAGAAGCAAAACTGAAGATTCTGCAGATCAAAAAAATTTCGAAATCGATTAAAATGGGTTATTTCCAAAAATAGTAAAGCCACGAAGGTTGATAAAATAGAATACAAAATTCTGCGACATACATTCCGACTTCGAAAATTCCATAACTCAAGTTTTGTTCGTATGAATACGAGAATCTTTTATTTTGAAAGAGAAGGAATGCTTTATAAACTCCAAAAAGTTCGAAACATTCTTTTTCGATGTCGAAATTTCGAAAAAGACAAAAATAGTTTATTTTTGAAGAAAAGCAATACCAATTATCATATTCAGACTGAAGAAACTTCTGTGTCTTGAAACCGATTGAAATAATAATAAGTGGTACATTTGCTGAAAATTCGAAAACTTATTTTTCGATGTCGAAAACCCAAAAAATTGTTTATTTTTGATTAAAGAAACTTCGAAAAATCATTTTTCGAAGTATTATAATTTCGAAATCGATTAAAATAGTTTATTACGAATAATACGGAAGCCTGAAGTGGTCTAGTCACGCAGATTGATAAAAAATAACATTAAATTCATCCTGATTTCGAAAATTTTAGCCCTCAAATTTTGCTTAAATGAATAGTTGTGTAATTTAGATTCAAGGTCCATAACTAAGAAACTTCATTGTGAGTTACTTTTATTTATCGATATCTCAAAACTATACACTGTACTTCAGTATACATAAATGCTGCGGAAGAGTAATGAAATCACAATGTGAAATAGTGCTATTGACAGTAAATTCTTGGAACACTTGGAACAGTCACGTAAATGTAACGCCCGTACAAGCGCAGCAGCAACAATGCATCCAAGTTGTACAAAAAGCACAAAAAAGTAGAGGAAAAAGAATTTGAAAGAAAAAAAAATGGCGCCAGTAACTTCAATAAATTTGCTTTAGTGGAGGTTGAATTGCGTGTTTGTGGGTCAATCATGAGTGTAGCTATATTGCTTACACATACATGCATATATCACACACACATGGTTTGCTACAAGAAATATATGAAGAAAAAAAAAACAATCACATGCCACATAAATGACACTTGCCTCTTGCTCCCAGCTGTATGCCGCCACACATAACGCATACCAAAGCGCAACATGGCTTCGAAAGTGTGAAAATGACTGAATTGCATTTGCTTTTACATCGGTCTTTACTCGTTGTACCTTCAACTAGCAACAACAACACCATCTGCACTTTTATCACTATCTTGTCGATATGTAGCATTACTTACTTTCCTTTTTTCACCCAGAAAATGTATGTTTGTAATATTAGAAATTTGCACTTGAAGCTTCGATTGCTTGGTTGATTTTATGTCCGCAATGGCATTTGCAATTATATGAGGCGCATAGCAAAAATGTTCGTGTGCATACTTTAAATTTGATGCAATAAAGTTTATATGTCTGCATAGCGCGAAAATTGCATACAAATTAAATGGGCGGATTTAGCTAAAATGGGTGAGAGCAGCGTGAGCTCGTCCATTTACAAAATTACAAATTACTTTAAAAATAAGTAGAAATAAAATGGATTTTACGTAACTAATAACACGTCCGAAATACATTTTGGCCATTTTCGGTGGAATTTGTAGTCATTAGCGGTAATCACTTTTTAGTATATATTTTTGTAGCGCAGAGTAACTCTATTATGGTTAATTTAGTTTTAACAAAATAACCATGAAGTTTTCGGAATCTTAGTTAGCACTGGTAATTTTTGGTAGACAAAATTCCAAGTTTCAAAGTCTAGAGCATATGACTTCTCATCATGTGATGTTATATGACGTGATGTGAATCATATGCTGCTATGATCTAAAACGTGATTGATTGTAATAAAATAACCATGGGTGGTTTTGGTGAACAAAATTCCAAATTTCAAGGTCGTGAGCATATGATTTCTCATCATGTGATGTTATATGATGTGATGTGAATCATATGCTGCTATGATCTAAAACGCGATTGATTGTAATAAAATAACCATGGGTGGTTTTGGTGAAAAAAATTCCAGGTTTCAAGGACGTGAGCATATGATTTCTCATCATGTGATGTTATATGATGTGATGTGAATCATTCGCTGCTATGTTTTAAAAGGCGATTGCTTGTAATAAAATAACCATGGGTGGTTTTGGTACACAAAATTCCAAGTTTCAAAGTGGAGAGCATGTGATTTCTCATCATGTGATGTTATATGATGTGATGTGAATCATATGCTGCTATGATCTGAAACGCCTCTGATTGTAATAAAATAACCATGGGTGCTTTTGGTGAACAAAATTCCAAGTTTCAAGGTCGTGAGCATATGATTTCTCATCATGTGATGTTATATGATGTGATGTGAATCATATGCTGCTATGATCTAAAACGCGATTGATTGTAATAAAATAATCATGGGTGGTTTTGGTGAACAAAATTCCAGGTTTCAAGGTCGTGAGCATATGACTTCTCATCATGTGATGTTATATGATGTGATGTGAATCATATGCTGCTATGATCTAAAACGCGATTGATTGTAATAAAATAACCATGGGTGGTTTTGGTGAACAAAATTCCAGGTTTCAAGGTCGTGAGCATATGATTTCACATCATGTGATGTAATATGATGTGATGTGAATCATATGCTGCTATGATCTAAAACGTGATTGATTGTAATAAAATAACCATGGGTGGTTTTGGTGAACAAAATTCCAAGTTTCAAAGTCGGGGCATATGATTTCACATCATCTGATGTTATATGATGTGACGTGAATCATTTGGTGCTATCTTTTGAAAGGCGATTGATTGTAATAAAATAACCATGGGTGGTTTTGGTGAACAAAATTCCAGGTTTCAAGGTCGTGAGCATATGATTTCTCATCATGTGATGTTATATGATGTGATGTGGATCATTTGCTGCTGTGATCTAAAACGCGATTGATTGTAATAAAATAACCATGGCTGGTTTTGGTGAACAAAATTCCAGTTTTCAAGGTCGTGAGCATATGATTTCTCATCATGTGATGTTATATGATGTGATGTGGATCATTTGCTGCTATGTTTTAAAAGGCGATTGATTATAATTGTATGGTATTACTTAAAGTGCCAATGAGACATTATTTAACCTAATACGACTGGCTGTATATGTGAGTACATGTGCCTTTGTGGTGTATAATTATTATCTCAGGTCACGATGCAACATCACATGGGGTTAAGTTTTTTCAAAATGGCCAAATAATTTATTGATTTCATTTGAAATTATCGTATGAGCTGCAATATCATGTGATGCGCAACAATAAGTGTGAAAGGAAATGATAAGACTTAAAGTGAAAATTAATACTAAAGACATTACATGTCATGATGTGATTTGATGTGTTGTTATTTGATGTGCTTTGATACATCTGTCTTGAAATGACCAAATATTGTACTTTTGTAATTTTAAAGTGATGCGATGCACTCTAATATGAAGGCAAAGGATAACCCTTCAATTTAAAATTAAAGCTAAAGTATGATAGTCATTAGATTTCATGATGTGATTTCATGTGACGTGATTTGACAAATAGTCATATGATGTGCTCAGATGTGATAAGATAATAATATGATGAAACGACGTAAAGTTAACTAGGATACAAATACAGCAGATGACATTCTGGAAGTGCGTTACAACAACAACAACAACAACAAATCACAGCGCGACCTCAAAACCGTATTCTGTTGCAAAGTGATATGATATCATATGAACATATATGTTATAATGTGTTATATTTGTAAACATATATGACATCAGCATAACCATATGTCACCGCGAGATAAGGTTTTGGTATGTTATCGAATCCGCTGATGTTTTGAGATAAAATTATTCGTAATACATGATGTGATGTGATATAATGCAATTCATTTTTCTATGATGTGACTTTTAGCTCATCACTTCAGCCGAGACGATGTTATTTGTTGTAAAAGGAGTCTAAAATATGTGGATGGTCATCTTTATTCCTTGTAGTTATGTAGATATATGGTAGAATATTATATAATGTGGATTTGAAATGCTTGGATGTGATGTCATGAACATTTTGAATATAATATGAGGAAAGTCATCACATGACATTGTGTGGCGCCATATAGTGAAATGTGTTTAATAAACCGAGGTCCAAAGTGAACTTTAATTAATGAGCAACACTTCGGGTTATTGGTAAATAAGGAGAAATTTTATGATGAACTCGATGCCCTAATTGATTACAATTAAAAACCCTAAAAAGAGGCTGGAGCTGCTTCAATACTTCCCAGCAATTTCCAGCAAGCATTTGGTAAAACCTCACTTCTACAAATGACTCCTTCGACCCATTCATCATCAACTTTAGCATCAAAAAAGTGTGTTTTCCAAATATCCAATTGTTCGCTTCACTAATTTTCAAAGTGACCATCATACCATAACTAATCCCATCCAAGGACTTTTGCATTAATTTTTGTTCGAATATTCAAAAAAAAATTCAACGAGCTAAGCAACGTACAATGCAGCAAATGGTTAAAAATTGAAACAAATCTGTTGCAAAATTTTCAATCGCATTGCCCCCTTTTTGTTCAATTTAAGTAACTCACTTCATTTTTTTGTTTTGTTTGGTGCATTAAAAGCGAAATGCATTTCATTAGTGTAGAGTAGCTTATCGCCATGAGCTCGAAGTGGATTATCGCTTTTCCAGCGAAATACTCATACACATATGTATGAACTTGCATATATTCATAGAGAGAAAGTAGAAGCTAGATTAAAAAAAAAGCATACTAGTTACGTTACGAATGTGAGTTTAACACAGGGCCCGGCAGAAATGAAAGTGATGGTGTATTAGTGAAAGATGATAGCCAATTTGCCAACAGTGGGTATAGAATTCAAAATCGGACGTTTCAGAATCAAAATCGAACCTTCGTAGCATCCCTAATTCATACACTTGAATAGAACCATACGAATCTATCCATTGCAGTGCGGAAAATTAAGCTCGCGGGTTTTATTTTATTCTTTTTTTTTTCAACAAAACAAAAAACAGCAGCATATCTAAAAAAAAAAAAACCAGAATGTACAGCATTTAAATGTGTAATAAAGTAAAATTTGATATTGTCGACAAAGGATGAAAAATTTTACCATTCATTTTTCAACTGCCTTTCATTGGTGAACGCTGTCAGTTTGCTATTGTTTTATATTCGTTTTTCTCTTCTTTTATTGTGTGCGAAAATGTAGCGCGCTTGGTGGTAAACTGCCTGGAAGCGACATCTGTCAATTCAATTAATTTTTCTACAGACTTTAGTAGCTATTTGCTGTAAAGGACATTTACACACAAACTGACAACGAAAACATTTAATATTCTTCTTTTTTTCATTCAATTTTATTTACAAAAATATTATTACTTCATCATTCTCTTACACCTCATTACAAGACATTGCATTACAACATGGAAATTTATTAGATAAATACGTGAGACAGAAGGCAATGGGAAATATAGCAACAAATCATAAAGAAAAACTGTGATCAAGGGTCACCTGCCTAGCAACAAAAATTATACATCATAAATGCTACCTTCGCTACTTTGGATAGACAAAAATTTGTGTGCTACAACTGCTACACCTCCTTACTATAATAATGTTTTAGGTTGGAGTATTTTCTATTGATTTCAGAAAAATAATTGTGCCCATTTTTGCCCCCTTTTGATTTTATAATGAAAATTCACTTAAAATTTCTTAAAAGTGGCATGGCGTATACGTAACATTTTTGTTAACGAATGTGTAAACATAGAGAAGGAAATCATTTATACTCGCGATTGGAGTGATTTAAGAGAAAGCTGAAGAAGCACAAAATAATGATTAAAAACGGGTGTATTTTTGTGTATCGTGCTACACCTTCTAACTTGTATAAAATGTTAGGTTGGAATATTTTCTATCGATTCCAGAGAAAATTGTTTACCCATATTTGCCCCCTTTTGATTTAATGATGAAAATTCACCTACAATTTCTTAAAAGTGACATTGCGTATACGTAACATTTTTTTTACTAACGAATGTGTAGACATAGAGAAGCAAATAATTTATACTAGCGATTGGAATGCTTTAAGAGGAAGCTGCAGAATCACAAAATAATGATTAAAAACGGGTGTATTTTTGTGTATCGTGCTACACCTTCTAACTTGTATAAAATGTTAGGTTGGAATATTTTCTATCGATTCCAGAGAAAATTGTTTACCCATATTTGCCCCCTTTTGATTTAATGATGAAAATTCACCTACAATTTCTTAAAAGTGACATGGCGTATAGGTAACATTTTTTTTTAACGAATGCGCAAACACAGATAAACAAATAGTTTATACTAGCGATTGGAATGCGTTAAGAGGAAGCTGGAGAAGCACAAAATAATGATTAAGAACAAAACCCATTTTATTCATAGTCAATTAGCCTTACAATTAAACTGAATTAAAAAAAAAACCCGAAGATAATTAATTTAAAAACCAAAAACGCATAAATTAAAACTGATTTAACAAGTTTCTTTGGGGCAGCAGCGAACAAGCGAAGCAATGTTTGCGATTTTGCGTGTATGTTCAACATCACGGAAGGACATGTAAGCTAGCGGATACTACTAATACTACAACTAGTTACAAACAATGTTTGAAAAACAGACAAAAGAACAGTTTCATACATGCGTACATATATATATCTATCTCGCTCTAGTAGCTATCTCTCTATCAAGTGAAGCGTAAATATTTGCAATAAGCTTTGAATGGCGCGGCAGGCTGCATTTGAGGCTTTGCTCCGTATTTTTGTTTGCTGCTGTGGT
The DNA here is from genome assembly GCA_964058755.1 of Campiglossa producta. Taxonomy (NCBI): domain Eukaryota; kingdom Metazoa; phylum Arthropoda; class Insecta; order Diptera; family Tephritidae; genus Campiglossa; species Campiglossa producta. Next base: position 16,782,763 of record CAXKVI010000004.1, on the reverse strand, counting down.
TATTGTAGTTGTCGTCGTACTTGTACTTATTGTTGTTGCACTTGTTATTGTTGTACTTATCGTTGTGGCTGTCAGCAACTTATTACAAAATGCGAATTGTAAAATGGAAAATACTCCATAATTTATGTACATGAGCATTGCAAATATTTACGTGCAGCTAACGAAATGCTAGACAACACCAACAACTACATACATGAGCAACAACAACAACAACCATAAAAGCAACAAACATTAATTGCTGCAGTTGAAAATAATGCTACGACGTTGTAGTAAACTTAAATGATTTTTCGCTGCTGCAATGAATAATGAGCAATGATGATGATGATGATGATGATAATTGTTGTTGTTGTGGCTCACATTGAAGGTCCTCTTTAGACTCTTTAGAGTTTTTTTTTTAATGTGAGTGGGCATTTTTATACTCAGCTGTATAAGTACATAAATGTGGTAGTATGACCTTGGGCAAGTAGCAGTGAGTTTTAGGCGGATTATACAGTAACTATTCAGCTATTTTTATGAAGACTCGTATATGAATTGAATTTATTTAACCCACATAAAATTGTTTGAGAGATCGAAAAAATTACTCATGGAAAAGTCATAAATGACTTATAAAAGAGTCAAGATGACTCATAAACGAGTCAAAAATTACACAATGAGTCAAATGGCTAATGTATGAATCATAAATGACTCATGGCTAAGTCATAAGTAACGCATAGGCGAGTCCTTTGTCTTCGTTTCTTTTTTTTCTTCAATTTCCTTGCCTTTTCTTATTTTTTTTTTTTTCTTTGTTTTTTTTTGTTTACTTTTATTTTTTTTCTCTTTTTTTATTTTTTTCTTTTGTTCTTTTTTCTTTTTTTCTTTTTCTCTTTTTTTCTTTTTTTCTTTTTCTCTATTTTCTTTTTCTCTTTTTTTCTTTTTTCTTTTGTTCGTTTTTCTTTTTTTTCTTTTTTTCTTTTTCTCTTTTTTTTCTTTTTTTCTTTTTTCTTTTTTCTTTTTTCTTTTTTTCTTCCTTTCCGTTCCCCTTCTCTCCCTTTACTTAATTTTGCTTTCCCTTCCTTTTCCACCTACACACTACACCCTGTAGCCTACACCCTACACCCTACACTTACAGCCTTCAGCCTACATATTACGCGTAGCTTTTTTGGATAACCCCCAGCGCAACGATGTTTACACATCACAAAATTGGGTAAACTGTGGCAATTATGTTAGCATAATTTTAGGCGTTTGATTTTGACATATTTTCCGAACTCTACTCAAGACAAACCTTTTTTCCAAATTTTATCAAAATAACAAAATTTTTAATAAATTTACTGTCCAGCATTTTAGTTGAGTCTCGGGATATAATAATTTCGAATATTTTTTTTCAATACCAGCTAGAGTTTCTCATTCTATGCTCTAAGAAATTTTCAGAGACTTGATCCCCCTTTCACCTTTGTTAGAGCCAGCTCCAAAGTTAATAGATCTATCGATATTATAATTTCCAATCACGCCTAAAGGTATGCAATAATTTATACAACAGCTGTTTTATAATCTCCGGAACTACCTGCTGTCCTGACTCTGTAGTTCTATTCGAAATAAAATCAGTTCGCTTTCGAGTGAGAAGTAGCACTCTGTAAGAAGTAGCACCCACTCTATGTTTGAATGCCATTCTGTTCCCTTTGGATTTGATTTATCCACTTTTCCACTGTAGAAAATTGTGTACTCCTGTTTCGTTTAGAAGAAAGGTTTAGAAAAAAAAAAATTTGAGAAAAAACAAATGAGGCGTGGCATCTCCCATATCTTTGAAAGGGTTTCAGATTGGTAGATATATTCCAATAACGGGTTTATAAAGCTTCGAAGCTTAAAACTAAAAATTTAAATAAAAGGTGAGCCTAAAAATATGTAATCTTCACTATCATAACAGAAACCCAGGCACGCCTTGAGGTATGCAATACTAAATTCAATGGCTCTTTTTTGATATTCGCAACCACCACATAAGTTCTGGTGGTAATTTTCCAAAAAATTGTTACTTCCCAAAAACGACCAGAATCTGATCAAAAATAAGGATTTTGCAAGTATAATATCTGCAGCGCCATCTATCGGAAAAAAGACTATGTTGACAGGACTTTTCCGAAAACGAAACTATCAAAATTCGATCTGGAATCTATGCGTAATTTTACTCAGTACTTTCGCCTTTAGTTTTTTTTTTGGATATTCGAATAAAATGTTATTTTGGTGGTCGCAAGAGGGTTAAAATGTTGTCCAAGAATATTTGTCGAAGAACTTTCTCCAAGACAAAGTTTTTGTGCAAAGAATATAGAAGACAACGAATCATAAAAAGATGTACGCCTAAAAGTATGCACACAAATTTATACTTTCTCTAACTAACATTTTCATTGCTAATGCGCAATGCTTGGGTCAGTATGTATCTTAGGAGTGTTTCTTTCAAGCAAATAAAGTATCAATAAAAGCATTTTCGCAAAATGTGTTGCATACCTTCAGGCGTAGAAGCTTGCTTTTTTTTATTTCCTGTGGTTGGTCACCTTCTTTTTACAAAAGTTTTGCTGAGAATGTTTTTCTAAAACATTAAAAAAACTGAGAGAAAATTGATAAATGCTGCGAAATATATATTACAACTAGAGATCGAAAACAAATTGGCTAAATTGTAGCAATTATGGTAGCATAATTTTAGGCGTTTGATTTCGACCTATTTTTCAAACTCTACCCATGGTGTATAATGCTCAGTTGGACCTACTCTTACACAGCCTTATTTATTATTACTAATTTTGTTGTTGTTATAATTTTCCCTATTTATTACATTGTTCATGTTGTTGTGGTTGTACTATTAAAGTATACTCTTGATTGTAAGTAGGCAATGGCATTTCACATGCTAGCTGCACAAGCAGTCTTTCAAAGCTCTTGCACATTGATTGGCAAGCGGCCAAGGCAAAGGATGCCCAAAAATAAGAACCAGAAGAAGAAGAAAAATAAACTACTCGCTGAAACCATGAAAAATGCAGAAGTTTTTAGACTAGAAAATAAACCCAAATATTTTATTGTGTAAGCATTCAAAGAAATATGTTTGTATGTGTGCATAGCATTTCCGCTAGCAGTGAGTCAGCCTTGTCAAGTATCTACCACACTTTTGTACGCCTAAAAGTATGCTAACAAAAAATTACCGCAGTGAACATATTTTGCTAAATGCCAATTTGCGCCAAACGTAATATGGCATGGCATGGCAGCACGCTTTATTGCATTACTGAAATGCGATTAATTTTTCGACATATTTTTTCGCTCAAAAAACATATTAAGCTTGCTTGTGTTTTGTTTTTTTTTTTCTCCTAATTTTTTTTTTTTAATGCATTGCTTTATTGGTTGAAATTGACGTTGTGGAAAATTTAATGTCAATTCATTGCAAAAGTACACCACGTACGTGTCCTATTAAATAAATGTTTTTATTTATGTTTCTATGCAATTACGCCGAATGACAGGACATGGTGATGCTGGACTCATTTCAATATAATTTACGAAGATGGGTGAACAAAAAACGTGCAGGAGAGCGAAAAAAAAAATTAAAAAAGTGCAATCGATCAAATATTTAAACAAATATAAGCTAACAATATTTTATACTTCATAAATGCTGCCTTTGCTACTTTGAATACTACAGCACGTGTGTTACAGCGTGCTACACCTTCTAAATATAATATAATGAAAGTTAGGAATATCTTCTATCGATTCATGAAAGAAAACTGTGCCCATATCTGCCCCTTCCCCTTGATTTAATGAAGAAAATTCACTTCAAATTTTTATAAAAATTACAAAATGTTACGTATACGCAACGACTTCCTTTCATTTACCGAAAAAACAGCGCAATTAGTCAACAAATACAAGCCAACAAAACTATACTACATGAATGCTGCCTTTGCTTCTTTGAATACAAGAAAGTGTGTGTGCTACAACGTGCTACAACGTGCTACACCTTCTAACTATGATAAAATGAAAGTTTGAAATATCTTCTATCGATAACTGAAAAAAATTGTTGCCCATATCTGCCCCCTTGACTTAATGACGCAAAGCCACTTCACCTTTTTAAAAAATTGAAAAAGGGGTTAGGTATGGCTTCTTCTTCAATGCAATATACCAAATACAAAAACAAATATAAGACAGCACAATTTATACTCCATAAATGCTGCCTTTGCTACTTTGAATACACAAAAGTTTGTGTGCTGCAGCGTGCTAGACCTTCTAGTTATAATAAAATGAAAGTCTGGAATATTTTCTATCGATTCCTGAAAGAAAACTTTGCCCATATCTGCCCCGCTTGATTTAATAATGAAAAGTAACTTGAAATTTTCATAAAAATTACCAAATGTTACGTATACGCAATTACTTCCTTTCATTTACCGAAAAAAACAGCGCAATCGATCAACAAATATAAGCCAACAAAATTTATACTTCATAACTGCTGCCTTTCCTACTTTTAATACACAAAAGTTTGTGTGCTACAGTGTGCTACACCTTCTAACTATAATAAAATGAAAGTTTGGAACAACTTCTATCGAATCCTGAAAACAATTGTTGCCCATATATGCCCCCTTGACTTAATGACGTAAAGTCACTTCCAATTTTCATAGAAATTATAAAATGTTACTTATACGCAATGACTTCCTTTCATTTACCGAAAAAACAGCGCAATCGATCAACAAATAAAAGCCGACAGAATTCATACTTCATAAATGCTGCCTTTCCTACTTTTAATACACAAAAGTTTGTGTTCTACAGTGTGCTACACCTTCTAACCATAATAAAAAGAAAGTTTAGAATATCTTCTATCGATTACTGAAAAAAAATTTTGCCCATATCTGCCCCGCTCAATTTAATAAAGAAAATTTTCATAAAAATTACCAAATGTTGCGTATACGCAATGACTTTCTTTTCATTTACCAAAAAAAAAAACAGCGCAATTGATCAACAAATATAAGCCAACAAAATGTATACTTCATAAATGCTGCCTTTCCTACCTTCAATACACAAACTTTTGTGTTTTACAGCGTGCTACACCTTCTAACCATAATAAAATGAAAGTTTGGAATATCTGCTATCAATTCCTGAAAGAAAAAATTGCCCATATTTGCCCCGGCTTAATTTAATGACGAAATGTCACTTCAAATTAAAAAAAAAATTAAATTTTAGGTATACGCAATGGGTTCTTCTTCAATGCAATATACCAAATATAAAAACAAATATAAGACAGCAAAATTTATACTTCATAAATGCTGCCTTTGCTACTTTGAATACATAAAAGTTTGTGTGCTACAGCGTGCTACACCTTCAAACTATAATAAAATAAAAGCTTGGAATATCTTCTATCGATTCCTGAAAGAAAACTTTGCATATAACTGCCCTCGTGTAATTTAATGGCGACAAGCCGCTTCAAATTTTTATAAAAATTACAAAATTTTACCTATACGCAATGGCTTCCTTACATTTACTGAAATATTTGTACTTAATATTGAATGCAAAAAGCTCCTAAAACTATCATCAACGCTGAAATGCATGAACTAAAGCAATCAGACAAATTTCTTTTCAACTTTCTTCAATGCTCATTTGAATAGCATCATGGTATCCATTTATTTGAGTATTATTGCATTTATTGGTGTATTCAAATGTTACATTCACAAAATAAATATTTCTACAGTCACATTTCGAGAAGCGTAACGACTTGCATTTCAAAAGCTACTTTTCGTAAATTTTTCCAATTTCAATAGCAAAGCAGATGTTTACCGCTATTCGATGGCATGCAGTCACAATAACAATGATAATCATCTCAATGATTTTGCTCTCGAATGCTGTGAGGTGGAAAACGGAAAGTCGAGAATTTTTCTTCAATGACGATTGTCTTTTTTGGGTTCTACATATGTACATATGTATGTATGTGTATAGCTGTTCGGATGATGTGAATATGCACGTAAAAAGTATTTTAACAGTTTCGTTTTACTGCATTCCAAAATAGGTAAACAACCTGGGTGTTGATAAAATATGTGCACAGTGCCTCTCATATATGATCAACTTAATGTGTGTGGGAACTCTCTTTTATATATTTAAGAAATTCGCAATTGAATTTTCTGACGAAGTAATTCAAATTTTTTTATTTCTAGCAGCAATTCTTATTAAAATAAGAAGGGAATTTTTGTCCAAGTGGCAAGACTTTCCTGTAAGCCTTAAAATGTAGTCTTTCTTTTACAAATGGCAACCTTTCTTGTGGAAATGAGATTTCACTACACATCTACAGACCACACATTTTCACTTAAATTCTGAAATTTGAAAAATTCAAAAGTAATTTTGAACAAGTGGCAACTCTTTCCAGTAGATCTTATAGAATTTTTTTTTAATATCGAAATATATTTTATTTAAATAATATCTTACTACTCATCTACATAACAGGACCATTCATTTGAATCTTTGAATTGAAAATAAAAATATAATTTAGAACAAGTGGCAACTCTGGCCAGTGGGTTAAAATGTAGTTTTTCTTTTAAAAATGGCAACCTCTTTTTTAGAAACACGCCCTTTCATTTAAATCTATAAATTTAAAAATGAAAAAGTGTCTTTGAACTAGCGTGATCTGTAGGTGGTCAAATATCATTTGTATAAAAGAGGTTGCCATTTGTAAAAAAAAGTACACTTTAAAGCCTTCATGGTAACCTGTCTTATAGAAATAACATTTCACTACTGATCTATGCACTACGCACTTTCATTTGAATTCTCAAATTTGAAATTAAAATGAATTTAAAAAGTAATTTCGAACATGTGGCAACTCTTTTTATTCAAAAATCGTGTTTACCTTCTACATGCTTAATTTTTCGGAGAATCGAGTTAAAGTTCAGACTTTTCACAAAAAGCGTAACGTCTTATGTTTCACATTAAGAACTAGGGTTTAAAAAAGAGTTGCCAACTTTTTGAAAATAAAACTCAAAGTAAATTTTTTTAATACCATAAAATAAAAAAATACTTTAGAAATTTTCAACATGATAAGTAACTAACTTCTAAAAGAGTTGCCACCTGTTTTAAAAAAATACTTACTTACTTAAAATAGCCTTTAACCGCCTAGGCGATTTTGGCAGTTTAAAAAAATATACAACTCAAAAAGTTTGCGCTTCAAAATTCCAAGAGAGCTACCAGGTCCTGTACCCTCTAGCTGTGAGTTTTAAAATGTAAATTTTCCCATAGTTTTGTTTTAAATTGTTAATAAGTGTAAATTTCAAAACTCACAGTTAGATAATCCAGGCCCAGGTCCAACTTTTAAAAGGTTTTAATATGTAATAAACTTGTTGTAATATTTTCAAAGGAAAAAAATGAAAGAAAATTGTGTGCCCTGCTTAGGCGACAAGCTCTTTTGTAGAAGATCATTTTTGATCGGTTAAAATTCGAGTATGCCGTTTCGAAGCGGAAAAAAGCTGAAAATCTTCTATTTCGGAAAATTTTCGCAAACAAGATTAAGGACTGAACCAGAAACGTTTTTCTGAACGAGTCCGTGACTGTTTTTTTAAACCGGAGACTTTTTCAAACCTCTTCGGATTTTGAACGCAGCTGTTTTGGAACCGCGGGTTTCTTAAAAGCAGTGACTTTGTTGGAATGATTTTTTTTAGATGATTGGTTGGTGATTTTTTTTAGAGTCGACGAGGGTTCAACACCAGCACCTGTGATTTTTTAAGAGCAATACATTTTTTTTAATCGGTGATTTCCAGGAAACAGTGACTTTTAAGAAGCAGTCACTTTAACAAGCAGTGACTTTTAAGAAACAGTGACTTTTAAGAAACAGTGACTTTTAATAAACAGTGACTTTTAAGAAACAGTGACTTTTAAGAAACAGTGACTTTTAAGAAACAGTGACTTTTAAGAAACAGTGACTTTTAAGAAACAGTGACTTTTAAGAAACAGTGACTTTTAAGAAACAGTGACTTTTAAGAAACAGTGACTTTTAATAAACAGTGACTTTTAAGAAACAGTGACTTTTAAGAAACAGTGACTTTTAAGAAACAGTGACTTTAAAGAAAAAGTGACCTTTAGGAAGCAGTGGCTTTTAAGGAGTAGTGACTTTCGAGAAACAGTGACCTTTAAGAAGTAGTGTCTTTTAACATTAGTGCATTTGAGGAGCAGTGACTTTGAGGAAATAGTGACTTTTATGAAGCAGTGACATTTAAGAAGCAGTGACTTTTAAGAAGCAGTGACTTTTAAGAAGCACTGGCTTTTAAGAAGCAGTAACTTTTAAGAAACACTGACTTTGGGGAAGCAGCGACTTTTAATAAGCAGTGACTTTTTAAGAAGTAGTGACTTTTAAGAAATAGTGACTTTTCAGAAACAGTGACTTTTAAAAAACGGTGACTTTTAAGAAACAGTGACTTTTAAGAAACAGTGACTTTTAAGAAACAGTGACTTTTAATAAACAGTGACTTTTAAGAAACAGTGACTTTTAAGAAACAGTGACTTTTAAGAAACAGTGACTTTTAAGAAACAGTGACTTTTAAGAAACAGTGACTTTTAAGAAACAGTGACTTTTAAGAAACAGTGACTTTTAAGAAACAGTGACTTTTAAGAAACAGTGACTTTTAAGAAACAGTGACTTTTAAGAAACAGTGACTTTTAAGAAACAGTGACTTTTAAGAAACAGTGACTTTTAAGAAACAGTGACTTTTAAGAAACAGTGACTTTTAAGAAACAGTGACTTTTAAGAAACAGTGACTTTTAAGAAACAGTGACTTTTAAGAAACAGTGACTTTTAAGAAACAGTGACTTTTAAGAAACAGTGACTTTTAAGAAACAGTGACTTTTAAGAAACAGTGACTTTTAAGAAACAGTGACTTTTAAGAAACAGTGACTTTTAAGAAACAGTGACTTTTAAGAAACAGTGACTTTTAAGAAACAGTGACTTTTAAGAAACAGTGACTTTTAAGAAACAGTGACTTTTAAGAAAAAGTGTCTTTTAAGAAAAAAAGTAACTTTTAAGAAAAAGTGTCTTTTAAGAAAAAAAGTAACTTTTAAGAAAAAGTGTCTTTTAAGAAAAAAAGTAACTTTTAAGAAAAAGTGTCTTTTAAGAAAAAAAGTAACTTTTAAGAAAAAGTGTCTTTTAAGAAAAAAAGTAACTTTTAAGAAAAAGTGTCTTTTAAGAAAAAAAGTAACTTTTAAGAAAAAGTGTCTTTTAAGAAAAAAAGTAACTTTTAAGAAAAAGTGTCTTTTAAGAAAAAAAGTAACTTTTAAGAAAAAAAGTGAGTTTTAGGAAAAAGTGACTTTTGAGAAAAAGTGACTTTTTAGAAAAAGTGACTTTTTAGAAAAAGTGACTTTTTAGAAAAAGTGACTTTAAGTATTGACCTTTTAAAACCTTTGAAGTTTCGATAACAAGTGAGCTTTTTGACAGTTTTTTTAAGCAGTGACTGTTTCATATTAGCTTTTTCTTTGAAACGGAGGCATTTGAAAAGCGGTGTCTTTTTTTGGACCAGTGACTTTAAAGCAACAGTGACTTTTTTTGAAAATGGGTAATTGAATCCACCTTATTTATACAATTATTAGGTTTTCTCAGCAGGCTTAACAACTTCCCTGTCCAATGAGTCATATGTGACTCACGAAAGCGTATAGAAGTAAGTTCATGAGTCACATATGACTCATTTCTCTATACTTGAGAATAAGTTCATATTACTCAGTTAAACAATAAAAAAAACTGGGCTAGGGGCATTCTCAAAGCGCTTTGTATGGGGACAGGGAAGTTATTGATACCTGTTTTGTTGCCCACATTAAAGGTCACTTACACTGTTAAAGTACTCTTCCAATTGCTACTTTTCGCTCTTTTCATTCTAATGCAATTGGTATTTGAATTTCACGATTCTATAGCATTTGACAGCCACCTATTTCATTTTACAACTCCTACTATTTGACTATTATTTGCTTTGCGCTATTTTGTAAAGATACTTCATGCTCAGCACAATTCGTTAAGCAAACACTAACTACATACATATGTCACACCCACTACAATGTAATGAAACATGACTGGTGATCACCAGCTGATGTTTAGCTTTTTTCCGTATGTGCGTAGCTCAAGCACATTTGTATTTGTGGTCGTACAAGCATGAATGACACGCCCTTGTATGCAGTTGTTGGTTTTGTTGTTGTAGCAACTATGCAAGCACTCAAACACCACATTCAATGCTCCTAACAAGAGCTGCGATGCATAAAAATGTGGTTCGTAAAAACCGCACAATCACACATTCGAATTTGTTAACCAGAAATGTGTGCATTAGAAAATCGTAGAACAAGAAAGAATCTTTGAATTTTTTATGAGTGAGAAATTCTTCACACCTTTTACGAGCAAATTTATTTCCTTGCATAAGAAATTGACACCTGTTTGATTACCTTGGGTAAGTGTTGAGCCAGAACTGACTTGGCATAGCAATAGGAAAACTTAAAGAAAAATGCAATCGAACAAATTCAAAAAGGATATTTCTTTAAACAAAATGTATGATTCAATTTCTTCTGGAATTTATATTTGTCGACATTGATTTGTAGAGTTGGGAGATTTAGTTTATTAAAGTGATCGGAGATTTCGAACTAGATCAACAAATGAACTAGTTCATTTAGTTCATTTTTAGTTCTCTTATTACAGTTATTTGTATTTGTTTCGCTTAGGAAATAACTGCTAAAAAAACATGTCTTTTGGCCTCAATAACCCAGAGTAGAGTCTTTTGATAACTCCTCCTACACTTTTCAACGTGTTTCTGCAGTTGACTCTTAAAGGAAACAAATACCACTTTATGTACGGTAGTAAAAAACCCTGCTAACCAGCAGCGGATAAAATCTTGGGAAATTACTGGTTCGAGCTTATCAAAAAAGGGGATAAAAAAGTAGGCAATTTTGCTCAGTGAGGTTGGAGTTGCTAATTCGTGACGTATGCGTTGCTATTTCGATATTACTCTTACCCATAGCCATTTTTGGTATTTCACAGCACTAATTTTTTATTTTGTTTTCAGCTAGGCTATCTCTGGTTGGCAGGGCCTTAACTCTAGCACGCGTTTTGGTTTGTCGGTATTTTCTCATTCTCAATAAATTCTATAAATTTGACCAACATTTTATGTAGTTCAAGTAGTTCATTTGAAATTTGGAGGAACTAGTTCCACTTCACTTCCATGATCGAGTTCAATGAACTAATTAGTTCATGAAATACCCAACTCTATTGATTTGTATCTGCGAATGTTAGTCCGGTCAAATTATACAATTGAAAAAGAAATAATTCCCACAAAGCCAAATTTTGGTAGAGAGCTTGAGTTCGCCTCCAGAAAGAAAACTTCAAAAGTCCCCATCGACCCCATTTGTGCTAAAAAAAAGTTATTCGGGTTCAAACGTCAAACTTTTAGTTTTTTTTCGGACGGTAAGTTTTTTCGAAAAATTACCTGAGACCAAGTTGTAGACGAAAACTTTGGGTTAGGTTCAAGTGGTAGCCGCAGAGGCAAACTTAGGCCAGTATTAAAAGGCCCGTTGTGATATCACCTATACTAGGAAAGTCAGTCCCGCGACACGGCTATATGGAGAATCCCTGTGTTTTCGGATTCTCGACATATCGGAATACCGGGACTGGCACTCCTAAATCGACACCATTACTCCTCCCCGAACTATTAAGAGGACTTAATGAAGGCCATCAAGTCCTTTATGTCCAGCTCCGCGACCTGACATAGGTTATCCAGGTAGTAAGCTCCCAAAAAGCGCATTCTCGCGCCGCTTCAAGTCGGGCAGTTGCAGATGAGGTGTTCCACCGTTTCCTCCTGCTCATCATCTTTGCAATTCCTACACCATCGTTTCTATTCTTTAAATATGGAGATTTCTCTCCTTCTTAAGGCGTGATTGTCTCTACATCTTTTATGATCCCATTTTTGCCAGGTTTGTTTGCACATCCGGCACCCTGGGGTTTGTAGCCATAGACCATAGCTAAGCGCTTTACATCCCGAAGGCTATGCTTGGACGTGCCCTGCCTAGCAAGTTCGTCTGCCCTACAATTTCCCTTGATGCCCCTATGTCCGTGGACTCATGTGAGGTTCACGCAGTTCTGTTGGACCATCCCTTGTAGAGATCGACGACAGCTGAGCGTCAGTACAGAGTTGAACGATTAAGAGCCAACGGATTTGATAGCCGCTTGGCTGTCGCTGAGACTAACAATATCTTGTCCGCTAGTACTTTTACCTATCCAAGAAGCGGCGTCCATGATTGCTGAGACTTCAGCCTGGAAGACACTGCAGTGATCAGGTAATCTGAAGCAAAGCTCAAGGTCCATATCCTTTGAATAAACTCCTCCTCCAACTCTGTTTTATAGTTTCGATCGGTCGGTGTAAATAGAAATGCCGCCATTAGTAGCGGGATACCGATCCGTCATCTTCAATTTTGCCCTACTGGGAATGTTTATTTTGAGTGTACGAAGCTCCCCAACGACAAGGAAAGTAATTTTTTTTGTAAAGATCTCGAGCTAGAGCTATCTTTTCTAACTGAGAAAATTTAGTTATATTGTATAACAAAAACTCCCATAGAGCCAAATTGTTGTGGAGGGCTTAGGTTCACGCACAGAAAGAAAACTGCAAAAAAATCATGAGTTTCAAACCTTATACATTGAAAATTTTTTAATTTTCTGGCAATCTCCAAACTTCTTAGTATCGCTTTAAAACTTTTTTAAAGAAGACAGTTTTTTTTTTAATATTAGGGGGCTTCATCAAACCTTATAAATCGTTTAAACGTATAAATTGTCATGAACTGTCAAAATTTGTATGGAACGAAGTTTACACAAATTTGATAAACTTCCACATCGCTTTTTGAATTGTAATTTTCTAAGTGCATTCAATACACTTTACACAAAAATAGTAAAAATGCTTGAAAATGGTAAAAAAAAAATACTTTTTTAATGAAAATTTCGAAATAAAAAGTTTTTGTTTGACATCAAGTACACTCAAATTGATCTAGGGCGTTCATCTTACTGCGCTGGTAAATTTATAAATTTACGCTTTTCGTAAATTTATATAGTTTGATGAATACCCCTATTGAAAGAACGAAGAGAACAAACTGGAAAAAATGTATATTTTGATTTTAGTATAACTTTTGAAAGCAAATTTGTTAATATTTTTTTATTGTTCTTCATGATAGAAGGTAACTCTACAACAAAACACAACCAATCAATGATTTTCTATGGAATGACCCATGCAACAAAATTCACTTTTATGAATGTATTATAACTTTAAAACAGATGAACTTAATTAAGAATGTCATAAACGCAATATTTAGCTACACCAGTCAACACACAACTTTCGGCTTAGAGATAACTTTTTGACACTGAATCTGTTGTTTATGCTTCTATTCTGACTTGGCTCATTTATTTTGCTAGACAATATTTATGTTGTTTTTGTATAGACGCAAAGCGCGTCACTGGAGCAGCTGTCAGCATACATACGCTGAAATGCTTAATGACCAGTTGGCCGCACTTGCCCAAACTAGAAATTGTAAATATTCATTTGTTAAGCTCTCGAGTGTCATATAACTTATCATGAGAGACATTTGTTATTGCTCCGCAATGTTGAAACTGGCACAATTTGGAGGACAATCGTGGTCGGAAGCCAAACGTAGGCATTTGTAACTTTTGGCTTTTGTGCGATAGTCAGTACAATAAATTTGAATAAATTTTACAAACATTAATTTTGCAATAATACAAATTACAACAAAAATATTTACAACAACTAAGTTTGCAACTATTAGTTTTAGTACAACAAACAATACATTTTTCTCACAACAAAATTTTTCGAACTTTCTATTTGGTATTCTCTTTTGCTGTTTTGAATTATTGGCCGGCTCTGCGGTTTGTTTGACTTTTGTTTGTTTTGTAACGCTTAATGCCCTACTTAGCCTTTCGTTAGGTTAGGTTGTTTAGGTTGCAAAGGCAGGACAGAGGACCTGAAGTCTGCCCAACACTTGGGCCACTAAAATAGTCCCATTGCGATACCCTATACGGACTCTAACCACATAAAAGCCCCTGAAGCCTGAGCAAGTTTTCCATAAAAACGTTGGTAGCAACACAACCACGTAAATCAGCCGATCCGACAGCCTTAGACATATCAATGAACTCGATATTGGTGCTGTGACATGGCATCATTAATCGATTTCATTGATTTCCAGAAGGTTGGTCGGATCAGCGGACTTACACGCCTGTACTACCGTCAAGGCTCCGAAAAACCAAACTCACACACCAGACAGGGGATCAAACATTTCGTGAAGTCGAAATACCTCGCTGAGGTCATCGAGAAACGGTTGGCCAAGTATAGATAATCGTCTTCTGCTGAGTGCGAGACATTGATACCGCAGATGCAATACAGTCGGGAAGACGGAAGAAGATCTCTAGTGCCATATCAGGGGAAAAGATACCTCCAACGACAATCCCTTCAAGCTTAGAGCCATAGGTTAATATGTAGCGGTCATATGCCAAATGTCAGCGAGATATCTGAAAACCTGAAGGAATCTTTAAATCAATTATTTTTAAGTTTTTCTCAACGGGGTTGCGGGACTGCAAGAACAATTTTTTTCGAAAAAAGCCATATTACATAATCGTTTTTATATTCCAAGCCCCAACTTTTGACGCCGGTTACGTTCCCATATTCCGAAAATAGCCTAAATCGGCTAATCGTCGATCGTCGATGCACCCTAATGTCCGTCCGTCGGTCCGTGTACACGATAACTTGAGTAAAATCGAAAATTGAAATGAAATGAAATTCGGTATACAGGTTACTTTTTGGACAAGATCGGTTGCTATTGAAAATGGGCCAAATCGGATGATAACCACGCCCCCTTTTTCGATATCGAAAATTTCGAAAATCACATAAATTGACATATACATAATTTTATAGGTGAATCCCCCTGGTTTTCTTATGATTTTTCCAAAGATTTTTTATAGTGGGCGTGGCACCGCCCACTTTAAAGGCAGGCATTTTTGAAAATTCGACTGGTCATAACTTTTAAACTGATTACGATAGAACGACGGAATTTGGCACAAAGCATACTAGTATCATTGGGGGTATACCTGGAGAAATTGGATAAAATCGCCCTCCAACCATGCCCACTTTCGATATGGAAAATTTCGAAAATTACCTAATGGACATAATTCGGTAAAATAAATAGCTAAAATAGTATAAGTTGGTGGGTAAGTTCTATTGGTCCGATTCTATTTATGTTAAAATTGTTATTTTCTGTAAACCTTTAAAAGCGGTCTATTATGATTTTTTTTGAAAAAAATTTTTAAAGTGGGAGGCGGTTTTGAAAATTCTACTGATCATAACTTTTAAACTGATTATTGTAGAATGATGAAACTTAGCAGGTTTCATGGTGGTATATAAAATATTCCTGATGAAACTGTTAGAAATCGCTGACTTCCCTATTTGTAATTTTTGTTTTTTTAATTCGTTTTTATCTTTTTTATTTTCCCTTGTTGTTGTTGTAGCGAGGTGTAGCCCTGCCTAAATGTCAGACAGGGTCACCCCGAGTGTATTGCTCTTGGCCGGGTCGATATAAGAAAACGGCCCGGGTCGTTTCGGCACGATATTTCTACTGTATTTTATTTTATTTTTTTATTTATTTTTTTATTTTATTTAATTTAATTTTTTTATTTTTATTTTTTTTTTGTTTTATTTTTTTTTTTTTTTTTATTTATTTTTTTTTTTTTAGTTTTTTGTTTTATTTTTTTTTATTTTGATTTATTTTTTTATTTTGTTTTACTTATTTTATTTTTATTTATTTGATTCTACTGAATTTTTATTTATTTTTTTTTTTGTTTTATTTCATATTGTTTTATTTTATTTTATTTCATATTACATTTTTTTATTGTAATTTTTTATTTTATATTTTTATTTTATTTTTCTTATTTTATTTTATTTATTTTTTTTTGTTTTTTTTTCTTTTATTTTATTTTATTTATTTTTTTATTTTGTTTTACTTATTTTATTTTTATTTATTTGATATTGTTTTATTTTATTTTATTTCATATTATTTTTTTTATTTTATTTAATTTTGTTTTATTTTTTTGGTTTTTTTTTTATTTTTTTTTTTTTTTATTTTTTATTTTTATTTTTTTTTTTTTTTACTATTTTTTTTTTTTTTTTTTATTTTATTCTATTTTTTATTATATTTTTTTTCTTTGATTTATTTTGTATTTTGTTTTACTTATTTATTTTTATTTATTTGATTCTACTATTTTTTATTTTTTTGTTTCATTTGATATTGTTTTATTTTATTTTATTTTATTTTTTATTTTGATTTATTTTTTATATTATTTTATTTTATCTAATTTTTTTATGTATTTTATTTTAAATTTTTTACTTAAATTTTTCTATTTTAGTTAATATAACTTTTTTTACCTTAATTAATTTATTTATTTTTTTAATTTTGTATTTTTACATTTTATTTTTTTTTTTTTTTTTATGTGAATTTTATTTTTTTATCAATTTATGTATTTTTGTTTTTTTTTTTAATAATTTTTCTCTTTTCAAAATTCATCTTATTTTTTATATCTTCCTTGAGGGGGCCGTTGATATATTCATAAAATTAAATTTGTTTTTCAAATCTTCCAAGTAAACCCTCCAAAAATGTTTACCATCACACAAGCCACAAGCTTACACACACATAAAGAACTGAATATTTATAATGGCTGGAATGAAGTCATAAAAATCCCATTTAAGCGTTGATCCAAATGTTGGAAAAAGGGTTTAATACTAATTTCCCGCCATTTAAACGGAACTGCAAATTGAAATGCGCTCACACTGTGTACAGTTGTTGTTGTTTGTTGTTACATTTTACAGTAACCTACATTTAGTGTAGTTGTTGTGGCTGCCATTATTTTCACTGTTGTCGCTCGTGCTACTGCCTCTGTTTGTTGTTGATATTAAAGCTTTTGCGCATCGCTTCCAAGCAGGATATTAAAAATAATTGTACTGTTGACATTGGTAGATAAATCTTAATTTCGTAACATAGGCAGTGAACTATGTACTACGTGTTATTATTCCATGCTTTCCTTTTTCTTATGCTGCTTCCGCAAACAACAACTGCACTTGCGCTTTTTATTGTTGCATACTTACAGGCGCAGCAGCTGGGTGCTTTAATGCTTTACTGCTTTAATGCGCGTGCAAAAATAACTCCGCTAGCTTGACATTAAGAAAAATATACTTCCTTAATTTTGTGGAAAATTTGTTTGCTGCTAATGGAAAAGTGCTTTTATCTATGCAGCGACTTATCTGTGCAAGTGGGTGCACTTTTTCGGCAATAAAATTAATTGCATTCGCATTTCGCATTTGAGGTGTGCGCCCCAAAGCATTTCACTCGAAAAATCTGCGCTTTAATGCAACATCATTAGATAAATGAAAAATTCCGTTTGTGTAGAGCGTTAAATTTTATATTTATGTAAGTTTCTTAAAAACATTTAATAAAAACTTATTTTTGGCAAGTTATGGTTTAGTCCTCCGGGAAATCATTTTCCTTGCCGAATTCAAGAGACACACAGGATCAAGCATGGAGGTAAATAATCTTTTGAAGCGATTTTTGGATGTCGAACAATGCCTTTTAACGATTTTGCTACACTTGCTTAAAAGATTTCCTCTTTCGACCTTTTGTACCAATTATTTTCGGCTGTTCCACGCATATTAAATTAATTTCGAAACAACAAAACCGCTGGAGAAAGTTGGTAGCCATCGCAGCGATTTACTTCTGACAAAATTTCTAATTACATTTTGATGGTTAAAGGGTGCGTCTCTGTGGTCTATTTGATGTTTAGGCAATGTAAAAGAGCGTAATTTAATATTTTATTTCATTTTATTTTATTTTATTTTTGTTTAATTTATTATTTTTTTTTACTTTGTTTTATTTTATATTATTTTATTTTATTTTGTTTCACTTTTTTAATTCATTTTATTTTTTTAAATTTAATTTAATTAATTTTTTTTTTTTTGTATGGTTTTTTTTTATTTTATTTTATTTTTTTATTTTTTTTTATTTTTTTTTTATTTTTAATTTTTTTTACTTTATTTTATTTTGTTTTTTTTTTTTTCTTTATTTTTATTTTGTTTTTTAATTTTTTTTATTTTGTTTTTTTTTTTTTTTTTATTTTACTTTATTTTTTTATTTTATTTTGTTTTATTTTACTTAACTTTTTTTAATTTAATTTTATTTTTTTTATTTTACTTTTTTTAATTTAATTTTATTTTTAATTTTAGTTTATTTTATTTTTATTTTATTTTATCTTATTTTATTTTATTTTATTTCATTTTATTTTATTTTATTTTTGTTTATTTTATTATTTATTTTTTTACTTTGTTTTATTTTATATTATTTTATTTTTTACTTTGTTTTATTTTATATTATTTAATTTTATTTTGTTTCACTTTTTTAATTTTTTTTATTCATTTTATTTTTTTTTTATTTAATTTAATTTTATTTTTTTATTTTTTGTATGGTTTTATTTTATTTTTTTTTAATTTTATTTTTTTATTTTTTTTTATTTTTTTTATTTTATTTTATTTTAGTTTACTTTATTTTGTTTTTTTTTTATTTTATTTTTTTATTTTTTTTAATTTTTTTTTTTTAATTTTATTTTACTTTATTTTTTATTTTATTTTCTTTTATTTTATTTTCTTTTTTTTAATTTAATTAGTTTTTTTTTACTTTTTTTAATTTAATTTTATTTTTGTTTTATTTTTTTTTTAATGTTATTTTTTGTATATCTTTTTTTATTTTTTTTTAAATTTTTTTATTTTTTATATTATTTTATTTTACATATTTTATTTAGTTTCATTTTAATATATTTTATTTTTTGCTTTATTTTAACTTTATTCTTTTAACTATTTTAACTATTCTTTTATGTTTTTCTATTTTTTTTTTTAATATATTTAATTTTTTTCATTTTATTTTATTTTTTTTTTATTTTTTTCATTTTATTTTATTTTTTTTATTTTTTTTTTTTGTTTACCTTATTTTATTTTTTTATTAATTTAATTTTATTTTATCTAATTTTTTTATTTTATTTTATTTTTTATTTTTTATTTTTTTTATTTTATTTTTTTTTTTTTTTATTTATTTATATTATTTTTTTTTATATATTTTATTTAGTTTCGTTTTATTTAATTAAATTTTTTCTTTTATTTTAACTTTATTTTTTATGTTATTTTATTTATTTATTTTTTTTCAATATATTTTATTTTATTATATGTTATTTGGTTTTATTACATTTTATTTTATTTTTTATATAATTTTTTATGTAATTCTATTTTTTTTTTGTTGTTTTATTTAATTTTTTTTTACATTAATCTTATTTTTTTAGTTTATTTGGTTTTTATTCTATTTTATTATTATTTTATTTAATTTTTTTTTAATACTTAATTCTATTTTATTTTATTTTTTTCTTTTTTTTTTTATTATTATTTTTAAACTTTTTTTAAACTATCAAGACTTTGTTTACGAAACATAAAAAAACGCCACATATAACAAACAAACGTGCCAAATATGATCAAAATCGGACCATAAATACGAATTTTGTATCCTATGTCGATATCTTTTTCCAGCTAGATGGTGCTGAAGTCGCTATATTTACAAAATTCGTATTTATGGTCCGATTTTGATCATATTTCGCACGTTTGGTTGCTATAGGTGGGACGCACGTAGTTAGATTTGTTTTGTGACCGAGTTACGTAATAAACACTAGTGATAAAAATGATTCTATTTTTTTCATAGTTTATTTCTATTTTTATTTTACAAAAATCGTATCTGGGTATGGGGGCTAAAGCCCGAAAACATCCTACTCGTGAATACTATGAATATTATAGTGCATAATTTTAGGCGTTCCTTTTTGCATATAATTCAAACACTACTTATAGCCATGACTTTCCTATGCCCCTAACGAGTAAGAACTCAAGCGCTTAGCTGTTGTTAAAAACTAAAGGTATTGCTTCCCAGTAATCTGCTGTTAGCAATAAAATACGCTTCGATGCCTAAAAGTATGCAACGCTATTTTGCTAACCTGTTAATAACAAATGAAAAAAGATGCAGCCAGAACAATGTTCTGGAGATCGGAAAAATAGGTCCTATCAAGCGCATGAAATCAAACTTTTAAATTTTAATGTAAAAAAAATGGTTAAACTGTGGAAATGATGTTAGCATAATTTTAGGGGTTTGATTTTAAAATAATTTTCGAACTCTCTATATTATAATTGTCGGTTTGAACTAACTTGATTGCGGGAAACTCTACATTTCTAATTAAAAGCAAAGTGTTTTTGTGGGTAAAACGGAAAAATACAGAAGTCAAGTCTGCTTTTGACAAGCAAATTGAAGTAAATGTTTATATTCATCATTTATATTTTTATACTTATTTTCACAAGTTTTTCATAGTCAACAAGTTTTGCAATACAAGCCAAAATATTTTTCCAACCTACTTTTAGAGAAAATTTATCCTTATGCAGCAATATGCATTTGAGAGTACAGAGAGTTTGACAAATTTCAATTGTGCACAAAGACAAATAGCAAAGGGATACAAGAATTGTGTAACTTTTAGCTATGTGAAAGTTTGTCGAAGATTTGGCATTTATACGTAACAACAGAGATATGCAAAACTTGTCAAATTCAACTGCGTTCACCTACAAATAAAAATTCCTAATTTAATCCCAAAGTTTTCCATTTAATACAGATCTGTAAACAAAATACAGTTTTCCAAAGAATAAAGTGTTTATTGAGATAAATTTGCATGCCTAAAAATATGCTATATTTATTTGTAACCACAATCATATTTTCGCTATTTTGTCACGTCTTAATATCTATTTTCAGTTGGCGGCAAATAATAATATTAATACTGAGCTTTTACCCGAAAGCCTCAAAAATGCGAACATTTTAACCTTCTATTTGCGTAAATATAATTTCAAATTTCTGTGGCAGCTTTTAGGCGCTGCTCTAATTAATTGCTACCGAGCTTCAAAAATTAATTGAAAGTGTGGCAAAGCGGATTTTAGAAACCAACCTAATGAAAATTAAATGTAAATAAAAAAAAGTAATATAGACAAAGAGCGTGTGGCGCTGAGGGTGTAGTTATACCTAGTTGATAGATATTGTGGCATCCTACGAATATTTTAAATAGTAGGCGCACATGCCTTGTAGGGAATGCGAGTAAACTCCGACACGAGTAGAAGTTAATCTGAGTACAGCAAGCGACATTTGTAAAATTTAAAAGCTCAATCATAATTGAAAGTGGCGGTTTAATATGTCCTGGCAAAATTTCTAAAGAATTTGCTTTACTAACTGTATTAATGCTCTTGATACACGCCACATAGCAGCTTTTAGTTTTGGTTACTTATAGAAACAATGAGAGCTTTCACAAAAACTAAAGCTTTTAATTAGTAATTATAATATAAATTTTATATTATTAAGAATCAAAGTTCAGGATCTATGAAAGCTTAAAGCTATCCAAAGCTTGGAACGAGAAAATATTGAAAAATAATTATCATTGGAAAATATAAAATTTTAAAAGAAACATAAGACGATAGATATTATCATCAGAACTTTTAAAACGCTTGTAATATTTAACAAATTCCCACTTTAAAGAAGTTCTTAGCAATTTTTTTTACAAATTTCCGTTCGTTGTATAGTTTTTCGCTCATTTTTTGTATTTAATGTTATTTAGAACCAAAGCTTAAAAAGCTTTAAGCACTCTAAAAGTTAAAAAAAATTGTAATGGTTAGCTGAAACGCACCGATAAAATATAATCTTGAAAAAAGAGAGACGATATTTTCACCAGAGCTTTTGAAAAGCTTTCAATTTTTAACCAATTCTTACTGTAAAAAAGTTCTTTAATTAGCAAAGTTTTTAAGAAATCCCTATTTGTTGCACAATTCTTTACAAGTTTTTTATATTATTTAGAATCAAAGCTTAAAAGGATTAAGCTCTCAAAAGCTAAACAAAAATTATGAATTCGCTAAAAGCGCAACAGTTTTACCAGAGCTTTCAAAAAGCTTTAAATTTTTAACAAATTCTTACTTTAAAGAAGTTCTTTAATCAACAAAGTTTTTTAGAAATTCCTATTCGTTGTATAATTCTTTACAAGTTTTTTATATTATATAGAACGAAAGCTCAGAAAGCTTTAAGCCCTAAAAAGCTAAAAAAATTGAAGCACACCGAGCATTATACGAAAACATTACAGTTGAGAAATAATATACATATAATTTGGAAAAAGAGCAATAGTCGATATTTTCTCAGAGATTTTGAAAAGCTTTGAATTTTTAAAAAAATCCTACTTCAAGGAAGTATCTGTCCATTTCTTAGTTCATTACTAGTTTTTTTTATAATTTAAAGCCAACATTCAGGGAGTCAAAAGTTTAACAAATTTTATGATCCAACTGAAAGCGCATCGGAGAAATGTTTTAAAAAAATTACAATTATTTGAGATTTAAAAAAAAAATTATCACCAGAGCTTTTGTAAAGCTTTTAAATTTTAGCAAACTATGACTTCTTAACAAAGCTTTTTAGAAGCCTCTTTTCGAGTAGCCAAAGTTCATACTATCTAAAAGCAAAACTTAGAAAGCTTTAAGCTCACAAAAGTGCAACTAATTATATGGCTTACCTGAAAGCGCAAAGAAAAAAAGTTGCAAAAGAATTACAGCTGAGAAAAAATTGAAATTTGAGCAGAAACGCTAGTATGTAAGGCGAGCTTTTGAAAAGCTTTTAATTTTTAACAAATTCTTACTTTAATGAAGTTCTTTAACAAAGTTTTTTAAAAGCCTGAACTCGTTGTATAGTTCATAACATAAGTTTTTATTTTTATATAGAATTTAGAACCAAAGCATAGAAAGCTTTAAGCTCTCAAAAGTTTAACAATTTGTATGGGTTAGCTGAAAACACACCAAAAAAACTTCAGCTGAGAAAAACTCTAATAAAAAAACATGGTGGGGTTTAATTTAAGCTTTTAAAAGCTTTTCAAATAAGAGCTTTGAATAGTTTATGTTGCTTTTCTGTGCCCAACTTTTTGTTCAATTTCCACAAGAAAACGAAGCTTTATATTTAAAAGTTAAAAGCTCGCATACCGAAAACCAGTTTTCACATTTTTTCATATTCGGAAAGTTTAGATCGGGAAAAATCGCCATAATTCGCTGGCATATTATTGATAATTTAGCTGCATAGATGTCTATAGTAATTTCGATACACATATTATATAAGTTTTCTAAGCACAACTGGGTATAATAATGGCTATATTTTAATAAAATCTATGGAGAAGCATTAGAGAGCAGGCGAAAGTTGTCATAAATAAATATTTAAAACTAGCTTGTGCGCTTAAAAACAATTAAGTGCATTTTGTTAAAGCTTTTTTTCTATAATATTTTGTTTAAAATAATAAAAGTGTGTTGCTATTAAGTTTGTAAAGCGATATTTCAAAAAAAAAAAGTAACTCAATTTATATACCTAAATAAATATTAGCATAGTCTTTTTCATTTCCCCCACAATCAAGTAAGTAATCGCAATTAAAAGCTTTGCCAGCCTGATTCAATTTGTCTAAGGAAATCGATGGTAAGAGTAATTTTTCGCTGAAAGAGCTTTCGAAACCTTTTAGCTGCTTTATCAACTTTCACTTTCATCTTTGATTTAAACAGATGCCTAACAAAAGCGCTTTTATTTATTCATTTCTAATAATTTATTATTTACATTTTTTTTTGCATACTCATATTTAGGTATGTAAGTGTGCCAGGAAATCAATTTAAAAACGGAAGGGTTGTTTCAGATCTTTTTGTTTATTTTGCGTATATGAAAGAAAAATTGCACTAGCGCCACACTTACCTTGAAAACTTGACGAGTAAGAAAATTCTCTTTGACCGGAAGCAATCTGTAATGAGTGAAAATAAACAAGTCAAATACAGCAAAAAAAAAAGTATGTTGCAGGACATTGTAAAAGGCAAGCCATTGAATGGTACTCATATAAAAAGAAATGCTTGATAACAACTTAACTTGAAGTAGAGCGACGGAAATGCATAATAGCAGGTCAAGTGGGGAAAATAAAAAAAAAGAAATTAGCAAAACATTTAAAGCAGGAAAAATTTAGGGTAAAAGTTTTAGAAGAGAAAATATACGCTTTAAATATTTAAGATAAGTTGTGCAAGTTACAAAATGTGTCGATCTACAGGGTATATGAATCGGTATCCCCAAAAACGAGCCATCGACGGCATATTTCTGGTCAATGATAGGTTTAGTAATTGAGGTGACGGAGGGATATATATAAAGAGATTAAAAGAGCTAGAGAAAAAGAAAGCAGAATGTGAGGTAAGATGGTTCAAAAAACTAAATTTTTTCATAGAGACCTAGAGGGTCCCTCTTATTTTTTTACATCTAACAAAAGAATACTCTATGCAAAATTTCCCCATTGTGGAACATATGGGAAGGCGGCGCTCAACGAGTTTAATTTTCGTAAATTTCTATGTAGGTGTAATTTTTAGAAATTTTTAATTGTATACTTTTAATAAATCAAATTAAAAAAAAAAATGTGTTTTCTTCAATACATTTGATATTAAACATGTTAAGCAAGTTCAGATTAATGAAATGTAAAATAATTTTAAAATCTCAAATATTAGCTATTTTCTGGTACTTAAAGACTTTTTTATTTCAGGTTTAACACATACTTCAATAAAAATGAGTGCTCGTAAAATGGTTACGTATTTCAAATATCCAAATAAATTACCCGCTTTGTCTTCTAACACGTCTCGTAATTCTTTAGAAACTATATAGAAAAAATCCCGTATTAATTTTTTTGAACAGCATTGAGACACACCTTACCAAGACCTTGAAAGTTTGCCTGCTTACTTCTTTTATCAAACTGAAAATAATTGGGGGGTCCCTTGGCCTTTGTATTCAACTTGAGTTTTTCCCATACGATTCTGAACCACCCTAATGTGAGGGTTAGACAAGAAGTGAGAGATAGAAAGGAATAATTAAGAGGTCGGGTTTTGTTATATTTTGTTCCATTTTATTTTATTTAAATTTTTTTGTTTTTTTTTTATATTTTGTTTTTTTTTTTATATAATTTTATTTTATTTTGTTTTGATTTATTTTACTTTTTTTCATTTGACTTTATTTTTTATTTTATTTTGTTTTGTTTTTAAATTTTTTTTTTTAATTTGTTTTTAATTTTATTTTGTTTCATTTTATTTTTTGTTTTTTTTTTTATTTATTTGGTGGTTTTGAATTTGGAAGGCACTCCGTAAGCATACAACAACAAAAATGGGGTATGCGAAAATTGAAACCAACTATAAAAACCTAAAAGTATTATTGTTTTATTTCATTTTATTTATTTCTTTTAACTTTTTTTTATTTTTTATTTTATTTTATATTTTTTTCCTATTTTTTATTTTATTTTTTTTTTTTTTTTATTTTTTTTTTGTTTTATTTATTTCATTTTGTTTAACTTTTTATTTATGAATTTTTTTTAACTTTTTTTTAATTTCATTTTTTTACTTTATTTTTTTGAATTTTTTTCTTTTTATTTTATATAATTTAATTTTTTTTGTGGTTTCTTTTATTTTATTTTATTTTATTTTATTTTATTTTATTTTATTTTATTTTATTTTATTTTACTTTATTTCACTCTTTTTTATTTTATATTATTTCCTTTAACTTTTTATGATATTATGATATTATTTATATTTTTTCTTTTTTTTTCAACTTTTTTTTTTTTGTTTAAATTTTTGCTTTTACTTTTATATCATTTTATTTTATTTTTTTATCTATTTATTTTTTATACTGTTTTTATTCACTTATTTTTTATAATTTTATTTTTGTTTTTTTTTTTCATTTTCTCATTTTTTTTGTTTAATTTTTTTGTTTTCATTTTATTTAAATTTACTGATTTTGCTCCCTTTTATTTTATTTCATCTAATTTTTTTATTATATGTATATATTTTTTTAATTTAATTTCATTCCATTTTCCTTAACTTTTTTCATGTTATTTTTTTTTTTTGTTTTTTTTTTTTAATTTATTTTTTTTTTATTTTATTTATTTATTTTTTTTTCTTTTCATTTTATTTATCATTTATTGTTGTTTTTTCTTTGTTTTGTTCATTTTATTTTTCTAAATTATTTTATTTTTTTCTCTTTTTCATTTTCATTTTTTTTTTTTATTTATTTTACTATATTTTTTACTTTTATTTTTGTTTCATTTTATTTTTTGGTTTTTTTATTTATTTTTTTATTTCTTTTCTTATTTTTTTTATTTTTATAATTTTCTATTTGTATATTTTAAATTATTTTATTTATTTATTTATTTTTGTTTGTTATTGTTTTTTCTTTGTTTTGAAACATTTATTTTTTAAATTTTTTTTCTATTTTTTTCGTTTTTATTTTATTCTACTTTATTTCACTCTTTATTTTACTTTATTTCACTCTTTTTTATTTTATATTATTTCCTTTAACTTTTTATGATATTTTTTCTTTTTTTCAACTTTTTATTTTTTATTTTTTTTGTTTACATTTTTGACTATATTTTTTATTTTATTTTTATTTTTTGGTGTTTTTTTTCGTTTTATGATTTTCTTGTTTAATTTTTTTGTTTTCATTTTATTTAAATTTACTGATTTTGCTCCCTTTTATTTTATTTCATCTAATTTTTTTATTATATGTATATTTTTTTTTTATTTAATTTCATTCCATTTTACTTAACTTTTTTCATGTTATTTTATTTATTTTTTGTTTTTTTTTTTTAATTTAATTTTTTTTTTTTTTTTTTCATTTTATTTATTATTTATTGTTGTTTTTTTCTTTGTTTTGTTCATTTTATTTTTTTAAATTATTTTATTTTTTTTCTCTTTTTCATTTTCATTTAATTTTTTTTTTTTATTTTACTATATTTTTTTACTTTTATTTTTGTTTCATTTTATTTTTTGGTTTTTTTATTTATTTTTTTATTTCTTTTCTTATTTTTTTTATTTTTATAATTTTTTATTTGTATATTTTAAATTATTTTATTTATTTATTTATTTTTTTTTGAATTGTTTTTTCTTTGTTTTGAAATTAAACATTTTATTTTTTTAATTTTTTTTCTATTTTTTTTTCTTTTTCGTTTTTATTTTATTCTTATTTTTTATTTATCTTTTTTTATATTTTTTTTTTCATTATATTTCATCATTTTTTGTTCATTTTACTGTATTTTATTTTTTATTTTATTTAATTTTTTTTTTGTTTTATTTCTTTTTTATTTTATTTTTTCTTTTTTACTGTTTTAGTTTTTTTAATTTTCTTATTTTGTTTTATTGTGTTTTTTTTTTTCTATTTTATTTTACTCTTTTCGATTTTACTTAATTTAATTTTATTTTATTTTTCAATTAAAACTTTTTTGATTCGAAATTTATTTAGTTGCCAAATAACAAAAATCAAACAAAAACAAAAGAAGAAAACTGCAGCCAATCTAAAATCCCTTTGCGCTTCGAAGAATTCCCAAATTTCAGTGTCAGCTCAGACCAACATAATAAAATAAAAAAAAATCAACTCAAGCTTTGCAAACAAATAGTGCTACAAATGCATTATACAATCAAAAATCCTCACACAAACAACAATAACAGCATATAACGCATACACATACAATGTAACTGTACTAAGATACTTACTTGGCCATTTCGGAAAGCTGCAAACGTCCATCTTTGTTAGCATCGAAGACTTGCAACTGCAATGAAAAAGGAAAAGGAAAAAAAGATAAAAATAAATTGAAAATACTGTAAACGGAAATGAAGACAATGAAATAAGTCGACGCTTTGCTGTGTTGCAAATAAATTAGTAAATCTTATGCACAGTAAATTTGTTGAAAGCTCTCTAATGCGAACATTCGCTTAACTTGACTTATGCAAGCATTTAAGCTTAAGTTAAATACGAACAAAAGTAAATGTTTGCATTTGAGATTATAAATGTTTTGGTTTTTGTTTTGTCCAACCATAACAACATTTCAGCACTTACCTATAACCCAACCTAACGACGTATTACCACAAAATATTAACACTATTTATTGCACCTTTACTGCCCATCTGTATACGCCTGAGCGCCTGTAAATATGCAAAGCGTTGCACATTTTATGTTCGCATTACATTTTATACCTTTCAATTTGCCTGCAGCTAGTACAGGTAGCCAAGTCCCTTAAGGTCATTTAAAGCTTTCCCAATGGTAATTAAATTGTAAATTTCATCCTGTTGCTTTTACAACAACAACAATAATGGGTAGCTGAGCTGGTAGCTTGATACACCTTTTGTGAGTTGCAGTCAACTCAGTGATTTTTGCTTTAACAGAGAAAAGCAGACGTTGATGGAAACAATGTTGCTGTTTTGCCACTCAATTATTACTTCTTTTTTTTTTTGTTATTGCTTTATGTTTACTATGTAATAACTCACTTTATTGGATTTGTTGGGGATTATACTTGAAAGGAACTAAAATTTACGTACTAGATTTTTAACACTAGAAAAAAGTGTTTCAAATATTTTAAGCTATTGCATAGATTGTATGTTGTTGTTGTTGTTGTTAACAACAAAACACTCCCCGAAGGTTTTGGGGAGTGATGCCGAAGTTGACAGTCCTTGGCCGGATATGACCCCGGTACGCTGCGGTGCTCCCTTGCGGTACTGCCCGACTGTCGTGGTAGCGATTTGGTATGACCAGTGGAACCTTCTAGGTCATGGCATCCCTCCATCCATGAGGAAGGAGAAGATGGGTAATGAGAGGTGAGAGGCATCATATCCGTAGATCAACCATCGAGTTAGCACGTCAATTACCTATGTGCATATTAGTCGCCTCTTACGACCGGTATGCCTACCTCGGGCATATTCTAAACCCCTAACCCGCAGGGTAAGCATAGATTGTATCGCAGGCCTTGGCGGTGGGAGTGAAATGAAAAAAATGTTAATGTTAAAAAAGTTCGTAACGGACTTTTTTCAATGTTAAAAGGTTCGGCGGTAGCAACATAACTTGACAAAAATAAATATAAGCGTTGCCTACATTTGGGCGTATGACGTTGTACTGATGTTAGCAGCAGGCCGATTTCATCAAATTGGAGCTGTACACTACATAAAATAGGTTGTTGACTATTTGTAGGCTATAGTGTTAACAGGTTAAGGCTGTACTGCTCTAAAGTCATAAATATGCTCATTGACTTCTCATAAATATTATAATTGCATAAGTTGATAAAAAAGTGATATGCAATAGCTTTACTGCGGCAGTCTTCGATTGCCACACGTCCTTTTTTTTTTTGCAAATTTTTCTTTGCCGGAACTAGAAACCTTTATTTTAAGTTTGCACCACTTTTCCATACGACGTTTCGAAATCTGGCAAAGTCTTTTTAAGTACTTCCCGTTGAGCTAGAACTTGAAACTCATAGCTCAAAGTTCCGTGACAATGCAAGTTCAACGAAAAAAAGTATCCGCTAGGTGGCGCTTTTTCGAAAATTCGTTTGAAGTTGAGAATCTTGCAATCGAATTTTGACTAACTTCCTGGTAATCTAGGAACCTCAAACTTGGCATTAAATTGAGGGCACAGTGACAACACAATTTGTAAAACTCAAAATTCCGATTGGTGGCGCGCTGATCGATATAATTGCAAATCTTTAAAACATAGGGGAATTTTGCGATTTTGAGTAATGCAATGGATACACACACGGAGATTACCTCCAATAAATCTTCTTTAATCAGATCCAAATTTTACCCTGACACACACAAAATTGAAAATTAACAATCGGCGCCATCTAGTGCTTTGGTTGTATTTCTTGCGGTTTAAAACTAGATGTCGCTGAGGATTGTTTATTTTTTAGTGACTCTAGTGTTCAGTAGCGAAAAATCGTAATTTTGGTAGTTGTCCTTGCTATTTTTGTTTATTTATCGGTGACAGTAGCGGTCAAATCGTAATTTCGTTTTCTGTAATCTGCTCAAATCTTCTTCATTTTGGGGAGTTTATAATGAAGATTATGATCAAGCTAACTCCCAAAAGCGAAGTTAATTCGGAATTTGCGCTAATGTATCAGAAACTTGACTTACATATGAAAAATTAAATACAATATAAGTAGTTGTACAAGAAATTCCGCAAGATGGCGCACTGATTGAGATAATTCAAAATTCTTGAAAAGGACCCCCATCCATAACGCGATCGAATTTTTAGTTACATCCCGGCAAGATAGAGAATTCAAACTTGACACATTTGCCAGAACCCGGTGGCAGACCAATTCCTTATCAAAAAAAATGCCTGTAGGTTGTGATCGACTTTTGACTAACTTCTCAGTAACCTAGGGACTTGAAATTTAGCACGTTGGCGTCTCGGGAAAAGGGAGTCGTTCACAAAAATTTAGCTTGTTATTAATCAACAAGCAATGGTTGTCAACCATATGCCTATGGGGGCTCTCCTACTACATATATATTTTCGAGCTTAAAATGGAGCTCAGATTATTTTCCCATGAAAGTCTCCAGCATTTCCTTCTATAGTTTATATTTCACATGGAAACCGTTTTAGAAAGTTGATTTGAATTTGTGTTTTTCTGACAGGGTGGATACTAGATATATACACAGGGAAAAATGAGCTGGGAGTGGATAAGAGTTGACCGTGGTTTTGGTTGAATCCCATATTTTGGTTGATATGACCAAATCACAGTCAATTCTTATTCATCACCAGCTCCATTTTCGCTGTGTGTATTGGAACGAGTTTTCGTCATGCCTTGGCAATTTTGGTTTTGTAACAAACTGGCTTCGGCGAACCGCCATCTTCAGGGCTTAATTTCATTCTTTAGGAAACTACACAAATATATGTAGGTTTCTGCGGTACTGACTTAGTATAACTAGGGCTAGAAAAGAAACACTATTGTTCATTATAGCGAAGGAGCTCCATTACAGATTGGCAAACGATACTCTCTGATTCATGATCTTCTAGAGCTTTTGTCAGTAAAATATTGTATTCTAGAAGGACTTTCCTTCATTTCTGATAAATTTTGTTTGGAGATAAACTAGTTTCGGTGTTGTGCCATCTTCAGGGTAATTTTACCTATGTTCTGCCTCTGACTCAAAACAATCCAGTAAAAGTAGTCTTTATCCCCGGAAAACAACTTTTTGTTTTAAATTTAGATTCAATTTATATTAACATTCCAAAAAGTTAAATATAAACTTTTCGTGGCTTAAGAATTTAAATTGTTGCATAAACTAATCAAATGATTTTTTTTTCCTTTTAAACTTTTTCACTAATAATACGCACACCGCTACTTGCGATGCATCTCGAGAAGTTGTGGGAAAAAAAAGCAAATGCGATAACAAGAAAAAACTACTTAAAAATACATATTAATAAAAGCCAAACAAGTGATTGGCAGTGAAACTTTGAAATTTACAATAATGCCAAAAAGAAGTGCCCAAAAAGACGTAGAATGACGCTAAAGTAAGTTTGACGCGCAGTAGGACGCAAATAGTAAGTTGAGGAAAAGCGTGGAATGAGAGCTGTGAATTTAATGGAAATGAGTGAAAAGTTTTTAAAAATTGGCAATTATTTCAGAGTAGAGTGCAAACTGTTATTAAAAGTATGCAGATTAGATTGTACCAAAATATATAAAAGTGTTTTTATTTAAAGGCATTAAAAGTTGTAATCTAATAAAAGTCCTGAAAATTTGTGTAAAACTATTTAAGGATGCACAGGAGATACCCTAAATGAAAAAATGATTTTACAATATGGCTATCAAATGAAAGGTGTTCATGAGAGCTTGAACGTAGTTTAAGTTTTATTTCGATATCTCACACCGTTTCGGAGATATCAACCTTAACATGAATAAAGTTAGCCTAAACTTTTCTTAATAACTTAATGTTACTCATACGCCGTGTATGACCCATAAAAAGTACGCTATAAGTGCAATCTTTCAAGATATACACAATTGTTTTTTCTAAACATATTGTTACGCAATCTACTGAAATACTTTTGAAATTCCAATGCGCTTTTCTCGTTAATATGGGGTTTTAATAGCCTTGTAAAGGATCCTGTTGCCCTTATAAAAATTCAAGGTAGAGTTTTGTAACATGAGTTTTGTTGTCATAAGGGCCTGAGCGTAGTTAGTGTAAGTTATATCTCGATATCTCAAACCGTTTGGGAAATACGAGCCAAAATATGAAAAAAGGATAAAAATCGGCTCGGTTAACCGTTATCCTTGAACAGTAACACTGCACATGAATGTTTTTTATTCCTAAACGCGCCAAATTTCTAACCAAAATAGTTTTCCATACACTTTTGGGACACTCTAATGTATTTACGCATGAATGGATTTTTATACCCAGTGTATGAATTTTTTTTTTACTAGGTATGATTGGGTATAATTCGCAAGCTAATAAAAAAAGGACGTGTGGCACTCGTGGGCTGCCGAGGTAAATCTATTGCATATTATCAACTTATGCCAGGCCCGTACGTAGCGGTGAGGGTTTTGAATTTCAAAATCCTCCCGCACATATCCAGTCAAAGTGAAAGTTAAAGTCAACGTCAAAGTCAAAGTCCAGTCAAAGTCAAAGTCAAAATCAAAGTCAAAGTACAGTCAAATTTCAAAGGCGAAGTCAAAGTCAAAGTGCAGTCAAAGTCGAAGTCAAAGTCAAAGTCAACGTCAAAGCCAAAGTCAAAGCAAAATCAAAGTCAAAGTCAAAGTCCAGTCAAAATCAACGTCAAATTTCGAAGTGAAAGTCCAGGCAAAGTCAAAATCAAAGTCAAAGTCGAAGTCAAAATCAAAGTCAAAGTCCAGTCAAAGTCAAAGTCAAAATCAACTTCAGAGTCAACATCAAAGTTAGAGTCAAAGTCAAAGCAAAATCGAAGTCAAAGTCAAAGTCCGGTCAAAATCAAAGTCAAATTTCAAAGTCGAAGTCAAAGTCCAGTCGAAATCAAAGTCGAAGTCAAAATCAAAGTCAAAGTCCAGTCGAAATCAAAGTCAAAGTCAAAGTCCAGCCAAAGTCAAAGTCAAAGAGATCCAATTTTATGTATTCAACCTGTTGCTAACACCAAACCTTTTCGAACCTTTTCTTAACTTTAACTTTAACTTTATGATAGAGATCCAATTTTATGTAACACCGAACCTTTTCGAACTTTTTTTGACAAATATCCGTTCCGTTTTTTTTTTTTTATTTAGGTGCCAAGTCCGCGATAAAATCTATGCAATAGCTTAAAAATTAAAATTTTTCGGAGGCTTTCGTCTGTAAAACTGATTTCATCCTACATAATTTAAGGCTGCCAACAATTTCTGTGCCACTGCTAAAGCCTAGTTTTTTACCAACATTCAATAACCAGTAAAAACCATCGTTGGGTATAAGAACCTTCCATACACATTTTTTGCTCTCATTTTTTCTTATCACTTATTCCGTTAAGCCTCAAAAAGTTCTTAAAATTGTCCAAGTTTTGACATAAAAACTTGAATTTCTTTTCTCTCTCTTTCCCCGTCCACCAAGTTTAGACAATTCAAATAGACTGTTAAGTGTAATCAACATAATTACACACTTCTAGCCATGCACACCTGTTCTTTTCTTTTTTAACACTAATCCCACGTGTCTGTTATACTCTACAACAACGCACTCTCTTTCTCTTCTACTTGTAGTTATCTCAACTGAGCGTAACCTCCTCTGTTGCCATGCACGACGACCATTAATTGTAATGCCTTTTGTGTTTTAGAATCGCAAGTACAAAAACAAACTTGGAGTTCGATAAAAGCAGTAAAAAGAAATTTAAATGAATATCAATTGAGCTGGCTTAGCAGCGGTGCGACTGTTTTACAATGAATTGAGAGCACTATATGAACGCTAATGAGTGAAAATTATTTTCAATTTTTATTTTTCCGATGATGTTTTATCGATTTTGAGCGATGCTTATTGACGAATTTATTGGCTGGAAAAATTTTTCCTGAGAAGCTTCTCATGGTAGAAATACATCCGGATAGTTTGCCAAACTACTGCCGAGGGCCGACCACGTTTAGAAAAATTCTTTTTCTAAATAATTTTTGATGTTGATTTTGCCGGGCATCGATACCTGACTACTTATTGTAGTAGGCCGAAACCACTACCGCTACACTGCCGCTTATACTAAGTTCGCAAAAAAGTTCATTAAAACATTTGAATTTTCATAAGGACAACAGGATCCTTTACAAGGCTATCGAAAACCCGTATTCACGAGAAAAACTGATTGGAATTTCAAAAGTGTTTTAGTAGCTTGCGTAATAATATGTTTTATAGCAAGGACAGTTGTGTATATCTTGAAATTTCGTAGCTATAGTGGCCTTTTTATAGGTCATACGTGGCGTATGAGTATAATTTAGTTATTCAAGTAAGAAAATTTCAGATAAATTTAATTGATATCTCCGAAACGAAATAATACTTAAAATACGCTCAGGCCCTCAAGAACACCCTTCATTTGATACTCATTATGTAAAATCAGGTTGTTCATTTCCTGAGCATCCTTAAATATTTTTTTACACACTTTCAGGACTTTTATTAGATAACAAATTTTTAAAAGTTCGAAGGATACTAATTTTAAAGGATAGTTAAACTAAAAAGTAAATTTAGCCTAAAGCCGAATTATTCTTTAAATTAGTCCCCCCCCATATCCACAATTTGACGGAGTTTTTCGAGATGCGTTCCATCTCTTGATCCCTTAAAGGTGATCCTGAGCATTTGGTAAAGAAAAAAAAGCACAAAGCACTCGTAATGTTTGATTGAATTAGAAGTTTTAAGCGTATTTCCCTTTAAACAAATGGAAAAGGAATGGAAAAAAAGAATGCTAGCTTATGCATCGAATTACCTTCAAAGCAACAATACAAACTTTGTCATTTAATCTTTCTTTGTAAAGTCACCAAAATATTTAAAATATCACCCCAAAATGACCAAAAATATATCCCAAAATTACACAAAAATGACTTCCAAGTGCCCCAATGTGACTCCAAAAGGACCTCAAACCGACCTTAAAACAACCCCATTAAGATCTCAGAGAGACCTCAATATGACCCCTTTCCTTTCCCTTCCCTTCCTTTCCTTTGCTTTCCTTTCCTTTCCTTTCCTTTCCTTTTCCTTTCCTTTCCTTTCCTTTCCTTTCCTTTCCTTTCCTTTCCTTTCCTTTCCTTTCCTTTCCTTTCCTTTCCTTTCGTTTCCTTTCCTTTCCTTTCCTTTCCCTTCCTTTCCTTTCCTTTCCTATTTATCGACCTTTTCCTTTCCTTTCCTTTCCTTTCTTTCCTTTCATTTCATTTCCTTTCCTTTTCTTTCCTTTCTTTTCCTTTCCTTTCCTTTCCTTTCCTTTCCTTTCCTTTCCTTTCCTTTCCTTTCCTTTCCTTTCCTTTCCTTTCCTTTCCTTTCCTTTCCTTTCCTTTCCTTTCCTTTCCTTTCCTTTCCTTTCCTTTCCTTTCCTTTCCTTTCCTTTCCTTTCCTTTCCTTTCCTTTCCTTTCCTTTTCTTCTTACTCTCACATCTTACGTTTACGTGGGGGGATGACCCCCAGCGCAAAGATGTTTGCACATCAAAAATATCGATCCGCCGCAGAGAACTCCACCACATTCCCTGCAGGCAAAGGAACTGGTATGTGACATATCACATACCAGTCACAAGCACAATTGCCCTATCACAGTTCAGGTTCATTAGTATGAAAAAGACCCAGAACTTTAACACCGGGTTGTCATTGGAGGGGACCAATTGGCACCTTATACAGACTTTTGGGGCAAAAATGTGATGGGTTGGAAGGAAGACTCCTGATTAGTTGAAAAAACAAGGAAGCCTTGTGATTGGTTGAAAGGCCCAGCTCACTACCGAAAATGCACGAACAAACTCAACGACGAAAACCGACACATTTCAAGACGACAAATGGTCCCCCTGGACCAGCTGAAGTGGTGAATACGGACCTACTTCTGGGATGACTCTGAGTAATACAGGTGGTGGAAATTCACACCCTCTGCTTTGGTGGCAATTGTCACCATTTGCCTGAAGGGTTAAGTGAGCCCTTTTGTTTTTTCTTTCAAGATGTTGTAAAACAGTGTAATTCACTTTGAACTATGTCGAGTTCGCTTCGTTTTCTGTCGCAAAAATGTTCTCTTGGCCAATAGAACTCTCCAACACTTTCAATTGTGACAGCAAACTTTTTCAAGTAATTTCCTAAAGTGCTGATAAGTTTTCTAGTACGACATGTTCAATTTCTAGTAAACTAACCCAGGTATGAAAACTCAGCAGACACATTCGCTCAGCAAAGATAAGAAAATTCCACATTTTACCCGCAGATACTCCCCATCAAGGACACTCTTCACCTACGCAGCTTCGCATGATTTGTTGCTGCTACCTGCATACACTGTCCCACTTGCCACAGCTTGTGCTAATGTGCAATTCATGCGCTTCGTTATGTATAACTTTACACTCACACTACCTATAACTATATCCTTTCTGTTTACACCATAAACATAGTTTTGCATTTACCTTGCCTATGAATGAGCTGAGCGTTAAAGTAAGGCAGTAAATCATGAACATTGACAACTGAAGTGGCGCCGAAGTGCTTGTGGTTGTAACGTTAAAAGCCAGTTGCCACAAATGTGCAGTTACTCTTTGCTTATCTGCCTATTTATCGACCTTTGACTCGAAAGGGTAGAGCGATTTAAAGAGGGTAATGTAAAAAAGTTTATTTTACGGCCGAGCTCAGGAGGCTGTGGCCTAGTTTTTGCACAGCCAAGTAAAGTAATTAAATGTTTTTATTGATATCTAATACCGGAAATAGTATCAGTATAGAGATCCAACGAAAAATCACTCATGCCAAGAAGTGCTACTTCGGACTGAGTAGGCAATGGAGAAGTAAAGTTTCTCTCTCGAAGACAAAGATTGCGTCTCTGATCATACCCGCCTTATGTAAGGATCGGAATCATGGACAGTGTCAAAGGAAAATGAGATGACCCTTGGAATAATTGAGATAAAATTTCTCCTGAAGTTTTATGGTCCTTCCCGTGATGCCAACGTGGAGTATCGAAAGAAACTTAACGAGAGCTTTACGCAGATCTGACCACAGTCGAGCGAATGAAAAGCTGGGTCATTTAAATATCGAGCAAGATATGCCACCGTGGGTATCAAAGGAAAGGGGTTTTCGGCCGTATACTAACGAAAATATTTTCAGACAAGGTTGCCACCTAACCCTATTTTATTTATTTCTTCGTATATCGGCTGATATCTTGGAAATCGGTAAAGCAATTTGAAGCAAAGTTTGCATATAGATAGTATGCTTCATTTTAAGCCTTTCTACATGGGTGTTGCCACTTCGGCGGGTTTACAGGGTTGCCACCTATCTCAATTTTTTTCAATATTGAGCCAGATATACCAATATGGGAGAGCATGCTTCGCACAAATATTATCCACTTGGATGCTGCCACTTGCAGCGGTTTACAGGGTTGCCACCTATCCAACTTTTCGTAAATATTAAGCAAGGTATGCCAATATGGGTATAATGCGAAGGGTATTTTCTCCGTATACCAACTAAGATATTTTCTAGAAGGGTTACCACCTAGGGTTGCCACCTAACCGCATTTTATTATTTCGCATATCGATCACTATCTCGTTAACCTATCGACCGATTTAGATACAGTTTTGTATGTTTCATTGTAGTATAGTATGATTCATTGTAGGATATTTTACTTTGGTGTTGCCACTTTGGGTGTTTTAAAGGGTTGCCACTTAACTAATTTTTTATAAAATGCCAGATGTAGCAATGTGGGCATCAAATGAAAGGACTTATCGGCCGTATATGAACTAAAATATTTTCAAGTAATGATTTCACCTAGGGTTGCCACATAATTGCATTTTATTTATTTCCTCGCATATCGGCCACTATCTCGGGTATCGTTGGATATATGTATAAAGTATGCTCATTTTAAGATTTTCTACTTTGGTGCTGCCACTTATGGTGATTTACAGGGTTGCCACTTACTTGATTTTTTTTAAACTCAATTTTCTATGCCGAAATGGGTATCAAACGATTCGCTATAATCTCGAAAATTGCTTGACTTATTTAAATGAATTTTTGAATCCAGCTCGGTGCTACCCCTTGGAAGTTTTTACAGGGCTACCACCTATTCGAATTTTTCAAAAATTTGGTCAAATATACTTACATTGGTATCAAAGCTCGGTCGTCCAAGTACTTACCCTCCTTATACAGGTAGCAGGAGGCGAGGTAGCGAAGAGAGAGAGAGGGTGTGAATAGGTAGATTTACGTACATAGGGGGACTTTCATGTTCATATGCCTTGTATGTACATATACTCAGTAAAGTAATTTCTCACTTTAAATTATACATGAGTTTTAAGCAAATCCGTTAAACCCAACACCGACACACACACACACCTACACAGTATGCTGGAGAACCATGGTGACAGACGCGGAATTAATATGCAGCAACGTGATTGCAACATAACGGAAATTGTATACCGACTACAAGCGAACAAAGTACGAGAAATCCCAAAAGCTCCGTAGTGCAACTTTATTTATGCATTCAGCTACTGACAGCTTGCAGCTGAACACCGAAGCACACGCACATAGGTACACATTTTACTATGAGCACGCAAGAAACTGGATCAATACAAATGTATGTATGTGTGCGCTCTCCTTCACATCAACTTTAGCTGTCTTCAATCGCTCTTCAACAAGCGAGATTAGCCAACTAAGTCTCTGAGGATCACATTCCAATCACTGAAAACCCACCCCACTCCCCCTCCCAACCAATGCGAGATAATCAAATTCACTTGATTTAATTTCAAATGACTCTACACTTCCACTATCCACTGCAATCGTGTTTTGTCTTAATTCATTGGCACACGTCAAGTTGGCCATCTTGCAGCGTAGCTTTTGTATTCTTGAGTCGATTAATTATGGTTGACGTATACGGGGAAATTGCGTTGACATTCAGGGCTTTTATTCACTGACACTTTGACAGCTCGTGGCCAGTCAATGCGTTACATGCTACGCATTTTAAACAGCTGTCCACACACACACACACACCCATGAGCATATGCATTGGTTTGTTTTGCGCCTTGCGGCACCCAGTGACTGGTCTTTAAATTCATGCGAATTGCCATTGGGCCGCAAAACTTGTCGCCACATTGTGTTGGCTGTAATTAATTTGTGTCATTATTTGTGTAACTCACTCACACCATGTTTGCATATTTCCGTGGCCTAGATGTGCGTGTGTGTGTGTGTGATGGGTACTGCGTGAATGCAGATTGATGTAATCATGGCTGCAACAGTATGTACATATGTAGGTACATATATACGTGAACATACTCAATCATTAGTGCGCTACAATAAATTTCATTTGAAAAATTTTAATTGATTTTCTTGTTGAGAGCTTAAGGGCTTGACGGTGATTGTTTTTGAATTTTTTTTTTTTTGCTGGCGTATCTGAAAAATCCAACAGATGACTGAAGGTGTCAAGATCGCTTCAAAGTAATATATAGAATGCAGTTAGATGGCAACCTAA
Source organism: Campiglossa producta (assembly GCA_964058755.1). Taxonomy (NCBI): domain Eukaryota; kingdom Metazoa; phylum Arthropoda; class Insecta; order Diptera; family Tephritidae; genus Campiglossa; species Campiglossa producta. Next base: position 16,743,271 of record CAXKVI010000004.1, on the reverse strand, counting down.
GGTGACAACCAATGGCGGATCAAGGATTTTGGGAGGGGGAGGTTCAATTTTTTTTCGAGAACATTTTTTATTTACAGTTTCCCAAAACTGACCTTTAATAATATCATTCGGCAGTTTTCTGGCAGTTTTACTATATTTTTGTGTATTTTTTACTATATTTTTGTTTTGTAAATTTTACTATACTAGAGTTCGCCCTGTGGTTGAAATTCAACCACAAAAGTTTATTTTATTTTCTTACCTTTTTGCTGTTTCTTAAATTTGCCATTCTTTTCATATTTTTTATATTTTTGGTTTCTATATATTCCTGTTCATTTGGCCTTTTCCTCCCTCTTTATACCATTCAGTAATATAGTTTCAATGTTGATAATTATTCGAGGAGCTTCATACCAAAACGCAATAAATGTGAACTGAGTTAGTGTACACTTATTGCGTTTTGGTTTGAAGCTCCTCATTTATTCTTCTTAGGTAGTCTTCATACGTATTTCTTTCCTTTCCTTTCCTTTCCTTTCCTTTGCTTTTATTTCCTTTCCTTTCCTCTCCTTTCAACTCATTTTATTTCTTTTGCTTTTCTTTCCTTCCCTACCCTTTTCTTTCCTTTTCTTCCCTCTCTTTTCTTTTCCTTTTCTTTCCTTTTCTCTTCTTTCATTTCAGTTTATGTCCCTTCTTTCTTTCTCTCTTTTCTTTTCTTTTATTTTCTTACCTGACCTTTCTTTCCATATCCATTACATTCCTTTTTTCCTTTTATTTTCTTTTTCTTTAATTTCCTTTCGTTTCCTTTGCTTTAGTTTCGTTTTCTCTCATTTTATTCTTTTTTTTTCATTTCACTAATTTTCTTTTATTTTTTTTCTTACCTTTATTTTCTGTCACTTTTTTTCTTACCTCTCCTTCCCTTACCTTTCCTTTCTCTACCTTTCCTTTCCTACCGTTTCCTTACTTTCTTTTTTTCCTTTCCGTAACTCCTTTAGTTTTCTTTCTTTTCCATTCATTTCCTTCACTTATTTTTTTTTAGCTTTTCATTACCTTTCATTCCTTTATTTTTCATTCTTTTTATATTCTTTTATTTTCCGTACCTTCCTTCTCGATACTTTTTCTTTCCTTTCTTTTTCTGCTCTTTCCTTTCTTTGTCTTTCTATAATTGCCTCTCTTTTCCACTTCCTTCCCTTTCTTCCCTTCCTTTTTTCTTTTCCATTCCTTTCCTTTCCCTACCTTTATTTGCCTTTGATTTTTCTCTCATATTTTCCTTTCCTTACCTTATCTTACCTTTATTTTCCTTTTATCCATTCCTTTCCTTTCCCATTCTTTCCTTTATTTTATACTTTTATTTATTTCATTTTGTTTTATTTTTATTTATTTTATATTCTTTCCTTTCCTTCCATTTCCAACAAATTTCTTTTTTTACTTTCAATCACTTTTCTATTTCTTCTTTTACTTTTTTTAGTTTTATCAATTTTCCACTTTATTTTATTTCACTAAGTCTAGACACGAAGGGCTTTGTGCCTGACCTAACTTATTTGTGATTTTTTTTTTTCAAAACATCACGTCTGAGCAAGCATTTGCTTCTCTGAATACCCACGCACAGATTTTGTTTTTGTAAACACTGTTTGTACCTACGCTCAATAAAGTTGACGGGCTGGCTCATGTTTATTATTGCTGCCAACAAAACAACTCACACTCGGACTCTCCCCAACTGCAATGAATGCAACCACAACAATGCAAGTAGATATATAAAGTGAATGCGTGTTTAGCACTTGTAGTGGTGTGGCTTTCAAATCATATTATAATTAATTTTTTTTAATTTTTGGTTTGTTGTCGCACACCCTGCTCGGCGAGACCTATCGGTACATATAAAATTTTATATACCTTAGAATTGTGGTTATTGCAAAAAAGGGAGAAAATTTTTAAGCATTGCGAATTTATATATAATAGAATTTTCGCGTATTTTTACCATATTTTTTGTGTAATTTTTAAAATATATTTTTTTACAAAATTTTTTGCGTAATTTATATATATACTTCCTGCTTTCACAAGTATTTCTACAAAAAATGTAGTCGTATAATTTATAACATTTATTGTATTTATGTGTGTCGTAAAAAAAATATATTACATTTTTGCTTTTGTGGTTACGGAGTTTTCATTCGAAATAATTCAATTATCACGCCAAAAAGGCAGCTATCGATTGTGGTTGTGGTATGTAAATACTACTCTGCAATGGTAGTACAAAATTTCGAGAAAATACTCAAACAAAAATACATTTCTGCAGCTACATGCAAAATAACACCGTGTAACAAAATCGGGGTCATTAACTTGATGTAGAATAGATAGAAATCTGGGCCCATGATCATTTAGTAAAAGTACCAAGATTAGGTATATATGTATATTAAGGTACAGTTTTTTAGTGTTATTTTAAACCACAGACAAAGTTGACAAGAGTTTATCTCATACGAGCTGGCCGTTTAAACTAAGTTTAAACTCGCAGTGAAGTTTTCACTTGCACTGTAAAACCGGGCCTTAGGTTCTTCCAACCAGAGCTAGCCATGGTGAAAAGAAAATCAGAAATAAGGGCAGCGCAATACCAAAAATGAGTATGGATAAAAGAAGGCATCGAAATAATAAAGCATAATTCGAAAACTTCCAACACTAATTTGTAATCGTATGATAACCACGCCCCCTTTTTCGATATCGGAAATTTCGAAAATCACATAAATTGGCATAACTTGTGCAAAGTTTAGATATTTGCGTGAAATTTTAAATAGATGTTATTTTTTGGCCAAGGTAGGTTTCCTATTGAAAATTGGCGAAATCGGATGATAACCACGCCCCCTTTTTTGATATCGACAATTTCGAAAACCACAAAAATTGACATACATAACTTGAGTAAAAATTAAGAGATTTGCATGAAATTTGGTATAGAGGTTATTTTCTGGCCAAGGTGGGTTGCCATGGAAAATGGGCGAAATCGGATGATATCCACGCCCCCGTTTTCGATATCGAAAATCTCATAAATTGACATAACTTGAATAAAAATTGAGATATTTGCATGAAATTTGTTATAGAAGTTTTTTTTTTGCCAAGGTAGGTTGCTTTTTAAAATGAGCGAAATCAAATGAGAACCACGCCCCCTTTTACGATATCGAAAATTTCGAAAAACACATAAATTGGAATAACTTGAGTAAAAATTTAAATATATTTGCATGCAATTTCGTATGCAGGTTACTTTCTGGCCAAGGTAGGTTGCTATTGAAAACGGGAGAAATCGAATAATAACCACTCCCCCTTTTTCGATATCGAAAATTTCGAAAATCACATAAATTAACATAACTTGAGTAAAAATTTAAATATTTGCATGAAATTTCGTATTCAGGTTACTTTCTGGCCAAGGTAGGCTGCTATTGAAAATGGGCGAAATCGAAAGATAACCTCGCCCCCATTTTCGATATCGAAAATTTCCAAAATCACATAAATTGGCATAACTTGTGCAAAATTTAGATATCTGCATGAAATTTGATATACAAAGATGTTATCTTTTGGCCAAGGTAGGTTGCTATTGAAAATGGGCGAAATCAAATGAGAACCACGCCCCCTTTTTCGATATCGAAAATTTCGAAAATCACATAAATTTACATATCTCGTTAACTGAAATGGCTAACTTAACTGAAATGGTTAACTGAATGGCATTCTATCATGGATTTTTGATAAATTTTTAAGAGTAGGCGTGGCACCGCCCTTTTTAATGGAGGTATTTTTGAAAATTTGACTGATCTACCGTGATCAGAATCATGAATATTTGGCACAAGGTATACTGGCATTATATGGCATATACCTGATGAAATTTGACGATATCGCTTCACGACCACGCCCACTTTCAATATCGAAATTTTCGAAAATCAACTAAATTGACATATGTAATTCGGTTACGAAAATGACTAAAATGCTATTATTTGGCAGCATGAACCTTCTAGTCATTCTATAATGATTTTTGTGAAATTTTAAAAATTGGGTGTGGCACCGCCCTCTGGTCATAACTTTTAAACTGATCACGGGATCATGAAATTTGGTACAAAGTATACGAGCATTATGTGGAGTATACATGATGAAATTGGACGAAATCACTTTTCGGCCACGCCCACTTTCGATATCGAAATTTTCGAAAATCACCTAAATTGACACAGTGCGGTAAGGTAAATAGCTAAAATAGTATAATAAACCCGAATTAAAACTTCCTGACTAGAATTAACGTTACTAAATTTAAGTTATCAACTTACGCTGTTATTCTCTCGCTTTCTAAGCTTTCATTTTTTACGTGAGTAATGTTTTGTCTGCTTTTGAATAACTAGACCTATTTAAGACGGACATATTACAGCTCATTTACTTAATATTGCTATTCTTATTATGACAATATTATCACATCTTCAACCAACTAATAAACAGCTTTTGAAGTCATATCATCAAATACTTAGGTATGCATACTAAGTACATAAATAAATTCATATTTCCCAGTCCAACATTAATGTCGCCTTTTGTGCCCTAAGCGCTTAATCAGCATTAAACATAAAAACATCTTATTTGTCTACCTCATGTACGAGGGCAGTGTATGATGGTATATGTGTGTGTGTGTACTTACCATTGTATCGGTGTATTCAATTAATTTATCCTCAGAGACATCATTAATTTTCTTGGCCTCTTTTAGCAAATCACGTAAAAAGTTTTTCAGCTCATCGGCTTCAATATAACCAGAATTATCAGTATCGTATTCACGCCAAATCTGCAAAAGGTTACAAAGATACAACAAAAAAAAAGCAAGTAAGAAAAAGTGAGTGATAAGCAAATGTAAAGAGATATTAAACGCAATCGTCCTATGATAACACAACAACAACAATGTAAAGAATTAATAACGAAACGTTAGCTTAAAGGCAGTGATAAAATGACTTTGGGCGCATGAATAATAGCTGGGATATGAGTGAGAATAAATGATAACAAAAAAAGGTAATATGAGGATGGGTCGATGGGCGATTGGGTGAATGATGTGACAAAGCACAAAGCTTTTGATGAGAATGGCTGGTTTTTAGAAAGGTGTTTCGATGACAAAAGCAACAAAATAATGCCCACAATTGCTTGCAGATGTTCCCAGCTTAAGCAATTTTAACAACAAATTTTTTTGATGGCACAAAGATTAGGGTCTTTTTTTGAGTTTTTAACTGTGTCATGTCCAACAAAGCCTTAAAATATTGCGACCTTATGTAAAACAGCTTGTAGCTTAATTAGCCAAGTGCTTTAGAACCTTTTTATGCTAGAAATTAGTGAGCTTAATGAGGTGTGCAGGAGAGAGATAAGGTGGGTAGACGAGGCAGACCGATATGTGTCCCAAATTAGTAATACGTTACAGAAAATAATGGTATAATTATACTAGAGACCCAAATAAAAATATATAAAATGTATCCAATATTCCGAAATAGACCTCAAGAGACATATCAGTGAAGAAACGATTAAATTACATGTTTTATTTATGCAGTGATGAGCGTACAAACTTCCAGACGAACAAGCAAAAGCTCTATAAACCGTTGATTTGGCTTCAATTACTTCAATAAAGTGTCTTCGTGTGAATTTTTCTTTGATATCTGTAAAGTAGAGCCAGCGCTTTGATCAATTATGCACAAAAATATTTTAAGCACACTTTTATTGCCACCACTGTATACAGTTTAGTGATTCCACGTGATTAAAGATGTCCAACACTTTGAATTAGACATCTAGCACATTATCGGCAAAAATTGGTTTAATTTTATACATCAGATTTTGAGTAATGCGAGAACAAACATATGGACGCTAGTAAGAGAGGTTGGAAAGGTAAATCCAGGAACTGCAGCATTTTCGGAAAGCTAAGGTACACAATCAAAGCCCACCTTGTTGAACCACTTTGTTGACACTACGACGCCTGTTCATTTAGCTTTTTTTTCGTTTTACTATAGAATTCTGGCTCTGCGGAATGCAGAAGACCAAAACTTAATACGCCACACAGTTCTTTGGCTCCATATATTTTTTGGAAAAAAAATAGGAAGAGTGGACGCAGGTCATTGAAATTTTGCACACATGTCATATATGAACTACTTAAGAAATGTGGTAGGAATAGGTGAATCGGACATTTTGCCCATTTTTTGAAATTTTTAAGTGACTTTTAGTCATTAAAACAAATTTACTTAAAGGGGGGCATATATGGGCAAACCATTTTTTCATGAATCGATCGAGAAAATTCCAAAAATTGATTTTATTATATTTTGAAGGTGTAGAAGGCTGTAGCACACAAACTTTTTATCAATCCAACGTAGCAAAGGTAGCATTTTGAAGTATAATCTTTGCCGGCTTGTATTTGTATTAATATTTGGGCGATTGCATAGTTTTTTTCTTTTTTTGGCCAAAGAAGTGCTATACTTTTGAACATTTTTGATATGTAATCATCTTTGCGCTGGGGTAGGCTGTAGTGTGTAGGCTGTAGGGATGGAAGTTAAAAAAAAGAAAAAAAAATCAAAGGAAAGACAATGAGGAAGGGATTGGAAAGGAAAAGAAAAGAAAATTAAAGGAAAGGAAAGGGAAAGAATTTAAAATTTAAGGAAAGAAAAGGGAAAGAAGGAAAATTTAATGAAAGGAAAAGGAAAGGAAAGTAAAGGGATGGAAAGGAAAGAAAAGGGAGGAAAGAAAAGAAAAGAAAAGGAAAGCGATGACGGGAGGAATGGAAAGGAAAGCTAAATTAAGGAAAGGGAGAGAAGGGAAGGGGAAGGGGAAGGAAAAAAAAAAAGAAAAAGAGAAAGAAGAAAAGGAAATGAAAGGGTAGGAAATAAAAGGGAAGGAAAGGAAAGAAAACGAAATGCTAGTCTTTGTTCTACAAGCGATAAAGATGTTCCAACTAGAACGAACCCATTTTCAGTAAGGAGAGGACTTGAAATTGTTGGACACTTTCTATCTCTTCCTCGATCCTGCAGCAACACTAAAAGACAATCGTTCGAATCTTTTGGTCTTATGGCCTTAAGCTCAGCATAGAAAAGTTTAGTAAAGGATGCTCAGAGCAGATTATATTACTTGGACTTTGGGTCTAGGTTATTGATTCTCAATAAAGGTCTTTCGGCATTTGCTCTAAAAATTTGTGTTCAAGTATAGATTCAAAGTTCTTACCATCGCAGGGTTAAACAAATAAATTGATAAACTAAAAATAATTTAAAGCAACAGCGCGTGCACTTCATTCAATATCCTTTTCCATACAATTCTAAGCTAATTTATGAAAAAAAAAAAAATCAAAAACAAACCAAACATAAAACCGCCTCTACTCTCGCCATTAGTTTTTTATTCATATAATAAATCTTGTTGCCAATTAATCTCTTTGAACTAATGACCAAAGTAAACTTTTTATAGTGTTTGTGTGCTTCGGAGTAACTTTGCAAGTAGAAATTAATTGCTTGAATGGTATGACGGGGCGTATGAGTAACATAAAACCCCTTTTGGCGAGTATTTACTACTACTGCAAATGAATTTATTTATGTATGTATGGGTACAAAGATACCAAAAGCAAAGGAAAATTAAATCAAAGTAAAAGGAAAAAATTTGTATGAATGTTTGTGAGGATATGTAAAATGAAATAAATGTGGCTTGGTTGGGGGGCATACTAACAAAAAATGATACCTTTACACTACTGGAAACAGTTGAGAGAACAAAAAAAAGCGAGATAACACATCGTCGCTCGCTTGCGAGAGGCATGAATGTGCCAACTTTACGGATTTAAGTTAATAGGCTCACGTAAGTAACCTCTCGTTTCAGTACGATTCACGAAAATAAAAATAAATTAAAATAAAATAAAAAATAATATAAAAATAAAAATAAAATAAAAATAAAAATAAAATAAAATAAAGTAAAATAAAATAAAATAAAAAATAAAATAAAATATAAATAAAAATAAAATAAAAATAAAATAAGATAAAATAAAATAAAATAAAATAAAATAAAATAAAATAAAATAAAATAAAATAAAATAAAATAAAATAAAATAAAATAAAATAAAATAAAATAAAATAAAATAAAATAAAATAAAATAAAATAAAATAAAATAAAATAAAATAAAATAAAATAAAATAAAATAAAATAAAATAAAATAAAATAAAATAAAATAAAATAAAATAAAATAAAATAAAATAAAATAAAATAAAATAAAATAAAATAAAATAAAATAAAATAAAATAAAATAAAATAAAATAAAATAAAATAAAATAAAATAAAATAAAATAAAGTAAAAATAATATAAAAATAAAAATAAAATAAAAATAAAATAAAATAAAATAAAGTAAAATAAAATAAAATAAAAAATAAAATAAAATATAAATAAAAATAAAATAAAAATAAAATAAGATAAAATAAAATAAAATAAAATAAAAATAATATAAAAATAAAAATAAAATAAAAATAAAATAAAATAAAATAAAGTAAAATGAAATAAAATAAAAAATAAAATAAAATATAAATAAAAATAAAATAAAAATAAAATAAGATAAAATAAAATAAAATAAAATAAAATAAAATAAAATAAAATAAAATAAAATAAAATAAAATAAAATAAAATAAAATAAAATAAAATAAAATAAAAGAAAATAAAATAAAATAAAATAAAATAAAATAAAATAAAATAAAATAAAATAAAATAAAATAAAATAAAATAAAATAAAATAAAATAAAATAAAATAAAATAAAATAAAATAAAATAAAATAAAATAAAATAAAATAAAATAAAGTAAAATAAAATAAAATATAAATAAAAATAAAATAAAAATAAAATAAAAATAAAATAAAATAAAATAAAGTAAAATAAAATATAATAAAAAATAAAATAAAATATAAGTAAAAATAAAATAAAAATAAAATAAAATAAAATAACATAAAATAAAATAAAATAAAATAAAATAAAATAAAATAAAATAAAATAAAATAAAATAAAATAAAATAAAATAAAATAAAATAAAATAAAATAAAATTAAAATTAAATAAAAATTAAATAAAAATAAAATAAAATAAAAATAAAAATAACAAAAAAGAAATAAAATAAAAATAAAATAAAATAAAAATAAAATAAAAATTAAATAAAATAAAAATAAAATAAAATAAAAATAAAAATAAAATAAAAATAAAATAAAAATAAAATAAAATAAAAATAAAATAAAAATAAAATAAAAATAAAATAAAAATAAAATAAGATTAAAATAAAATTAAAATAAAATAAAAATAAAATAAAAAAAAAATAAAATAAAAATAAAATAAAAATAAATAAAAATAAAAATAAAATGAAAATAAAATAAAAATAAAAATAAAATTAAGAAGAATTAAAATAAAATAAAAATAAAAATAAAATAAAAATAAAATAAAAACAAAATAAAAGTTATATAAAAATTAAATAAAATAAAAATAAAATGAAAATGAAAATAAAATAAAATAAAAATAAAATAATAATAAAAATAAAATAAAAATAAAATAAAAATAAAATAAAAATAAAATAAAAATAAAATAAAAATAAAATAAAAATAAAATAAAAATAAAATAAAAATAAAATAAAAATAAAATAAAAATAAAAATAAAAATAAAATAAAAATAAAAATAAAATAAAAATAAAATAAAAATAAAAATAAAATAAAAATAAAATGAAAATAAAATAAAAATTAAACAAAAATAAAAGAAAAATATAAATAAATATAAATAAAAAAAAATAAAATAAAAATAAAATAAAATTTGCATTTGAAATTTGCAATGCCATTTTCTTGAATGTGTAGTTCAATCTCTGGAAATTGTGCCAGAAACATGAATGTGTATCACTTTCATGTTTCTGGCGCAACAAAAATGTTTAAAAACTGAATTTTTAAATTTTTTAAAATTTTCGTTTTGCCAGAAAGATGAATGTGTAGTAAAATTGTTACGTATACGTCATGGTGTCTGCTGTTGAGTGCAACCCATTCATGTTTCTGGCAAAACAAAAATTTTAAAATATTTAGAAATTCAGGCATGAAACAGTAGCAAGCGTGAAGTAGCAAAATTGTTACGAATACGTCATGGTGTCTGCTGTTGAGTGCAACACCTTCATGTTGCTGGCACATTGAAAATTTTAAAAAAATTTCGAAATTCAGTTTTGAAACAGTAGCAGGCATAAAGTAGCAAAATAGTTACGTATACGCCATGGTGTCTTTTGTTGAGTGCAACACATTCATGTTTCTGGCACCTCGAAAATTTTTAGTTTTGGCACATTCATGCTTCTGGCAAGCGAACCATCTTGAGTTTGGCTGTTATGTTATGTTAGTTGTTTCCAGTAGAATAAAAAAAAATCCCTAAATACTTGTCGCGTTTACTTATCGCGACAGTTTTGTGAGAAAATAAATATACAAGAATTTTAATAAGCGGATGCTTTAAAACTTTTCTTTATTTGCTGTCTCTACAAACTGAACAATTGTTAAATCATTTTCACACTTTTAAGCATTTTAGGTATAACCTGATTTTGCCGTTAGTTTAGTATATAACTTGATATACGTACGTACATGTTTAAAAAATGAATATTTGCATGTGTATAATCTATCTATATGTTAGTTATGAGAATGGAAATAAACAAGGCAATATGAAAAGTGGTAATAGCAGAGAATTTTTCTCTATGTTCTTTTGGTGGTAGTTATATTATGGTGGGTTCACATCGCTCAATCGACCCTGTCGGTAACATCCCCTCGCCTGTAAACAAGCTCGACTTAGCATGTTTACTACTCGTATAGCCGACATCTAAAACTGCAATTTTGACTACCGGTCGATGAAGTATACCAGCTGATGTCTTGACTTTCACACTTCTAACTTGTCCGTCCTTAGCTGTCATAACTTCCACTACTCTCCCCTTTGGCCAACAGTTGCGAGGTAGGTTGTGATCCACTATTATTACTGTATCACCTACACGTACTGGGGGCTGTTTTGCGAACCATTTGCTGCGTCGTGATATAACAGGAATATATTCATTAATCCACCTATGCCAAAAGCTGTTTGCAAACTTCTGTGTCTGATACCAGCGTTCACGCAGGTTTGAGTCCTCGTTGCAAATAGGTTTGTAGCCTCCCGCTGATCCAATCAATAGATGGTTGGGAGTAAGCGCCTCGTCATCATGATTTTCGAGTGAAACAAACGTGAGCGGTCTCGAATTTAAAACGAACTCCACTTCACATAGCGCATTCCGCAGACCTTCATCGGTAAAACTCGTAGAAGGAAGAATTTCGTATAAAACGTTTTTAACGGATCTCACAAGCCGCTCCCATATTCCTCCCATATGGGGTGCGCCCGGAGGGTTGAATTTCCATTTGACTTGGTCGAAAGATGCCATGAGATTTTGGAAGTCAATATCCTTGAGTTTAGCACATATAACTTTTTCAGTTGCCTTGAAGTTAGTGCCGTTGTCAGAAAATATCTCTTTTGGGTAGCCGCGTCGTGAAATAAAGTTGCGTATTGCCATTATACATGAGCTGGTGTCCAAGCTGGATGCCACTTCGATGTGTACTGCACGAATTGTTAGGCAAGTGAAAATCACACCCCATCTCTTTTCTTGCCTCCTCCCTACCGCGACCTGTATGGGGCCGAAATAGTCTACGCCGACGAATGTGAACGGCCTCTCAAAAGCTGCTAGCCTCGCTGCTGGTAACGCCGCCATTCGTGGCACTGCAGGCATGCTATTATTGATTTTGCATAACTGGCAATGTTGACGAACTTTTTTATAAAGAACTCTAAGTCGGGGTATGAGATATTGCCCACGTACATGGTTAATAATCGACTCGTGCATTTGATGATGGAATTTTTCATGAACCGCTCGTACGATGAGAAACGTTATATAGTTAGAAGTGGGCATGACTATTGCATCTTCGCGATTATTTAAGTTCTCCACGCGGCTTCTGCTCCTTATTACGCCACCTTCGTCTAGGTAAACATCCAAATTATATAATTTGCTCGATCTTTTCAGAGGTTTTCCGCGTAGCAAAAGGTGTATCTCCTCGTCAAAATCCGTTTGGGCGTACCTTATCAAAAACTGTTGGGCTTTATGAATAGTTTCAAAGTCAATTACAGGCTTTTTTTTCTTCGATGATATCTTTGCGCGCAAATTTTGTACGAAGAGCATGAATGTTGCTACCGCTCTGTACAAGCGCCTCCAATTCGAAAAGTATTCAATGTTCAAGTCGACCTTTCGTAAAGGTATTATTTTAATATGTAGACAGAAGTGTCTTACCTCTTTTAAGTCGTCATCACTTGCACTTACGTCGGTGTTATGCGGCCATTCACCCTGATCTAACGTTAAAAACTCTGGCCCCGCGAACCATGGTGCGTAGTCATTCGAACTATTAACCTTAGTGGCTAGATCTGCGGGATTCATCTTTGAGGGTACCCATCTCCATTGACTTGCGTTCGATGTCTCGAGTATCTCACCCACTCTATGCATCACGAATTGATGGAAGTTCCTGGGGTCCATTTGAATCCACCGCAATACAGTTTTTGAGTCAGTCCACCAATACATAGACGTGATGCCAATTCGTTGTACACTGGCCACCATAGATGCCAGCCGGGTTCCAAGCACGGCTGCTTGTAATTCCATCCTCGGGATTGACAGTGGCTTCAGAGGTGCCACTTTAGATTTGGCTGCTACGAGAGTGACGGAAACATCGGCTCCCCTTTTTACCCTTAGATAGCAAATTGTTGCGTACGCATTTTCGCCCGCATCCACAAAAGTATGGAGGTGCACATCTTCGGCTTCTTTCAGCAATGAGGAATAGTAACGAGGGATTTGTACCGTAGTTATGAGTTGTATCACAACTTTCCAATTGCACCATTTGCTGTAGAGTTTTTCAGGTAGCGGCTCATCCCAGGAAATTCCGGATCTCCACACTTCTTGAAGGAGAATTTTCAACCCCACGGTGTAGCAGCTGACAAACCCCAAAGGATCGAAAATAGACATTAGTACCTGGAGTACCTCCCTTTTAGTAGGCACTAATGCCTCGTTGACAACATCACGGTGGAGCCTCGCAAACCTGCAAATATACTTAAAATTGTCACTAGTTGGATGCCAAAACATACCCAGTATCTTTGTTGTTGACGCCCACTCTTCGACATTATGTATGGTTGATGGGTCGTCTGTCAACATATCCAGCACACGTTTGCTATTTGAGGACCATCCATGGATGTTGAACCCTGCTGCGTGGTGTATCTCCTTTACTTGCATAGCCAGTTTTAGAGCTGATTGTTCGTCGTCTTCGCTGTCGATGAAATCGTCGACATAATGATTTTTTTGTATGGCTTCTGATGCTCGTGGAAATTCATCGATAAATTTATCTGCGTTTTTGTCGCGTATGAAATGAGCTATACACGGGGCGCAGTTTAGGCCAAATGTCAGTGCGCGCATAACATACACACTAGGATGGTTCGGGTCGTCGCCGTCGTCGCGCCACACAAATCGTTGAGCATGCATGTCAGTATCTCGAACATTAATGCGATGAAACATTTCGGTAATGTCTCCACATATAGCAACTCTACCGACCCTGAAGTTAAGCAAGATCTCTATAAGTGGATTCAGCAGATCAGGGCCGCTTAGTAAGAAATCATTTAACGACACTCCGTTAGCTTTCGCGGCAGCATCCCAAACCATACGAATTTTACCCGGTTTATTGGGGTTGGTAACGACGAATATGGGTAAGTACCACACCTTGTCTTTGTGAACTGCAATCTCTGTCGAAGATAATTTTTTCGCATACCCCTTGCTGACTAAGTTCTTGATTTGTTGTTGCATGGTAGCGCGTAGATCAGGTTCTTTAAGGAACTTCTTCTCTAAACACTTCAGACGTCGTATAGCATTGGGGTAACTGTCCGGCAGAGGCTCATTTGGATTACGCCACAACAACCCGATCTCGTACTGGCCGCCTGACTGCTGGCATGTGTTGGTCATGATTTCTAAAGCTTTAGCGTCCTCCTTTGAAAGGATCTTCGTTGATTTTGAGGTTTCTTGTGCAAAAAACTCTTTTACCATTTCATGCAAGTGATCGTATTTTAGCTGGCAGTCGCATGTGTGCACGTTCATGTAAAATTTGTTGTCTTTGTTTTTCGCGCACCCTTGCAGTGTCCACCCTAACCGGGTTTTCGAAGCAATTGGCTGGCACCAATCACCTTCTTTGACTTTAAGTGGAACGGCCAACTTCCAGTTGTCAGCCCCAATAAGTACTGATGGCTTTATATTATTGTACGACTCGATAGGAAGCCCATTGAGGTACGGGTACTTCGTTTGCATATCGCTTACTAGAAGCGATTGTACTGGAAGGTCCAGTTTATCAACAGTGCGTACGTTATTCAGTGTGTACCTTTGATTATTTGTCATACTCGAAATCTCTATGGACGCCTTTTCCGAGTTTTCTTCAACACGAGTGGTATTACCAGTCCAACGCAAACATAGCGTTCCCTTTTCCCCACTCGCACCAAGTTTATTAAAAACTTCCTTCTCTATTAGTGTCACAGACGAACCTTCGTCTAAGAACGCATAAACATCGACCGCGTTCCTTCCTGAATACAAGCGAATAGGTAAAATTCTAAATAGTGGGCGTGAGTCATCATGGCTACTATTGTGGGTGTTAACTTGTTCGATTGGCGCCTCGGCATATTTGTGCAGTAGGGGGTGGTGCTTTATTGCGCAGCCCTCTATACCACACGCCTTGTTAATGAAGCATTTGCGCCTATGCGAATTAAGACATAGCCGACATAAATTTTTGGCTTTCACTACGTCCCACCTACGTGCTAAGGCGAACTTCTTAAATGTTTCACACTGGGAAACTTTATGATCGCATCCATTGCATATGTAACATGGCTTGTTAGTTGTATTATGAGGTACGATCTTCGACTGCTTTTCACTACTCTCCACTGTATGGGTGTTAACTGAGGCATTAGTCTTACCTGGTGCTAAGTTGACAACCGTGCTAGCTGCTTCTGCCAGACCAAATATCCAGTCACTAAATTGTTTTACGACTGGAATCGCGTTATCCTTTACGTGGAGAGCCCAGCTCATTTTATGATTATTAGAGAGTTTGTCGACGAATTCTTTTACCAATAATGGATTGTGTAGGTGCATTTGCATTTGGCAGCTTTCCATAGTATTGCAAATATTTCTAATACATAGCGCGAAATCAACAAGGCATTCGAGTTTGTCTTTTGGAGGAGGCATCGCTCGAGCTCTATTCACCATGCGTTCTAATATGAACTCAGGTCTTCCAAAACACATTCTCAAGGTTCGAATTATTTCTGGGACCATGGCAGGTAAGAAAAGTTTAGCTCTAACCATCTCGCGCGCTTTACCCTTAAGACTGCTTTGCAGCCTTATAAGATTCTCCGCATCGGTGTAACCGGCGACAGCTGTGCTGTTTTCGAAATTGCTTATAAAAAGGGGCCATTCCTCAGGATCGCCACTGAATGTAGGCAGCTGTTTCGGGATCGATTGCCTTGCTACTAGTTGTGAATGTGACGGCCCTACACTCTGTAGAAATGGAGAAGAAACATTAGAAGGAAGCTCATTATATTGTGATAAAATTTTATATTTGTTATCCAAATATAGCTGTTGTATTTCCATTTCTTCTTTAAGTCGCTCTAACTGTAGATTTCGCTGCATTTCGCACTTGTCGTACGATACACCCGTACATACTTGTTGACGTGACATTGCATTTGTATTAGGATATGAAACATTAGTTGGTGCGCTAGCTATATAGCCGCCATCTAAACGTTGTGGTTGTTGTACCAATGGAATGGTCATGTACCCTCCTATACCTGCGTGTTGTGTCGACGAAGTTACTGTAAACGGTGATTGCGAAACTGAGTATGCGGCTTGCGTAACATTAAATGGAAATGTGCTAATAGGATAGCGTTGTGGCGCAGTTAAAAAACTTGATGTTATCGGCAATGCGGTGCTTTGAGCAACAGGTGTAGGAGTAACCGTGGTAGCTGTTGTGATCATAGTCGACGCCCCACCGTTTACACCTAATAATTGTGTTGTTGTGACCAATTGATGCGGTGGAACATATTGCGAACGCCCGTCACCTACATCTGTGTGTGGCGATGATGCAGATGTTGGTGCAGCGGTTGAAGTTGTTAGCCGGCATATTTCGCAGCTCCAGCTAACGTCGGCAACAGTGCTGTCCACTCCGACGCAATCGAAATGGTACCAGGAGTTACAAGCGTCACACTGGACCATTTGCTCGTTGTCCACTTCATTACATTTACGACAATTTTGCTCCATATCGCGTTATTACAGATTACCGAGTTTTATACAAAAAAGTTTTAAAGAAATGTCGCGTTTACTTATCGCGACAGTTTTGTGAGAAAATAAATATACAAGAATTTTAATAAGCGGATGCTTTAAAACTTTTCTTTATTTGCTGTCTCTACAAACTGAACAATTGTTAAATCATTTTCACACTTTTAAGCATTTTAGGTATAACCTGATTTTGCCGTTAGTTTAGTATATAACTTGATATACGTACGTACATGTTTAAAAAATGAATATTTGCATGTGTATAATCTATCTATATGTTAGTTATGAGAATGGAAATAAACAAGGCAATATGAAAAGTGGTAATAGCAGAGAATTTTTCTCTATGTTCTTTTGGTGGTAGTTATATTATGGTGGGTTCACATCGCTCAATCGACCCTGTCGGTAACAATACTTATTTGTTTAGCGAAAGCTGTTACATATACATACATACATCTGTCTGTTATATTCTTTTTTCTTTTTAATTAAAAAACTTTGGCTGCCACAAACTTACCTTCATGAATTCAACGCTTGATTCCAATGGATTGTCGAAACGGAAAAGCAAAAGGAAATTTTCTTCCATTGGCAATAATTGAGCGAGCTGCAAGAAAAAGAAAGAAAAAAACGAAATTTTTTTTAGAAATTAATTTTGTTTTCTTGCAAGTATTAATACATATAATATAACAAAAAAAGTATCAAAAGTTTGTGCTTGACTAAAGATATAAGTTGAAATTCAACGCACGAATATGTACCTATAAATAAAATTAAAAAAATATATATATACTCATACATTTTAGTCGTTTAAGCGCTGCAGCGCGCCTTTCTAAACTTTCCTGTTTTTAATCTTCTTCTTCCCACTTTCCCACTGCTTCTACTCTTCCATACGTGGGTTTCATTTAATGAACGTAAAATTTGGCAGAAAAAAATTCTGTCGAATTGGCATTTGAGCACAATCAAATTTTCAAGCAAATTGAATTTCGAATCAACTCACACATACTTAAATACATTTTTATAGTGAAAAAAAAACTCGAAATGCAAGCAAAAGCTATCACTAGTTGCTGCTGCTCTTTCCGTCAACTCAAGTGCATACTTAGACAATTTATTTGAAGGATTTTAAAATTGAATGCTTTGGTGTGCTTAGTGAAGCGCGTCATACCGAAAATCAAATGCGATTGCAGCGAAAGAGTATAAAAAAAATCAAATCGAAAAGGGGAAGCTGATTTTGTAGAAGAGTATTCGGAAATTATTTGAGTGGTTTTTTAAGTCAAAGAGTTCACAAGCGGATATGTAGGTGAAGCTTTTTGTTGGGAAAAAATAATAAAAACAAAAAAAAACAAAAGAAACAAAATTATTTGGGTCAAATAAATTGGATCAAATTAACAAAAAAATTAAATAAATTTATTTGAAATAAGGTAAATTAAATAAAATGAATTAAAATAAAATAAAAAAATATGAAATGAAATAAAAATAAAAATAAAGTAAAACAAAAATAAAAATAAAACAAAGATAATAATAAAATTGAAATAAAAATAAAATAAAAATAAAAAAAAAATAAAAATAAAATAAAAATAAAATAAAATAAAATAAAATAAAATAAAAATAAAATAAAATAAAATAAAAATAAAAATAAAAATAAAAATAAAATAAAAATAAAATAAAATAAAAATAAAATAAAAATTAAATAAAAATAAAATTAAAATAAAGTAAAAATAAAATAAGAATAAAATAAAACTAAGATAATAATAAAAATAAAATAAAATAAAATAAAAATAAATAAAGTAAAAATAAAAATAAAATAAAAACAAGTAAGAAAAGCTGTCTTCGGCTGTGCCGAAGGCTAAATACCTTTCATGAATAAGCGTCACGATTTTCACTGTTTGACCCCCAGTACAGCCTGTGTGAATTTAACTTTAGCTCATACCGAAATTATCGGAGCTATCGATTATATGGGGACGATGTGTTATATTGGTCCAATCTCATTGATTTTTAATATCGACATTCCACATTCTAAAATAGCAACATTTACGAAATTTCACGTTCCTACCGATATAATTACAGGAGTTATCTACCAAAATCCGTTTATCGGAACAATCGATTGTATGGGGGCTATGTGAAATATTTATCCCATTTCAATGATTTTCAACATCGATATTTTACATATAAAAATAGCGATGCTTCCAAAATTTCGCGTTCCTATGTGTTTAATTACAGGACTTATAGCCCAAAATCCGCTTATCGGAATAATCGATTGTATGGGAGCTATGTGAAATATTTATGCCATCTCAATGATTTTCAACATCGATATTTCGCATATAAAAATAGCGATACTTCCAAAATTTCACGTTCCTACCTATATAATTACAGGAGTTAACTACCAAAATCCGTTTATCGGAATAATCGATTGTATGGGAGCTATGTGAAATATTTATCCCATCTCTATGAGTTTCAACATCGATATTTCACATATAAAAATAGCAATACTTACAAAATTTCACGTTCCTACGTGTTTAATTACAGGAGTTATAGCCCAAAATCCGTTTATCGGAATAATCGATTGTATGGGAGCTATATGTTATATTGGTCCGATCTTGCTGGTTCCGACAAATGATTCCTATATTGGAAAATGGTGGCCGCATACCAAATTTCAGCCAAATATCTCAAAAACTGAGGGACTAGTTTGCGTTCAAACAGACAGACAGACAGACAGACAGACGGACATGGCTAAATCAACTCATCTCGTCATCCTGATCATTTCGGTATACTTATTGATGGGTCTATCTCTTCTTCTTCTCATATTTACAAACATCGGACCAAAGTTATAATACCATTTCATGTTCATGAAAGGTATAATAAAGTAAAAATAAAATAAAAATGAAATAAAAATAAAATAAAAATAAAACAAATATAAAATAAATATAAAATAAAAATAAAATTAAAATTAAAATAAAATAAAAATTAAATAGAAATAAAATGAAAAAATAAAATTAAAAAAATAAAAATAAAAATTAAATTAAATTAAATTAAAATTAAATAAAAATAAAATAAAAATAAAATGAAAAAAAAAAAATAAAAAAAAAATAAAAATTAAATAAAAAAATAAAATAAAACCAAGTAAAATTAAAAAATTAAATAATATAAAATTAACTAAATTAAAATTAAAAAAAAAAAAACAAAATGAAATACAAAAAAACATGAAAAAAATTAAATAAAATAAAAATAAAAAAAATAAAAATAAAATGAAAATAAAATAAAATGAAATAAAATAATAAAAAAAAATAAATTAAATTAAGTTAAATTAAATAAACTAACGTAAAATGAAGAAAATAAAAAATAAATTATTATTATAAAAATTAAATTATTTTTAAATAAAATTGAATTAAACAACGCAAAATAAAATTCTTAAAAAAATATAAAACAAACAAGGAAGTCGAAGTTCGGGTGAACCGAACATCAAATACCCGAATTATGTCATTTTAGGTGATATTCGAAATTTTCGATAATGAAAGTAAGCGTGGTTGGAGGGCGTTTTCATCCAAATGCATCAGGTATACTGCCAACGATACTGGTACGCTTTGTGCTAAATTTCATTATTCTACCGTAATCAGTTTAAAAGTTACGACCAGTCGAATTTTCAAAAATGTCTCCCATAAAAGTGGGCGTTGTCACGCTCACTTTAAAAAGTTTATCGACAATCATAATAGAATGACCAGTGGGAGCGACCTATAAAATTATTTCATTTTAGCCATTTCAGCTACCGATATATGTGAATTTATGTGATTTTCGAAATTTTCGATATGGAAAAAGTGGGCGAGGTTATCTTCCGATTTCGTCCAATTTCAATAGCAACCTACTTTGCCCAGAAAATAACTTCTATACCAAATTTCATGCAAATATCTCAAATTTTACTCAAGTTATATCAATTTGTGTGATTTTCGAAATACATATTCGAAATTTTCGATATGGAAAAAGTGGGCGAGGTTATCTTCCGATTTCGACCATTTTCAATAGTAACAAATATCGCAATTTATACTCAAGTTATCGTGTACACGGACAGACGTACGGACGGACATGCCTTAATCTACTACTATTTTCAATCTAATATCTTTCATATATGGAACTCTACATCTGCATATCTCGATTATTTTGTGCCGTTTCCATTTTTTTATTAATATTCTCACGTCGTTTTTGGCTAAAAGTTTCTTGTCATAAAGTTTTTCATACAATCACGTACATACTATACAAACTAAACACAAAACTATTACTCTTACCTAAATTATCATACAAACTAAAATATTCACACATGTCCGCTTATGGCTCACAAGCTGAAGCCAGCACTTCAACCGTGTATGTAGGTATGTATGTTCAATTCTCTTGTTTCGGATTTCCGCTCTGTCACCCATTCAACACATACATACATATATAGTTAAGTTAAGCTAATACCCAGCAGTCAAATCAACTAGTTGAAAACTAATGACTAATTTTTCAATTGGGGAAAAGAAAATGTATTTCGTGAAATGTTGAATAAATTTTAGAATATTTCATATAACCCAATTGTCTTTCAGTAAGCCTCTATTACATTTCAAAAAAGGTCAAGGTGTATGTTTAAGGTTTAAGCTTTAAACTGCTCTGAAATACAGTCGGCTTTAAACGTTTTTTTCCTCTTATGTGCTGTTCATGCTGAGCGTGCATTTTGCATTTTAGCATTTAGCCCCAAATGCAGCATTTTTTTCATACAATTTTGAAAGCTAAACGCAACTAAATGCTACTTTATTTCTGCATTAGCTTTAGCATTTTCGAAGATACAGTACGAACAAAAATTTCCTTGTATGAAGAAAAAATGAAAAAATGTTGCATACTTTTAGGGTAACCGCTGTTTATATTAGCATATCTTCTCACTAAGCAAGTCAACGTACTTATGCAATAATTTTTCCTGTTAAAGGTTGCAATTTCCGATATGAAGAGTTTAGAAAGTCGGTTTCTTTGCCCACAAACTCCTTTTTATAAAAGAAATGGAGTTTATCTGAAAAGGCAAGCATACTTCCACTTGCGATGTAGGAACGCACCTTAAGCATTCGAAAATTAACTAAATGCGCATTTTCAAAATCCAGCAGCATGAACGCATCTTCGCATCTTTTAAAACTCAGCATGAACACTACATTAGGAATAGTTTGCTGCGTATTTGTTCTGAGTCAGAACAACATTTCAGTGTAGGGTATATGTTTAAATATGCATTCGTGTGCTATGCACCACAAAACTTTTACTACCTAAAATATTTGTACATACACATTAGGGTGGTCCTTATAATCAAATGTAGTAATTTTTTCCGTCTCATCCACTAGATCGGCTGCACCACGGTCAACTATAACGCACACAATTTCTTATCCCGATCGGAGATGGTTTAGGCTTGTCGCAGGGGGTCAAAGTTCAGATTGCTCTATGGAGACTTAAAGCTCAGACTAGCCCCTGCTAGGCGTGTCCTTAGGTGTTTCCAATCGGGACCAGATTTTGCATGTGATATCTCCGACCATAGTGCTACCGATTTCGAGTATTAGATAAAAAGAAAAATCACTTTTATTTTTTGAGTCTTCATAGACCAATCTGAACTTTGACCCCCCTACGACACGCCTAAACCATCTCCAATCGGGCTAAAAAAAATTTTGTGTGATATCTTCGGCTATATTACTATCAATTTAGACCTTGGAAATCTGATGATAAAATTGTCTCCATACAAATAAGAACCACCCTCATACACATGTACCCATATGGTTAATGGCATGATGGTTTTTTACTGTCACCACGTAAGTGTAAATGGTTAAAGTTTGACACGCACGCGTTATGTTAGCTTGCATACCTTTAGGCGTTAAACAGCTGTTACCTTCGTATAATTGCTGCGCAGAGGTTAAACCGACACACATTCGGAAATGTAGTTTTGAGGAAATGTAGTACATGGTATGCATGGTAAGGTACTTAGATATGTATTTAAAATAAACTTTTTTACAGCGCGTATTGGACCATTAGGTAAGGTGTTAGAGAGGCTTGTGACAAAGACTGAAAAACTTAGTTAGGTTAGGTTAGGTTCAAGTGGCTGCCGCAGAGGCACACCATGCCAGTATTAAAAGGCCCATTGTGATACCTGCAACACTAGGAATGTCAGTTCCGGGACCCTGACATATGGAGTTAAGTTCCGCAGAGAACCGTGCAATCCTCGGCCCCAAATGAGATCTTCCAGAAAATTAAACTATAGAGGATGCTCGGTATCTGCACCTAAAGCTCCGCATATCCAGTGTTGTGTT
This sequence comes from Campiglossa producta, assembly GCA_964058755.1. Lineage (NCBI taxonomy): Eukaryota > Metazoa > Arthropoda > Insecta > Diptera > Tephritidae > Campiglossa > Campiglossa producta. The sequence continues at coordinate 16,720,669 of CAXKVI010000004.1, read as the reverse complement.
GTCAAGTTGGACCTTTTACCACCTGCTGAGTAACAGGTAGAATTCAAATTATTGAGAGGCATTCCTACAGCTTCAACATCCCTGCAACTAAACTCCCAGCTTCTAATAACCATAAGCTTGCATACTAATGTGCTCGACTACAAATATCTTTAGCCAACTGGAGAGGCTTCTAAATTGGAATTCAATTTGTATGTGACAATGGCAGAGATATGAAAATGCTGTCCGCACATACTCGAAAGGAAGTCAAATGCAAAATTGCTTAGCAGCACAATATCTACTCTACTTCTTGGCAGTGAGTGTTCATGGCAGCACAAAAGCAGCATAGTGGCGAAAACTCGTCAAAAACACATTGAAGTCGAAACTTTTTTTAAGAAGAAAACAATGTATAGCTGAGAGGAACAACAAAAAGGCGGCTGTGCAGCGAAACGTGCAGTTGCGCACCTCAGCATGGTAGTAGTTCCTTCAAGAGGTATGCTGATGTATGCTGGGGCCGTGTGTAGAAGTCCACGCAAGTGGGCAAAGTTTCTAAACGCCATTCAACTGGAAATGGCCAAAGCAATTCTTCTATGTGTGGTGCAAGCAGCTCACTAGGTCCGCGACGTATCCTCTGGATAGCCGCTGAACATCAATCCGTTGGTGAACTGATGTGAGAAAGCGACAACCTGACAATACCACTCCGAAATAATCGCTTTAAGGGCTTTGCCAGGGCATTTCATCAGCAGCGTCTGTCATCATGAGATGCGGCTGTAAGCGGGCGTCTGTCAAGCGGCTCGCTATATAAATGTGTAGTGTACATCCGACTTCCCGAGAAATGGGTTATGCGTAGGGTTTGGGACCCACCACACAAAACCAAGTTCCAATGAGATGCAACAACCGAGCCTCGAATATGATAACTCACTGTTCAGATAACGACCGACGCCAGCAAATGAACTAGGTCCACGATTTATGAAATTAGGGCATGCGCCTGGAATGTCCGGACCCTTGCTAGGGAAGGTGACGACGCCCGTCCAGTTGAGCCCCTCAATAAGGCAAAAGCTGGCATCACCGCCTTTCAAGAAATGCGATGGATGGGCCAAGGTTATACGGCCATCCGATCTGGAAATGTCTACTGGAGCGGCTACGCTAATGAGGTAGCGTGAATGAGCGCCTCGCCACAATCCAAATAATCCCACGATTTTTCTCCATATCTTTTATCTGCGTGCACGCACCGACTGAGGACAAGGACGACGTGATACATTCTACGCGAAATTCAACGCCAGGGTGGGCAAAGAGGGTGTCTTTAGCCCCACTGTGGGAAAGTTCAGCCTCCATGATAAAACTTCACCAAATGGATTTAGACTCCTTGACTTCGCCGGTGCGCGAAACATGGTCGTATCTAGCACCAGGTTCACGCATATAAAGATCCCTTAAGCAACATGGCTACATACGATGCGGAGTCCAACAACGACTCCGATCACTACTTGGTATCAGCCAAGACTCGTACCCGCCTAAGTACAACAAAAGAGGCGCCACAAAATTCAATTTGGAATCATATTGGTATAATTTTGTGGTCAATTTAGGGTCGATTTGAGATTATTTTGTGGTAATTTTGGGATCACTTTGGGATCAATTTAGGATTATTTCCGGACCATTTTGTGATCATTTTGGAATCATTTTTGGATCAATTTAGGATCATTTCGAGGTCAACCTGAGATCGTTTTGTGGTCGTTTTGGGATAATATTAGGGTCATATTGAGACCATTTTTGGGTCAAATTGGGATCATTTTGGGGTCAAATTGGGATCATTTTGGGGACATTTTAGGGTCAGTTTGGGATAATTTTGCGATCATATTGGGACCATTTTTGGGTCAATTTGGGATCATTTTGTGATCAACTTTGGATCATTTTGGGATCAACTTTGAATCATTTTGGGGGATAATATTAGGGTCATATTGAGACCATTTTTGGGTCATATTGAGACCATTTTTGGGTCATTTTGGGATCATTTTGTGGTCATTTTGGGGTCAATTTTGGGATAATTTTGGGGTCGAATTGGGATCATTTTGGGATCAAATTGGGATCATTTTGGGGTCAATATGGGATCATTTTGGGGTCGAATTGGGATCGTTTTGGGGACATTTTAAGGTCAGTTTGGGATAACTTTGAGGTCATATTGAGACCATTTTCGGGCCATGTTCTTGAATTCGAGTGAATACGAGTGAATAAGAGTGAATATTTCCGAACCCTGGTTGTAACCCAGCTGGATAGCATGAAGTGCATGACGTGGTACTTCAGGAATTCATAAAACTCTCTTTTTTTCTCTCGCTGACCCACACAAAAGTTTGAGAGAAGAAAAAGCAGTAAAATAGAACAGAGCGCTTCCTTTGAAATACAAAAAAGGAAGAATCGCGCGCTGTAAGGCCATTTGAAAAAGCTACTCAAAAAGCATTAAAGTAAAACGGAGAAAGTTACGCCACAAAAGACGCACTTGTGAATCAAAAAGAGAAAAAAAAAACGCACAAAAAACTCGACTCGCATCTTCTCTATGCATTGCGTGTTGCAAGTGCTGCGAATAATGCCTGCTGACAGCTACCAACTTTCAAATGCTTACAGCGCTAAAAGTTTTCGCTTGATGGAATTTTAAAATGCAACACATTGACTGTTAAAAGTAATTCTTGCTTAAGAAAAATATAACACAAGGAAATTCATTGGCTAAAAGTAGTTAAGAATAACGCAAAAATTTTCCAGTTTGTCAGGGTTAACATGAAATTATACAAAGCGAAGCTGACTGCGTGGAAGTACTTGAAGGCAAACAATGTAGTGTGACAGCGCAGCGTTGCATTTGCGAAGTGAAATTTCAAAGCGCGAAATTTGGCGCAAAGAAAGAGAGGAAATGAGAATTATCGCACGTAGTAGAATGGACCAAAAAAAAAATGTTTCCTAATTAGGTGGCTATTAGTTTAAAAATTTACTTAGTCCTAAAAAAATATATCCAAAATTCAAAAAAAAAAAAAACAAAAAAAAATTGAACCAGTCTAATATTCAATGTTTGGCCTCACACTGGAGCTTACACTTCCTATATAAACTACTCAACTTATGTTGGTATATTTTAGTGCAACAGCATCAACTTACGAATTCAAAGTAGATATTAAAAAATAATTCCATCAAAAGAGAAAAAAAAAAAAAAAATTCCGAAAAGTTCACTAGCGTAATTGCCAAAAGTGTAAGAATATTGGCTGCTACGTGGCTTATCCGCACAAAAAAAAAGTTAGTGAAAATTCCAAAAAAAGTTGGCCACATTAGTGCAACTTTGTGCAACTTTCGGCGCAGAGCGGGTTAATATTTGTTTAATTTGCTTGCAACTTTTTTATATTTAACAATAAAGCAAACAAAAACTCTGCTCCAGGAAATTCGATTACCAAACAGAATATTATATACTTAGTTGAGGGTTCAAACCAACCCCCCTTCCCCGCTGCGTACGGACCTATCTATAACTAAAAGTTAGCATCACTCTTCATCACCCACCCTAAACCTTTAACAAACTTCACTGAAATGTTAAGTGCGCCTAAATGTATGCAGCAGTTATTACTATGCCATCAGTCATACTAACCGAAAACGTTGAATACTTTTTGCAAAAACCCAAATATTGCATACTTTTAGGGTCATGCTCAACCTGAAGGAATCACTCCAACCTATGTCACCTCTTTTAAAAAGTGTTTCCGGAATTAGTTTTGAAAAAACGGAAACCAGAACCCGGAACGAAACCGAGCTTGACACCGAATTGACTATTGTCTCTATTAGTGACTAGAGACAGCTTACAGAATTCGGGGGTAAACTGCTTTAAAAAAAAAACCAAAATCGAAACGCTCTGAAAAATGAAATCGACTCAAATTAATTCAATGTTAATTTTGTAGAGAGAAATACCAATGGAATAGAAACATTTTGCAGAACCGAAACGAAATTGAAATAAATTTTGATAAGCAAAACCGAATCACTTAAAAAACAGAAATCGGAACAAAATCTAGTTCGAATAAATTTTTAATACAATCCACAGTGGAATCGAAACACATTTCAGAACCGGACATCAATTTTGAAGAACAAAACTTTGATCGGAATCGAAATAAATGTTGATAAGCAACGAAACGAAATCGAATTCGAAACAAATTTGTAGTACAATTCACAATAGAATCGAAATTAATTTTGAAGAAAAAAACTTTGAACGGAATCGAAACATTTTGAAAAAAATGGAGTCTGTAACGATGAAAAATTTTTTGAAAAAAAAAAATACAAAAACGATATAAAAACCTTTTGCAGAACGAAACCTGGAACAAATTGAAATTGGAAACAAAATTTTGAATTTAAAAAAAAATGACAACGGAATAGAAACATTTTGTCGAAACCGAAACGAAATCGAAATTAATTTTGATAAGCCAAACCGAAATCACAATCGATACACTTAGAAGAATTGAAATTGGAACGAAATTGAATTCGAAATAAATTTATAACAACATCCACAATAGAATCGAAACACATTTCAAAACCGGAAATTAATTTTGAAAAACAAAAATATGATCGGAATCGAAACACTTCGAAAAATAAAAACGAAATGAAAAAAAAACGAAACGAAAACCGGAACAACTCGAAATTGGAAATAAAATTTTAATAACGTAATCAAACCCATTATCTATATTTTGGTGCGTCAAACTTAAACCGGCACAAAATCAAGTTCAAAATTAATTTTTAAAAACCATATCAAAACCGGAACAAAATACTTTGCCGAACCGAAACTAACCCAAAATAAATTGTGAGGAACCAGTTCAAAGCTGGAACGATCCCAAATTCGAAATAAATTTTAAGGGACTACTCCCGAAATTCTGCAATTTTGTCTCATCTCAAGTCAAAAAATCTTATATTTTTCGTTTGAGGTTTGATATGGACGAAATGGAATTGAAACACGAAATATCTATAATAGTGACTATTGTTTCTATTAGTGACTAGAGACAGCTTACAGAAATCAAGGTTTACCCGATAAAAACACAAAATTAATTTTGAGCCACGAAACAAGCATCGGACTGAAACTTGGTCGAAGTGGAATCGAAACGAAGAGAAAATGAAATGTCTAAGAGCGAAATGCGAGTCGGAACGAAACTGATTTCGAAATTAGTTTCGAATTACAAAGTCAGAACCCTAATCGAAACATCTTACTTATAACGAAAACCGAGACGTAACTTTAAACAAAATTAAATTTATTTAGGAAAATTGTAAAGCGAAACATTTTGGCAAAGCCGCAACGGAACCGGGATTATTTTCTAAGACCGAAATACAAATCGGAACGAAACTGATTTCGTAATTAGTTTCGAGTTACAAATCCAGAACCCCAATCGAAACATCTGACTTATAACGAAAACCGAAAAGTCACCTTAAAAAATTTAAATTTAATTTTTTTAGGAAAAATTAAAAGCTGAATCGAAACATTTTGGAAAACCCGAAACAGAACCGGAATTAATTTTGAATGGCTGATACGAATCCAAAAATTAATTCTGAAGAACGAAGTCAAAATCGTGATCGAAACGTTTCTATAAACAGAAACTGGAAAGCAACCTGAATTCTTGTAGAAAAATTTAAGGCGGCATCGAAACACTTCGCAGAACCAAAACGAAACAGAAATCAATTTAGATTTAAAATAGATACGAACTAGCAACCGCAACTAATCAAAACAACGAATTTAAAATCGAAATGGTAACATCGCGAAAAACGGAAAACGAGACGAACCCGAATTGGGTGAGTTTTTTTTTTTCAAAAAAACCGCAGCTCATTTTTTACTTTTCCACCACTCCTTCACTGTCTTTTCAATGACTGCCACCCAAGCTATTTATATTATTTCTTAGTTCAAAGCTTCGGTCAGCTTGACACAGTGAGAGCACAATGAATGAATGCAGTGTGGTGGTGTGCAGCTGTCACTTTGACGTCTTGTTCGCGCAATACTTTTTTTGGCACTATTTGGTATGCGCGCACATTCTTGCTAAATCAAAAATGATTTAGTTGTTGTTGGTGATTTTTATATGCTGCTATTTTGATTTAATGCAATTTGGTGTTGATGCATTGTCCAATGCACAGAGTAGTCAGGCAGTCAGCAGTCTGGGCGCTCTTAAATTAAATTGGCTGCGTGTACGAGTCAAATATTTTTTGACATTTTATGTTTATGCTTTTTTTTTGTTGTTGTCATTGGTGTGCGAAATATCACATTGCAGCTAAATCATTTCTTAGTGAGATTGACAAGATGAAGAATTTTCTTGTAAGATAAATGATGATTGAATAAATTTAAAAAGGTCTGTACCATTTTTCGAAGTGTTTCGATTCCGATCAAATTCTTATTATTTTTTTTTTTCAAAATAATTTCCGTTTCCCCAAAGTGTTTCAATTCCATTGATTGTAAATTAATTTCGAATTCGGTTTCGTTCCTATTTTCGTTTTTCTAAGTGTCCCGCTTCTAATTTTGCGTTTTTTCAACAAAATTTTCTTTCCATTTCGTTCCGGTTCTACAAAGATTTTCTTTTCCATGATCAATTTTTTTCTGCAAAATTCAAATTAATAAAATTTGTGTCGAATGCAGTTTTTAAAAGTGTTTCGATTCCGGTTTTTACTATATTCTCCAGAACTACGGACCCCTTTTCGTTTCAGGTTCCATTTTTAAAACCTTTTAATTGCGGTTATGATTTTTTGTATAAAATCATTTTTGAAATCGGTTTCGTTCCGGTTCTATTTCTTCCTATCAAATTAATTTGAATTCGGTTTCGTTCCGGTTTCCATTTTTTTTGTGAAATATCTTATTTCTTTGTGTGGGCACATATTTTCATTGCAGACTCCATTTTTCGAAGTGTTTCGATTCCATTAAAAAATTTGCTTATCAAAATAATTTCCGATACTGAAAATAGTTTCTATTCCATTGTGGAGTATATTTTCCAATTTTTTTCAAATGTCTTACTTCATTGTGTGGGCACATATTTTTGTGCAGACTAATTTTTTCGAGGTGTTTCGATTCCATTGAAATTTGTATTCATCAAAATAGTTTCCGGTCAATTTCAGTTTTTGAAACTGTTTCGATTCCATTTTTTTTAAGTTCTTGTTTAGTGAGTATTTTAGGTTTGTCAAGTATTTTAATTACTGTTTCGATTTTTTTATGAAACTAATTTTGAATTCTGTTCCGTTGCGGTTTCCAATTTTTCAATGTGTTTCGATTCCGGGTTTGACAAGGTTCATCAAAACTACTTTTGAATCCATTTTCGTTTTGGTTTTGTAAAGTTTTCTAACTACAGTTTTAACATTCTTCCGCAAAATTTATTTTGAACTCTGTTTCGTTCCAGTTTCCATTTTTAAAAGTGTTTCGATTTCGGGTTTGATAAGTTTCCTCAAAGCTAATATTGGATCTATTTTCGTTTTGGTTTTGTAAAGTGTTCCAACTTCGGTTTTAACTTGTTTTCTACAAAATTTATATTAAATACTGTTTTGTTCCAGTTTCCATTTTTGAAAGTGCTCCGATTCTGGCTTTGACAAAGTTCCTCAAAACTCATTTTGGATCCATTTTCGTTTTGGTTTTGTGGGGTGTTCTAACTCCGGTTTCAACTTTTCTTTCTACAAAAATTTATTTTGAATTCTGCTTCGTTCCGGTTTTCATTTTTCAAAGAGATTCCATCCTGGTTTTGATAAGGTTCCCCAAAACTAGTTTTGGATCCATTTTCGTTTTGGTTTTGTAAAGTGTTCTAACTACAGTTTTAACTTTTTTCGTTCCGGTTTCCACTTTTTTCCGCGTGTTTCGCTTCCAACTCTTGTTGCGTTCCTCAAAACTGACTTTGGATCCATTTTCGGTTTAGTATTTTAACTTTTTTTCTACAAAATTTATTTTGAATTCTGTTTCGTTCCAGTTTCCATTTCGTGTTTCGATTCCAATTTTTGTTTCGTTTCTCGAAATTGTTTTTAATTTCGTTTCAGACATACAAAGTGTTTCGATTCCATTTTGTATTTTTTTTTTTCACAAAAGACTGTTTCGCGCTGACTTAGTTTTGCTTTTTAGCCCAATAAGGCACACCCTAATTTGCATATTTGTGTTCGTGCTGGCATGCAATTGTTCGGTAGTGCACCGCTAGTAGCTTTACTTTTTAACTTTTCATTATATCATTTTTATTCTTTCATCACCCTTTCGTTCCTTTTCTGTTGCGCTCAGTTGGCCGCCACGCTTGCAGTTGCGGCTGTGGTTGTGGTTGCTGCACCGCAAGTGCCGCATGTGACTTTCATACATGGCACGACTCACAATTAATTAATGAGGCAGTGAAAGACGATTTTTGTATGTTGGGGCGCGTGTGTGTTTGTTACAGAGGCTGACTGCTTCTAATGAGGTGTAGAGCATTTTAATTTAGTTTTTGGCTAATCTGATAAGTTTATTTATAGACGATTCACTTTTGTTCTTAATGCACTTTGAGTGAACTAAAATATACTTATTATGACTGTCCCTCGAGTGGAAGTGAATGGTCATTTATTAGATTTATAGATTTGAAGTCGGGTTGAAGTAGTCCATTCGGCAAGAGTTGGCCTCATCCTCCATCCACTTTAAGTATTAAGTTCTCACTTGCTTTGACAGTCGCTCAACTGGAGAGGCGGCTGCACTTTCGCACCATCTTTCACTTGAGTTCCCCATTTTTATTTTGAAAGCCTCAAGCTTTTCCCACAATTAAGTTAACTGAAAAGCTTACCCTATAATCGAAGAACTTTTTATAAAATCCGTTTAACCCTCTCTTAAATACTAACTGTTGGTGACAACTCCCACACATATAACAACAGTTCATTCAAGTGTCCTTGAGAAGATTTAGCAATATCTTTAAATCAATTTAGGTATTGTACCCTTCCATATTCAAATGAGTTCAAATCATTTGCTCAAAGCCAAATGTAATTTATGCGCAAGAAACGGAATAAATTCCACAGATTCAATTTATATGCGACCACAAAGCGTAGGAGCAGAACAAGAAGAAAAAAAACAACAAATCAAAGATATTGAAAGTGCTTTGATAAAATGAAAAACTAAAAAAAAAAAGAAGAAAACAAATTGTAGCAAACGGCAAAAAGGAGCGCACGTGTAGCGGATAAAACACAGCGGATGTGAGCAAAAGGGTGGGGTTTTCTATGTAAAGTCAAGTCAAGTCACAATGCTGGGGTATTATTTTATTTCATTTTATTTAAATTTTTTAGTTTTTATTTGTATTTTTTTTTTTTGTTTTATGTTTTTTTGTTTTATTTCTTGTTTTTTTTTTTAATTTATTTAATTTTTTCTGTTTTATTTTATTTCTTTTTGTTATAATTATTATAATTTAATTTCTTTTTTCACTTTAATTCATATAATTTTATTTTATTCTGGTTTGTTTATTTTATTTATTTTTTTTTTTATTTTATCTAAATTTATATTTTATCTTATTTATTTTTTTTTTTTTTTTCTTCATTTTATATAATTTCATTTTGTTTTTTTAATTTTAATTTTTTTGTTTTTATTTTATTTCGTTTTGATTTATTTAAATTTTTTTTTTTTCATTTTTTTAATTTTTTTTTTTTTTTTTTTTTTTTTGTTTTAATTTTTTTACTTTTATTTTTTATTTTTTTATTTTACATCTTTACATTTGGTTTCATTTCATTTCGTTTTATTTTTACTTTTTAATTATTTTTTTCTTTTGTAATTTTTTGTAATTTTTATTTTATTTCGTCTTTGCATTTAACTTTCTTTTAATTTATTTGATTTTATTTCATTTTTTTATTTTATTTTTTGTTTATATTTATTTCTTTTACTGTTTTTATATATTTTTTATGTTTTTTTTTGTTTTTTTTTTTTGCTTTATTTCAATTTGTTTAGTATGTATTATGATTGAGCCAAGATTCATATCTAAATGTTTGCTGGACTGAAGCTTCTTCGGCCGTTTTTTTTTTTATAAAACAACCCAGCCAAATTTTTTTTTTTTTAATTTTATTTTAATTTATTTCTTTTTTACTTAATTTTTTTTTTCGTTTCAGTTTATTTTTTCAATTTAATTTTTTTTGTATTTCGTTTTTTTTTTCATTGTTTCATGTTATGATATTGCATTTCTTAATTTATTTTTTTAATTTTTTTTATTTTATGATACTTTATTTTATTTTTTATTCCATTTTTTTTTTTATTTGATTTCATTTTATTTAACTATTTTTTTATTTTATTTCATTTTTATTTTCATTTAATTTCATTTCATTTTAATTTTTATATTTTATTTTATTTAATTTTTGTTTTTATAATTTTTTCCTTTTATTTTTTATTTAATTTTTTTTTATTTTAGTTTATTTTATTTCAGTTCAATTTTTTTTTTTTCATTTTAAATTTTGTTTTTCATCTTTTTTTTTATTCATTTCATTTTTTTTATGTTTTATTTTTTTTATTTTATTTTATGAACAAAGAAGTCATTTTTTTATTTTGTTTTTTTTTTATTATTTTTTCCATTTCTTTATATTATTGTATAATATTTTTTATTTTATTAAAATTTATTAATATTTTAATTTTGTTTTTTTTTTTTTATTTGCATTCAATTTTATGTAACTTTGTTTTGTTTTATTTTATTCTATTTCTTTTTTTCTGTTTCTTTTATTTTATTTTATTCTTTTTTTTCTATTTTATATTAATTTATTTTATTTCTCATTTTTTTTATTAAATTTTTTTTATTTTTTTTATTCATTTTTTATTCTATTTTATTTTGTTTAACTTTATTTTATTTTATTTTACTTTTTTATTTTATTTTATTTTATTTTTTATTTTATTTTTTTATTTTTTTTATTTTATTTTATTTTATATTTTTTTATTTTATTTATTTTTATTGTATTTAATTTAATTTAATTTATTTATTTTTTTCAATTTAATTTTTTTTTTTTTAATTTTTTCTTTTTTTTTTTTTTCTTTTTTGTTTAAAGTTACTTCATTACTTTTACGTATTAGTAAAGTGTGAACATTTATTTTTTCAGCTTATAGCTATATAGCCAACACCAATTCAGTTTTATTTAATTAAATTTATTTATTTTTTTTTGCTATTTTTTCTTTTTTTTTAATATTTTTAAATTTATTTTTTTTTTTAATTTTTTTTTTTTTGTTTATTTTTTTAATTTTTTATTTATTTTAATTTCTTTTTATTCTATTTATTTTTATTTTATTTATTTTTTAATTTTTTTTTTTATTTTGAATTTTTTTTTATTTAATTTTTTTTTTATTTTATCTTATTTTCCTATCCTTTTTTCCCACTCAGCATCATTATCACTCATTTCTCCTCACTATCTCACGGTCTGACACCCGTCATCACTTACCTCTCTAATGTCAATTTTGCCATCCTGATTATCATCGTAAGCTTCCATGAAACAAGATTTTAGTTCTTCAAGCATTGTGTCGGTGACAGCCTAAAAAATTGGAGAGGGAGAAAAAAAATCGGTTACGCGAAAGCCGATAGATTATAATAAAGCCAAAAAAAAATGTTTATATAAGCGCTAATGCTAAAAGGTACTTGATATTGTGTGCGCTACAATGAAAGCCAAAGAAATCAATGCGGTCTTAAAGTATGATAAAGTGGAAATACCGTTAAGCAACGCAATGAAAACGTTGACTTTTTTTGGCGCGCTGAATTTGGCATGATAATGCGAAATCTTTATGAATGTGTTAAATTTTTTATTTTTTCCCCAAAATTTTGGCAGGAATGAAATTTTTCATGTCAGCTTTAGCTATGAATCCCTTTTTTGTATGCAAATGTTGGAGACAATTTTCGTGGGAAAATATTTGCTTAGTACTTCATAGTAAGTCTGTGTGATTTTAGATAAAAATATAATCCAGGTGATTGACAATGTTATTAATTTGTTATGCAAATTAGGTATGGCAATTTATAACTTTATTTTTAGGGATAAAAAATATGGAAAAAACTGTAAAAAAAATGTATCACTCAAAAAACGAATTGTTATACTTACTTCTGGACTAATATCTGTGGCATTGGCACTCGAAACGAATTCACGCAAAAAACCATCCAATTCTGTGCCTTCAATGTAACCATTACCTGTAAGAAAATATAAAACAAAAATTATTTAATTATATCAATTCCCGAAGAGTTCTGAAAGGGATATCTTCAAAACTAGTCCCGAAATGATGCCAAAAAAGTCTCTAGGTTTTATCGAAAAATAACCGAATGGTCCGCAAAGAATACCGAAATGAGTCCGAAATAGTCCCCGAAAGTCTCGAAAATATATATATATATTTATAAAAAAAGAGTCCCTAAGTAATCCCGAAAGATCCGAAACTATACCGAATGGTACGAAAAACAATCCCGAAATAATTTGGAAAATGTACCAAAAAAGTCTAAAAAACAAACGCTAAATAGTTGCGAAATAGTACCAACAGACTCCCGAAATCATCCCGAAAAAGTACCGAAATTATACCGAATAGTTCGGAAAACTCTCCCGAAATAATACTGAAATGGTCCCGAAGAAGTCTCGAAACCAATCCCCAAATGATGCTGAAATAATCCCGAAAATATTCTGAAGAAAATGTGTAATGATTTCGAAAAGTTCTAAAAAAAAGTCCCAAAATGCTTCCGAAAAAGTGTCGACGGTGATCCTAAAAAGTAGCGAATAGTCCAGAAAACAATCCACCATTATTATACCTTTCATGAACATGAAATGGTATTATAACTTTGGTCCGATGTTTGTAAATATGAGAAGAAGAAGAGATAGACCCATCAATAAGTATACCGAAATGATCAGAATGACGAGATGAGTTGATTTAGCCATGTCCGTCTGTCCGTCTGTCCGTCTGTCCGTCTGTCTGTCTGTCTGTCTGTCTGTCTGTTTGAACGCAAACTAGTCCCTCAGTTTTTGAGATATTTGGCTGAAATTTGGTATGCGGCCACCATTTTCTAATATAGGAATCATTTGTCGGAACCAGCAAGATCGGACCAATATAACATATAGCTCCCATACAACCGATTATTCCGATAAACGGATTTTGGGCTATAACTCCTGTAATTAAATACGTAGGAACGTGAAATTTTGTAAGTATTGCTATTTTTATATGTGAAATATCGATGTTGAAATTCATAGAGATGGGATAAATATTTCACATAGCTCCCATACAATCGATTATTCCGATAAACGGATTTTGGGCTATAGCTCCTGTAATTAAACACGTAGGAACGTGAAATTTTGGACGTATTGCTATTTTTATATGTGAAATATCGATGTTGAAAATCATCGAGATTGGATAAATATTTCACATAGCCCCCATACAATCGATTGTTCCGATAAACGGATTTTGGTAGATAACTCCTGTAATTATATAGGTAGGAACGTGAAATTTTGGAAGTATCGCTATTTTTATATGCGAAATATCGATGTTGAAAATCATTGAGATGGCATAAATATTTCACATAGCTCCCATACAATCGATTATTCCGATAAGCGGATTTTGGGCTATAAGTCCTGTAATTAAACACATAGGAACGCGAAATTTTGGAAGCATCGCTATTTTTATATGTAAAATATCGATGTTGAAAATCATTGAAATGGGATAAATATTTCACATAGCCCCCATACAATCGATTGTTCCGATAAACGGATTTTGGTAGATAACTTCTGTAATTATATCGGTAGGAACGTAATGTAAATGTTGCTATTTTAGAATGTGGAATGTCGATGCTAAAAATCAATGAGATTGAACCAATATAACACATCGTCCCCATATAATCGATAGCTCCGATAATTTCGGTATGAGCTAAAGTTAAATTCACACAGGCTGTACTGGGGATCAAACCGAGAAAATCGTAACGCTTATTCATGAAAGGTATTTAGCCTTCGGCACAGCCGAAGACAGCTTTCCTTACTTGTTTTTAAATGGTTCCAGAAAAGTCTCGAAAACCATCGCCAAATAGTTCGGAAAAAGTCCAAAACGAGTTCCAAAATGATCCCGAAAAAGTTCCCAAATGTTCCGGAAACCAATTTCCCAAGTCCCGAAAACAATTCCGAAAACTTCCCGAACGAATCATCCGGCAAAAGATTCTTGTTGTTTCAGTAGTAATGAGAACATTCGCGAACGTTCGCACTGAAGTCATTTGTAGATTTGTTTAAGAACGCATCAACATTAATTTTGATTCGCGAACGTATAAAAACACAGATATCTTAGGTTCTGAAACCATTCCAAAAAAGTCACAAAAAAAGGGGTTCCGAAATGATCCAGAAAAAGTCCCGAAAAAATCGTGAAATTCTCCCGAAAAAGTGTCGAATGGCCCCTAAACTAATTCCCAAATACTTTCGAAATGATCCTGAAAGAGTACCAAATGATCCCGAAAATGTCCTGTGGTAATCGCGGGAAAGTTCGAAAACAATCCAGAAGACGTCCCGAAGAAATCCTGAACGTATTCCAAAAAGATGCCTACATATTCACGAAAGAAACTAAGTAAGCCGCAAAAGACCCTTTTTGGTTCAATAGCGATAAGGAGAACGTTCGAGAAGGCATCGTAAGAGCGAACCAGGAAAAATCTCTCTTTCAGAGCTTGTCGCTTCTATGGCGTTCGGCACCCCTACTAGTTCGCCTTCTCTCGCTTTTGCACGTAATCAACTGGCGAATTCAACATTGCGATGTCCTGGGCGATGGAAATTTTCCCCCGCTGCATTACCTTTTTGACAGTTCTGAACTGATAAAAATTCGACTGTTCAAATAGGTCTCACTAGGGTAGGAACACGCCTTTTTAGGTTTTGAAATCATGCCCAAAAAGTCACAAAAAGAGAGTTACGATATGACCGCGAAAAATGGTTCTGAAAATAATTCCGAAATGCCCCAAAAATGATGCCGAAAAAATCCCAAAATGATGTCGAAAATGTTCTGAAGTGACCCCGACATTTTCAATTTTATCGGCCGATAATATTTTTTTACATCGGTTGATATTTATTTTTATAGGCCGACTGAATCTGTAGCACAGACAAAAATCAAATGTCCCAAAGGAGGAATTATGATAACTTAAAAAACACTACTATTTAAAAAAACTTCATTTCAAATTCTACTTACCATCCTTATCATAATGTGCCCACACATCCATAAATTGATTAGCTGACAATTTCTTGAGCTCACGCGATTCGGGATCACGATATTGACGCATAAAATTGTGCGCTTTTTCAATTTGGACGCGTTTAGCGGCAGCTGCAGCGGCAGCCGCGGTTGTACCACTGGGCGATTCCATGACTAGACCGACCGAAAGTATACTCTGCGCTACTAACTGTGACAGCAACAAAAACACACTCAATAAAAGTTAAGTGCGTATATTTTTTTTTTGGAGCAAAGCGTTGGATTTGAGAACTGCAAAGAGAGAGAAATAAAAAAAATGCATGATGAAATTTAATATTTTTAAGTGGAAATGCAAAGTGTCAAAAAATGGAAATGAAATGTAATATTCTACATAACTGTTTACACTGCGCCTGTCAAAAATTTTAACTTTTGCTCTTCGCCTGTCATAACTTTTTATGCAAGCACACCAACGCCTGCGTCAACACCACCACCACCACCATCAGAACAGTCATTGCAGTGAGTGGTTATTATCATTTGTTCGCTGTCACTTCCGAAAACCATTGAGCGGGAAGGAAATGACAGCAACGAAATTGGTTAACAGCGAAAAACGCGAAATGCGTATTTTAAGCTACAAATTCTTTAAATCAAAAAAGTTAAAAAAAAAATGTAAAAACATAATCCCGCTGTCGATAGCTAAGCTGAAAGCGACTGAAAAGTAGCAGCAAACAAAAAAAAAGTAGGAAAAGCTATTAAGGTTCGATAGCATCGTGTTTTTCGTTTCGTTGTCGTATCACTTACAATTGCGTAATGGGATTAGAGAGCACGCACAGCCAGTAGCACTAGCTAATGTTGGTAGCTTTGGGTTGTAAATGTGATTTGGAAATTGGTCTTTTATTCTTCTTCTTATTCACCTTGCAACACACATGAGCAAAATCCTATTCATTCGGAAAGATGCGTACATTTATTTCGCCTTCCAATTTAAAATTACACCTGAGCCATTGTCATGGATGCTACGATAAAGCATTGCCATTGTCAAAGCACCAACATGTGTTTCGCGTTTAAATTTTATTCGGCTGCACCGAAAGAAAAGTCTCAACATTTATGCTTTAACAATTTAACATTTCGGCAAAAAATGTCATTTTAACATTGAAAATAATCAAATTAACAGGTTTCACGTTAAATTGATATGTAAGATGTTGATTCAACATTGGCACGGTACTACATTGTCATATCAATTTTTCATATTAATATACCTTCCGACAAAATATTTCTCGCTAAATAGATATGAAAACTGTTAGGGCGGATTTCTCAACTAGCCGTAAACTTTAACGCTCACTATAAATTTAGCGGCCAGTTCATCCTCCTGTTAAAATAAAGTGAAAATGAACTGGCTGTTAAACTGGCAGTGAATTCACAGTGAACTTTGACGTTAACAGGCAGTCGAGAAATCTGCCCTTAATATAATATTTTTAAACACATTCTAATGTTAAAATGAAACGAGCTGACATTTATCATGTTAAACTAACATTTTTATAACATTATCATATTAAAATGACATAAACCTCGTAGCCGTTTAAAAAAAAAATTTATTGTGATTCTCCTTTTAAATCTACATTAGAGTTGCGAATTTTAGCTCATTAAAGTGATCAAAAATTTCGAAATAACTCGCCAAAAATGAACTAGTTCATGTAGTTCGATTTAGTTCATTTAGTTAAATTATTTGTATTTGCTTTCCTTAGGAAATAACTGCTAAACCACGTCGAAAAATGTTGGTATGGGTATCAAAAGCTGCCTTTTGACCTCAATAATCCAGAGGCGTGTCTTTTTCGAGTGTAATGGGGTGTGGTTGTAATATTAGCCAAACAGCTCCAACTGTGCGATCTTGCTCAATCCCGACTCTTGCGTCTTCGTTCGTGCACTCTGGGCAACGTGAACTACTTATGCTCGCGACAGAAAGAGAGGGAGGTGGAGCCGTTCTGACATATTAGGTTTAAGGGCTCACCGAGGTCTTGTTTCGCAGCTTCTGTTCACCATGTGGTGTCTGTCTTGTAGCAAGCGGCTGTGTGAATATTTTGGTTCAAAACCCCGGAGACGGGTTGTGCGCTAGGTTTGGGACCCGCCGCGTAAAAAAAATTACTCCAATGAAAAAGAAAACAAAGCCTCGGATGAGAACCCCCTTTAAGGTTGACGACGCGGCAAAACGAACTAAGGACAATTAGAAGGATATTAGGGCATGCACGTGGAATCCCGGACCCTTTCCAGGGAAGGTACCTCTGCCCGACTGGTTGATGTCCTCGTTAACGCAAATACTGACATCGCCGCCCTGCAGGAAATGCGATGGACGGGACAAGAAAATACGACCATCGGACCTAGTGACGTATACTACGCGGAGGCGACAAATCGCGTGGTGTAGAATTCCTGGTGGGAAAGAGACTTCGCCGCCAAGTACTAGCGTTCACTCCTGCGATCCGCATCAAGGCGAGGTTTTCCAACATAACATTTATCTGCGCCTATGCGCCGACTAAGGAGAAGGAGGACGCAGAGAAGGACTCCTTCTACGATAAACTTGAACCTATGATCGCTGCCCCAACGTCGTGCTAAGCGACTTTAATGCCAAGGTGGGCAAGGGAGGAGTCTTTGGTCCTACAGATATAAAAGTTAGTCTCCACGATATAACATCCCCACCGGATGGAAAAGTCGTCCCACCACCTGACTATGATGAAGTGAGGATAGCTATATCCCGGCTCAAAAACAACAAAGCGCCTGGAAAAGACGGACTACCCACCGAGCTGTTCAAACACGGAGGCGAAGAGCTGGTAAAAAGCATGCATCAGCTCATATGCGGAATATGGTCAGACGAGTGCATGCCTTCGGATTGGAATTTAAGTGTGCTCTGCCCAATCCACAAGAAAGGCGAACCCGCTAACCGATTTCCCGCACTGCCGTTTAAAGTCGCTCAGGAGATTCCTTTTCCCGTCGTCGCCTCCTTAGTCGGAGTGTAGGCGCAGATAAACATCCTAATGAAGAACCTCACTTTGATGCGGATCGTTACTAGACACTTGTTCACGGGACAATACTTTACGGTGCAGTTTCTTTCCAACCACGAGTCAAACACCACGATTTTGCTTTTGTTTTTTCCTCTACTCTTCACTTCTTTTAAAATTGTCACAAGACTCCTCAAAAGCCTTGGCCCATACATCGCTACAACTATTATCTTCACATACTTGGCTCTCTCTTCGTACCGACCACTGCTGTATAGATATGATGTCAACAGATGCTTCCAAAGCTCAGTGAGCCTCCAAAGAACGGAGTGGCCTCACGGAGACTCCCTCTCTCTCCGCCGCTACCCTACATACCACACCCAGATAGCTCACGCTCATCATAGTACAGAAGTGTGACCAGACAAGTGAAAAGGTACCACGAAATATCTACTAAATGAAATAAGTGCCAATGAAATAAATCCAAATAAAAATGAAACAACACCCAACTTGTAGAAATGAAATAACTCCCAAGGAGGGAAATGAAATAAGTCCCAATATTTGAGAGTTTTTCATAAGGAGGCCCAAAGTCGCAAAAATAATAAAATAACTCACAAAACTCCCTTTAAGGAAGGAGAAGGTTGATAGAGAGAGGAAGAGAGGTGAGATCCATGGGATCCGCAGATCAGCCATCAAGTTGCAAGTCATAAAGTTATAAGGTAAACTATTTTTGTTGCCATGTCTGCTGCTGTTATTTTGTGAAGATGCACTCTGCTGCATGTAGAGCAGGCCCAGGCACCTAGAGGGACAATTGTTCGAAAATCTGAGAACCAAGTTCACGTGGATTATTACGACTTTGGTTTGGCCTCTCGTTGCTTCGGCACTTGCTAGTGTTCAACGGAGCAAAAAGAGATAACATAACTTGATTGGTGCTATGACCGCTCTTTTACTAATACACCCTCACTTGTCATGCTGCCGGGCCCTGATGGAGTGTCCAGCACTTTTTTGAAACAATGTATCATTTACAAGCGATTCCTTAGATAGCTATTAAAAGTCCATAAGTGAAGTACATACATATGTATGAACAGCAGGCACTCATTGAGCACACATTTATTATACTTGATTTCAATCTACAACACTAATTACGCTCGTTATCTATGCAAATGCTACAAAACAATGAAAAACAACTTAATTGCAAGTGTTAGTGCATTAAGCGAATTGTTTTATCATAATTAAATCTAAATTTTCAATTAAGCAGTAAGTTTTCACCGAGTTTTGCACTAAGCAAGGTAACTATGGGGTTTGAGTTGAGTTTGGGGTGAATTTTTACCATAGCTGAACTACATATTTAATTGCTGAGTGTAGTATGTGCCGAATACATGTAAGTAAGGCAACAGGGTTCGCAAAAAGTATCAGTATTTCTCGAAGCCATCATGCTGAAGAAATCCACAGCGTATTTTTTAAATTAAAATTAAAATTAAAATTAAAATTAAAATTAAAATTAAAATTAAAATTAAAATTAAAATTAAAATTAAAATTAAAATTAAAATTAAAATTAAAATTAAAATTAAAATTAAAATTAAAATTAAAATTAAAATTAAAATTAAAATTAAAATTAAAATTAAAATTAAAATTAAAATTAAAATTAAAATTAAAATTAAAATTAAAATTAAAATTAAAATTAAAATTAAAATTAAAATTAAAATTAAAATTAAAATTAAAATTAAAATTAAAATTAAAATTAAAATTAAAATTAAAATTAAAATTAAAATTAAAATTAAAATTAAAATTAAAATTAAAATTAAAATTAAAATTAAAATTAAAATTAAAATTAAAATTAAAATTAAAATTAAAATTAAAATTAAAATTAAAATTAAAATTAAAATTAAAATTAAAATTAAAATTAAAATTAAAATTAAAATTAAAATTAAAATTAAAATTAAAATTAAAATTAAAATTAAAATTAAAATTAAAATTAAAATTAAAATTAAAATTAAAATTAAAATTAAAATTAAAATTAAAATTAAAATTAAAATTAAAATTAAAATTAAAATTAAAATTAAAATTAAAATTAAAATTAAAATTAAAATTAAAATTAAAATTAAAATTAAAATTAAAATTAAAATTAAAATTAAAATTAAAATTAAAATTAAAATTAAAATTAAAATTAAAATTAAAATTAAAATTAAAATTAAAATTAAAATTAAAATTAAAATTAAAATTAAAATTAAAATTAAAATTAAAATTAAAATTAAAATTAAAATTAAAATTAAAATTAAAATTAAAATTAAAATTAAAATTAAAATTAAAATTAAAATTAAAATTAAAATTAAAATTAAAATTAAAATTAAAATTAAAATTAAAATTAAAATTAAAATTAAAATTAAAATTAAAATTAAAATTAAAATTAAAATTAAAATTAAAATTAAAATTAAAATTAAAATTAAAATTAAAATTAAAATTAAAATTAAAATTAAAATTAAAATTAAAATTAAAATTAAAATTAAAATTAAAATTAAAATTAAAATTAAAATTAAAATTAAAATTAAAATTAAAATTAAAATTAAAATTAAAATTAAAATTAAAATTAAAATTAAAATTAAAATTAAAATTAAAATTAAAATTAAAATTAAAATTAAAATTAAAATAAAATTAAAATTAAACATTAACATAAAGACTAACTAAAACTAATGTGAAAATTAAAATTTATAATTATTTTAATTAAAAAACGAAGGATTCCTTGAATTAAATTCTCACTTTACCATCATGGTCAACGGCAAAATGTATGCTAATAGTTAGATGAACATTTTCTATGTTTTTTTTTTACTTCATTCAAAAAAATCTAAGCTCTTTGTCATCCTGAAACTTTTGACACACTCTGCATTTAAATAGCCCTTAATAACTTCACATATACATGGACATGCTTTTCACACCTACATATTATTGTTGTTTTATAGCTTACTTCTCTGCATGTTACACAGCAATTTTCACAGCTTTTAACATAGATTTGCAATTTTGCTCGACAGGTTGCATGTAGCCCGTTAACTCGTAAAACAAAAACATAACAAAATGTTAAAAACAAAAACAGAAATGAATATAAAAAAAAAAATAAAATAAAATAAATACTATGAAAGTCATAGACTTGACATACAAACACAAAAACCCATTCATTGTTGGCTTACATTCTTCATTCCATCATTCTATCAAACCGAGTCATTCATTCACCAGCTTTGAAGAAATTCACGCTAGCATTTTATACATATAGTTGGCAGCAACTTTCGACATGCCACACCACATCAGCCAAGGTCAATTACAATAAATTCTAAAGAAATATATGAGCATGTAAATTTATTGTGTCGGTTTGTGTGCTTCGTTCGTCTGTAGGCGGTCTACACAGCGCATTGTACTCGTAGTTTTATGACAAGTTTTTTTTTTTTTTTTTTTTTAAGGCGTTTCTTGTGCAATAAATTGCTCTAAAAGTTTTTACCTGAGATGTTGATTATGGGCAAGAAAAAGGTGCGAATGAATGTTTTTTGTTATTGAGTCATTAGCATGGAATATTACGGTTATAGCGTCTTAGTATGATACCAATGCTTTAAAGGAAAAATGGTAATTTTATGACTGTTATTATCTTGGCTAACTTTATTTTTTGTGCATAAATTTTAGTGGATTTGGGTATTTTGATAGCAATTTCTAAGTAGTTTTTCAGCTTGCTATAGTTCCAAATTTCAATAACTATAACTTGAGCTCGCCTGAATACCTTTATTTTATTTTGCTTTATTTTATTTTATTTATTTTTTTCATTTTACTTTATTTTTTATTTTATTTTATTTTATTTTATTATTAATTTTTTTTTATTTTACTTTATTTTTTTGTTTTATCTTATTTATATTTTTTTTTTATTTAAATTATGTTTTTTTTATTATTTTTTTATTAAATTTTTTTTTTTAATATTTTTCTTTTTTTTATTTTATCCTATTTTATTTTTTTTCCCCCCTTTTTCCTTTTTTTATTTTTTTTTTTATAGTATTTTATTTCGTTTTATTTTTTTTTATTTTTATTTAAATTATTATTCTACTTCTTTTTTTTACTCATTTAATTTTATTTTCGTGTATTTATTTTCATTTTTAGTTTATTTTTTTATTCTTCTTATTTTTTGTTTTTTTTTACTTTTTTATTATTTTAATTCATTTTTTTATTTTATTTAATCTTATTTCTTAATTTTTTTATTTATCTTTTTTATTTTTTTTATTCTATTTTTTTTTTGTCATTTAAATTTGTTTAATTTATTTTATTTTATTTTATTTTTATTTTTTATTTCAAATAATTTAATAAAATTTTTTTATTTTTTTAATTTTTATTAGTTTTTTATTTTGTTTTTTTCTAAATTTTTTTTTCTTTTAATTTTTTTTTCATTTTTTTTTTTTTATTGTACTTTTTGGTTTTATTTTATTTGTTTTACTTGATTTTATTTTATTTTTTTTCAACATTTTCATTTTTTTTCGGTTTTAATATTAATTTTTTATTTTATTTTTTTTTTTTTATTTTTTTTTTTTTTAACTGTTTTCTTGCTTTATTTTTTATTTATTTTGTTTTAGTATATTTTATTTTAACTTTTTTTATTATTTATTTAATTTAATTTTATTGATTTTTATTTAGTTTTAGTTTTATTTAAACTATTATTATTCTTCTATTTTAACTCATTTAATTTTGCTTTGGTGTATTTTATTTTATTTTATTTTTAATCTTACTTTTTATTTGATTTTTTTAATTAATTTAATTTAAAATTTTTTTTTTGTTTTTTTTTACTTAATTATTTTTTTTACTATTTCAAAATTTTTATTTTATTTATTTCAACATTATTTTTTTATTTTATTTATTTTTATTTTAATTTTTTTTTAATTAAATAATTTTCTTAACTCATTTAATTTTGCTTTAGTTTATTTTTTTTTTGTCTTATTTTTTTTTTTTTTTTTTATTATTTTAATTCATTTTTTCTATTTTATTTAATCTTGTTTTTTTATTTTTATTTATTTAATTTTTTTTAATTAATTTAATTTTGAATTTTTTTTTTTAGTTTCATTAATTTTTTTTTTTTTTATTTACTTATTTTTTTTACTATTTCAAAATTTTTTTTTTTATTTCAACATTATTTTTTTATTTTAGTTATTTTTATTTTAATTTTTGTTTTTATTTAAATCTTTTTCTTAACTCATTTAATTTTGCTTTAGTTTAATTTTTTGTCTTATTTTTTTAATTTTTTTATTTTAATTCATTTTTTCTATTTTCTTTAATCTTATTTTTTTATTTTTTCCCCCTTTTTTATTTATTCAATCGGTTTATTTTATTTTTTTATTTTTATTTATTTAATTTTTTTAATTAATTTAATTTTGAATTTTTTTCATTTTTCAATTTTTTTTTGTTTAGTTTTATTAAATTTTTTTTTGTTCTATTTACTTAATTATTTTTTTTAGTATTTCAAAATTTTTATTTTATTTATTTCAACATTATTTTTTATTTTATTTATTTTTATTAAAATTTTTGTTTTTATTTAAATCTTTTTCTTAACTCATTTAATTTTGCTTTAGTTTATTTTTTTGTCTTATTTTTTTAATTTTTTTTTTTTTTTTTAATTCATTTTTTCTATTTTATTTAATCTTGTTTTTTTATTTTTTTCCCCCTTTTTTTATTTATTCAATTTTGTTTAAACAAAACTAATTTTTTTATTTTATTTTTTTATTTTTTTTTTGTTTTATTTTTTATTCATTTTTTCTATTTTATTTAATTTTTTTTTTTTTTATTCAATTTTGTTTATGCAAACCTAATTTTTTTTATTTAATTTTTTTATTTTTTTTTTGTTTTATTTTTATTTTTTATTACTTTATTTGGTTTAATTACATTTAATTTATTTTTTTTTTCATCTTTTTTTCATTTTTTATTATTATTTTTTTTTTGTTGTATTGTATTTTAGTCTGTTTTATTTAATTTTTTTGTTTTATTTTTATTTTTATTATTTTATTTGGTTTAATTTCATTTAATTTATTTTTTTTCATCTTTTTTTTATTTTTTATTATTATTTTTTTTTGTTGTATTGTATTTTAGTCTATTTTATTTAATTTTTTTTACTTCACCTTATTTGATTTTATTTGAACAATTATTTTATTTTTTTTTTTGATCTACAATATTAATTTTATTTTATCATTTCCGTTTCATTTCTAGTTTCTGTGCTGTTTTCCGTTAAAGCTCCTTCCTCGTTTCCTTTACTTTTTTCTATGTTGTCCATGATTTAGTTAGAAACAAAAACAACAACCCCCCGATAGACTCGCTTGCAGACTTCCTTTTAAGATTTCCTGCTTTTTTACTCTCCGCTATATCCTGTAAAGTAAACATGCTTGAATATTTTAAGGCACCACAACAACATAGTGTAATAAACTAACAAAAGAGAAGCGTGAGAAGGCCAAAATTGTGGTAAACATCGTAAAACGCCTAAAACTATGCTTCCTTTTTACTGTTTAACTTTTGCATTTGTGCGCTGTTTTGGTTATTTAGCTACTCTTTCTAACTTTTTTTATTACAACCCATTTGGATTTTGTTTATTTTTTCCCTATTTCAACGCAAAGTTAGTACATAAACTAAAACCATAAGCCGTTAACATATTGAAAAGTTTTTCGCTTTTACCTAACTCGTATAAAACTAGTTTGTATATGTTTTTTTTGTTAGTTATTGTGAATGGTGTGTTGAGTGACGTTACGAATCGTTGATTTTGCTTGTCCACAAGCATTGACTTTGTTAACTTGTTTGTGGTGGCATAAAAAAGTTAAATACACCACGTGAGATGCCATAGTTGACTGACCATTATGTGGAATAGTGGCGAGAATGAAACACGATTGAGTAGCGACTTGTTTTCTGTGAGCTCTTCCGTTGTGTGTGATACGCATTATAGTTGCTGGTATGTTGTAGTTCCATTTCATTGAGTAAGAATTCCAAAACATGATAAAATAGATAAAATATGAAAAAAATGTATTTTATTACTAAAAATAAATTAAACTAATTTAAATAATTTATTTAATTTATTTAATTTTTTTAATTTTTATTTTTATTTTTTTTTCATATTTTTAAATTTTTTTCTTATTTTATTTTTTTTATTTTATTTATTTTTATTATTTTTTTTAATTTTTTTTTCATCTTGTTTTACTTATCCAGTTCATTTAATTTAATTGTACTTTTTTTTGTTTATATTTTTTTTATAATTTTTTTTTATAATTTTTTTTTTTTTACATCATTTTTTATTTTTTTATTTATTTATTCAACACTTTAATATCCAAGTAATTATTACTCCTTGTTAATTTTTTTAATTTTAATTTTTATTTTTTTTTTTCATATTTTTAAAATTTTTTCTTATTTTATTTTTTTTATTTTATATATTTTTATTATTTTTTTTTACATCATTTTTTATTTTTTTATTTATTTTTTATTTATTTATTTTATTACTAAAAATAAATTAAACTAATTTAAATAATTTATTTAATTTTTTTAATTTTTATTTTTATTTTTTTTTCATATTTTTAAATTTTTTTCTTATTTTATTTTTTTTATTTTATTTATTTTTATTATTTTTTTTTATTTTTTTTTCATCTTGTTTTACTTATTCAGTTCATTTTATTTAATTGTATTTTTGTTTGTTTTTTTATATTTTTTTTATAATTTTTTTTATAATTTTTTTTTTTTTTTTTACATCATTTTTTATTTTTTATTTATTTATTCAACACTTTAATATCCAAGTAATTATTACTCCTTGTTAATTTTTTTAATTTTTATTTTTATTTTTTTTTTCATATTTTTAAATTTTTTTCTTATTTTATTTATTTTATTTTATTTATTTTTATTATTGTTTTTCATCTTGTTTTACTTATTCAGTTCATTTTATTTAATTGTATTTTTTTTTTGTTTTTTTTATATTTTTTTTATAATTTTTTTTTTTACATCATTTTTTATTTTTTTTATTTATTTATTCAAAACTTTAATATCCAAGTAATTATTACTCCTTGTTAATTTTTTTAATTTTAATTTTTATTTTTTTTTTTCTTAGTTTTAAATTTTTTTCTTATTTTTTTTTTTTTATTTTATTTATTTTTATAATTTTTTTTGATTTTTTTCATCTTCTTTTACTTATTCAGTTCATTTTATTTAATTGTATTTTTTTTTGTTTTTTTATATTTTTTTTATAATTTTTTTTATAATTTTTTTTTTTTTTACATCATTTTTTATTTTTTATTTATTTATTCAACATTTATTACTCCTTGTTAATTTTTTATACCCAGCTGTACTTGTACACAGGGTATTATAACTTTGTTAGGATAACGGTTGGTTGTACAGGTATAAAGGAATCGAGATAGATATAGACTTCCATATATCAATATGATCAGGATCGAAAAAAAATTTGATTAAGCCATGTCCGTCCGTCCGTCCGTCCGTCCGTCCGTCCGTCCGTCCGTCTGTCCGTTAACACGATAACTTGAGCAAATAATGAGATATCTTCACCAAATTTGGCATGCGTACTTATTTGGGTTCAGAATAGATTGCTATTGAAAATGGGTAAAATCGGACCATAACCACGCCCCTTTTTCGATATCGAAAGTTTCGAAAAACGTATAAAATGGGTTAATTCAATATTAGAAGCAGCTACAATGATAAAATTTGCAATATGTTGATTTAGATGTTCTAAGGCCGATTTTATAAAAATTTTTGAAAAGGGGGCGTGGTACCGCCCACGTATATTTGAAGAAATTTTAAATTTTTGACTCTTAATAACTTCAGAACAGTTTATGCTAGTATAACGAAATTTCGTAGAGGACATACTATTGTTGTGGTAAATTCAGCTATAGAAAATAAACGAAATCGCTTCGCGACCACGCCTACTTTTTCATAAAAGTTATATTGAAAGGAGGTGGAAATATTGAAAAGTCCATATCTAATTAACTGATTTCGCTATAATAATATAATTTGGTACATACATCAACTTTCATATTCTTTACATAATTTTTTCAAAATTTTGGAAAGTGGGCGTGGCACCGCCCACTTATGAGTCAAGCAATTTTTATTAATTTTAACACCATTAACTATACAAAACAAAGAATAACAGCATTTTATGTGCACAGCTGGGTATGTAATGTTCGGTTTCACCCGAACTTAGACTTCCTTACTTGTTTAATTTTAATTTTTATTTTTTTTTTTCATATTTTTAAATTTTTTTCTTATTTTATTTTTTTTATTTTATTTATTTATATTATTTTTTTTATTTTTTTTTTCATCTTGTTTTACTTATTCAGTTCATTTTATTTAATAGTATTTTTTTTTTTTGTTTTTTTTTATATTTTTTTATAATTTTTTTTATAATTTTTTTTTTTTTACATCATTTTTTATTTTTTTATTTATTTGTTCAACACTTTAATATCCAAGTAATTATTACTCCTTGTTAATTTTTTTAATTTTAATTTTTTTTTTTTTTTCATATTTTTAAATTTTTTTCTTATTTTATTTTTTTTTATTTTATTTATTTTTATTATTTTTTTTTTTTTTTTTCATCTTCTTTTACTTATTCAGTTCATTTTATTTAATTTTATTTTTTTTTTTTTGTTTTTTTTATATTTTTTTTATAATTTTTTTTATAATTTTTTTTTTTTTACATCATTTTTTATTTTTTATTTATTTATTCAACACTTTAATATCCAAGTAATTATTACTCCTTGTTAATTTTTTTAATTTTAATTTTAATTTTTTTTTCATATTTTTAAATTTTTTTCTTATTTTATTTTTTTTTTGTTTTATTTATTTATATTATTTTTTTTATTTTTTTTCATCTTGTTTTACTTATTCAGTTCATTTTATTTAATTG
Source organism: Campiglossa producta (assembly GCA_964058755.1). Classification (NCBI taxonomy): domain Eukaryota; kingdom Metazoa; phylum Arthropoda; class Insecta; order Diptera; family Tephritidae; genus Campiglossa; species Campiglossa producta. Next base: position 16,692,729 of record CAXKVI010000004.1, on the reverse strand, counting down.
TATTTTTTTTTGTTTTTTTTTTTTATATTTTTTTTATAATTTTTTTTTTTTTTTTACATCATTTTTTATTTTTTTATTTATTTATTCAACACTTTAATATCCAAGTAATTATTACTCCTTGTTATGGAAACTGCCCATCTGTGATATTCAACAAGTTCAACTCGCCTCTCTTTCTCCCTCGTATAGCTTTTACTTTCATTTTAATTATGTATATAGCTACTACCATTTCATATATTATTTATTTCGTTTTAACGCTTAACAATGTGTTCAGCAGCAGCTGACTAGAGTCCTTTAATTTGCATGGCGCTACGATGAATTTTAAAGTCGCTTATCAGTTAACCTTGTGCGTGGCCTAATGCTATTGATTGTTGACATTCACATAAATACTTAACGAATGTGAAAGGCGACAGTGACAGCTATTAAAAATAAAACATTAAAGTTGTTGATGTGGTTTTTGAATATTAATTATTATAATGAGTATTATTACTAGGTCTCTTTTGTACTTGGCCTTTCAAGATGTTTACTGTATGTGGAGGTTTTCTATATCGCTGGCTTCGTGAGCAAATGTCGTAAGTCCATTTTTTTTTAAATGAGATTTTAATGCAAAACGATTGTACAGTTATAAATACATCGTTTTGCAATAAAATCTCATTTTAAAAAAAAATGGACTTACGACATTTACTCACGAAGCCAGCGATATATCTCCTTATTTGTTTAATTGTTTTTTTTGAAGTTAACTTCTCAGGCGGCGATATGAAGTTTTGATTGAGAGTAAAATTTGATAAAATGGCTGATGATGCAACGGAAATTATGCAACGGAAATAGAAAATGTAACCGACTTTCAGGCGTATGTTGCAGCCTTTCAGGCGTAGGCGATTTTCACCACGATGTAAGCTGTGCAAATCAAATAGAAGGTGAAATTCTAGGACCTAGCTTACATTGCACAAATTGTAATAGATAGGCCAAGCAGAATTCATGGGTGTTGCTACTTATGGCGGTTTACAGGGTTGCCAGCTATTCCAATTTTTTTAAATAGAGAGCTAGATATGCCAATATGGGTATCAAATGAAAGGTATTTTCGGCTGTATTCCAAGTATGACAATTTCAAGCAGGGTTGCCACATAGGGTTTTCACGTAACCGCAATTTATTTCTTTTTTCGCATATCTCGGGAACTGCTTGACCAATTTGGATCAAATTTGGCATTTAGACAATTTAATTCATTCTAAGATTATATACATGGCTGTTGTCACTTAGGGCGGTTTACGGGGTTGCCACCTATCTCAATTTTTTTATATAGAGCTAGATATGCCAATAAGTTCAAGCAGGGTTGCCACCTAGGGTTGCCACCTGACCGCATTTTATTTATTCTTTGTTATTTCGACCACAATTTCGGTTGCCTATTGACCCATATGCATGAAATTTTATTACAGGAAGTTAACTTCTTTCACGTGTATTGGCTACAGGCGGTTTTTTATTTTCTCTCTATTTTATATTTTTTTTTATTTAATTTTTTTTCTATTCTGTTATTTTAGTTTGTTTTACTTTATTTTATTTATGTATTTTTTTATTTTGTTAATTTTTTTTTATTATTTTTTTTTTTATTTTTTTTTTTGTTTTATTTCATTTTTATTCTTTTTATTTTATTTAGTTTTTAATTCTATTATATTTTATTTGATTTTATTTAATTAAATTTAATTTTTTTAATTTTATTTTATTTTTTCATTTTTTTTATTTTTTATTTTGTTTTTATTTTTTACTTATTATGTTATTTTGTTTAATTTTCTATTTCATTTTATTTTGTTTAATTTTGTTTTATTTTTTTATTTTTTTTTTTGGTTTAGTCTATTTTTTATTAAAGTTTTTTATTTCGTATATTTTTTTTATTTTTTTGTTTTATTTATTTTTTTTTTATTTCATTTTGTTTTGTTTTTAATTCTATTATATTTTATTTGGTTTAATTTAATTTAATTAAATTTTTTTAATGTTATTTTGTTTTATTTAATTTTCTATTTTATTTTATTTTGTTTAATTTTATTTTATTTTTTAGTTTTTTTATTTTGCTTTTATTTTTTTCAATTTTTTTTTTTGCTTTTTATTTATTTATTTTTTTTTTCTTTCTTTTTTTATTTTTTTTTAATATAATTTTATATCATTTTATTTCATTTCATTTCCCTCCTCATTAAATTATTAAGTCCGCATCGTGGGGTGGATGGACGTTAAATTTGCATTTAAATCAAAAAAAAAATTCTACAAAAACATTTGAGTTTTTCGCAGCGAATAACAACAATTATAATGGCTATTAAATTATAAATGCGTCCCCAGGATATTTATTATTTGCACGCACACAAGCAATGACATTTAAGTTATGCTCAATTACGTGTATATGAATTTTATGTACATATTTACATACATTTATGCCCATTAAGTCCGCTTAAAACTTTTCTGAGCGCAAGTAAAATAGTGTATTTAATGAATATATATTTGTCATATATTTTCGAAATATTTTAAACTCAAAAACTCATAATGCAGTTTCTAGTAGAGATGGGCGTCGTGCGTGTTTTTGACCGCGACACGAAACACGCACATGTGTGCCCATGTGCTCGTGTTCGAAAATGCGATTTGGGGTCGTGTTTGTGCTGAGTACGAAAATTCAATACAGTTTAGCTGAGATAGGTTAGTTTTGAATCAAATTCTCAGATAGAGCGAGTGAGTTGATTTGTAGGGGAGAGAAAAATTTCGAAAAATCGCAAGTGTGGAGAATGTTCTACGGATCAATCTGATACACTTTCATATAGAAACTATACAATTTTATTTTTTTCCTGAGTGTAGTGTCGTGTTTTTGTGATATTTTCCCGTACGTGTTAGTGCCTACTTTCGAACTACTGAACAGCTTCATCAACTGCAGGAAAAACAAACTTTTCTGGGAATATTTGTTTGAAACGAAAATGAGACAACTCTTTCAGAGCAGTGAAGCACACAGGAGGATCTGAGGTACTCGGTAAACAGCGGCTCATTGCGTGCCGTCAGTCAGCTATCCTTCGAGAAAAACATAGTTTTTATACTTTTCGCCAGACCTGTTAAATAATGACTTTCAATTATATTGTGTTTTCCTCAGCAATTTCACAAAAGTCACTCATCCGCCATGGTAAATATTCCACTGCGAAGGGCTTAAGCTTTACCCGTTTAATATTTTTGTAAATTTCCTGATTGCTTTTAATTAAAATTAATGTCAATTTCTTGATTTTTTTTTTATTATTTGTTTAATGACCATTATTCATGATTATTTTTTTAATAATTAATTAAAAATTTATGATAATTAAATTAATTAATCTTTAAACTTAAAAAAAATAAAAAGATATTAATCATTATTAATGTTGAAGTGGATTTAACAGGTCTGGTTTTCCAAAGTCACTCATACGCCATGGTAGACATTCCTTTATTGAAATTAAAAAATCCAAAGATAATAATTACACTACTCGACAAAAAAAATCTCCACGAATGATGGTACATTGTCTTTATATAAAATGTTTTCTTGATTCCGAATATCACATCCATTTTTCTGTGGCACATTTAGTTTCCGAGATATCGACGAAAATATGAAAATTCTCAATTTTTCGGTTTGAACTGTTGAAGGAGTCCATGGACAAAAAAAGTTAGCCATCCTGTGTTGTAGGAAAATCAATAACGAAAATTTTAAGTAGACCAGTACAAAAGTGTGATGTGCTCTTGACTTCATAAACCCGGTTACATTGAAAGTACTCAATCAAAAATTTTCTGTTTTTACCCAAGAAATTTTCCGAAATTTCCATATCCTTGACATTTGATACATAATTTCTATGTAGAATTTTCTGTTGATTTCAAAAATTGTATCATTTTGGCTCAAAAGTATAATAGTTTTCGAGATATTTTGAAATTTCAGTTTTTGAACTGGATTTCAAGATATGTATCTTGAAAACTGTTCTACTTTTAAACCAAATGATTACATAAGTATTCGGAATCAACAGAAAATTCTACATCAAATGTCAAGAATATTTTCGAAAATTTGTCGGGTAATAATAGAAAATTTTTGATTGAGGACTTTCAATAAAATGTGGCTTATAAAGTCAAAGGCACATCACAATTTCGTAATTAAATCACCCACAACATAAAAGGGCTAACTCTTTTTCGTCCATAGAGTTTTTCTGATTAAAAATTTTATTTTTCAAAATTTTTTGAACGTTTTTTGGCATAGTGGGCAAACTACTGAAGATACTTATAGAGATAAAGGTATAAAATGTTCATGGGACTTAGTATAATGTGTAATTCCTTAGTTGAAATCGGGAAAAATGAAAAATACAAATTTTTGACTACCTTTATGAAATAGTATCTTGCAAAAATGAGAAATATCATATTTTCACCGACATCTCGTAAACTAGATCTGCCACAGCAAAATGAAAGTGATATTCGGAATCAGGAGAAAATTTTACTTTGGGAAAGGTCTATTTTTTTCTTGGAGACTAAAGTTGATCAAAATTTGAAAATATATCAAGTCTGGACCCAAAACCATTCACAAAAGTTACTCATACGCCATGGTATACATTTCATTTCATAGAGCTTAAGTTTAACCCCTAAGTTAGTTTTGTGAATTTTCTGTTATTGTTTCGATGCTTAAATTCTCATTTCACATCTCTTTCACTATAAATAATAAAAAATGCAACAATCACTGCTTTGCCAGCACGAAAACCAGAGTATTGATTGCAATCGCGTAAATTGACATAGAAAATTGATTTCAATTCCTCCGTCAGTGGATTACTAATGAAAACAATAACATAGCACAATGCAATAAAGTTGAAAGCAAACGCAAAAAAGTCAACAAGAGCAAGTAAAACATTGGAAATGAAAAGTAAATCAAATACATAAATAAAAACAAATAAAAAGTAATCAAAAAAGTAGAAAAGCAAAAAGCAGAAAAAAAAACAAAAACTGAAAAAAAACCCAGCTGTCAGCCAAAACGAGCGCAACAATCGCTAAACAAAAATAACAAAAACATAGATAAGTGCAAGTACATATTAAATACAACTACAAAAAAAAAAAACACCAACACACTCATACAATCCATAATCGATGAAAGCAACGCGACAACAAATGATTGAAAGTCTAAATGGGCCACAATAATGTGGGTAGAAAAAAAAAATAACTGAGTGCCTGCTATGTCGGTGAAAGTGTAACTAGAAAAGGAAGCGGCAGCGCAGGCAAACAAAACGATTTACCAACAAATGAACTTTTCGCTTACACTGTCAACAAAAACGACAAAATGCTGACACACACAAAAAGAGAGGTGGGTTTTGTTAGTATAGCCCCTACATACTTTTATTCCATCATACACTTTCACTTTCCTGTTGAAAGAAAAAACGGAAGCAAAAAAAATGTGAGTGCCAAAATTTGCGACAGCTCGTGGGGGGGAACAAACCCAAACTCAGAGCAATAAAACTCAAATTAGTATTTGACACAGGAAAGTGTTATTGGAAAAAAAATGTTGAATGATTAATGAGAGTGCGAAAAGCAAATATTTTGTATTAACAATTTGATAAGAGTATGAAGTAATAAAATCAACAAAAAGTTGTTAAAGAAATGATAGAAAAAGTTTGCTTGAATTTGTTAAGTAATCATCTTGTAGGAAAGTGTCGGAAACTTTCAAGTATTTAAATATTTTACTATCCATATATTTATTTATTTATTTATTTAATTAAACTTATAATCAATTATAAAATTTAATTTTGAAGAAAAACAGCACTAGCTTCCAGGGCTATCGGCTGTACTATCCATATAAAAGAAAATTAACTAGCTAAAAAAAAAAATATACGTGTGGCACTTGGGGAGTGCCGCGGTAAAGCTATTGCATATCACTTTTTATCAACTTATGCAATTATAATATTTATGAAAACTCATTGAGCATATTTGTGACTTTAGAGCAGTACAGCCTTAACCTGTTAACAGTATAGCCTAAAAATAGTCTACAACATATTTTATGTAGTGTACAGTTCCAATTTTATGTAATCAACCTGCTGCTAACATCAGTACAACGTCACACTGTTAGTAGTATAGCCTAAATGTAGGCAACGCTTACAGATCCAATTTTAATGTAATGTAATGTACAGCTGCAATTTTATGTAATCGGCCTGTTGCTAACATCAGTACAACGTCACACTGTTAGTAGTATAGCCTAAATGTAGGCAACGCTTACAAATCCAATTTTAATGTAAATGTAATGTATAGCTCCAATTTTATGTAATCGGCATGTTGCTAACATCAGTACAACGTCATACTGTTAGTAGTATAGCCTAAATGTAGGCAACGCTTACAGATCCATTTTAATGTAATGTAATGTTCAGCTCCAATTTTATGTAATCAGCCTGCTGCTAACATCAGTACAACGTCACACTGTTAGTAGTATAGCCTAAATGTAGGCAACGCTTACAGATCCAACTTTTATGTAATATAATGTACAGCTCCAATTTTATGTAATCGGCCTGTTGCTAACATCAGTACAACGTCATACTGTTAGTAGTATAGCCTAAATGTAGGCAACGCTTACAGATCCAATTTTAATGTAAATGTAATGTACAGCTCCAATTTTATGTAATCGGCCTGTTGCTAACATCAGTACAACGTCATACTGTTAGTAGTATAGCCTAAATGTAGGCAACGCTTACAGATCCAACTTTAATGTAATATAATGTACAGCTCCAATTTTATGTAATCGGCATGTTGCTAACATCAGTACAACGTCATACTGTTAGTAGTATAGCCTAAATGTAGGCAACGCTTACAGATCCAATTTTAATGTAATGTAATGTACAGCTGCAATTTTATGTAATCGGCCTGTTGCTAACATCAGTACAACGTCACACTGTTAGTAGTATAGCCTAAATGTAGGCAACGCTTACAAATCCAATTTTAATGTAAATGTAATGTATAGCTCCAATTTTATGTAATCGGCATGTTGCTAACATCAGTACAACGTCATACTGTTAGTAGTATAGCCTAAATGTAGGCAACGCTTACAGATCCATTTTAATGTAATGTAATGTTCAGCTCCAATTTTATGTAATCAGCCTGCTGCTAACATCAGTACAACGTCACACTGTTAGTAGTATAGCCTAAATGTAGTCAACGCTTACAGATCCAACTTTTATGTAATATAATGTACAGCTCCAATTTTATGTAATCGGCCTGTTGCTAACATCAGTATAACGTCATACTGTTAGTAGTATAGCCTAAATGTAGGCAACGCTTACAGATCCAATTTTAATGTAAATGTAATGTACAGCTCCAATTTTATGTAATCGGCCTGTTGCTAACATCAGTACAACGTCATACTGTTAGTAGTATAGCCTAAATGTAGGCAACGCTTACAGATCCAACTTTAATGTAATATAATGTATAGCTCCAATTTTATGTAATCGGCATGTTGCTAACATCAGTACAACGTCATACTGTTAGTAGTATAGCCTAAATGTAGGCAACGCTTACAGATCCCATTTTAATGTAATGTAATGTACAGCTGCAATTTTATGTAATCGGCCTGTTGCTAACATCAGTACAACGTCACACTGTTAGTAGTATAGCCTAAATGTAGGCAACGCTTACAAATCCAATTTTAATGTAAATGTAATGTACAGCTCCAATTTTATGTGATCGGCATCCTGCTAATATCAGTAAAATGTCACACTGTTAGTAGTATAGCCTAAATGTAGGCAACGCTTACAGATCCAACTTTAATGTAATATAATGTACAGCTCCAATTTTATGTAATTAACCTGCTGCTAACATCAGTACAACGTCATACTGTTAGTAGTATAGCCTAAATGTAGGCAACGCTTACAGATCCAATTTTAATGTAAATGTAATGTAAAGCTCCAATTTTATGTAATCGGCCTGTTGCTAACATCAGTACAACGTCATACTGTTAGTAGTATAGCCTAAATGTAGGCAACGCTTACAGATCCAATTTTGATCTAAATGTAATGTACAGTTCCAATTTTATGTAATCAGCCTGCTGCTAACACACTAAATGTAGGCAACGCTTACAGATCCAGTTTTAATGTAAATGTAATGTACAATTCCAATTTTAGGTAATCCGCCTGTTTCTAACATCAGTACAACGTCATACTGTTAGTAGTATAGCCTAAATGTAGGCAATGCTTACAGATCCAACTTTAATGTAATATAATGTACAGCTCCAATTTTATGTAATCAACCTGCTGCTAACATCGGTACAACATCATACTGTTAGTAGTATAGCCTAAATGTAGGCAACGCTTACAGATCCAAATGTGATTATATACGAAAATTGTCTTTCTTTGTTAAATAAAGAGAAAATCAGTGCAATCATTAAAAAGTTCTTCTTTTACAGCGTTCTACAAATTTTATCTAAAATAAAATGAAAGTTTGGAATATTTTCTGTTGATTTCTGAAACAACTTTTTGCCCATTTTTGCCCAGTTTTACGTAAACTTGATTTAAAGACGAAAAACTACTTTAAATTTTCATAAAAGTGTAAAGAAAATTACCCAAACGTATAAAGACTTTTAAGACTACTATAATATTTGGTTTATAAACGATTCAATCTAACATTTCTGTCCAAGTTGTGAAGCAGTTTTTTGTTTTAATTAAAATCGTCAGAAGATATTTAAATTGGACTTAACTCTCAAGTCGACTTAAGTCTTACCCAGGTATACATATATGTACACATACGCGTCACATTTTCCAACTTTGCGATAAGGGTTCAAGTTATGTTACAAGGGTAATTTGATCTTCAAGCTGCGATAGCAAATTCTCCCTACCTGATATTCAAAAGTACATATTCTCATAAAAAGGACAAAATTGTTCAAATTACTTCATAACTTATGTCAATTTAAACTAAATTTTACATATAAACACGCATATGTTTACTTTCCTCAGATATTAAAAAAATTCACCTGCTACCTAACTTAATAACCAACCAAAAATATTAATTAATATTTTAACTAGCTCATTCGACTGAGTAAACCGATACCTTGGCACATACTTATTGGAGACTGTGAAAATAACATATGGGTATTTAATTAACTTTTGAACAAAAACGTGAGAAGATAAGATATGTACAAGCATACATTGATAAATGTGTGGGCATAAGATTTCCGGCAAGCCTAAACATATTCAGCAGGAGATTTGCTAACATTTTCGGCGCTTTCATTGTGTTGTACAGGTATACATTTATGCATGTATGTATGTGTGTTTCGGATGTCACTACGGGTTTTTTTATTGCGAGCTTGTGTTAACTTAATTTAGTAGAAAGAAGAGACAATAATTTGATGGTTTGATGAACAAACACTAAAGTATGTATGTGTGCTCCTAAATAAATAAGTAATACCTCAGCCCAGTGGCGGATGCAGGTTTTTGGGATGGGGGCGGGCTCAATTTTTTTTTTTTCGATGATATTTTTGATTTCTCAAACTCGCATTTTATAGTTCTTTTTTTTTAAAAAAATATATATACCTACATTTCTTGGTAGGGACAATTTCAAATTTAAGGTTTTACGTAACTTTTACTGTTTTTTTTTTGCGTAATTTACTATATATTTTGTGTAATTTTTAGTATATTTTTTGTGTAATTTTTACTATATTTTTGTGTAATTTTTTACTCTATTTTTTTGTGTAATTTTTACTATATTTTTGTGTAATTTTTGCTATATTTTTGGGTAATTTTTACTATATTTTTGTTCAATTTTACTATATTTTTGTGTAGTTTTTAGTATTTTTTTTGTGTATTTTTTTACTATTTTTTTGTTCAATTTTACTATATTTTTGTGTAATTTTTAGTATATTTTTTGTGTATTTTTTACTATATTTTTGTACAATTTTACTATATTATTGTGTAATTTTTAGTATATTTTTTGTGTATTTTTACTATATTCATGGGTAATTTTTTACCATATTTTTACTATATTTTTGTGTAATTTTTACTATATTTTTTTGTGATTTTTGCTATATTTTTGGGTAATTTTTACTATATTTTTGTGAAATTTTTACTATATTTTTGTTCAATTTTACTATATTCTTGTGTAATTTTTAGTATATTTTTTGTGTATTTTTTTACTATATATTTGTTAAATTTTACTATATTTTTGTGTAATTTTTACTATATTTTTTGTGTAGTTTCTGTATATTTTTTGAGTAATTTTTGCTATATTTTTGGGTAATTTTTACTATATTTTTATTCAATTTTACTATATTTTTGTGTAATTTTTACTATATTTTATGTGTATTTTTTACTATATTTTTGTTCAATTTTACTATATTTTTGTGTAATTTTTACTATATTTTTTGTTTATTTTTTACTATATTTATGGGTAATTTTTTACCATATTTTTACTATATTTTTGTGCAATTTTTACTATATTTTTTTTTTGTGATTTTTGCTATATTTTTGGGTAATTTTTACCATATTTTTGTTAAATTTTTACTATATTTTTGTTCAATTTTACTATATTCTTGTGTAATTTTTAGTATATTTTTTGTGTATTTTTTACTATATTTTTATTCAATTTTACTATATTTTTGTGTAATTTTTAGTATATTTTTTGTGTATTTTTTACTTTATTCATGGGTAATTTTTTTACCATCTTTTTACTATATTTTTGTGTAATTTTTATTATTTTTTTGTTCAATTTTTACTATATTTTTTTAGTAATTTTTACTATATTTTTTGTGTAGTTTCAGTATATTTTTTTGAGTAATTTTTGCTATATTTTTAGGTAATTTTTACTATATTTTCGTTCAATTTTACTATATTTTTGTGTAATTTTTACTATATTTTGTGTGTATTTTTTACTATATTTTTGTTCAATTTTACTATATTTTTGTGTAATTTTTACTATATTTTTTGTTTATTTTTTACTATATTTATGGGTAATTTTTTACCATATTTTTACTATATTTTTGTGCAATTTTTACTATAATTTTGTTCAATTTTTACTATATTTTTGTGTAATTTTTACTATATTTCTTGTTTATTTTTTACTATATTTATGGTTAATTTTTTACCATATTTTTACTATATTTTTGTGCAATTTTTACTATAATTTTGTTCAATTTTTACTATACTTTTGTGTAATTTTTTCATATTTTTTGCTGTATTACTGTGAAAAATATGAACTTTTTTGTTCCCGAAGGAAAGGGTTTGAACATGAAAACCACCCCCCTGGATCCGCCCCTGCCTCAGCCACCTGCTACGTGTCTACAGCTTTTTCTTATCATTTTGAGATTAAGTACTTCAAAGGCAAAAGCCTTAACATTTCATTAAGCTTTTCATCTAAATATTCTCATATTTTACCCCAACAATAGGCTTGATCAGACGCTTGACTTCGACTGCTTGCTACTAAGTGGGGGGGATTTTGTGTTTATGATTTAATTAATTGTAAAGACTAACTTTATATTCAGGTATGTTTATATTAATATGCATATACTTGAGATGTTTGAGACAAAAGCTTTGAGAAAGAGTTATACTCCTTAGGAGATGGGAGTGCCGACAAGCGCGATTGTGAGTGTGAGCTTTCATTTATGCAGGTGATGTAAAACAAATCGGCCGACTATTTTTAATATCAACATTGTAGAGAAAAAATGTCTATTGGTCTAAAATGGGTAAGTACACTTATGCGATTATCGCAAATCAACACTGATTTATAAAATTTTTTCTTTACGTAGAGCGTTTTTGACACTTATGCTGAGATAGGGAACTTTAACAAAAAAAATCTCAAATAGGGCGCTATACAGAACATTTATACCAGTTTTATACTTTTTTTTCAAATATTTTAGTATAGAAATTCTTTTGTCTAAATAAATAGATTCCAAAGCTTTATTACCTTATAGAAATATTTGAGCAGACACAAACGTTACTATGTATGTTTAAGATAAAAATTTAATTTTTTAATTCGACCAGTTTAATACCAGTTTTTTTACAAAGTTGTGCAAACCAAAGTTGACCAGATAAAAACGTTACTACGTTTAAGAAAAAACTTTCATTTTTAATTCAACCATTTTTATACCAGTTTCCTCAATAGCTTTTCGCTTTAATTTCAAACATTTCTTATACGCCAACATAGTCATAGCGTTTTCTGCACAAATAATATCTTTTAGATCAGTTCAAATGTAAACACGATTTAAAAGAATTTTAGACTAGTTTAAATATGAACGAAATTTTCTTATGCTCTAAAATCTTTTATAAAAGCGTCGAACAAGCGGAAGCGTCACTATTCAATTAAAAAAATAAATTTTACAAATTCTTCTGTTTAGACCAGTTTGAAAAAAAAAAAAATTTTGAATTTTTTCACTAAAATTTTCCATAAAACCTTTAAGTGCAAATTCAAATATTCTTTTTTTTCAAATTTTCGACTATTTGCAATAATCGCTTAACCGCTTTAACATTTTAGACCAATTGAAATTTTTTTGGCGATTTTAATAAAAAAAAAATCCTAGTTTTGCAATATTTTAAAACTGGTATAATATTTGCCTTATTAACGATTCAATCTAACATGTCTGGATAAGCTGCGTAGAAACTTCGATTGGTCTAAAGTATTAAGTCGACTTTAGCCATTATTGGAAATCGTGCCAGAAATATGTTTAAGTAAGAAATGTCAATCATTTTTTCCAAATATTTTAGAATTTACACTAGAAATTATTATTACGAAAATTCGACCACTTTTTATACCAGTTTTTTTTTTTCAAAAGTCTTGAATTTAAAATTTTTTGAATACTAAAATCGTGTAGTTTTGCTAGACTTTTGAGACTGTTCTAACATCTGTACCGATAAGTCAACTTAACATTTCAGACCAATCGATATTTCTTCTGGCGATCTTTAATAACAAAGTAGTGAGCTTTTAAAGCCTTTATTATATTTTGTTTATAAGGATTTAATCTAACATGTCTGGCTTAGCTGTGAAGCTACTTAGTTTTTTAAAAACGCCAGAAGAAAATTCGATTGGTCTAAAATATTAAGTCGAAAAATCGAATTTACACTAGAAAAATTTTCATAAAACAAATTCGAACACTTTTTATACCAGTTTTTTTTTTCAAAAGTTTAGTAGATGAATTTAAGATTTTCGATTTTAAAACTAAAATCGTCGAATTTCGCTAGACTTTTTAGACTGTTCTAACATCTGTACCTATTTTCAATAATCGCTTAAGTCGACTTAACATTTTAGACCAATCGATATTTCTTCTGAAGAATTTTAATAACAAAGTAGTGGACTTTTAAAGCTCATAATATTTTTTTTTTGTAAAGAATTTAATCTAACATGGCTCAGCTGTGAAACTGTTTAGTTTTTCGAAATCGCCAGAAGAAATTTTTATTGGTATAAAATATTTAGTCGACTTTAGAGATTATTGCAAATCAGGTCAGAGGTATTACTATGTTTAGGTGAAATATGTTAATGCTTTTTCAAACATTTAAAAAATAAAACTTACACTAGAAACATTTACATTAAAAGAATCGACCACTTTTTATACCAGTTTTTTTCTTCAAAAGGTTAGCAGTTGAATTTAAAATTGTCGACTAGAATACCAAAACCGTGGAATTTCGCTAGGCTTTTGAGACTGTTCAATATCTGTACCGATTTTCAATGATCGCTTAAGTCGACTTAACATTTTAGACAAATCGATATTTCTTCTGAAGAATTTTAATAACGAAATAGTGGAATTTTGACTTTAGAGATTATCAAGTCGACCTAAACGGTTATTTTAATTCACTACACACTGTAAGCAAAAAATTAAAATATTTGTTCTAAGTGAATTCTTTTAAGAAAAAATTCTCCCACTTTTTATACCAGTTTTTCTCCAAAAGTTTGGCAGTTGAATTTAAAAATTTTAATACCAAAATCGTGAAATTTTCTTGCTTTTGAAACTGTGATAATATCTACATATGCCAATTTTGAATAATCGCTTAAGTCGCCTAAACATTTTAGACCAATCAAAATTTCTTCTGGAGTATTTTAAAAACAAATCGTGGAATTTTAACTTAAGAGATTATTAAGTCGACCTAAATGGTTATTGTAATTCACCATCAACAGTAAGTCAAAAATTTTAATATTTTTTCTAAGCGAATTATTTTAAAAAAAATTCGACCAGTTTTATACCAGTTTTTATATTCAAAGGTTCAATTTAAAAATGAAATTTAAAATTGTTCTTACATTTTAGCATATGAAAATCGCTTGTTTTTCATAAAAAAAAATTTAGACCAGTCAAAAAGTATGCTAAAATTTCCTGTTTTTTGCGCTCAATGAGAAAAAATACATTTCCTATTTTTTTTTAATCCTTAAGAAAAACTTAAAGCAGAAAAATGCAGTGTTTTTCTCTCGTTCTTCATCGACCTTGCTTTTGTTTCTTTATTTCTTCATTCTCCTTTTTCTACCTTTAAGGCATTGCATGTCTAACAACGACCGCTATAAATTCGTGCAAAATATCTAAGCACGAAATTCTGAAAGGCAACTTAAAAGTTGTTAGGCATAAAGTTATAAGTCATAGGTCTTGGCTATAATAATATTGGTGTCGCCAATAAATCTATAAATAGATAATTTTTTATAAATAAAAAAGTGCTATTTTTGGCATAGAAGCAAAAATTGGTATAACTTATAGGCTGTTTTATTGTTTACTGGGTGGTAAATTTAATTTCAGCGCTTGGCACTAAATTGATTTACGCTCACACCAAAGCACAAAAAGGTACAAAAAGTTCAAGTGATATGTATATTTGACGGTGGCAAAGAAAAAATTATAAGATAAAAATTTTCGAAAAAAAAAAAAAAAAAAAAAAACCTGGTAACTTTATTTTTTCTTTTTTTATATTTTTCATCACATTTTTGATTTTTTCAGTGTAATTTTTAAGTAGCTTGTGTCCATCGAGGAGGCAATTTTTTTGAACTTCATTAAGAACAGCGAAAATATGTAGAAATGATTTAAGCATTAAGGTGACCAGATGTTTTTTTTTTTTCAAAGCTACCTTGCAATATTAATTCATATCAAAGATGTGAGGAAATATTTTTTTTCTCGTTACGATCTAACGTATTTCGAGTCAAAAAATTTCCGTTGTTGGATATTGATGTAAATTTTTTTCTCATACACTCCCCCAAAAAAAACTGAATTGATTGGGTTTTCTCTAATGTCAGAATTTTGTCACCATTTAGCACGAAATCATCGTAGGCGTGACGTGAACATGAATAAGGTTTGCGAAAAGAGTAAACGTTTGCATTGTATTGTAATAAAAAATAAAAAAAAAGAAGTGGTTAGCATTTCTCACAAAAAAAAAAAATTTTACTAACAAAAATATGCCGAGATAAGTCAGCACAATTGAATTGCCATTTACTCGCATGCCATGCTTTCACTTTTACAACACGCGTATAATTTGCGGTAAAATATGCAAATCCACAAAATATTGCTATTTTTTTGTGGCGTTGTTTGATTCAATTGTAGCACTTTCTATGAAAATAGTATAACTCAATTTGAAAGAGTGTAATGCTGTTTAAAAAAAGCTTACTAAAACAAGATTTAAACAAAAATGTTTCTAATTTTTTTCATTCAAATTTTAAAATATCATAATCCGGCCACAATAGGACACCGACAACATTTTTTATAATTAAAAAAACATGAACTAGACATGAATGACAGTACCCATCAGTTTTTTCATATTGCCCTTAAGAGACTGATGGTAAATCCTGATGTGAATATAACCTGATTGATATTTACATCAGGATTTACCATCACTTTCTTAAGGGCAACATGAAAAAACTGAACGTGGTGATAAATCATGATGTAATTATAACCTGCACCTATCAGTTTTTTCATATTGCCCTTAAGAAACTGATGGTAAATCCTAATGTGAATGTAACCTAATTGATATTTACATCAGGATTTACCATCACTTTATTAAGGGCAACATGAAAAAACTGATAGGTGCAGGTTATAATTACATCTTGATTTACCATCACGTTCTTGCCTTGTTGGGTGGGGGTTGGGGCTGGAGAGGGTTAAGGTAAGTAATAGGGATAGGCAAGGGCTAGCAATATAAAAAGTGACAATAATAATAAATTGAATTAAATTTGGTTTTTGTCATACAATTTTGGACGATTTAAGGATTTGAGTTTCTTGTTTTTTTTTACTTTGCATGTTTTAACTGTTGCGTGACCATCATTATAAAAAGCTTGAGTGTAACCATAAAATTATTGTTCGTGCCTACAGAATTTTTTTTTAAACCGTCCCAAATGTCTCCCAAAATTCCACGATTTTGATATTAAAAATCTCCAAAAGAAATTTCGATTGGTCTAAAATCTTAAGTCTTTTAAAGCGACTATTGCAAATCAGCACAGATATTCAAAAAGTTTACACGAAAAATATTCGACCATATTTGCGACCAGTTTCAAAAAAAATCCTTTAAAGTAATTGAAATTTCTTTTTAGGCATATCTCACCGATTTACAACAACCGATTAAGTTGTTTTAATATTTTAGACCAATCAAAGTTCCTTCTGACTATTTTTGATCACAAAATCGCGCAATTTCGCAAAACTTTTGAGATTGTTTTAATATTTTGATTATAAACGATTCAGTCCAACATGTCTGACTAAGTTGTGAATTACTTATGTAGTTTGTAATTCAAAAGCGCCAGAAGAAATCTTGATTGGTCTAAATTTTTAAGTCATCTTAATTTTTGTATTTAACTTTACAACTGGTCGAAAATATGAACGAAATGCATATCGTCTAGATTTTCGGATATATTTTTGTTGGAAAACATTTCAAGAAGGCCCTCTAACCAAATTTCAAAACTAGTCGAAAATATGGTCGAAAAAAATTTAAAAAAAATGATATTAAAGAAAAAGAAAGGTTTAAAACGTAAAGCATACAATATTTGAGCTTTAGGAGAAAGTAGGGGGTAATTTTTGTAACTCAAGATTTTTAGTAACACTGGTCTAAACTGGTCGATTTTTTTTAGAAAAAAATGTTGCAAGATGAACTCGTACAGTTTAAAAAAAAAAAAAACTAAGCTCCATTAAAAACATTTTCAAAATGCATTTTGTTAAGTTTAGTAGAAATTTTTCAAACTATTTTTGAGTAAAGGCAAAATTTTAATCTAATGATTGAAGATTGAAAAATATTTCTCGACCAAATTTTCGACCCGTTTTAAAACTTGGTTAGAATCTCCTTTTGAGAAGCATATCGTCTAGATTTTCGGATATATTTTTGTTGGAAAATATTTCATGAAGGGACTCTAACCAAATTTCAAAACAAATCGAAAATTTGGTCGAAAAAAATTTAAAAAAAATTATATTAAAGAAAAAGAAAGGTTTAAAACGTAAAGCATACAGTATTTGAGCTTTAGGAGAAAGTAGGGGCTAATTTTTGTAACTCCAGATTTTTAGTAACACTGGTCTAAACTGGGTGATTTTTTTTAGAAAAAAATATTACAAGATGAACTCGTACAGTTAAAAAAAAACTAAACTCCATTAAAAACATTTTCAAAATGCATTTTGTTAAGTTTAGTTGAAATTTTTCAAACTATTTTTGAGAAAAGGCAAAACTTGAATCTAATGATTGAAGATTGAAAAATATTTCTCGACCAAATTTTCGACCAGTTTTAAAACTTGGTTAGAATCTTTTTTTGAGATATTTTCTAACAACAACAATGTTAAGACATTTATACCATATGTATTTCGACCAAATGTTCGACCAGTTTTGAAACTTGGTTAGAATTTGAAATTTTTCGAACTATTTTTGAGAAAAGACAAAACTTAAATCTAGAGATTTGTGATTGAAAAATATTTTTCGACCAGTTTTGAAACTTAGTTAGAATCCCTTTTTGAAATTTTTTCCAACAACAACAATGTTGAGAAATTTATACCATGTAAATAATTCGACCAAATTTTCGACCAGTTGTGAAGCTATACAATTTTTAAACTTGGCTTATAGCTGTTTGTTGGTGGAACTGCAAAAATCGCTAAAGTCGACTTAACATTTTAGACCAATCGAATTTCTTTTGATTGCAAGGAACAAAGCTGCTACACAACTTAGCCTGACCTGTCAGATTGAATCTTGTATTAGCCTTAAAAGTCTTACAAACTTTGTTATTACAAATTGCCAGAAGCAATTTTTATTGGTCTAAAAAGTTAAGTCGACTTAGGCGATAAACGGAAATCGGCGCAGATAAATTAAGTTTGTAAAAAAATATTTTTTTAACCACTTTCAGTATTAATTGCTCAAAATTAAAAATTTCAACCAATATTTTGTAGAACTCATTTCTTATACATATATAATCTCTACATATATAACAATCTATATACCCCCATATATGTATGTAATCTGCCACACGCAGCAATAGCGTACACCTGGGTACAGCTTCAAACACAATTTATGAATGACCAAAATAGACAAAAAATAAAAACCCAAAAATTTGTATGCGAATTATCGCTCATAGCACAATGTTGCATATACATAAATCCTCAGCGCTGACAGGCGTAACTCACGACTATTGGTGTGCAAATATGCGTTAGGGGAATTCATCTAGCTCGTTAGATGTTTAGTAAAAAAACCTTGTTCAGTAAATATTATTTTTTTTAGCACCGACAACTCTCCATTTCCTTTGAAAAAAAAAAAAAAACATTTTTTTCTATCGTTGTTAAAATACTATATTTCTCTCTTTTAATATCAAAAACGATTTGTTTACCTCTTACTGAAAATAATTTGGTTTTCCACTTTATATTAAACATTTTATAAATTTCCCTTCTATGAAAATACAGAAAATTTTTTTTTATAAGCAGTAGGTTTACCTACTAACTTTCACTCGTACCAGTTTCGCTTTTTTTTTTTAATTTTCGGAATAGATTAGAAGGAGCCTGAAAAGTGTTTCTGTTAAGTTGTTTTTAGGGAAGTGGACCCGGGACCGCCCTATTCGAAACCATCGTATAAATAGTTGGATTTGCTTGAAATTTGGTATGTAGGTAGCGTTATGCTAAGGTTAAAGTCTGGCAGGATTTTTCTTCCCGGAAGTGGACCAGGGACCGATCTGTTCTAAACAATGTTATTTATGGCTCTATTTTCTTGAAACTAGGTATGCTATATGCTTAGATAAAAATATAGGATAAATTTTCTTCCGAAAAGTGGACCCGGGACCGCCCTATTCTAAATTATCGTATAAATGGCTGGATTTACTTGAAATTTGGTATGTAGGTAGCGTTATGCTTGGGTTCAAGTACGGGATGATTTTTCTTCCGGAAAGTGGACCAGAGACCGATCTGTTCTAAACAATGTTATTTATGGCTCTATTTTCTTGAAACTAGGTATGTAGTTAGCTATATGCTTAGATAAAAATATAGGATAAATTTTCTTCCGAAAAGTGGACCCCGGGCCGCTCTATTCTAAACTATCCTATAGATGGTTGGATTTACTTGAAATTTAGTATGTAGGTAGCGTTATGCTTGGGTTCAAGTACGGGATGATTTTTCTTCCGGGAAGTGGATCAGGGACCGATCTGCTCTAAACAATCCTATTTGTGGCTCGATTCGCTTGATCCCTGGTATGTAGTTAGCTATATGCTTAGATAAAAATATAGGATAAATTTTCTTCTGGAAAGTGAAACCAGGGCTGACTTATTCCAACTTACTTGAAATTTGGTATGTAGGTAGCTTTACTATTCTTAGTAGGTATAACTAGTTTACATATAAATATGTAAATATTGCCATCAAGCTTGCATGTAACGCTCGTCTTTTTCTCCAACACTTCAACCGTGTCTCATGTTAAGGCCAAGCATTTACACTTAAGCCGGTGCCAGAAAAATATTCGTGTCTTTAATAAAAAACAAATAAAACCAAAAAAAAAAGTGTGAAAAATAGCACCAACAACCAACTATGAGCCCTACAGAGGTTGTCTGCATACAACAAGACGTAAGTGAAGACCAAAAGGATTGGTTTTTTTTCTCATGCTCAGCTACAGTTTTACCCACCAAGTACTCGTAGATAAAGGTTAGGTGCTAGTATATGGCAAAATATTTGCATTCCGATGCCTGTCGGCAAGTAGCAGCGTAGCATGCAACAATAGCGTGACAGACAGCCTTTGAAGCTACTTCACTCTGGCACACATATGAACAAACATAAGTGGGTTTTAGCTTGAAAGTGTTTATGTATTTTATGCGTGAGTGTTGACATTGACTTTTTTTAGGACAAAGTGAAAGTACTACCTTATGGGAGCAAAATGTTGATAAATGTTTAGAGGACGTGTTAAAATGAATAAAAATTTAAAATTAAAATGAAAGAATTTTTTACTCGGAACAGACTTTAGTGTGCGCAAAATAATGACAATTTGTTTGTTCTTCAGCGCTGTCACTCAAAAGGAACAAAGTTTCAAAGGCTACTTTAGCACTTTGCATAAGAGGCATAATTTTTTAGTAAGAATTCCTCCATTATTGTCCCTATTTTTAATACTTTTTCTTTGCATAGGGCTTATAACGAATTTCTGCACTACATCTGGTATAATTTCGACCAGTTTTTATGAGTCTTATTTTTTTGGTTTTTACTATTTTAAACAACATCGCGCCTTATCATTACTGAGGAATTTTCATCACTTTCTAAGCCCAAAAGCTTTTCGACCAGTTTCCTTTCATATTTTGATCTGGTATAATTTCGACCAAATACGTTTTTGTAAAATTTTTTTGGGTCATTACGAAATTTTTCGACATTCACAGCGCATTTGATCGTTTCTACTCGTATAAATATTCGAAGGAGTTTAGACCAATTACGTTCAAATATTTTCAAATTTGGTCAAGTTCTAGCAAAAATAGATGTGTTCTGATTTTCAATAATCGCAAGTCTATTTCACAAATTAGACCAATCGAAATTTCTTCTTGCAATTTGAAATAACAAACCTTGGCCAGACATGTAACATTGCATAGTTTATAAACAAAACAGTCTTAAAAGTCTTGCAAAATTCCCAATTTTAATATTAAAAATCGCCAGAAAAAATTTCGATTGGTCTAAAATGTTAAGTCGACTTAAGCGATTGTTGCAAATCGGCACAGATATTATTCCATAGCTTCTTTAAGAAGTATTTTTTTCTATTTTTAGTTTACGTAAAGCAATTTCCCAGCTAACTTTTTTGAAAAAAAAATATTTCGACCAGTTTAGACCAGTTTTATTTAAAGTCTGAAAATACGAAAAATTGCACCCTATTTCCTCTTGTCACTTAAATATTGTATGATTTACTTTTCAAGCCTTAATTTTGTGGCAAAAATGTTTCGACCAGTCTATAAACAAAATAGTCCTAAAAGTCATGCGAAATTCCCAATTTTCTATTAAAAATCGCCAGAAAAAAATTGCGATTGGTCTAAAATGTAAAGTCGACTTAAGCGATTGTTGCAAATCCTCTCATATAGTATTCCATAGCTTTCTTAAAAAATATTTTTTCCTATTCTTACTTTAAGTGAAGCAATTTCCAACATTTTTAAATATTTCGACCCGTTTAAGGCAGTTTTATTCAAGTTCCAAAACTTCAATTAATCAAGTTCAAAAACTTTAATTAATTAAGAATTTTCATATGATGTGAATAATGCTTACTGTCTTCCGAAATAAATGTATCTGTGACGATTTCAAATAATCGCTTAAGTCGACTTAAAAAATTGGACCAATCGAAATTTCCACCTGCAATTTTAAATAAACGACTTTTCTTTCAATTAAACTTCAAAAAAGAAATTTTAAAATAAGTTTTTAACGAAGCGCAGCCACTTTTCTTAAAAATCTCCAGGAAAAATTTCCATTGGTCTAAAATGTTAAGATATTATTCCATATCTTTCTTTAGAAATATTTTTTCCTATTCTTATTTTACATATTATTATATTATCTCATAGCTTCCTTAAGAAGTATTTTTTAGTAGTTTTTTTACGTAAAGCAATTTCCAAGCTAACTTTTTTGAAGAAAAAAATCTTTCGACCAATTTAGACCAGTTTTATTCAAATTCCAAGACCTCAATTAATCAAGTTCCAAAACTTGAATAAATCAACTATTTTCATATTTCCATTCTTAGTTTACATAAAGCAATTTCCAACCTTACTTTTTTAAAAAAAATATTTTGACGAATTTAGACCAGTTTTATTCAAGTTCAAAAACTTTAATTAATTAACTATTTCCATATGGTGTGAATAAAGCTTACTATCTTCCGAAAGAAATGTACCTGTGTCGATTTGACACGATCGCTTAAGTCCACTTAAAAAATTAGACCAATCGAAACTTCCACCTGCGATTTTGAATAATCGACTTTTTTTTCAATTAAACTTCGAAAAACAAATTTGAAAAAAAGTTTTTAAGGAAGCCCAGCTACTTTTGCTAAACTGTATTTGATCATTTTAGTCTAAAAAAAATTTCGACCAGTTTAGACCAGTTTTATTCAAAGTCTTAAAATACAAAAATTGAACTTAAATATTGTATGATTTACTTTTCTAGCCTTACTTTTTTGACAAAAATGTTTCGACCAATTTCAAAACCTGAAAATTGGTCTCATATGTTAAGTCGAGTTTCAAACCTCTTTCATAAATTCCTAACTTTTGTATGATTTGAATTTTTTCGTTCGAAATATATTCATCATATGTATGGCAGTAAGAATTTATGACATCTCGCGAAACCTTTCATTCATGGAAGTGTGAAAAATTAACGACTGTCACATGAAAATTTTGTAATTGCAACTCATAATTTGCACTCAATTATTTTTGCATTATTCATTTTTTATACCTTTTTAATACCACTCCAAGAATTTCATTAATTAGCCATAAAAAATCGCTAAGAGCTTCATACAAATACATACATCCTTATTTTGAATGCACATGGGAATGTGGTTCAGGGCCCGGCAGAAATGGAAGCGCGTGTGTGAGCGCTCCCACAAGCGCAGAAACAATTTCATTGTACGATAGGACAAGCAAAAAGCGTAATAATATGTGTGAATTTGGCTCTCAGATTTTTGGACAATTGTCGCACTAGGTGCCTAGGCCTGATGTAGTGGCTCTGATTTACGTATTCAAACGCAGGCAAGCTAAATATTTATCATACCATCATGGAGATTCAATGGTAGCTGCTGCCACTTTCAGTTTTTATTGCTCTATAATTAACACTTCCACATTTTTGGAATAGCGTTTTCTGTTTTTTTTTGAAGTGTTTATTCATACAAAGTAGCTCTTTTACCGCTAGCCTTATTTTTTTGTTTCAAAATAAAGTAGATTCACATTTTTTGAGTTGTTTTCAATTTGTGACAGTTCTTTTCAAAATTATGCAAATTCATTGGAATTCAGGAGTTATGGCTTTAGGATATGTATGAGCTGGTAATAAATTTATTTTCATGATTATTTATGTATCCACAAAAATATCTAAGTCGATTTGCAATAATCGCTTAAGTCGACTTAAACTTTTAGACCAGGGGTAACCACGGCTTTCACCTACTGAGTCATTCAACAACCACGTCATACTTTCTACAACCATATCGTTCGTATGTATGATATGTAGCTATATGCGTACATATGTACCTATGAAATCGTATGTGTACCGTTATGCATTCACATTCGAAATGTATTGTGTGCGCTGTGGTGGAGACGCTAACGGTATTCCAAGAATTGGATTAATTTTTCGTACTTTTCTTGCGAATTTGGTTTGTTTTTGTGAGCCACTACGTGGCGATGGCTACTTTGGACCAAACGAAATTTTCTTCTAGCGATTTTTTTTACAACAAAATACTTTTCCATAACATAACGCTTCGTAAAAATGTGAAGTCAATTTTTTGTTTATTATTAAGTAAGATATTTTCGAGTATTCTTTTAGCAAGAAAATATTAAACATAGCTGCGTATTTCTTAATAATTTTCAACAAATATTCACATTTCCTTACTATGTAAACAATGTGAATAGTAAAAAATTAAAAAAAAAAACTAAGGAAATTAATTTGAGGAAACAAAATTAATAAAGAAACAATTTACAGGAAAAAACAAAAACTAGAAAATCGAAATTTTATTAAACAAACAATTTAAGAGGTAAACAGACACACCAGCAAGCACACGGGCATACATATGTACATTAGAGCGCATCACGGTGTAAGGAGGGAAAAAAAGTTGAAAATGTTCCCCCCAGTTTGAACACTTACCTTATGAGATTTTTAAAAAAAAAAAAAAATTTTTATTTTTTTGTCACCCTGTAAAAACATCATTTCTATATTTTACGTTCGATTTTCAAAAATGATACAGTTTTAGAAAGGTATTCACCAAAGCAATATTTCATCCATAGAAACTTTTAGCCCATCATGCCAAGTTCAGCTTGTATTCTATTTTTTACTAAAACCAACACCCTGTATTTAAAAAAAAAAAAATTTCCTGAAAACTAAGAAAAAATTAATATTTACCTGCATATAATGAGGAAATAAATGTAATGCACTTATGCTAAATCTTTCATTGACTCTAATTTGCTGTAACGTTCTCGGCTACTTAGTTAAGCGAATATATAAACTAGGCGTTCCGCGTCGGCAACTTCTGTACAAGAATCACTTACTACGTGAAAAAAGCGCGCAGTATTTTGAGAATGGCATAGAAAATCTAAGGCTATATTTAATTTATTCAATTTTTTTTTTAATACAGGGTGTTGCTTTTAAATAAATTTGAATAAAAGCTAAAGTTGTTGTCGCAGGTTAATGGCTTATATGGGCGAAATATGACATGGATTAAAACCTTTACAACAATATATTGCTCGTTGAAATCAAAGACCAAATAGAAAAGTTATAAGCAAAAAACGAATTTCGCTGCTTTTACAGGGTGCCGAAATGTTTTTTTTTTCCATTTTTGAAATCACCAACAAGTAAACACTCGAACCAGGGGGGAACATTTTAAACTTTTTTTTCGCCATGCGCTCTAAAGTCCATGTTCGATATTTTATACAGCTTAGTTTCCGAACGATCGCTATTGAAAATAGCCAAAATGGGTTGAAAACTGCGCCCACCGTTATATGAGTCGTTTAAAGCACAAGTGGTATAAATCCAGTTTTCGTTTTTTTTTACTTAGGCATGACGCTATATAGGGGAAAATGTGTTCTATATAACACGCTAACGGGGTAGCTCCTAGCTCCCATAGAAACTGAATAAATAGCAGAACTAAGTTGTGAAATCAAGGGTACCCCCTATTTGTTGACAACACAAAACCTTCAATATCTCAGTTTGAGAAAACTGGACTTATACCACTTGCTGTTTATGTAGCTGTGTTTGATTAATCATCATCATTTTCCTTAACTCCTATTTGAGCCTAGGGCATGATTAATCATATATGGGCCAAAAATTGAAAATTTCGTTGTTTTTCCAAAAATTATATATATTTATATTTTTTTTTTTATTACAAAAAAGGTATCAATTCAATGGAAAAATATGCAGCTTTAAATTAAAATTAAAAATGTCCAAATTTTCAATAATATTTTTCAATAAATTTATTTTTTTATTCATATTTGAAAAGAACGAAAAAAATATAACACGCCTACTTTTGATATCGAAAATTTCGAAAATCACCAAAATTGACATAATTTGGTAACGGAAATGGCTAAAATGATCAAATTTGCTGAATGAACCCCCTAGCCATTATATTTTGATTTTTTGATAAATTTTCAAAAGTGGGTGTGGCACAGCCCACTTTAATGGGGGCATTTTTGAAAATTCGACTGGTCATAACTTTTAAACTGATTACGGTAGAATCATGAAATTTGGCACAAGGCATTCTAGCATTATAGGAAGTATACCTGATGAAATTGGTCGAAATCGCTTTCCAACTACGCCCACCTTCTAAATGGAAAATTTCGAAAATCACCAAAATTTACATAATTCGGTAACGGAAATGGCTAAAATGATAAAATTTGGTGGAATAGTCATTCCATAATAGTCATTCTATTATGATGAAGTTGTACGAAATCGCTTCCCGACCACGCCCACTTTCGATATGCAAAATTTCGAAAATCACATAAATTGGCATAATTCAATAAGGTAAATAGCTAAAATAGTATAATTTGGTAGTTAAATCCTCCTGGTCATTCTAATGAGATTTTCTGTTAAACCTTAAAAGTGGGAGTGTCAACGTGCATTTTTAAGAGGCCATTTTTGAAAAAAGAATTCTTTTCGTAAAAATAGTAAAACTTGCTTCAAAAAAGCATCAGTAAAAAGCTCAAAAAAGGTTGCAAAACCCATCAAAATGGAGGGAAAATGTGCTTAAAATAATCAATAAAGACTCCAAAAAAAGCTTCACCAAAGCTCCAAAAAAAATCCAAAATGGTTTCAAATGAAAAATGTTCCTAAAAAAGAGTAACAAAAAATACTTCAAAAAAGCATCAGTAAAAGGCTCAAAAAAGGTAGCTAAACCGCTCAAAACGGAGAGAAGAAGTGCGTGAAATAGTCCAAAAAAAAGTCCAAAAAAGCATCAGTAAAAACCTTCAAAAAAAATCCAGAATGGTTCCAAAAGAAAAATTTTCCTAAAAAGAGTAAAAATTACTTCAAAAAAACACCAAAATATTTGCTAGACCCCTGAAATAAAAACTGCAACAAACTTCAGGAAAGAATCAATAAAAAAGCTCCCAAAAAAATCCAAAATGGTACCAAAAGAAAAATGTTCCTAAAAAGAGTAAAAAAAATTACTTCAAAAAAACATCAGTGAAAGGCTCCAAAAAGGTAGCTAAACGGCCTAAAACGGAGAGAAAATGTGAGAAATGTGAAATGAAATAGTCAATAAAAACTCCAAAAAATCAACAAAAAAGCATCAGCAAAAAGCTTAAAAAAATCCAAAATGGTTCCAAATGAAAAATGTTCCTAAAAGAGTAAAAATTACTTCAAAAAAGCACCAAAATGTTTGCTAGACCCCTGAAATAAAAATCCCCAAAAAGCTTCAGGAAAGCATCAATAAAAAGCTCCCAAAAAAATCAAAAAATGGTGCCAAAAGAAACATTTTCGTAAAAAGAGTAAAAAATTACTTCAATAAAAACCTCCAAAAAAATTCAAGAAAAAGAAAAAGCTTCAGAAAAACATCAAAAAAATGTCCAAAAAAATGCAATAAATTTCCAAAACAAAAATTTTCCTAAAAAGAGTAAAAAAATACTTTAAAAAACTATCAGTAAAAGGCTCCAAAAAGATGACAAAATTTCTCAAAATGTAGGGAAAATGTGCCTAAAATAGTCAATAAAGCACATTGATTGTATACAAATCCCCCAATAAGCATTTGTAAACGTAGAAAGTGCTTTAATAAATAGACAAATACAAAATATGCAATAAAGACAAAACACGTACCGTTAAATTAGAAAACGATTGTCGTATTTCCTTTTTAACGACTCGGCTGTTTGTTAGACAATTCAGGTATTCCGCTTATAGTACAAGAAACCAATTGAAAGTTTTACTCACACTCACACACCCACAATAATTGCAGTTAAATTTGTATTGAGTGGTTTTACAAACTATATTTGCGTTCTAACATAAATTGTTTTTTTTTTTTTTTCACTTCAAAAAATTTATTGAATTTACTAAAATATTTTGCAAACACAAGCAATTTTGTTTCACAAAAAAATCCTTTATTTGTTTTATTTGCTTAAAATGGTCACCACTTTTCAAAGAATTTTACACAAGAATTTTTCTTCAAAAGCGCGTCGCAACTTGCATTTAAGCTATTTGTAACGTTTACTTTGAGAATCCTTTGCAGACTGTTTAGTTTATGGCTCGTAACAGGGTTTTTGCTTGAAAATTTCCTGTCCAAATTTTGTGTGTGGTGCTTTGGCTGACAATGTTGTTGGTTGGTTGATACTTAATTCACCACAGCAATAGCAATGAATTGGTTGAGAGCAATTTGAAGAGAGCGACCATAAATGTGGCAGGTATGAATGTGAGCTGCAGAATATTTTCCTGGGTCATATTGAGTAGTATAAATGTATGTATGTAGGTATGAAAATAGAAAAAAAACAAACAAGTACGTGGAAAACATGAATGAAAATGCGTATTTGCCATGGTCGTATGTATGTTGCATGGATTGAGTGGGGCAGCATGTTGCAGATACATTTAATTTTATTTTAATTGAAGTTATTTTATTTTATATTATTTCATATTTTTACTTTTTTTCTTTTTATTATTTTTTTTTATTTTTTTATTTTATTTTTTTACTTTTTTTATTTTTTTTTATTTTTTTTTTTTTTCAATTTATTTTTTTCCTTTTTTTTAATTTAATTTTTTTTATTTTTTTTTATTTACTTTGTATTACTTAATTTATTTCATTTTATTTTTTATTTAAATTTATTTTATTTTATATTATTTCATATTTTTTACTTTTTTTCCTTTTATTATTTTATTTTATTTTATTTTATTTTACTTTATTTTATTTCATTTTATTTTTTTATTAAAATTTATTTTATTTTATTTTATATTATTTAATATTTTTTTTTACTTTTTTTCTTTCTTTTATTTTTATTAATTTTTTATTTTTTTTTTAATTTTGTTTTGTTTTATTTTATTTTACTTTATTTTATTTGATTTTATGTTTTTTATTTTACTTTATTTTATTTTATTTCATTTTATTTTTTATTTTGCTTTATTTTATTTTATTTAATTTTTTTGTTTTTTATGCTATTTTTTTTATTTTCTTTTCATTTTATATTTTATTTTATTGTTTTTATTTTAATTTACTTTATTTTATTTTTTTATTTTGTTTAATTTTATTGTATTTCACTTTATTTTTTATTTAACATTACTTTATTTTGTTTGATGTTTTTTCTTTTAAATTGTTTACTTTACTTTTTTTATTTTGTTAACCTTAATATACTTTTGTTTATTGAATTATTTTTTGCTTTTTTTGTTACTTTTTTTAATATAAATATTTTTTTATTTCATTTGATTTTTTTTAATTTGTTTTCCCTTATTTTTTATTTCATTTTATTTTATTTTGTTTTATTTTATTTTATTTGATTTTTTTTTTAATTTTACTTTTTTTAGTTAATTTTTCTTTCTATTTTGCTATATTTTATTTTATTTTTTTTTTATCAGTTTTTTTTTGCTTTATTTTATTTAAATTAATGTATTTAATTCCATTTTATTTTATTTTAGTTTTTTTTCTTCTTTCATTTTTTTATTATTTTATTTTAATTTTTTTTATTTTACTTTTATTTGATTTTAATTTTTTTTAATTTTTTTTTACTTGATTATTTTATTTGACTTTATTTTTATTATTATTTTTTTTTGTTTTTTTTTTTTTTTTCTTTTAATTTAATTTATTTTCCTTTATTTTTTACTTTATTTTTTCTCTAATTTCATTTCATTTAGCTTTTTTAATTAATTTTTTGATTAATTAATTTTTTTATATTTCTCTATTTTATTTAATTTTTTTCTCATTTTTTATTTTTTTATCTTGTTTTATTTTATTTTTATTTATGTTATTTTATTTTGTTTAAATTTTTTTGGTTTTATTTTTTTATAATTTTTTTTATTTTTTATAATTGTTTTTTTTTTTTAATTTTTTGTCATTGTCAAAATCACACACTGTCCTCCAACAATTCACCACTTAAGCACCTGCGCTCTCTTGCGTCCTTCAAAATCAAATAATTTTCACCCTGGCTTCTACATACTCTGCACTCATGCGCACTCAATCAGCTTGCGTAAATAAAAAAAACAACACTTTTTATTTGTCCAACTCAATCACAATCTCTCGCTGGCTTAATTTCAAAACAAACTGTTGGACGTGGCTAAAATCATACAAAAACAAAGTCAGCTGAAATACTCGTAAAAACAACAAAAAGTCCTAAACAAAACAATATGCATTACGGTTTAGCTGCAAAAGCTAAGTAGTGAAAGAAAAAACATGCGACAAACAAAAACAAAAATAAAGGCAGAAGCAGCAATTATCATTTGAAAACACGCAACTCACGCTGGTTGAGGACTCGCAATCTTGTACTTGTTGTGTTGAAGGAGGGGCATAGGAAAATTAAGGTGGCAGTGAATGAGAATTCAAAGTCTCTAAGTGAAGGAGTTAATAGAGCAAGGCAAGGTGGAATGAAATTGTTTAGCATAACTAGACACTAGAACGTAAGATTCTTCATCCCACTCATAGTCTTTGACCATGAGCCAATTAAGCAAACCAACAAGCTGCTGAACGGAATATGGGTCTTAGAAAATATATTAGTCTGAAGGTTGTTCTGGTCAACTAACGGTTTATTTCTACCCAGAAAAGCTTTCGAAGTCTTCCCTATGTTCTCTCACAATTTATTCGTCGTAATTTTCTCTCATCATGATCCTTATCATATTCTGTTCTATGATTTTAACAGAAATTACATAGGTATAATTTTTTTTATTTCTGAAAATCGCTTATCACCTATGAGGTAGCAATGTTGTTACAAGGTATTTTTATACCGAATTTTAATCATTTCAAAAAATTCTTATCACTCTAAAATATTTAGTTCTCTTTAAAACTTTACTAGGGTTGTACTTATCAATGTTATAATAATTTTAGTCCAGCAAAAATCTAATACCATGAATAAATAAGTTATCATCAAAAATCTAAAGTTTTCTTCAGCTTTTGTATGCAGCAATTTTTAGTCCATTCAATTTCAGTATAACAAGGCGTTAATCTGTCTAATCCCTAATGCTATGGATACACACATGGAGATTATCTCCAATAAATCTTCTTTAATCAGATCCAAATTTTACCCAGACACGCATTTAAGGGTCTTTATGTAGTCATTTTGGAATCATTTTTGGTTCATTATGGGATCATTTTAGTGTCATTTTGGGATCATTTTTGGGTCGTTTTGAGTTAAAGTTCGTATCATTTTAGGAACATTTAAGGGTCTTTTTAATGTCGTTTTGGGATCATTTTCAGAATTATTTTGAGATTATTTTAGGGTCATTTTGGGTAAATAAAGATAGCGCTAAACTGACAGCTCCGAGCAAGCTCGGTCACCCAGGTACTTTTCATATCCAACTTAATATTTTAACGTGTGAGCAACCTTGGTTTTCGACAAAAAATGTATAGGGGGGCACTCTAATACCCACATATGTAATACTTGTGGTTATTATGGGGAACTACAGCATGATTTCTTTTTGATCAACCTGCGTTTTTTCCCATTAAACGCTAAGCTCGCCTGCTTCTGACGATAAGCAAGAATACTGGAATAGTGATGTTAAAAAAAAATAACCGGTTTCGCTACAGATTAATATTTTGAAACGTCGAAAAGCCGTATTATAAGCAGCTGTGCGCTGTTGTCGAAAATTCATTCGATCAGAGCTTTCGACAACCGTCGAAGATCGTATTTATCTTATCATAAGGTTCTAAATTTTTTAAAGTGAAAAACTGAAACTGTTTCTTAAAACAAACTGCACTTTTGGTAAAATGGAAAGAGAATACTTGACAGCTTCAGAAAGCTTAAGATGACAGAATCTGTCAATTCAATAGGCAATTAAATGGCTGTGAAAAGCAATTCGATCAGAAGATAGGAATCTCGTCATCCAGAAAAAATCATACATTTTGATCCTATATTGCAACATACATGAGTACTCAGTATAAACGAGTGTTTATAAAAGACCCGGTTATTACACGGGTACCTTGTCAATCAAGCTTTGCTCTCTATCTCAGCATCACTAAGAAAGCTTGGAGCGTAATTTGCGCGAAATTTTTTTATATTTGTCTATATTTTTTAGTTCGCTTTCATCTCATTGCAGTTTTTGAAAGCCACCTAAGCGGTTTAATTTTAAGTACATAGTCGCACGAGAAACAAGTTGTAATGTATAGTCAAAAGTTTAATTTTGTTTGGTAAGTTGAAGGTGGAACAAAAAATGTCAACAAAGTGCAAAAGTTTTAATATATATTTGCAGTTTATCACTTCTCGTGTGCCTCCAAATAACTCAACTACCTTTTTCAAAAGCTCAAACGGCATCGGAACCCTGCATAGCACCGAATGGCGCGCAAGGTTATTGTCTGATTTATACAGAGTGTGCCAATTTGACACATTGGCGCGATCAAAATAATCTACGAACTACGAAGGATGTGGAGAAAATGTTTTGCAAAGAGGATGTAAGTGGATTAAAGGGAACTGAGTTATTGAGAACCGAGGAAATGTGACTATTTGTAACTGGGCCATTCCAAGTCAAATTTGTAATTTAGCTAATTAACCTCAAATAGAAGATTATTTCAAGTCTGAAGGAGTCGATTCTATCTATTTGACGATTTGACATGGAGTGACCCAGCTTCAACAGTAAAAGATTCTTCCGCTTGTTGGCCTGTTGACCGTGATCGACAAGTAGATATGGGTATTAAAGGAAAGGTATCTACAAAGGTGCGAAGTAGTTCTTGGTCCTATATATATGTATGTAAGCTCCCGTTTCCGGGATATTTTCCAAAATATGGACTAGGTGCGATTAGGATATGGATAAGGATAGGGATAGGGATAGGGATAGGGATAGGGATAGGGATAGGGATAGGGATAGGGATAGGGATAGGGATAGGGATAGGGATAGGGATAGGGATAGGGATAGGGATAGCGATAGCGATAGGGATAGGGATAGGGATAGGGATAGGGATAGGGATAGGGATAGGGATAGGGATAGGGATAGGGATAGGGATAGGGATAGGGATAGGGATAGGGATAGGGATAGGGATAGGGATAGGGATAGGGATAGGGATAGGGATAGGGATAGGGATAGGGATAGGGATAGGGATAGGGATAGGGATAGGGATAGGGATAGGGATAGGGATAGGGATAGGGATAGGGATAGGGATAGGGATAGGGATAGGGATAGGGATAGGGATAGGGATAGGGATAGGGATAGGGATAGGGATAGGGATAGGGATAGGGATAGGGATAGGGATAGGGATAGGGATAGGGATAGGGATAGGGATAGGGATAGGGATAGGGATAGGGATAGGGATAGCTATAGGGATAGGGATAGGGATAGGGATAGGGATAGGGATAGGGATAGGGATAGGGATAGGGATAGGGATAGGGATAGGGATAGGGATAGGGATTTTTTTTTTTTCCTTTGCCTCTACACGCTAACCGCGTTTCGAGTAAATGTATTATTTCAACTTTGTGCTTACAATCTTATGTTTAAGTCCTTAGTGAATAATTATTTATACAGTGAGAATATATATTTTGTTTTACAATATGGATGTATGTTTTGGTGTTTCAAGAAATAGTACTGCTTGCGAATGGATACAAGCAAAAGTATGAAAAATATACAGATTTATGTCAATTAGCAAGCATTGTTGATCTACAGTGGCTCCGCTCATTTCGTGCATTAACATTCCCTCAAGTCCCGCCCACTGAAGCACCTAGATGACACCACTAGCCTTATTCAGCAATAATATAGGGACTCCACAAAAGAAATCATACTAAGGTGTACTCAAAAACCTGCACTATGTTTAGGAAACTCATCAGAAACTTTTCAAAACGGCCTTCAAACCTTCAACGATTGGGCAGAAATATCCGACAACTTCTAAGTACGTAGCTTTGTGGGCCGATCCGTCTCACTATAACAATGCGCAGAGCAAGAGCAAAAGCCCAAAATTTTTTATGTTCAGGAAAATAGCTATTTCTAAACCCGCAGATGCAACAGTGATACTGACCGGCCCACAACGCTGCGCACTCAGAAGCCTGCTAGACGTCGCCAAAAGCTGAAAACCCCATGACTGCTTTGAATTTTTTTTTTTTTTTTTTTTTTTTATTGTATGATTTCCAATATAGAACTCCCCACATTTTAACTAAACTACCAGAAATACCATCCTAGTGCTTCCCCTAACGAGTCCCAGGATAACGTCAATGCTCGAAACAAGCTGTGAGTCACTGTATTAATTATAACCTATGCATTAAACTTTTTTAGAGTACTTATAATATTATAAACAAATTTATTAAATGATTCTATTAACTGCTTATGTTTAACGATTTCCATGATGTTGAAGGGATTTACGCTGAGCTCTTCGCATAGGGATAGGGATAGGGATAGGGATAGGGATAGGGATAGGGATAGGGATAGGGATAGGGATAGGGATAGGGATAGGGATAGGGATAGGGATAGGGATAGGGATAGGGATAGGGATAGGGATAGGGATAGGGATAGGGATAGGGATAGGGATAGGGATAGGGATAGGGATAGGGATAGGGATAGGGATAGGGATAGGGATAGGGATAGGGATAGGGATAGGGATAGGGATAGGGATAGGGATAGGGATAGGGATAGGGATAGGGATAGGGATAGGGATAGGGATAGGGATAGGGATAGGGATAGGGATAGGGATAGGGATGGGGATAGGGATAGGAATAGGAATAGGGATCATTGGATCATGTGTTCCAGTTTTCTTATATTGCAGTATTCCAATTGTTATCCTTTGTGATGCCTCAGCGGACCAACTTCAGCTTATTGAAAGCCGATCATTGCTCGTGATTTATCGACAAAAATCACGTCACGATCGCTCTGACAGTAGATACTCTATTGCAAAGTACTCTGACTGTAGCTGTAGATACTCCTTCGAGTACCAGAAACAAAGCGAAGATTAGAGTTGCTGGACCAGTCCTAGGACATCGCAATGTTAATTAAAGCATATTTTTTATATAAACGTATTACATTTCGAGTACTCTGATACTCCAATTGGAGTACTCTTTAATATCGAACTCAGTGCTCTCGATTTTTGCAGGGAATCTGCAAGACCTCTAAAAAAGGAAGATAAGAGAAAAGGGGCGTGGAGTGGATCCCACGGGTATAAGATAGTATTTTTTAATGGGTGGCTCAAGACCTCTAAAAAGAAAGGATAAAAGAAAATGGGGCGTGGGGTGCAACCCACGGGTATAAGCTAGTATTTTTTAATAGGTGGCTCAAATTCTCAAATCGATACCATACCAATGGCACTAATCCGACAGCCCTTTCTTATTATAATATCAAAATTTGCGAGGTCCGACAAGGTCCCAAAGTCCAGAGACTAATAACTCTGTTTGACGCGACAAGCCATCGAGGACATTAAGACCTTTATTTTGTGGTGTAAAGGATCCGCTAAGGCAAACTTTTTTCCGCTTAGGCTCCCAAAGAACGAACGTTGACTTTCCTATGTCCCGAATTCCTTTTCCTAGGGAAAAGCAGATATACCCTTTTATTAAAATGACTAGTTTGAACGGGACCCACCCAAGGGCGTACCCAGCTCTTCACAAAGGTTGGCAAAGGCGGGCCATTTATATATTTGCTAAGTAACTATAATTTTTCTTGGGTTTTTTCATTCAGTTTCATTTGGTAAGGTTAGGGCAACGCCATCCCCCGCCCCCTCCCAGATTTCATAGTTTTTTTTCGCAATTTCAGCAAATACACGTATGCTGCAATCACACAAACCCCTACTTCAGTGATCCCGATCATCTGGCATATTTAAATCCACAAGGCTTGGCCATACTCGAATCAATGCCTTGTGTGCGCGCGCGTAGTGATCGTGTGGCCAATGGTGAAAATGCAATATTAGGAGAATATCCCTTTATGGCATTGCTACGGTATAACATAACGGGGCGACAATTCTTATGTGGTGGTACACTGATAACAACTCGATTTGTGCTAACGGCAGCACATTGTATACGATACGATTTGTAAGTATTGCCTACGGGAAGATCATCTTAAAAGCAGAATGAATCTTCTTTATCGCTAACGCCATACCCGTAACGCTAATCAGCTGTTCCAATCAAACTTATGGATAATCAATGTAACCGATAAAAATTGCCATAACATAACGCTAACGCGTTTATATTGATTTCCCAAGGGTGCTTGGAACTGCTGATTAGCGTTATGGGTATGGCGTTAGCGATAAGGAAGATTAATTCTGCCTTAAGTAATTAACTACACTCTCGAAACCCGTTTGATTTGGGGATTTTTTTTGTGTATATCCTTTCCATAAATTAAGGATTAGCGTACGTTTGGGTGAGCATGATCTCGCAACAGACATAGATTGTGTCGGCGACACCCTATGTTTGCCACCGCCCGAAGATTTCGTTGTGGAGCGAAAAATCAAACATCCGAGGTATGATAAACCCAAATATACTCATGATGTGGCTTTATTGAAATTGGATCGTGAGGTGGAATTTAAAGGTTGGTGGTGAATGCATGAAAACATATTTGCGAAATAATTTAAATATAAATTTTTTCCAGTGCATATTAGACCAATTTGCTTGCCCATAACACCGTTAGTCTATGAGTACAGTAATTTGCCCAAGTATTACACAATTGCTGGCTGGGGACATACCGAAACTAGTAAGTCTGTAGGGTTTATTATTTTTTTTTTTTAATTACAACTTATTTCTTTCCCCCTTCCTCACTTTAGGAAGAAACACTGAAATTTTACAACATGCAAAAGTGCCGCATCAAGATCGTACTGTTTGTCAGGGCATTTTTGGTCCTCAAGGCATTGGCATCACTGACGACCACATTTGTGCTGGTGGTGAGCAGCAAATCGATACCTGTAAAGGTGATTCAGGTGGTCCTCTTTTTGCCGGTGTACCGTTTAAGAAAGTTAACGGCGTTACTTTCAAACGTATCGTGCAATATGGTGTTGTTTCGTTCGGTTTGAGGGGTTGTGGAGATGAGAATACAAAATCGGCTGCCTACGCCAATCTTTTGCAATATGTGCCATGGATTACGGAGAAGATATCGTCATAACGGGTGTTTTTGAGGTTATCTGAACAAATGTGATTTATCTTTAAGCGTGTTTAAATAAATTTTTTTTAAATCTTCTCTTCGGTTGAAAGTTACTGTAAGGATGAAAGACGTGAGCGTTTAGGTCCAATGACGAAGCCCTATGCTTCACAAAGAGATCAGGACAGCAGTAAGTATGTAAGTAGGAAAAGCGTGAGAGTGAAAACCTTGTGATGGTGGCTGATAGGAATACTTACTTACTTACTTACTTGAAATAGCCGTTAACATATTTCGACAGCCGGCTCGTTGTTGAACAAAGTGGAGACATCTCGTGACCGTAGGTCTGCCTCCACCTGGTCCTCCCATCGGAGTGTTGTCCTCCACTTCCACCAGCTGGTGCCGATAAGAATACCTTCTGGGCCGGAGCATCTTCGTTCTTTCGCACAACGTTGCCTAGCCAGCGAAGCCGCTGAGTTTTTGAGTTTTGCTGAACTATGCCGACGCCTGTGTAAAGCTCATACAGATCATCATTATATCTTCTTCGATACTCGCGGTCGCCATAAATCCTTCGAAGAATTTCTCGCTCGAATACTCTCAAAGCCAGCTCATTGAATGCTGTCAGTCTCCATACTTCTGCAGGAAGGGTACATTAAGAGACTTATAGATCTAAAGGGCAAACTCTCCTAGTGTATTTCTGTCATGAAAAGCTTCTCAGCGAAAATTCATTTGATTTTTAGATGCCGGTCCGAGTAGGTACCTTGTGGTACTGCCTGACTGTGTCGGGAGCGATTTGGTATGACCAGTGGAACCTTCTAGGTCATGTCATCCCTCCATCCTCGGGCATTATCTAAACCCCTAACCCGCAGTGGCGGATATCGAAAGTGGGCGTGGTTGGGGGGCGATTTTATCCAATTTCATTAGGTATACTCCCAACGATACTAGTATGCTTTGTGCCAAGTTTCATCTGATTTCGCCCATTTTCTATAGCAACCTACCTTGGGCAGAATGTGGAAATTGTCTTTAGGTATCAAATGCTAATAAATTAACTAAAATTGTGGGAAAGGGCTCAAACGACGGGCTTTGGCCTCAGGATCAAGACTCCGGAAACGGTTTTTTTTAATATTTTGCTTCCCTGAAGAGATATTTGCAATCAAAGTTGCAAGTTTCCATGTGGTTGTTGTAATTACATCAGGATGTCCCTAAAACGTGCAAAAAGAGTCTAGCCGTCCGGACTTGGCATGACGTAACCCAGGGTTATTTATTATAAGCACGGCCGTAGGCTGCCAACTCCGAAAAGTGTTCTGCACAGACCCGGCTCATTTTCCGGGTTTTTGACCATAACTTTTCACTGAAACAAAAAACTAAAAAATCGCTTCCGGATGCGTGATGCTGAGACCAAAATACGTTTTTTGAGCCCTCTCCCATAATTTTAGCTAATTTATTAGTAGTTGACACCTTAAACAAACAATTACCCAGAACGTAATCTGTTTACAAAATTTCATGCAAACATCTCAATTATTCTTATTTCTTGGTCCCTCGTAAAAAGTACTAAAAAATGTCACATCACTGATTTCGAACTGACAAGCGACCTAGCCAAAGCTGCGTGCTGTTTAACACAAAGCTGTCATATAGAAAACAGATGACATTAGCAAAATAGCAACAAAAGCTAGAAAAAAGTTGACAAGTGTGTGAAAAATTGGTTGCAAATGATTGAAAAAAATGCCTTTTCCAATTAGAATTTAAAACCAAATTAAATATAAACTATTTCACCAGCCTCGGAGGCAATTGAGTGACAGCAAAGTACTTAACTTGAAGTTAGCAGTGAAAAACAAGTGGCTGTGTCAAAAGAGCACAACGTTTATGACCTACACTCGAGAGAAGGAGGAGGCGAACGAAGTCCAATAAATATATTGTTGCATACCAATGTATGATTCAACTGGCTATTTGCATTCGCATAAAACTAAGCATAAATAAATAAACGAATACATAGGTACATATGTGCAATTTATTTAAAAAGTGATGACCGGCAGAATGCGTAATACAACAAAAGTTGAAGCACTTATTGAAAGTTGTCGCAGCGAAGGCAAATGGCAACGAGTCATTGAATTGACGGAGGAACTTAAAACAGGATCACCCAATAATGGTAAGCGGCATAAAGTTGATCGATATATAGTACGAATATAATTTAATTAAAATACGTGCATATATGGCCTCAAAAATAATTGTAAGCGGGGAAAAGTACACACCATTGAAACTTTGTAGACGATAAAAAAAACGACCTT
This sequence comes from Campiglossa producta, assembly GCA_964058755.1. Lineage (NCBI taxonomy): Eukaryota > Metazoa > Arthropoda > Insecta > Diptera > Tephritidae > Campiglossa > Campiglossa producta. The sequence continues at coordinate 16,653,782 of CAXKVI010000004.1, read as the reverse complement.
TGTTTAAGTGCGCTAATTAAAATAGAAAATGTATAAAGCAAATTGTAAATGACCAAGCTGAGTATTATGTCATCCAACAACTGAAAGCAACAAATACAAAAAACTTTGTATTGTGATTGCAAAGGCGTAGGCAAACAGCAAACATATGTATGTTGTCACCACCGCCCCACCACCTCATATCGCATATCTGGGTAGATATGTGTATATGAGTTAAGCATGATACTAAAGCCATAATCAGTAAAACATTAAATGAGAAAGTTATCTACTAATCTGATCTGATAAGTTTGTTTTGCAAATTTGCACTTTTTCGTTGGTTCATTTGGAATCCAAAGTTTATTAAAAATATAGATATGACTCGCAAGTCACTTTAGCGGATTGACCACTTTAAAAGGTTGACTAGCCAGACGACTTCAATCTATAATTTCGTCAGAACCTACTTTCTTCTAGAAATGACATCACGCACTTTGTAGAGTTACCCAGACTCAAAAACGAACAACTCGTAGTGCCTTAAAATCATAATCATTTATTCGCGCTTATCCGCGTAAGAAATTGCACCGTCTTTCTCTGCTGGCGAATTCGGATGTCGAGAGGACAACCTTCTGGGCTGGAGCTTATTGGTCCAATCACATAACAAGTCCCTGCCTTTGGAATTCAATCTGCTGCACTACGATCGAATCTGCGTAGATCTCGTACAGCTCAGAGCTAAGTTTCCCCGATACCCGCCGCTGGAATCACGAGAGGAACCAGACTTTTCACTCAAATACTCCAATAGTGTAAAAGTGTTCCCTCTGTGCCTGATCCTGGCGTAGCAAATATCTGATGGTGTGGTTCTCTATTGTTATGCTAGGTTCTGGATGTATTTGTGTCAGGTTCTGGATCGATGATTCTTTCACCAGCCGCCTTCCTAAACAGACTATCGGCTATACTGATCCCTTTGTGGCCCGGAACCCAGGACATCTGGACGATGTTCCCATCTGGATGTACCCCCATGATACTCTACATCTCTTCAATTGTTCAATTGAACCTACTCTTCTATCCCCTCTGTCCCTCTGTACCAACCCGGTTGAAACTGCACGTTTCCTTGGACTCCCGTTAGAAGAGCTTGATGAAGTCTTCGGAATGATCATACACTGTAGGCAGGGCATTGTTAACAACAACAACAACAACAGTTCCCATCTACCAGGCCATTTAGCATTTTTACGAATTCGACGACTACTGCAACCAAGTCAAGATCACACAACAGTGAACTACTGGTTGACTTTATATTAACATTTTTACTCTCAATCTAGAATGTCTTGCGAATTTCCTAATTGGCGAAGCGAAACTTGAAAACTACCTCGAAGAAAATGCACCCATCGAAAGTAATTTTGCCAAAGCCAAAGCGGGCCTGCAAGAAGCACGTCGCTGCTTACAATTGGTTACAGGTGAAAATGGACAAAAAGCAGGTATTGCATTGGATGCATATCTACTGCTAGCGAAACTCTGCTATGCCTGTGGTGAATATGAGAAAAGTTTGGAAAACTTTGTTAAAGCTGAACTCAATACATTAGCGGAAAAGGAATTGACGCTGTAAGATTATTGAAAATTTAAAATTCGTATGAAACTAATATTACTTTTTTTACAGGCGTAGCTTAAAAATACTAGCAGAATCGTATGCCATAAAGGGGTTGTGCTTGGAAAATCAAATCAGTAAACCGTCATCTAAATTCAAAAAAGCGGAAAAGGAAGGAGAAATGGTAGCTAATTTAATAACTTGAATTTTTATATAGTTTATTATTTGATTCTATTCTCAGATCACTTGCTTTGAACGTGCCACAGATTTGGGTCTGCTGTATTTGCAAGAACAAGATATCGCTACTTACTCATCCGCAACAAATAGCGCAGCCAATGCGGGCTCAATGCTAGCCGTAAATGCCACAGGCAATATGGGTGGTTTACAATCCTCCTTTGGCGGTAGTAGCTTAACCATATCCACCACTATACCTGCCAATCCCCTCGAACTTAACCGTCGCATGGGTGCCATACTAGAAACAGCGTTGCAACGTGCACCAATTGTACTCATCAAAGCTGGGAAGTTGCTTGAGGCTATTGAACGCTATCGCGCTATGTTGAATGCAATCGAAACAAAAACTACGCAGTCATTACGCCTAACATTGGCACGTCAATTGGCTGAGGTGCTATTGCGTGGTGTTTCTGGCACACTCTATACAGCGCCCTTCACAAAGAAGCCCACAGGACAAGCACTCCGTTCGACAGCAACAAAACGTTTGTGGAAACCGCGTAAATATGCTGCACGTAATCAATTTACACCACGTAATCATCATGAAGAAACGCTATTGCTATTACTCATATCAGAAGCCTTAGCAGTGCGCGATACAGTACTCTCACAGAGTCCCGAATTTCGTGTAGCACGTCAGCATGCTATGGGTAATGCTTCGGCAGTATATGATTTGCTGACGCTTGCAACAGTACGTTGGGGTTTGGTCAATATGCTACAGGATTCTTTTGAAAAAGCGCTAAAATTTTCTTTCGGCGAACAACATGTATGGCGTCAATATGGTATTAGTTTGATGGCATGTGGCAAACATGCACATGCTCTACGCGTGCTGCAAGAATCCATAAAGCTAACACCAAGCGATCCGCTGCCTTGCTTGCTAGCGGCACGTTTGTGCTACGAATCGTTGGCTCAAATAAAGGAAGGTCTAGACTTTTCCCAGCAAGCGCTAAAGCGTGAAGGGAAACGTGAGTAACTTAACATTTTTTTAACGCACTAAAGACAATGCTATTGTGTATTTGCAGCTCTACGTCCATCACGATGTCAACTTTTTGTGGGCATTGGTTATCAACAATTGGCCATACTTACCACGCTCAAATCAGAACGTGACGCATACAATAAACAGGCATTAGAAGCACTTGAAAAGGCGGTTCAAAATGATGGCAACGATCATCTTTGCGAATATTATCTTTCGCTGCAATATGCTTTACTTGGTAATATACCCGATGCTCTTACGCATGTACGTTTTGCATTGGCGCTACGCACTGAACATGCGCCCAGTTTGCATTTATTCGCTTTACTATTGACGGCGTCGCGTCGGCCACGTGAAGCATTGGCTGTTGTTGAGGATGCAGTTGATGAATTTCCAGACAATTTGAATTTATTGCACGTTAAAGCCCACCTGCAATTGCATTTACAAGACGCTGAATTATCGCTCGTTTCGGTGCAAAAAATGTTGGCTGTTTGGCGTGAACTATATGAAGGCCAAGTAAATCCTGAGGATGAAAAACATTCGGATACAAAGAGTATTGTGGTGCATGTAAATCAGACTGGAGTCTCATCACAAATGTCGGATAAGGATTCAAGTAAGTTTTTGCTTTTTTGGGGAAAATGGATGGGATGATTATATAGAATTTTTCAAATATATTTTGTGAGAAAAAGAAACATTCCTGATGTAAACTTTGAAGTTTATCCAGCCGCTAAATTTGGGCTTGGAAAGAACACTCCCGTAGCATAGCATAGTACACTTGGTAGAAGTTAACTTCTTACCTTAAAAGTAATTATAACAAAAAATGATCACTATCTAAGTTCTAAGAAGAGATTTGCTCTCTGTATTTGAAAAGATGGCATAATTTAACTTACAAACAGTAAGGGCTTTCCAAAATAAATTTCCAAAACATATCGATCACTATTATACCTGCAGGTTAGGGGTTTAGAATATGACTGAGGTAGGTATGCCTGTCGGAAGAGGCGACTAAAAGCCAACGAAATCATTCCCAAGACAGTCGGGCTAGTACGACAAGATGCTATTCACCGGAAAGTACCGGATTCCTATCCGGCAAAGGACTGTCAACATCAGTACAATCCCGTCTGGTCCGTCATGTAACTTTTTATTAGTGGATCTTCCGGCTAGGCAGGGGGAAGTACTGCTACAACAACAACAACCGCAAAATAAGCAAAACGGAGAAACAAGTGGAGACTTAAGCCAAAAGTTTTTTGTTTTTGATTTATTGAGATAACGCTATCCATATTTTTTTAACTAAAACAATTAGAAAACGGATATTACAAAGGGTCCATCTTCGAAAAGAGGGAAACTACTTATATTTACTCTCTTCAAAAATTGGTTTGGTCCAATACCTTGTATGTAGGAGGAATGAGAATGGGAACAAAATCCTTTCTAAATTTTATATATAATTGGTCTGATAGTATTTTTTTTTTTCGAGAGAGAAACCGTAGGGGCCGCGACTAAATATAAATTGTGTACAGAAAAACAAATGTTTCTAGGACTAGGAAATTTTCAAGGGTTTATGAGTCAGATAAATCTTAGGGACATATTATGCGAAAACGTCCTTAAGACCATGTATGCAAAATGTCACATGACAAATGTTAATGGCTGAGTTATTTTTCTGACATGTCTGCGAAGGAATAAAACCATAGTTTTTATGTATAGTATGCATTTTTATAACAAATTTAGATATTTCTTCCTACAACTTTTTATATAATTTTTTTTCTGACCCTATTTTTAAACCTAACGCATCAATGTACTTAAACTTGTAAGTCTATATACTTTTTAAGATTAAAAATATTTTAGAGCTAAGCTTTGCAAAACATTCACAAATTCGAAAATCCAATTGCAAATGCTCTAAGTCATTCAATCTCACATAATACTTTACTGCTATTCACAAAAACAAAACTTGTCGCTATTCAAACATTCTTTCTCACATCGCTCTTAGCTATCACTAAAGTCTTTTGGTTTACTTTTATTTTGGTTTCGAATTGTGTGTAACTATGTATGATGAAATAATTCACAGATTCTGTCTACGCTGCTTCCTTGGCTGCAGTTTCGCGCGTTGAGCAAGCTCTAAGCGAGGCCGCCAGTTCATTAAGCTCTTTTACGCCACGTCCTGGTCCACAACGTCCATGGATGATACAGATTAAGGTGAGTGCAGTTACATATTCGGCCGCATGCATAAAAAGCAAGCATTGACTTAAAATTTACACAAGTAAATCGAGTCTGAGCAAATGCTCGCCTTTTTTGCATGAGGACCATTACTTTGAAGTTTAAAGTATATAACTAGATATATTTCTCTTCACAGATTTGGCTGCTACTTGCCGATGTTTACCTGAATATCGAGCAGCCACATGAGGCGTTAAATTGCATACAAGAGGCATCACAAATCTATCCGCTCTCACATCAAATTATGTTCATGGTAGGTGGAGCTGTAATTTAAATTTACTTTCTGGCTTTCAACTTTTGCTAAACTTGTTAAAGAGGAGAAAAAAAAGTATGCAGTGAAAATTTAACGTTACTTTCTTGCAGCGCGGCCAAATTTACTTATATCTCGAGCAATGGAATGATGCTAAACAATGTTTTCTGAATGCTGTTGCTGCCAATCCCAATCATACAGAGGCATTACGTGCGCTTGGCGAAACACATCATGTACTTGGCGAGCCACGACTGGCAGAGAAAATGTTGAAGGATGCAGCGCGCTTAGATCCCAGCTGTCCAAAGATATGGTGAGTCTTTGAAGCGAAAATCGATACACTACATGACAAAATCAATTTTTTTGGGTATTGGACCGTATTTCGAAGTCAGCCTGTAAAACTTAGTTATGGGCTTTCGAAGTTCGAAATTGGACTTTCCTAATTTTTATGGTCTTATTGTTTTGTTTGAAAATTTTAAAAATTCAGCATGTGGGCGTAGTCTGCTTGCCTCTTTTGTTTGATTGGTGTCTTTTTTATTTGCAAGTATAGGTATTCATACTCATTTTTTTGAAGAGATTAAGACATAAGTAAAAAAATGGCCTTACCCGTTTTTCGAAGTTAGCCTCCAAAATTAAGTAACAGACTTTCGAAGTTCCATGTTCGAAAGTGGTTTTTAATTGCTTTGTTAAAAAATTGAAAAAAAATATGGGAGTGGCCTCCTTGCCTCTCTTGTTTGATTGGTTTCCTTTTTCTATTAAAAAAATGTATGTAAGAAGTGCTATGCAGGGGCAAAGTGAGATTTTCGAAAAAAGTTAAAAGCTGCATATTTATAATTATATAATATTTACTCATACATACACTTTCAAAGAAAGTACACCAATCAAGTAAGAGGAGGAAGTAGGCCACGCCCACATTTAACCTTTTTCAATTTTTAAACAAAACTATTAGAAACCCAAATCTTCGAAGGGTCCAGCATCGAACTTCGAAAGCCCGTAACCAAATTTTGGAAGCTAACTTCGAAAAACGGGGAATCCCATTTTTTTTACTCATGTCTTAATCTCTTCAAAAAAGTTAGTATGGTCCAGCGTATAATGTTATAAAAGCAAACCTTCGCAGGATCCATTATCGAACTTCGAAAGTTCATAACTAAGTTTTGGAGGCTCACTTTTCTTACCTTAACCTTCTCAAAAAAGTTGTTTGGTCCAATACCCAGAAAAAAATTGCTTTTGTCACATTGTTATACGTATTTATTTCTAAATTGACTAAATTATCTCTTTATTACTGATTTAGGTTCAGTTTGGGTAAGGTTATGGAAACCTTAGGCGATTACAATGCATCTGCTGATTGTATGGCAACTGCGCTGCAATTGGAACCTTCATGTCCTGTACTTCCGTTTACCTCAATACCATTGGCATTCGATTGAAAGATGTTGTTATGAATTGCTTGTTTTTTGTTAAGCTAAATTGAAGGAGGATCCTATTACAACAACCATGACTAAGATAAGCACTTAACAATGTAGTTTATAGCAAACAAATTTACTTTATATTATTAACCTTATCGGTGTGTTGTATGTATTAGCAAATGTTACATTAGTTAATTGTTGTTTAATATACACAGTTGATAATGTTATTTATTTATTATATAATTGTTTTTTATTATAAATTCCGTTTCTTAAAAAATTGTAAATGTATAGCCATATTTAAATTAAAATATGTATCAATGAGGTTTGATGAAAGTCGCAATTTGTCCAATGTTTTCGAAACCAGAAAAAGCTTTTGAAAATTGCAATATTTAGGTATATACAATACATATATTTAAGATCGTACAGATTACACTATATGACAAAATCAATTTTTTTTTTCTGGGTATAGGACCAAACCAACTTGTTTGAACTGATTGAGACATAAATATTTAAGTAAAAAAGTAATTTTCCCGTTTCTCGAAGCTAACTTTCAGAGTTAGTTATGTTCTTTCGAAGTTCGAGATTGGACCACCCTTTGTAATTTCTAATTGTTGTATTAAAAAAATTGGAAAAGGTTAAATGTGAGCATAAACTGCTTTGCTCTCTTGTTTGATTGGTTTACTTTTTTTATTTGAAAGCGTATGTTTCGAACTTCGAAAGCTCTAACGAAGTTTTGAGGACCAACTTGGAAACTCGTTGAAATTACTTGTTTACTTATGTATGTCTCAATCGCTTGAAAAAAAGTTGGTTTGGTCCAATACCCAGCCAAGTGCCGTACAGTGTTATTAAAGACAAATCCAAAAAGTTTTTTCTGGTAAGCTTATGGATCAATCGTCATATTTTAACAATTGATTATATGTATGTAGCCCTGATTACCCTTCCTCGAAGCAATTTTTTCAATCACATTGTACTTTTACAGTTCCGAAGAAATTATCTTGAACTTATTGAAAATAACTAATGTATATATCTTCTACATGTATTGCTGACGTAATCAATGTTTGTTTCAGGAATTTATAGTTATACATTTATCTAAACACTAAATAAAAACCTTGTATATGTATATAAGGATACATATGTACATGTGTACATAATTATTAAGTATATGAATTATAAATACCTCGTTCTCAAACATATGTATAACAGTTATATAATAAATTGTATTTAACTATATGTACATAGTGGGCCTCATGCAAAAAAAACCGAGCATTTGCTCAGACTCGATTTTAGAATAAAAGGTGAAATCTTTGTTTTTATTACAAAAGCAAAATACTTGACCGCTACTTAAAAAATCGAGTCCAAGCACATGGTCGCTTTTTATCCATGAGGACCAATGTGTGTTGAAGATGACCCTATATGCAGAAAAAAAAAAACGCCCGCTCAGAATTTGACTCAAGAACACTATCTAATCAAAAACGCAATACACTTTTAGCTGGGCTAAAGCAATTTTGAAAACAAAAATTTGAGATGTGGCGTTTTTTTTTTATTTTAAAAAATGGTGATCTTCTATTCAGCCGTCTATATGAATGAATTAAAAAACAAAAGTTGTTCAGATTTACAATAGCATAATCTCATTCCCTTATACTCTACACAGTCTATACATAAGAGTAATATCAATATTTGACATACATAGACAAATATGTTATATATGTATGAATAAATTCTATAATAGTTATGCAATTACACACATACAAATGTATTAAAAAATATTAAAACATGTATAAAAAAAAGCAGTCGTAGATTATATAAAAATGAACAGTATTAAAGTTTGTTGTTTATTTTTCCTTTTAAATTCGTATTTTCTATTTTCGAAAAGTATTTTCGAATTTGTTTTATATAACACTATACCAAAAAATCAACTAAACAAAATGAATTTTTTAAAGAGATTAAAAAATAGGTTAGGGTTAGGTTCAAGTGGCTGCCGCAGAGGCACACTTAGGCCTTTTCTCGTGGTATGTGAAGCGGCGGGGAGATGTTTCCCGGGAGTGCGAACCCGTAGTTGCCATCGCGGTCGCTCCCTTTGACGAAATCTTAGTTGCAGCTTCCTTCTCCTTCGAAACTCCGAGGCCCATCAAGTCAATCTTACTCGATAGAGGTTTGGTTGACCGACTCGTAGTTGCCATCGCTGTCGATCTCCCCACTTGATTGTGGAGCGGAGGTTGTCCTCCGGCGTTGTTGTTGCTTTCTCGCTTGCTCCTCCATAGCTCTCCTCTGTACCCCGTACCGCGGTAAGGCCATGCTTACTCTCTGAGGCCGGACCCGGTATCAGAGAGGCTCCGTTCAGATACAGCCACGATTTGCCTCCTGGCTGCAAACGTCCAATGGGCACGGTTTCGCATAACACCCTGGATTGGGAGGGGGAAGATCTTTGTCGTCGCGCCAGAGAGACTAGGCTGCTCTCGTGATGAAGTGCCGTACGGAGCTATGATCACAAGGGCAGCGTAGCCCTGTGGCTATCGACTTAAGCCCTCGTACCGCTGCAAGGTATCCACCCTTCACGAGGGTAAAAATAAAAAAAATAAGTAATTGCACTGTTTTTCGAAATTTGCCTCAAATGTGGTTTCGAAGTTCGAAATCGGAACCTACATAATTTTGATTTTATAATTGTTGTATTTAAAATATTGAAAAAGGTGAAATGGGGGCGAGGCCTGCAAACCTCGCTCATTTGATAGGTGTACTTTTTTATTAGAAAGTACATGAAAGAAGAAATTGGAAATATGCGACTCTTAATTTATTTGAAAGATCTGACCTTGGCCCTGTATGACACTTCTTAAATACACTTTCAAATAAGAAATATACACAAATGAAGCAAGAGAGAGGAGGGGGAGCCACATCCACATTTTGCCACTCAATTTTTCAACTTAAAAAATTGGAAAAAATACGATGGGTTCAATTTGGAACTTCGAAAGCCCATACTAAGTTTGGACGCTAACTTCAAAAAACGGTATAAATTTTGACTTATGTCTAAATCTCTTTAAAAATGTTGGTTTGGTCCAATGCACATCAAGTTGTTCGAAAAAATAATCGAAGAAATGAAAAAATCTTAGTGAAAAAGTCTGTTTAATTTTCTTCCAAACTCGTATTTTCTATTTTCGAAAAGTATATTCGAATTTATTTCGTATAAAAAAATGTTAAAAACAATTTTTTTGATCGGGTTAACCGTTTCGAAAATAAATACGTTTGAATTCGAATTTGTTGTATTCAAAAGTACTATTTTCGAAAAGTTCGCCGTAATCAACAACTCGATTTCAAAGTTTTATAACAAGTGTATTAGTACCATAAGTCGGTTCGGAACACACAAAATTTCGAGTTTTTGATATTGTATATCGTTACAATTTTTTCGTTTTTTTTTTATTTTCGAATTCTTTTGACTAGTAGAGTTCTTAAAACCACAAGAATAGTTGTAAATTTCGATGTCAATTTTTTTGCTACTGAAAATCGAAAGTTACTTCGTTTCGATCACCATCGAATATTCGACCACGCACGCTTATTCGAATTTGCCTTATTGGAATAGTTCGAATATCATAAGCTCTAGTAGCCCCTTGGTAGGGCCAGTAGTGCTACAAGAACAATAATTCGTTTCGAAACAAACAAAATTTCGAGTATTTGATATTGTATTTCGTTGAAATTTTATAAAATTTTTTCAATTTCGCTGATTGATTTTAGAAAAAAACACTTCCTAACCGAAACTCAACGAAGTCCTTTGCCTTCTTAAAATAATTCCAGCATTCGAAGCTGCGATGTCGATTTTTTAATAGTGAAAATCAAATATTCGATGCGGATTATTCGAATATTCGATAAACTACCTATAGCCGCAAATTTGATACGATTATTCGAATACTTGTTCTATATTTAACGTTAGACCGTTGCGGGGGTTGTGAAATACTTTTATGCGCTGGTTAGTTAAAAAACCAACTTTTCTGTTTCCTGTTGAAAAATGTGTACCCGCCAAGTATTGGAACAGTCGACCAGTAATGAGTTTTGAAATAATCGATCGCCATCGAATATTCGACCACACGCCATTATTCGAATATTGGCATTCGAATTCTGCCTTATTCGAATAGTTCGAGTATTCGTCCCGGGCCCCTGGCCTATTTTTCTTTCCGAATTCCCAAACTTTCGGGATCCCGAAAAATATATAAATTTGAATAAATATATAATCCCACGAAACTGCTGAAACATCTCCAAAAATTTTGGGAGAGGTATCGAAAGACGCCTCTCGACTTCGATTTTATTAATCCGAAAGCTGAAATTAAAATAAATAATTTTACGAGGTCCGATCCAAGAATTGGACTTGAACCATATTTTTTTGTGCCGAACACTTTTCTGAGTTGAAATATTTCTTGCCAGAGATAAAATATCGACACTTCGCTTTTGGATTATGCATATCGAAGTCAAAACGCGTATTTTGATACCTCTACCGACCTTTTTGGACGGTATCTAAGATAGTCCCGAAAAATACCGAGACCGCGGGATCTTAGCTCTACTACAACTAGCCAGAATGCCGGGTTAAAACGGCTTCTTAGACCACTTGATCCCTCATATCTTGTATTGTAGACGCCACTTACGACGTGCAGTTTATCGTTGTTGTTGTTGTAGCAGTACTTCGCCCTGCCTAATCGGAAGATGGTATTAGCCCGACTGTCTTAGGAACGATTTCGTTGACCCCGTAGCCGGGCTCGAAGTAAGATTTAGTCGCATCTGACGAAAGGCATACCTATCACGGGCATATTCTAAGCCCCTAATCCGCAAGAGGCTACAGTTTATCGCACTCTAAGCTCCCTAATCCCCTCGGTACATGTCATATATCTAATAATTCAAGAATACATTTCTTAACATAAACTTTCTTTATATTTAAAAATAAATATACTATCAACATTTTTAAAAACTTTTTGCAGCCTCAAACATCCTCTCTTCCTCCAGCTTTTGTTCAGCCTCTTGTTCCATATTCTTCAATTTCATATTCAAACGCCAATTCTGCATCTGTTCCTTATACGTAATATACATAGCAATTACGCTTTGTCCCGCTAATGCAGCACCCAACATTGGAAATATGGGCCGCGTAAACTTTCGCCACAACTTAAGTACCTCCAATGGTTCCGCTGTTACCGATGGCAGCCGGTATGTGAAATGACGTGTGGCAAACATGAAAGCAGCAAATGGTGCCAAAACCGTTGGATAACAAACACCTAAAGCACTTTGTATTGCACCAGCACGTATCTGTAAGCAAAGCGGGCATCCGCTAAAGTCATCCAATAAGACTGGACTCTGCACGAAGAACTTATGTGCCAGCAATGAAAACATGGAAGGTATAACAACAATGGGCAAATATGTGGAAGCTTTGCCATAATTGCCGAGTTTCAGTTTGTGTCGATAGTGATTGTTTACGTAAATACCGGTCGCCCCTGCCATGGCAGCGAGTATACCCGGTCCATATCGCAAACTCCATACCTCCCAGCGATTTTCCCACGCGGAAACAATGCCCCATTGATAATGTAAAGCCTGATCCTGATCAATAATCACAGCATCTTTGGGTATATCCTCCTTGCGGGCTTGTGACAGTGCCATTTATTGTGGAATGCAAGAGCGATTACGTAGCCGGTGCACCAATAGAATAATTTTTGACAGTTTTTTCCTCGTAATCAGCTGCTTATTGTTTTTGTTCTAAAAATGCTGTCAGACTGAAAAAATATTTTAAGTAGAATCATCCCTGCCGGACATTTTCTATGCACACTACCCAAAAAAAAGTGTTTGATCAGTTAGAGCTCACCTTGTTTTTGTTGTTGTTGTTGTAGCGACAAAAACACTCCCCATAGGTTTTGGAAAGTTGTAGGTAGTGAAAGTACGGTAATTAGCTGTCGACTGCTAATAAATTAGCTAAAATTATGCGTGAGGGCTCAAAAAACTTGATTTGGCCTCGAGATCGCGAATCCGGAAGCCGTTTTTTAATTTTTTGTTTCAGTGAAAAGCTATGGTCAAAAACACGAAAAATTACCCGGGTCTGATTCCAATTTGGGGGCGGGATCCATGGTTTTTGTGGGCAGAACACCTTTCTGAGTTAGCTGGTTTTAAACCCGGTACGCACCGGGACTAACAACTTGTGCGGTACGTACCTGACTGCCGCGGGAGCGATTTGGTTTGACCAGTGGTACCTACTAGGTTGGTAATGAAAGGTGAGAGGCATCATATCCATCGATAAAGATTAATAGAATTGTTTCGATTTGTACCTTCGGAAAATAGGGGAAAGCTCCAGCAGAAAATGTAATAGATCATGAAAGAATTCAGTCTATTTCATGGAATTTGATAATGTTGGAAAACGTAAAATTCTGGCTAAAGCATCGGTTTTCCGATAAACCCTGCGGGTTAGGGGTTAGAATATGCCCTAGGTAGGCATATAGGTTGTGGTTTTTGTTGTTAACAGCAAAACACTCCCCAAAAGTTTTGGGGAGTGATGCCGAGGTTGACACTCCTTGGCCGGATATGACCCCGGTACGCTGCGGTACTCCCTTGCGGTACTGCCCCACTGTCGTGGTAGCGATTTGGTATGACCAGTGGAACCTTCTAGGTCATGTCATCCCTCCATCCGCGAGGAAGAAGAAGATGGGTAATGAGAGGTGAGAGGAATAATATCCGTAGATCAACCATCGAGCAGCACGTCACTGAAACGAATTTTTTAATTTCTGCTTTCGGATTATTGAAATCGAAATCAAAACGCGTCTTTTGGTAACTCTCTCCACATTTTTGGACATGTTTTATCAGTTTCGTGGGGTTTATAATAATAATATAAACGGGATTTCGTGATAAAAGAATGGCACGGAGGTGGGGGCGAAATCTGGTATCGGGATTCCCCGACACGACGCCTTAGTTGTTTATACCTTCTAGTACCATACAGGTCAAATTTATAAAAACAAGAATAGCTTTTTCTCAAATTTGACATCATTTTGACTGAAGAAAGTTTCAAAATTCGATAAGAAAGTTTGAAAAAGCAATTCCATATTTGTATAAAGATTTCAAGTTGCAAAGGCGCCTTTGGGTATATAAATAAAAAAAGAATAGCTTTGTTTCTTGAAATCTCCAGCAAAGAACTGTCAGCAGAAGAGAGTCTTGTAAAAAGCTGTCAAAATCTCATTTATGCTAATTTTTCGTCGAACAGGGTTCAGCAGAAACTTGCAGACAAAACAGCGGTTACGTTTCTGATTGGCTAACAATTTGAATTTACATTTTTTGTTGTTGTTTTGCTATGTCACCGATCAGCTGTTCCTGCTTGCTGGTTTCTGCTGGACGAAAAATCTCCAGCAATAACTTGCAGCGAATTGGCGCTCTCTCTCTCAATTAAATGTCAAAAAACTGCTGAATTCGCTGCTAATTTTTTAAAGAACACTTTTTTAGGAATAATTATTCATAATTATTCATAATTAGCAGGAAAGAAACAAAGCTAATGGTAATCGATGCAAAAGCATTCCTGCTGTCGATAAGGCCAGAGCAATGATCGGCTTTCAAAATCTGAACGTGTTCCGATGAGGTATACAAAGGATTACTACTGGAGTACTCCAATATCAAAAAATTGGAACACATTATCCAACGATTTTTGCATGGCATTTTCCCTGAAATGAATTTTTTAATTTCTGCTTTCGGATTATTGAAATCGAAATCAAAACGCGTCTTTTGATAACTCTCTCCAAATTTTTGGACATGTTTTATCAGTTTCGTGGGGTTTATAATAATAATATAAACGGGATTTCGTGATAAAAGAATGGCACGGGGGTGGGGGCGGAATCTGGTATCGGGATGCCCCGACACGACGCCTTAGTTGTTAGTACCTTCTAGTACTATACAGGTCAAATTTATAAAAACAAGAAAAGCTTTTTCTCAAATTTGACTGAAGAAAGTTTCAAAATTCGATAAGAAAGTTTAAAAAAAACAATTCCATATTTGTATAAAGATTTCAAGTTGCAAAGGCGCCTTTGGGTATATAAATAAAAAAAAGAATGGTAATCGATGCAAAAGCATTCCTGTACTATGCCAGCTGTTTGTAGAATTTGACAGCGAAATTTATTGCTCGCGTGTGTTTTGCATTTGTTGCATATGAGTTCGGCAATTTTTGCTGTAAATTGAGGGAAACAAGTGAATAAATTAAAGAAAATCTGTGTGCAATAAATAAACAAAAGTGTTAAAACAATAGAAAGTTTTGTTAAGTACTTGTGGCAAGCAGTTGGCGTGTATAATTGGTAAGGTAAATTCTAGTATTGAAAAAAATAAGGTTATATAAGATTTTGGTAATTTCAAGAAGTGGTGATTCTTTGCAGTAACCATTATTGATTTCTACTGAATTATATGAATTAGAAAGTAATTGAAATGTAGATTAGATAACATCAATGCATTTTACAACATTTACAAAAAACTTAAATGCATACGAATATATGGGTATGCACCATGAACCAAAGAGAGGCATACACCGAACAACCACTTGATGTGCTTTATGAGGACTGAACCCCCCTTTCGCAAATGAAAAGTGCATTTTGAAATTATTGATTTCACTTGATTAATAAGCTTTTTGCAGCTCTTTCCATTGCAGTTTTCAACGCATTGACTCAAAGTTACACTTTCAAAAAGCAAATTTTGTTACGTTGCAACATACTCTAAAAACATCTATGATGTCATACAACGATAATTTGTGTTCAATGTTGTTGTTGTTGTTGTTCAATGTTAATCCATGCCACCAAAAAGTATTGTACTCAAAAAATGTGAAAATGTAGGAGTCTTCCGGACTATGTGGTGGAATGTTTTACGACTCTATAGACGTACATGAGACGAGTCCTGAAGGAAACTTTTTTATTACCTTAGGAAGTGTTTTGTGACTCTGTGTGGGGCAGGAAGGGTAGTCTAACGATTCACGTGACATTGCTTCCTAGCACCCATAGCGACCTCGTTACATATACCCCTGCGGTTGAGGGTTTAAATTATGTCCGAGATACATAGGTACGTCTGTCGTAAATGGCGACTAAAATCCACTTCGTCCCGACTACGGTCGGGCTAGCACCACAAGCTGCTATTCACTGCAACACACTCAATTCATATCCGGCAAAGGACTGTCGATATCAGTACGACCCTGTGTGGTTCGTCTCGTAATTTTATACTTGGATCTTCCGAATATGCAGGGTGCAGTACTTTTACAAAAACCCCGTTTCATATCTTGCCAAAGACTGCCTGAACTTTTGATGGGGTTTAAAACCTTTATGAAAACGTCAATTGCCACTCAATGGCTCTCAGAATTCGGTTTTGGACAAATTATGGGATCAAATTACCGACATTTAATTGCCTGGTACTCCAGGCTTGCAGCAAACTGACCTTACAAAAGTCACATCACCTAGTCAGCAGGATGTCACATCTTTGGCCTACAAATCTTCAGCATCAGGTTAATTAATGGCATGATTTTCCTGCAAAATAAAACTGAGTACCAGGAGCCCATACAAATTTAGCAGGTGTCGCATCACCTGGTGAGCAAAATTTTCCACAACCAGAATGTCACATCACTCGCCTACTAATGTGGAGGGTGGCGAAGCGATTGAGCGATTTAGTTTGACCAAAAGAGGTGTCACATCGCGCTGTGACCAAAAATCCACATCACCTATTTAACAGGAGGTCATAGGTGCCTAAAGAATTAATATAGGCAAACAATGAGTTGAAAGAGGATAGACAATTGCATTGAAGCGAAATAGGAAAGAGAAAAGTGATGAAATGGGAATAAGGATTAAATAAAGAAAATAAATAAGAGTTGCAGGTCTCTAACTCGAGTATACCCAACTGCGAATATCAATAGATCCATGTTTGCCCTTCATGTCCTATTCCAAGAATGAATGTGTCGACTAAGCAGGGCGAAGTATTTTTAATACATTAAAAATAGCATTAGAAAATGAGCGTTTGTTTGCGGTGGAAGTCCATATTTACCTTATATCCTTTACTATCATTCGTTCATTAATGTTTCCTATGTCCCTATAATTAAATAGCTTCAAAAGATCGTTGTATTATGATAGACATAGCATGTTGAATTTCTTTATTTCCATTGTTGATGTTTTTTAATTTTGTTTCTAATTTGAAATTTGCACTTTTATTTTAGTTTTAATGTTTTAACCTACATACATAAACAATTAATATTACAATTATTTAAAGTTGTTTTACTTTTACATGTGTTTGCACAAAAAAATGTCACATTTGATTTTGCAAAAAAGAAAATGCATACTTTTACATGGTAAACAATTTTAACTGCGAACGAATACTTTCTGTTCATTGCATCTTAGATACTTTTCTTTTTTAGTGCACAAAAATAAATATTTTAAAAAATATATCTATGATATTTTTATAAATATACTTAAAAATATATCCGTGTGTTGTTTTATCACTAATTCAAGCAATACTATTATGCTGCGCTAAACGCTTAACGATATTGTATGTGCTCTTTTTAAAATTATTAATTTTATCTGGTCAGCACGCTCTGGCTTTAACGGTATTTCTAATCCATTGAACGTCTGCGCAATTGACGATTCTTGTTTGGGCTGCTTGTACGATCGAGTATTTCGTTGGAGAGTCGCGCCAGCAACGGCAGTTCACGCATTGAAACATTTACCGTTGGCAAGGGTCCTAATTTTTGCTGCAGCTTCTTGAGTGGCTGTACAGCATGTTCAGGTGTTGCTGGATAGCTGACGACACCAGCATCATGTTGTTGTTCCTGTTTGATGGCATGTGTGATTTGCACAAGCGGTCCTGCCTTGCCCGTAACCACGACCACATCAACATCATCTTCATCGTCGTCTTTCAAATGCTCGGTTACTACTGCGGGTTTAGCGTGCACAATATCATGCATTTGTGCTGGTGCTTCAGCACCTAAAGAATCGGGACGTGTGCCCGCTGTGCCTGATATTTGTCGTTCGTGCAGTTGTTGCTGTTGTTGTTTGATTTTTAATTGTTTTTGTTGTTTCAATGCGCATTCATTCATTAACATCAATTGATCCAATTTATTAACAGTCGCTGTCAATTCATGTTCCCACATATCATTACGCTGTTGCTGACCATCACCACCTTCAATTGGGCGTACTGCGAGTATTTTCACTTTTTGGCGTAACTCTTCGAGATCACGTTCATCTACAACACCATTCAATTCTAAACTATCCGCATAATCGGTAGCACATTCTTCAAGTTCAGATTCATCACCACCAGCATTACTTATATGGCTAAGAGAGGCAGGTTGTGTGCTAATGCTGGCTAAATCGCTGGAACGTTGTGAATTGCCACTAAGTGAGATCTGGCTACCCGCAATCGAGGGATAATCACATTTTTCCAATTCCAATTGGAAATCAGGCAGCGTTGTTGTTGTGGGCGAGTTAAGTTCAGCACCAACGCCAGGCTCACGTGGACCTGGTGGTGGTGCTCCGCTCATTTGTGGATAATCGCCACGTTGTCGATGTATATCGTCACTGATGCGTTCCAGGTTGCGTAGCGCTGTTGAGTACGTAGTCTTTGCGCCTTGTACTTGTTGCTGTAGTTCTTGTATGCGATTCTTTTGAGTTTGTAATTGATCTTGGCAAATTTGTTTCTCCTCGAAGTAGGGACGTGATTTTGTGATGCTGCGACGAAAGCGTTCCTCAAGTTGTTGTACCTGAACAAAATATTTTAAATTTAAAATATGTATAGAAAAATTTTACATGTTCTCGTCTTACTTTTTGTTCAGCTGCATTAAAAATTGTAGTGCGTCGCTGATGTTCCGCATGGCATTCGGCCTTTTGCTTTTCCGCATCCATAACCTTTTGTGTGGCATGATTAAGCATTTCCTGCCAAGCATTATCGAATTGCCATTCATGCGAATTGGACATGAAACGTTGTTCGGCTAAGGCTACAGTTTCTTTGGCAGCGGTGTGTATTTCTGGTTTGGGAAAGCAAAAATATATGTAGTTAGTTTTTGTGATGTGATTTGTTTGATAAAATTCACTCACCATTGGCACGTTGAAATTTCACCGCCGCCTTTTGACATTCAATTTGTGCCTCACGTGCTTTCTCCAGCGCTTCATAATAAGGCCGCGCTTTCTCAATGCAGCTTCCCAACTTTTTTGATGATAATTTCAAACGTCGCGTGGATTCATTTAAAAGTATGCGGAAGGTTGAGTTGGCTTCCTGTAATAATACAAAAAATTAGATAAAATTATAAAACAATTATAGACGTTTGTTACTACTTGCCTCTAATTCGATTTCGAGTTTATTTATCTCATCTGTTGCACTATTGAGATTCTCCAATTCAATCTGAAAGAAATATAGAAAATATGTTTAAATAAAATTTGATTTAATTAATATTAATTTCATTCATTTCTGAAGATATAATTAACTTATATTTTAAACATAAATTAGCTCTTATTAGCAGTCATGTGATTTGAAGACAGAAGATGTGATATTCTGCTCACCAGGTGATGTGAAATTATTCGCGCCATCTACTATTTTTATGGGCGTGTGGTTGACAGGAATAATTTTTGACAGATAACGCTTCATCTGGTACTTCAGATTTGATGAAAATAATGTGATATCCTGCTTGTTGTTGTTGTTGTTGTTGTTGTTGTTGTTGTAGCGAGGTGTAGCTCTGCCTAAATGTCAGACAGGGTCACCCCGAGTGTATTGCTCTTGGCCGGGTCGATATAGGAAAACGGCCCGGGTCGTTTCGGCACGATGGGTACAGCACAAGTACTGGTACCGTTCTCGTAGAACCGGCAATACAAGAAACTAGCCGTGCAGGCTATGTAGGTCATTTAGCGTTACCCAGGGTGCACCAACTGGGAGGCGACCTACTTTTACATCCTGCTCATCGGGTGATGCGAAAACAGCTCGTTTTTTTGGGCCCTTGGTGCCCACGTTTCAATTAACGGCCCAAATTACAGATTTTACATCACCTGCTGCTCCAGTTCTGTAGCAAACTCATGTGACATCCTTCAAGAATTCACATCACATACATCAGAATGTCACATCATTCGTTTACAAATCTTGAGCACCAGGCGATGTGATATTCATAATTGTCTACAAAAGAACTCCTGAGCAGTGGGGGGTCATAAAAGTTAGCAGGTGTCGCATCACCTGGTGAGATAAATATCACATCGTCTCGTGAGCATGATGTCAAAATTTTCCTTTAAAGAAGTTCGCTTGGTGCTCAAGGTTTGTAGCAAACTGATGTAACATTCTACAAAAAGTCACATCACATAGTCAGGATGTCACATCATTTGCCCACAACTTTCTAAGATATGAGATATCCGAAATTGTTTACAAACGAAGCACTAGGGGCTCATAAAAGTTAGCAGGTGTCGCATCACCTGATGATAAAAGTGTCACATCACCTGATGAGAAAAATGTCACATCACCTGGTGAGCATGATGTCGCAATTTGCCTTTAAAGAGCTTCTAATCACCAGGGGCCCATAGGAATAAGCAGGTATCGCATCACGTTGTGAGCAAAAAGTCACGCCACCTAGTTAAAATAATGTCACATCATTTGCAGGGAATGCGATATCACTAATTTGGCCGCATAATTTGCCTAAAAATACATACTGAGCCTTTAAAAATTAGCAAAGTCACATCACCTGGTGAACAAAAAGTTACCCCAGCTCGTTGGCAAGATGTCACATCATTTGCTTACATTTTCTTCATCAGGTTATGGGATATTTGTAATTTGGTAGCATTATTTGTCTAAAAAATGATCTCGAGCACCATATATTTTATAAGTCTCTACGTACACGACTTAAGAAAGCTAAAATTTCGATTCTTTGCAGTTTTGACGCTACACGCTTTGCATTCAACGGAAACATTTTTTCAAAAATTTTAAATAAAAAAGCATCAAAATGCCGAAACCAACGCGCACAGTGAGGGAGCAAGCGAAAGTGGACTTGTCCAAAATACCGGTGAGCTAACCAAATAAGCACATACAAATTTCAACTAACAATTTACTTTTTTTAGGCACATGTAGATCGGGTAAATGTTAGCGGTTTACTGCGCACACATAACGACTATGTAATGAAAGCGGCCGAGGGTATTTTTAAAGCGACAAACTTTCAGGATGTTATGATTGAATCAATGAAGTAAACTACAAAATCCAATTACACAAATATACATAATCTGATAACTTTTTTTTTCATCTTTCAGCGCAAAGTCCTATCTACACGAATTGGGTATTTTTAAGGATGTGCGAGTACATATTGATGTAAGCAAAGGCGATAATGCATCACCAAATGGCTATGAAGTGACATTAAAGGGACAAGAACTATCGCGTCTCGTCGGATCTGTTGGCACTGAGGTTGGTCATAATGAGGGCTCTCTACGCACCGAATTGAGTATACCAAATTTGTTGGGTCGCGGTGAAAGTGTTTCGTTACATGGTTCCTATGCGACAACGCGTGCCAATGAATTGCAATTAAAATTTTGGAAATCATTTTTTCATACGCGTTTCGTGCGATATCGACCAGAGTGAGTTTCCCCTTAAAGCTTCACTTTCTGTCATCTATTGCCTTATTCTCTAACTTTTTTTACAGAGTCTCCTTCTCGCTATTTCGTCATGTGGATCGCATGGATTTGAGCTTATTTCAAAATTCTAACTTGGGTTTCCTTGCGGATTTCTCAGTGAATACACTCTTTCCCATAGAGGTAAGTTGATCACTTCAAATACAACATTCGTATAAAATTTCCCAATTTTTGCTTCTTTTTTTACAGCTCACCCACTCCATACAGTATGAGGCGTCAATACGACAGCTTTCCTTACTCGCAAAACAAGTGCCATTTGCCATACGCGAACATTGCGGTCCAAAATTGGCATCACTCCTACGTTATTCAGTTATATATGATCAACGTGATAATCCTATATTTCCCACCCAAGGCACTATGCTAAAATCAATTAATGAATATTGTGGTCTGGGTGGCAATGTAGCTTATATGAGTACGACAACGCATGCTGAACTAAATGTACCTTTATTTGCTGGTCTAGTTGCGTCAGTTTGTGGACGCGTTGGTATTATTAAAGAGACAAAAAATACAACAGTACTGCCGATTAGTAGTCTATTTTATTGTGGTGGACCATTAACGTTGCGTGGTTTTAAATATGGTGGTGCTGGACCGGTAGTAGAGGGTATATCAATCGGTGCGCAGGTATGTAAATTAGGTTAGTTAAAATTGTTGATAGATTTCCGCCTTGAAGTTCGCTCTTCAATGTCTTTGCTCATTTATGTGGAGCTCAGGGTGTTATTTCGCTAAATGAT
This sequence comes from Campiglossa producta, assembly GCA_964058755.1. Taxonomy (NCBI): domain Eukaryota; kingdom Metazoa; phylum Arthropoda; class Insecta; order Diptera; family Tephritidae; genus Campiglossa; species Campiglossa producta. The sequence continues at coordinate 16,631,849 of CAXKVI010000004.1, read as the reverse complement.
TTAATCGCATCGCAATCCTCCAGATTAGTAGGCGGGTGATGTCACATCCTTTAGACTAACCACGTGATGCAACATTTTGCAGGACGTCACATCAGCTTGCTGCAAATCTGCTAAATATATATGACCCTATCGCATCACCTGGGAACTGAGGTCACATCCTGGGATCTTTTTCTCACCAGGTGATGCAACTTTTTGTAGGATATCACATCAGCTTGCTGCTGTCTTACAAATATATGTGAGCACTAGCCGTTCACAAAAGGTCAAATCGCCTAATGGGAAAAATGTTGCACCACCTGGTGAGGCGAATGTCACATCAGCCCAATTCGAAAATTGCGAGGATTTTATAATTATTCTTCTTCCTAAAAAACTGGAGTACCTAATTTTTCCCCGGCAAACAAAAAATCGAAGGGAAATAATTGAAAGTTACAATAAGTTTTGAATAACTTTCTAATTTTCAGACTCAATGGTCAACCGGCTTTCACTTATGGGGACCATTGCCTTTTAATCATGTTTTCAAGGGTTTAGCTAACAACTTTAGAACGCATTTATTTTATAATTGTGGTGGTTTTAATTCCTTTACTACAGGTAGGTGTCATACTAAAAAACATTTATATTCAAAATACTAATCATCTTCTTTTTTTCTACCAGATAACATGCGTAGCGCTGTCGGTGTGGGTCTGGCATTTAAACTACAAGATCGCGCACGCATTGAATTGAACTATTGCATACCTGTGCGAAAATATGAGAGCGATAGACCAGAAAAAGGTTTCCAATTTGGTATTGGCTATGAATTTATCTAAGTTATTAACTCACAAAAATCGTGCTAGAATTAACAGAGCACAGCAGGAATGAGCGTAAAAGGTAGAAGCCTCATAGAGCAGTCAAAAACTACCACAAACACCAAACATCAGTCCTTATTTGTCATCGTCGATTCATGCATACAGTCACCTGTCGTTTGAGTTTTTCTTGTTGTTATTAGTCCATCATCAGTGACATTAAATGTTTAATATTTGTTATTACTATTATTATTATTATTATTATATAGTAAAATAAGTTAAATATTAGAAGCAAGTCGAGTCACATGTGTACAGATTGCATGTAAATGAACGAAATCGAGCTGTGTATATGAAACAGTGAGTCAATCGATATTCATGTGTGTTTTGCATTTCACTTTCAACCGTATTAGCTTGGTGTACCCGGCTCAATACACAATTTCACACGAAAGTGAATTACAAAACATGCCTGCGTATGAAATTAGGCGTGCAAATACTTAAACGATTACCGAAACTAATATTAAAATTGTATAAACAAATAAAATATTGCAAAAGAAATTCTTAAAATGAAGAGTGTATAACAAATTCTAACAGAAAATTGGTGTTGAATGGAGAATAAGGAACGCAGTCTATGGGTCCGTGTCAAATAGATAGAAAAGTACTACGCCATTAATTAAAACAATGCATAAAAACAAATTGTGGTGTGCTGCCCTCAATTGCAGAATTTGAATCGGGGAATTTGAAAAACCACTGCCGAGGAGTGACTACGTTTAGAAAAACTTTTATTTTTATTTAATTATTTTTATTTTTTTGTGTTACTTTTTCGGGATAAGAACCCGGAATCTCTGCTGTGATATGCCGAGCACACTACCTTATTCAAAAAGTTCCTACGCATTTATAAACCGGCTGTACTATTTCGGTAGCCATTTTGCAACACGATGCGGGCTCGGTTCGCGGCTAAGAGCAACATTTTTTTTAATTTTTTTTTTTTTTTTTTAATTTTGTTTTAGTTTGTTATTTATTTTGTTTTGAGTTTTTATTTCTTATTATTTATTTCTTTCTTCAAACTGGCTCTAGGTCAATAAATTAAACACGTTGTTGTTTTTTCCAATATATTTCGATCTCCAACGGAGATCGTCTTCTGGGACTACAATCATCGCAATCTTTCTTGTAGTTCAGTCTCTTGTTCTCGACCGTGTCTATTATGTGGAGCATCTGCAAAGTGAATCGTTTGTTGTATTGTTGTTCTTCTTGTAGTATGCTCACCGCGTCAAAGTCTGGTTTAAGCCCGCTCTCCGCACAGTGGGCCGCAAGTGCTGTTTTATGCGTGTTACTTGATTGTAAACATTGGATGTCGGATCGGTGCCCTGCTTTTCGTGTTTTTAACTTGTTTTTCGTTGTACCAACATATTCTTTCGTGCATTTGTTATCTCCATCTCCTGCACATGGTATTTTGTATACAACATTATTTTTCTCTATCGTTTCCAACTTGCTTTTCATATTCTTGAAAAATATTTGATTTGTGTACGCCGGTTTGTGTGCTATTCCGATTTTTTCCTTATCATAAATATTTGAGCACTGTAATCTTTCGGAAAAGCCAGGTATATATACAATAGATTTGTATGTGATCGGTTTTTTACCTTCGATGTTAGGTTTGGTACTGCTATTATGCGTGTTCATCAACTTACGTATAACTCCTGACGGGAAATCGTTCATCTTTAGAATGTACTCGATACGTTTTTTATTCTCCGAGTGAAAAATTGGATCGCTAGTATCTAATACTCGCCGGATAAAATTTTCTATTCGCTGTATTAAAAATCATATTCTTCGGATGTTTAGAAAAGTAATTTATAATACGTCCTGAAGACGTAGGTTTTTGGTACCAATCTACTTTAATTTTATTGTTGATTTTACATACCAAGGAATCTAAAAATGGTAATTTACCATCGTTTTCCAACTCCATCGTAAATTGCATATCCTGTTTTATGAATTTAGCACATCTAAGGTTTCGTCCAGTTTATCTTTCTTTACAAATGCAAACACATCGTCTACATATTTACTAAGTAGTCTCGTGTTGTTTACTACTTTTCCTAAAATTTCCATTACAATGTCGGCGACGATCGCTGAAGCCGGAGATCCCATTGGAAGACCATTTAATTGCGTATATATTCGTTCCTCATACTTAAAATACCGATTTTCATTTACAGATTCCAAGAAAAGTTTTTAATTTTTTTTTTATATGTATTTTGATAAATTTTTTATTTTGTTTTCACTTTTTTTGTTTTGTTTTTTTTTTTTTCTGTTTTATTTTTTATATTGTTTTAGATTTCCATTGTTTGTTATAGCTTTTTTATGTTGTTTTATTTTTTTTTATTATTTTGGTTTTGTTTAATTTTTTTTATTTTAAGTTTCATATATTTTTTATTGTTTTCATTTTTTTTTTTAATTTTTTTTTTAATTTTGCTTAAGCCAAAAACAATTTTTTACTGTATTTCTTATTGTTTTTATTTATTAATAACAATTTTTCAATTACCCGACATAGCTTTTCCTATACATAGATCCATTTCGGAAGCTGCCGGAGTCTAATCAGGAAAACTTTGGCACGCTCAAAACGATAGTTTGTCAGCTAAACGTCTACTTATATAATTTTTTTTAATAATTAAACACAGTAATAATTTTGGCCTCGGTTCGATCACCATTATGATTATTTTATATTTTTCATACAATAATATGCATTATATTTTTATTTTTTTTTTTATTTCTTAATATAATTTTTTTGGTTTTTATTTAAGTTTTTTTTTTTGTTTTAATTTGATTTTTTTTTAATCTTTTTTATAAATTTTTTTTTTAATTTTAATTTTTTAACTCTTTTTAATTTTTAATTTTTTTTTTTTCTTTTTTAATTTTGACATTTCGAAATTTGTTCATATTATGCCGTACCGCATAGACCTTGAATTCAAAAAAAAATAGTTCTATAAAAAAGTGTAAATCCCGGATGAGTAGGTCAACGCAAGCATGGTATTTCGCTTGGAACCTGTGGAGTGAAAAGGATTATTTTCTATAGCCCATCGTGTTCAGGGAAAACGCCTTTAATAAGCAAATCTCCATTGAACATTAATAGGGCAAGATACTCAAATAAATGAATTAATAATTTAAAAACTTCCAGCCTTCAGCGCGATTCGAACCGACGATCGCGCAGTACATCCAAGCAAAATTGTCATCGCTTAGACGTATTCAGCTATTTGCTCATATCTCAACAAAGTGGCAGATAAACCATTTGATAGACTTGAGCGTGTGTGTGTTGCTGTGTTTCGTCCGTTCACAATGATATTTTGCTCTTTATTTCAATAGTCGATTGTGAACTGTGTTTGTGAGTGTAATGGGTAAGCCACAATAAGCACGAACTTTGTGTGTGCATACATGAGTTGAGAAGACAAATTGTTGGCAATAAAAAGTAAAATATAAAAGCAGCGAAACAGCGCATATCGAAGTTTAAGTGAAGCGTCGTTCTTTTTTAAAGTATTTGAAAGAATGCCCTTTCACAAATTTGACTGGAGAATGGCCTATATTAGCCGAAAATGTATTGAGTTTTCGTTGAGATAGATGGTTTTTTATACATATTTTTAAATTTATTTTAGTATTTTATTTTATTTCATCTTTTTTACTTTTTTTTTAATTTAACTTATTTAATTGTATTTTGTTTTATTTTTTAATTTTTTATTGTTTTTTTATATATTTTATTTTTTTTTTGTTTTTTTTTTATATTTTTTTTTGTTTTTTAATTTTTTTTTTAAATTTATTTTGTTTTATTTATTTCCTTTTTTCTGTTATTTTTTTATGAATTTTAATTTTCATTTTTTATTGTTTTTATGATTTTTTTTTTTATTTTTTTTAATTTTTTCACCTTTTTTATTTTATTTTATTTCATTTTAATTTGTTTTTGTAACTTGAAACGAAATATTCTTGTAGACATATTTTTATATCCAGACTATCTCTAAAACGAGTCAATCAATTTGGATGAAATTTGGTATGTAGATATTGTACAGTTTGTACTACATTCTATAAATCTCTCCCACTTAAAGCGGGCTACTCACCTGCCAAGAAATGCCTCAAGAAAAAACGAGCATACATTTCTTGTGCTTGGTCAAGAAATTTTGACGTTTACCACATTTTCCATTTTATTGCAGATTACTATTATAAAATAATATATGCGAGCATATTTATTTCTTGAGGTAAACCGTCGTTGCCAACCATCGAAAATTGTAGTATTTTTTCTTATGAGCTGAGCTCAAGCAAATTTGACGTGTGAAAACATTTCTTGAGCGTTTTTTATATGGAGTTTGACATTTCTTGGCAGGTGAGTAGCCCGCTTAAGCGTGGTGCGTAGAAGGTTGTTACAGGGTTGCCACCTATTTGTGCTTTTTAAGAATTGAGTGAGATATGCGAGTATGGGTACCAAGCGAAAACCATTTTACGTGGTTATTCAACAAACATATTTCTAGGTAGTATTTTTATCTAGGGTTGCCATCTAATTGAAATACATTAATTTATCGACATATTCGTTATTATCTCGAAAACGAACTGACCTATTTGGAAGAACTTTTTAGCATATCATCATCATTTATTGGCGCTTAACCGCCTAAGCGATTTTGGCCGTTGCATATCAAAGCATATGTATGTACATATGTAATTTTAAACCTTTCAAGCTCTTCCACCTAAACCTGGCCAGAAGTTTTCACAGGGTTGCCACCTTTTAAAAAATTTTGGTAATTGAGTGAAATATGCCAATATGGTTATCAAACGAAAGGTATATATTTTAGGTCGTATTCCAACAAAAAAAAACCCAGGGTTGCCACATAGGATTACGACCTATTCATATTTAAAAAGTGTTTGCTATCCGTTATTATTTCGAAAACGACTGGCATTTTAGACGATCTTTCCAAAATATATAATATGCTACATTTCAGGTTTTACCGTGACAACTAGATTTTTACAGGGTTGCCAACTAAGTGATTCTATGAAATTTTGTATAATTGTAAGGCGCCCAAGTTCAATGCTTTCTTTATCTCAAGGAACTCAATTTCCCCAATAGAAGTAATAGTTTCCTAAAAAAGTTTTCCTTCGCCATCATTTAGAACAAAGCTGTTCTTAGGAAAATAGCCCGTTCAAAATAGACATAAATATAGTGGCTTAATAAGAATAATTCCCACAGGGCCAAATTTTGGTAGAGAGCTTAAGTTCGCCGGCGGAAAGAAATCTTCAAAAGTTCCCATCGATCTAATTTGTGCTAAAAAATTTATTCGAGGTCAAAGTTCAAAATTTTAGGTTTCTTGGTTTCTGAGATATAGCGATTGTAGAATTAGTTCTGGAAATTATATGAAAATATAGCCACGTATGATCTTTTAAGGATTACCCTCGAAAACTTTAGTTTTTTTATCAGGAGCTTAGGCTCACCCCCAGGAAGAAAACGGAAAAAGTCGCAATCGATCCCATTTGTGCTAAAAAAAAGTTATTCGGGGACAAAGGTGGAGGAAAATCCAAATTTGAGGGTTTTTTGATTTTTCTCGCCTTATGTCCCCGAATAACTTTTTTAGCAACAAAATGCCAGAGAATGTAGAGAATTTCCAGGTCTAAAACTTGGTCCGAACTAATTTTTCGAAAAAACTTACTGTTTTCGAGAAAAGTCCAAAAATCCAAAATTTTGGACCTTCGATCCCGAATAATTTTTTAGCACACATGGGATCGATGGGGACTTTTGAAGTTTTCTTTCCGACGGCGAACCTTCTCGTCATTTACTAATTTAAGATTGAGAAAAATATTTTTCTGCGTGAAACCATGCAAAAAAAAGTTAAAAGTATAAAAAAAAATTCCAAATATTGGATGCCCTGGATATAAATTTTACCTTTAATCCATACTCGCGCCAAAAGCACGCCGTCCAGAGTTCAGCTCTAAAAAAGCCAATGAACTTTAGACAAAAGCACTATTGAAAAAGCGGCAAAAAGGCAACTGAAGTTTGTTATTGTTACAGAAGTACAATTTTTCAACTGCAACAACTTTAAAAATGCTGGAAGCGAAATAACGAATGAGGAGCGGCGGCGATACGTTGTAGAAAGGCCAGTGTAAAAAAGATCATAAAACTCAATTGGAGTTAAGTACATACAGCAAGCGGATTGCATAGCTAATGGGCAAACTTTTCGGTATTGCATTTCACAATCAAAAAAAATAAAGAAAATTGTTAAAATGGGAATTCGAAAGTAAATAGAGATTGCATTGTGCTCGTTCAACAGCAGCAGCAATAGGAATATCAACGAGTCTGGAGTAATGGCAGTCAATTCAATTGAATCCAATTTATTTTGCTGCTCACGATAATTTTTTTTTTTTTAATATTGAGCAAGATGTGCCAATATGGGTATCTAAGGAAAGGTATTTTCCGCCGTATACCAACGAAAATATTTTCAGTCAAGGTTGCCGCATTTTATTTATTCGACCAATAACTATCTCGGGATCTGGTGAAGCGATTACAATCAAATTTGGCATATAGATAGTATGTTTCATTCTAAGACTTTCTTGGAACGATTTACAGGGTTGCCACTTATCTTAACTTTTTGTTTAAATATTGAATAAGACATGTCAATATTGGTTTTGACACGAAGGGTATTATCCGTCGTATACCAACAAAGATATTTTAAGGCAGGGTTGCCACCTAACCCCATTTTAATTATTTTCCCTCGCATATCGAGCAATATCTTGGGAACGGCTCAAGCGATTACAGAGGTGCCACCTATCTCATTTTTGGAAATAATAAACAAGTCATGTCAATATGGGTATCAAATGAAATGTATTTTCGGTCGTATGCCAATGAAGATTTTTTCAGGCAAGATTGCCACCAATTATTATTATTTATTTCTACTTTCCCGGGAACCTACTGACTTTGGAGCCGTTTTCAGGGTTGCCATCTATTTTTATTTTTATTAAATATGGATAGCACACGGTTAAAAATTTAAACCAAAATTTTAACTTTTTTGGACTACATATATGACCAAGCCAAATTTCGTTTCAAATTCAATCTAGACCAGTTTTCAAGAAAATTTGCATAATTTTAAACCAAAAATGTTTTAACAATTTCTTAAAGATAAGAAAAATGTTTTCTCCATTGGCGGGAGTTCGAACCAAGACTCCCCGCATCATGCTCTACCACTGAGCTACATCGCACACATAAATGTTGTTGGCAAAACTCAATCTTGAATAAGCTTTCAAAAATAAATTTTAGTTTTCAAACCGAAAAGTTTTAATTTTAAACCGAAAAGTTTTAATTTTCAAACCAAAAAGTTTTAATTTTAAACCGAAAAGTTTTAATTTTCAAACCAAAAAGTTTTAGTTTTAAAAAGAAAAGTTTTAAGAATAAAATAAAATTTAAAAAATTTTTAAAAAATCGCTTCAACTTTAAGACGGGTTAAAAATTTAGGCTAACTTTTTAAACCGTGTATACCGTTGGCCGAGCAACTCTCGGTATATTATGTATACTAGCTGATCCGGTGGACGGAAAATGTATCGATTTGCCTGCATCACTATCCCTAACCTTAACCATATCTCTATCCTTAACCCTATTCCTACCTATATATATTTTTGAAGCTAGGGTAGGTAAGTACAAAGGGAGAGAACTGCTCTCTGCACCACATTAACATAAATGTCAATTTTAACAGCAAAAAAATGATAAATGGTACATAATTAAAATAATGGCGACATCAACATTGGCAATGCAAAAAAAAAATAAAAAAAATAAAAATCACGAAAAACTGGTATTTTTGCTCTTGAATACGGCGCGGATGTAAATATGTTAAAATTTCTTGCCGAATCCAGAGTTTGTGATTATATTATATTTTTTTGAATTATTTTCATTTCGCCCATTTAAGTGGACGCGCTTCAATAAGTCAGCTCAGCGAACAAATAGAAAAAAAAAAATACTTAAAAAAAGCCTCCAGCTTTGATAACACTGTACAACAAAATAGAAGTTTTTGAAAATACCACCGGGTTTCTTTGACGGTCTAGGGTGTGCTGTATCCGATTATGAAGTCAGATTTTTCGGGTCACCCTAGGTTTGGGAAGGAAAGGGAAGCTCGGCTAAAAATCTCGTTAGAGGTTATGATGACCTGTTGGTATATCGCCGCCATTACAAAAAAAAAAAAAAAAAAAAAAAAAAAAAAAAAAAATTTGGCGGCATACAGATGTTCCATAGTGCAAAAATTGGGGTAAAGGGAGTTATTAAGAAACAAAATTTTTTAAATAAAAAAAAATTATAATTTTTTACTACAACCGAAATCTGAACAAACTACTGTCGGGGAGAAAAATCTAGGGTGACCCGAAAAATCTGATTTCAGATTCGGATTTAGCACACCCAAAAGCTTTAGAAACCGAGGAGAAACCCTCTGGGATTATTTTGGTGTTGTACAGTGTAATTAAAGCTTGTATGGTTAAAGCATTTTGTTGTAGTAGTTAGGTAAGTATGTTTAAGAAACTTTTTTCTCAAGCGCCGCTTCTTCTTAACCGGTTCATTATTTACCTTTTTCGACATATCTCGGCAAACTAATAAAAAAAAAAACAAGCTTTTGCACTTTGAATACAGAGTAGCGATTCGACAAAAGAACATGTATACCTTTTTGTATGACCACTTAGCGTGCACAGTGCATGCAGCAGGTAAAAATGTCCGCAAACATATACGGGAGGACTAACAAAAGTTCGCTTAGTTGGTGGCTCATTAATAAGCTGCCTCTCGTCACTAATAGAGATATCTCACAAAAACTGCCCCAAGGTCAATAGGTTCCCGAGATGCGAAGAAATAACAAAATAGGTGGCAACCCTGACTGAAAATATCTTTGTTGGTATAAAAATTACTTTGATTTGATACCTATAACGGCAGTTTTGTACAATATTTAAAAAAAAAGGTACCCGGCAACCCTGACAAGTGTCAACACCAAAGTAGAAAGTCTTAGAATTAATTAGACTAGCTAGATACCAAAATTGATCAAAATTGCTTCACCCGTTCCCAAGATATTGGTCGATATACCGAGTAAAGAAAATGAGGTTAGGTGGCAACCCTTCCTCAAAAAATCTGTTTTGGCATACGACCGAAGATACCTTTCATTTGATACCCATATTGGCATACCTGTGTAGCTCAATATAAAATAAATGAGATAGCTGGCAACCCTGTTAACCGCACGAAGTGGCAACACCCAAGTTTTAGAATAATGCAAACTATCTACATATACACACGAAAGTTTTCATTTCCGTCCCATTCCATTTTTATACCCAGCTGTACTTGTACACAGGGTATTATAACTTTGTTAGGATAACGGTTGGTTGTACAGGTATAAAGGAATCGAGATAGATATAGACTTCCATATATCAATATGATCAGGATCGAAAAAAAATTTGATTGAGCCATGTCCGTCCGTCTGTCCGTTAACACGATAACTTGAGCAAATAATGAGATATCTTCACCAAATTTGGCATGCTTACTTATTTGGGTTCAGAATAGATTGCTATTGAAAATGGGTAAAATCGGACCATAACCACGCCCCTTTTTCGATATCGAAAATTTCGAAAAACGTATAAAATGGGTTAATTCAATATTAGAAGCAGCTACAATGATAAAATTTGCAATATGTATTGATTTAGATGTTCTAAGGCCGATTTTATAAAAATTTTTGAAAAGGGGGCGTGGTACCGCCCACGTATCTTTGAAGAAATTTTAAAATTTTGACTCTTAATAACTTCAGAACAGTTTATGCTAGTATAACGAAATTTCGTAGAGGACATACTATTGTTGTGGTAAATTCAGCTATAGAAAATAAACGAAATCGCTTCGCGACCACGCCTACTTTTTCATAAAAGTTATATTGAAAGGAGGTGGAAATATTGAAAAGTCCATATCTAATTAACTGATTTCGCTATAATAATATAATTTGGTACATACATCAACTTTCATATTCTTTACATAATTTTTTCAAAATTTTGGAAAGTGGGCGTGGCACCGCCCACTTATGAGTCAAGCAATTTTTAAATTCGACTGCTAACAACTTCAGAACGGTGTGAGATAGATTTACGAAACTAGGTACCAGGCATGTTATGTTTATGTAGAGTACTACCACAGAAAATAAGAAAAATCGGTGAACGATCACGCCCCGATGTAATGTTCGGTTTCACCCGAACTTAGACTTCCTTACTTGTTTTCTATTCAAATTTAGCTCTCCAAAAAAAAACTGCATCGCGGACTAAGAAGTTCACTTCAAAAAATTACATTAGTCAAAAGAGCGAAAACAATATTTTCAGATCCAGAAAGCGAACTTTTGTTAGTCCCCTCAAATATCGGCTTATTTCGCCGCTGTTACGGGTTTTTACAGCATGTCAGTTGGAATATGTAGTTGTATTTATAACAATACTAAGGTGGGTCGTGTCGCAAAAACTTAATGGATTTGACAGCACTAACAAGGGCTATTTCGCTCGATGTTGTTAAATGCTAAAAAATGCTGTCAGAGATATTGAAAACTTTAATTCTAAGCTTAAAATAGCATATACCATGCACTAGCTCCACAGTATATACATTTCCGAACTAGTCCTGTATTTTCGTTTCGGCACCCCCGCACATATTTCAAAACTAAAAAAATAAAAATTCGATCCACCCTAATACTGGTATGCATTTTTATGGTGGCGGCGTTCATGATGACGACCATAGCATATCTCCGTACCACGTCACGCCGAGTACCAGTAGTTCAAGCCATTGTTAAGCTGTATTGTGTTTGATAACCAGTTTTTGATGATTTTGTTTTGTGTCTGGCCTTTTATGTATGTATATTTGTTTTATATTAGTTTTACTCTCTGTTTTTTTTTTAATTTCATTTTGCCTTTTCCCTAACTTCTTTAGTTACTTATTTTTTATTTTTTTGTTAACCATTTCATTTTGTTGTTTACTTGTTTTGAAATTTCTTGGAATTCATTGCTGCCATCACAGTAAAACAGAGCAGCGCTGAATAAGTTTATTTTTTTTAGTGGCTTATCTTCATATAGTTACCATTGAAGTTTTGTTAATGTTTTCGGTATAAACTGGACTTGAAAGGGATGTCACGCATTAAGCAAATCAACATGACTTTTTTCCACGAAATAAAAGATTTAAGAGCTAAAAGCTGTACATTTATAGTACAATCAGAGTCTCTTATGTAAATACTTGGAAGGAAAATATTAAACCAAATGGCTTTTTAAATGGTGCATGGATCTCACAATACCAACCATGTTAAATATGCAGTTCATGGTTATTAATTAGTTTCAGCACGTTTAAGTAGATTTAGACTGTTTTAAAAGTTATTCAGCGCATTTAAACGCAATTCAGTACCCTTTAAATGTAATTCAGCGCACAATAAATGTTATTTAGCGGGTTCAAAATCATATTCAGTGCACTTAAATGCAATTCTACTACTAATGGCGGCGATATACCAACAGGTTATCATAACCTCTAACGAGATTTTTGCCGAGCTTCTCTTTCCAACTTGTGGTGTGTTGCTTTTAAGTTTTAATACAAGTTGGCGGGAGCTACAGTTTTTATTTTTCAGCGCACAATAAATGTTATTTAGCGGGCTCAAACTGTATTCAGCGCACTTAACTGGAATTCAGCGCACAATAAATGTTAATTAGCGGGTTCAAAATTATATTCAGTGCGCTTAAATGTTATTCAGCGCATCATAAATGTTACTTAGCCGGTTCAAAACTATATTCAGCGCACTTTAACTCAATTGAGCACATAATCAATCTTATTAAACGGGCTCAAGATCATATTCAGCGCACCATAAATGCAATTCAGCGCATAATAAATGTTATTTAGCGAGCTCAAACTGTATTCAGCGCACTTAATTGGAACTTAGCGCACAATAAATGTTAATTAGCGGGCTCAAAACTATATTCAGCACACTTAAATTTAATTCAGCGTATAATAAAAGTAATTAGCGGACTCAAAATGATATTCAGCACTGTTATACTATATTCAGCGCTTTTAAAGTTCAAAGCAACATTCGAAAAATGAAGTTAGTTTGATCGGCATTTGTGTATAAGCGATTCAGCGAACATTAACACAGGCATTTACAAAATATACTTTTTTGTTGCCAAAAAAGAGTTGAATTGGGGTTATCTTGAAAATATTCAGCTAAGTTTAATATAATTCAGCGCAAAGGAAAATTATTTAACTAACTACGCTTGCAACTGGAAGCACATTAAAGCTAATTTTCGGCATGTTCAGCACATTTAAATTAAATTCAGCGATCATTTTATCTACTGATTCAATACGTACTTATTTTGCAATATAATAAAAGTTTTTCCTTTCCTGTTTTTCAATTCAGCTCTTAGAAAATGTTAGAAATCGATTTCACTTTCCAAAATGAGTACATTAAAGGTGATTTAAAGCGTATTCAGCACAGCGTTATATTATTCAGCAGTCTTAAAAATGTATACATCTCAATAACTTGAAAAGAAAATTTTGGAAATCAGCTGAGCTTTCAAGCCTGAATACATGAATGGTGACTTGAAGCCTTTTCAGCACAACTTTGTTATTCAGCAGACTTTAAAATGTGCTCATCTTATAAATAAGAAAAGGCAATTTTGGAAATCGACTGGGCTTTCAAACCTGAGTACTTGAATGGTGACTTAAAGCATATTCATCACAACTTGATGCTATTCAGCAGACTTAAAAATTAGTAAATCTCAATAATTAGAAAAGAAAATTTTGGTAATGGACTAAGTGTATTCAGCGCATTTGTATGCTATTGAGCAGACTTTAAAATGTGCACATCTCGAAAATTAAAAAAGAAATTTTGGAAATCGACTGACCCTTCAAACCTAATAACATGAAGGGCTATTGAACGCATATTCAGCTCAGATTTATTTTATTTAGCAGACTAAAAAATGGTACACCGGAATAATTTGAAAAGGAAATTTCGGAAATCGAATGAGCTTCCAAACTTGAGTACATGAATGGTGATTTTAAGTGTATTCAGCACAACTTTATGTTATTCAGCAGACTTAAAAATATGTTTATCTCAATAATTAGAAAGGGAAATTTTGAAAATCGACTTCGTTTTCAAACTTTAGTACATTAGAATGGTGATTTTCTTAAGTGTATTCAGCACAACTTTATGTTATTCAGCAAGCTTAAAAATGTATATATCTCAATATTAATCAAACCTGAAAACATGAATGGTGATTTTAAGCGTATTCAGCACAACTTTATGTTATTCAGCTGACTTGAAAATATGTCCATCTCAATAATTACTTAAAGTAATAAAAAAAATGTGAATTTCAAACCCATTCAGCTTTCTTTTTTCGGCCAATTAAGTTCTTTTATGTTCATTTTTTTAGCTTAATTACGCTAGTAACCAACTCATTTTTAAGCGATTTAGTGAAAGCATGCACAATTAAGTATAAGTTATAAAGAATCTCAATTAGCGAGAATTTTTGTGAAAGGCATGCAATTTCTTTCAGAAGTTCAAAATTACTTTCACAATGGCTTCTTTGCTTTATCGAAAATATCTCAAAAATAATTTTGAAAGTCATATTAAATGAAATGTATGAGGGCATTTAAAAATCGATTTAAACCAACAATAAGTCTGAAATTATTCTGCATTAATATACACACAAACCTCATACATACATATTTGTAATTGACGTCAAACTATTGACATGACGGTAGTTATGTATAACTTTCATGAGTTTGAAACTTTAAATCGCTTTGGGAACTTTTTAATGAAATTTTCATAATGAATGCAGTTTTTTTGGAAAAAAAAGTTACATAGCCCTTGAATTGAGTTATTTCTACTTTGAGTTTGGCTGCTTTGGCATTTGGGGAAGTTTCAATGTAAGCACAATAATTACATATGTAAATTTTTATGCAAAACCAGCTTTATAAAAATATGGATAATAATGAACCAATTGTGGGCGTTGACAATGACGTGGATAGTGTATGTGAGCTATTCACATATCTACATATAAATTAAGTTGGCAGCAATTCAAAATTTTTTCCTCCAACCATTTACATACACAAAACATAGGAAAAGGTAGTTGGCGTGAGTGCAATTACATTCAATTTAGATGAATGAATTGAATAAAATGAGATGTGAGAGATAAAGATCAGCAGTAGCGTGTGTGAAGAGTATAATATTCGCTTGGTTTTGTATACAAGTGGGTTTTTGTTAAAGTAGAAGCTAAGCATGTGTGAAACATTTTCATTTTGTAGCTATCACTGCTATGCAATTCAGCGCAGCTTTATAGTTGCTGAATGAGTTTTTTTTTAAGATTATAAGCAATGGTTGATGTTGTGAAGCAGCTGAATATTATTGAGTGGATTGAAAGTTTAAAGAACAAAAATAAAAAACATGTCCAAGTTATTTGTATGCTGTACTTATCATTCATAAGCAATTCAGCGCGACTTTAATGCTGCTGAACAGCTTTTTTTTGCGAGTATAAGCAATGGTTGCAATTCTAATATGATTCAGCGGCGCTGATTATTATTAAGTGCATAAGATGTTTAAGAGGGCTAAAGATGAAACTAACCGAAGCTCGTTTAGTAGCGTGAATACTATTCGTAACCAATTCAGCGCTGGTTTTATGCTACTAAATAGCACTTTTGGGGTCCATGTAGTGGTGTATGTATATTACTTTGTAACAAAAACAACAACAACTATATGCAATTCAGCGTGGCTATAATGTTGCTGAATATTTTTTTGGCGATTTAAAGCAATGGCTGAAGTTTTGAAGTAATTCAGCGGCGCTTAATATTAACTACTGAGTGCATTAGACGTTCAAAGGGTGTAAAAATAAAGCGAACCTAAGTTATTTTGGTGACGTACTTAACATGCGTATGCAATTCAGCGCTGGTTTTATATTGCTGAGTAGCATTTTATGAATTCCTTGTAATGGTTTAGGCAACTTAGTAATAATTTTACTTTCTAAGCAACAAAAACAACAACAACAATAAAAAAGACCATTCCTGTGTAATTCAGCGCGATTTTTTGTTGCTGAATAACCTTTGTTGAGATTTTGAAGTAATTCAGCGGCGCCTAGTACTATTAAGTGTATATGTCGTTTAACAGGCATAAAGATAAAACTATCCTAAGCTCGTTTTATACCGAACTTATTGTACGTATGCAATTCAGCGCTGGTTTGAATAGAATTTTTTGCACTCCCTGTAATGGTTTAGGCAATTTAGTAACACTACAGCTCTCCGAACAATAAAACCAACAACAAAAATTAAGGGAAATCGACACTTGATATGTAATTCAGCGCGAGTTTTTGTTGCTGAATATGTTATTTTAAATGGAATGTATGAGAAAACGTAAAAAATGGCTGCGTGGCACACAAGACGAATAATTCAGCTTCTCAAAAACCAATTCGGCGAAAGTTTACTTGAATTTCAACGATTACTGCACAGTAGAATATAGTTCAGCATAGCTGAATAAGGTTTGAAAAAGCTGAATAGAGTTTAAAATAGCTGAATAGAGTTCAGCATAGCCGAATCAACCCTCACACAACCCAGGTGAATATGATTTAGGCTAAGTTAAACATTTTTATGTAAAACTAGCATTGCTCTCAACTTTAATACTATACAAAATGATTAAAGAAATATTCTAAATCAATTCAGCTGTGCTAAGTGATTATCATTTGTTAATTATAACGAATTCATGATTCTGCTGAATTAGGAAATAATAATAGAAAAAATATAATTTCACGTAAAGAAGTTCTAGGAAAATGTAAGCCAACGAGTAGACATCATATTCAGCAACAATAGCGTCAATTCAACAAAAGTTGAATGTGAATGAAAGCAAAACATTCAAGAAGACGCCACCAGCTAACGACAAAGCGAGTAAATATAAAACATTTCACTACAATACTGCCACTTTAGCTGAACAAACCAGCAAAACATGCTGTAATTTTCCACGTCAGTATTAGGCAAAGAAAAAATTAATAAAAGTGGAAAATGTTCCCAAACAAAATACTGCACTTGAAAGGATAGCAAAAAAAAAAAAATAAAGAGTAAATATTTATTAAAAAACAACGCCTACACGCCTAGAAATATGCTACAAGTTACTTTAACCAGAATAAGGAGGAATGAATAAAAAAAAAATATTTCTATTTCAGATTGCAGGAAATTTTTTCCTTTCAACGCACACTCTTCTTAACCTTATGTGAAGCTTGTTAAGCAAACTTTGGTGAAGATATCACGTTTCTTTATTCTACTACTTATTATATACATACGAATACAGGCACTTATGTACGTACTTATGAGCTAAGCTGAATGCTTACGCATTTACTGTCAAAGGATAAAATGCACGTAAAGGAATTTTCATAAGAAGATTGTATAGCAAATATGATAAATTAAATGGGTTGGTTAAAAGTTGAGTGGCAGTTGACATGAGTGCAACAAGAAGTTCTAGGTGTGTAATTTAATGAATTATACAAAGCGAGTGAGATGGAAATTATGAAACGATATGAAGTCATGAGTATGCATACGATAAGAGCCAACACAATGCGAAGGGTGAGAAATTCATTTACGCTGGAGTGAACACTCAGACGAAAAACGCTATATAATTAAATACCATCATACTTGATCTTCCAACTTTATAAACAATGTTGTTTTAACTATGAAATACTTTGAATTAAAATTGACAATTTTGATTTAAAAATGTATTTTCCATTCAAAGTTGGAACGATCTTATATTAAGGTTTTGCAATTTTGGTTAACCATTGAGCAATCTTAGATCAAGCATAAAACAATATAAATTCAAAATTGTACATATTCCAATTCCATTATAAAATCATCCTGCTAGCATTAAGAATGCTCTACCTTAAGCGGAATTCATGACGGTTTATGCTTGATTTAAGATTGCTTATGCTTGATTTTACAACTTTTTTTTTTCAAGTAAACTTTATAAGAAAAAAGCAAGCAGGTAAAAGTTGACGGGGTTCCTGTGGGTTTTTGTATGCACAGCTTGCACTCTTTGCAATTCAGCATTTGTTTGATTCAGCTAAATGTCGTTCTTTCCCAGCAATTCAGTTTAGAACTTAACTTGGAAACTGTGATTGACTATGAATGGCTGCGATTCAGCGCAGGTTTATTACTGCTGAATATAGAAAAGGCAAATACTTTTAAGTCGGCAGGGTTTCTGTTGGTTTTTGTGAGCACAGGCAGGCTTTCAATGCAATTCAGCGCTTTTAAGCTCAGCTGAATTTCATGTTTTGGATCAATTCATCTAAATCTGACTTCGAACCTAAGATTTAATACGTAAAGATACGATTCAGCGCAGGTTAATTGCTGCTGATTATGATTTTTTAGTTAAAAATAGGAATTTATGACCAGTTATAGCATCTTTTTGAATAGACTATGATTGACTGGGGTTATGCTACATGTAACTTAAAATACCATTCATATATCCCGGAAATATTCGATTGATTGAAACAAAGTTGTGAATTCAAAACTTCTATTCAGCTCGATTTAAATACCGCTGAATATCGGTTCTTCTGTTTACGAAGAGGATTTTTTGTCTTTTGGACTAATTCAGCTAATCATACACTCCTCAATATATATATATATATGTAATACAGCTGCAAGCAGACTATATTAGACTAATTGTATATTGTCTGAAGGGCATTGCAACAATTGGAAAACTTTTTGAGGGTTAATTTGAAGCTATTCAGCTCTTTATAGGCTGTTCAGCCTATCGAATAAATTAAAACTAGTTTTAACTATTTTTAAGCAAGTTAGGAGCTATTCAGTTTACCTTAGAGTAAATAAAAACAAGTTTAGACTTAATCAGCTCAGCTGAATATGTACTATATAAGGTAACTGGGCATTGCAACAATTAGAAACCTGATTAAGGGCTGATTTCATGCTATTCAGCGCTGGCAAAGCTTTATTTGGTATTAATTTTTAAACTATTCTCTTTAGAAAAGGTAAACAAAGTCAAAAAATAATTCAGCGCATTTTAACTGTAATTCAGCAAAGCTGAATATACCCATTTATGTAATGAAAAGGCTAATTTATATGTATGTTAGCAAGAAAAGCAAGCGAAAGGCGAATAAAAAGTTTCAAAACATGTCGGCTCCTAAAATTACTTTTTTTTCCTTTTCTCATGCTACTTCGAGTACCTTCCTTGAGTAGTTTGCCAAAAACGAAATTAAATGTTGCATATTTTAAGGCTACAAGCCAGCTGATTGACCTGGTTTTATTTTATGACATTCATGACGCTTAAGGTTGGTTTTTCTCTTATTTATATTTTTTCTTCAACGATTTGTTCGTATGATGTACTTTTCTCTCTCAAGTTCGCTTTGGTTTGGGCTGGGCAAAGTTATATGTAAGTTGAAATGTTAGAAAATGTTGATATCAATACTAGGTGACATTTTTAGGTGTGACAAGTGGCTAAAAGTGCGAGTATAAGTATGAGTTACTTGTGCGTGCTAAAGTACATGTTCGCCTTATGATATCTGTAAAAAAAAAAAATTACGAATGACTTTTGTCCTCGCGCTGTTATTCTACTTCCAAGTGCTTATAGTATTTCTGTGACACTCAACCGCATTGCCGTTAGCAGTACCCTTGGATTTGGCTGTTGTCCAAAATATGATTGCATGACTTTTTGGAAAATGTAAATTTCTTTAATGCTTTAGGTAGTTTTTGATTGAAGTATATATTTGGATATTCTAAAAATCGAAAGTGTCGATTATGCAGATATATTAAATTCCAATTCTTCTCAGAGCTTACTAGGAACTTGAGAAGAAGACAGATAGAACTCTAATCTCTGGAAAGTTAAACTAGGAGATTTTATTTTGGGGAATAAAGTTGTTTACAATGCGCTGAATAACATTAAACGTTTGCTGAATGTTATACTGAGTGCTGAATGTCATAGAGTACGCGCTGAATATCATTTAACATGTTTCAAAGTCCGCAACTGTATGGGAAATACAACCAGAACACACTTCCTAATTTAAGATTAAAGCTGAAGTGAATTCAACTAAGCTGAATATGGGATTAATTTAACTACAAACCCCCTAACACTGCGCTGAATAACATCAAATGGTTGCTCAATGTCATACTGAGTATTGAGTGTCAGAGTAAAATCTGAATATCATATAGCATGTTGCAAAGAACGCATCCGTTTGGGAAATACAATCAGAACACACTCAAAATTAAGCGTAAAGAAATTCAGCTGAGCTGAATATGGGATTAATTTAACACCAAACACCTTAACAATGCGCTGAATGCCATGCAGTTTGTGCTGAATATAGTTTAACGAGTTAAGGAGTCATTGGATCAAGTAAGGACAAGAGGAAGAAATTAAAAAAAATTTAATGTATTCTAGTTTTAATTTAAAAATACACTTTCTAATTAGAAATTAGGTTTAAGGAAATTCAGCTGAGCTGAATATGAGATTAATTTAGCTGCAACCGCCTTAGCTATGAGCGAATGCCATAAAGTGCGCGCTGAATTTAGTTTAACGGCAATTCAGCTACGCTGAAAATTTTTAATTTTGGGTTATACGGGGGAAAAGTGCGCAGCATAGCCAAACAAGAAATTCTAATAATTAAAGGAGATTTTTAGATGCTTGAAACTTACACTTATACTAAAATTGAACGGGCTACAAAATGACATTTTCGGTTTTTTGATTAAACATATTTGAAAAATCAGAGTAAACGCCTAGAGCGGAGACTTTGACTGTTTTCAATTTGGGATTCTATAAGCAAAAAATGAAAATTCAAATGAATTGTTATAATTATGATAACGGGTGTTTTATAAGCTCGCCAAATTAAGTTATAAATCAATTCAGCTAAACAGAATTAAGGTAAAGCCAAGAGGAAGAAATGTTGTAAGCATTATAAGCTCGCAAAATGAAACTATTAGGTAATTCATCTGAACTGAATTAACGTAGAACAGAAGAAATAAATATTATAAGCATTATTAGATCGCAAAATGAAACTTTAAAGCAATTCAGCTAAGCTGAATAAATATTAAAAGCCTTATAAGCTCGCAAAATGAAACTTTTAGGTAATTCAGCTAAGCTGAATTAACGTAGAACAGAAGAAATAAATATTATAAGCATTATTAGATCGCAAAGTGAAACTTTAAAGCAATTCAGCTAAGCAGGATTAAGATAAAAGAAAAAGGAATAAATGTTAAAAGCATTATAAGCTCGCAAAATGGAACTATTAAGCAATTAAGCTAAACTGAATTAACGTGGAACAGAAGAAATAAATATTATAAGCATTATAATCTCGCAAAATGGAACTATTAAACAATTCAGCGTAGCTGAATTAACGTAGAGCAGAAGAAATAAATTTATAAGCATTATTAGATCGCAAAATGAAACTTTAAAGCAATTCAGCTGAGCTGAATTAACTTGAAAGCAATATCACAACCTTTTGAATGTATGTGTGCTAAAAAAAATCCCGAAAGGTGCAAGATTTGATGATATATAAGTTTGCTGAATAACTTGTTTATTATTATTTTTACTAATGACCACATTTTAACCTACATCTAAGCACACACACGAACAATTCACGTCATTGAGGCATGTGTTTTTTTTTTCACTACACACCACCACTTCGGTAAACAAAATACGGGCACGTATTAAACCAATTAAAACGTTATTGACCGCAAAAATATGCTATTGTGACTATGAAATGTGTAAAAACCCGACGAAAAAGGGGAGAAGCTTAAAGTAAATAAATATAAAAAGCCAACACAATACAAATAATTTAAAAATAAATTAATTGTAAACATATTTCTAGTAAAAGAGTATGAGCCGCAAAAAATATGAGGCAACTTTGGGTCAGTTTACCATGACGGTCAGCACAAACGTGCGGGAAGATTATGTCAGCAAGAGAAAGCATACAAAGTGGGGAGCATAAATGTAATTTAAAACTTTGTTTAGCTCAAAGCCAGCTAATCGCAATCTGAGCGCATAATGCACACGACAAAAGAGGGTTAAGCACTTGTAGGCAATTTAGTTGGTGATGCGACAACCGTGTAATGCGGATATGGTATAGCATTGCAGATGCACGACGCCCAATGTGTGTTCACCTCAATATAGCAAAACCACATTTCACCGGCTTGTAAACGATATGCGATAAGCAAATATCGAAGACAACAAAGAAATCGAGAAAAAAAGGTAAACACAAACAATGTCAACGATGCCAACCATAAACATAGCGAGATGACAACAAAATATTAAATGATACATAAGTTGTTGAGTGTTTTATCAACGTAAGTAACTTGAGATATGTGTCTTTCTTTTTGTATATACAAAGGTAATACATTCAATTTTTGGTTGCAAATTGAACGGAGGGAGGAATAATGGCGATATGCTGACATAATATGCTACATTTTATAAAATGTGGACTATTCATCGCGCTGAATGGAAGAAAACCGAATCGGTGTATGGTATACACATTTAAAAACTAATTAATTAATAGTCTGGAGAAAAAAATAGATGGACAAGCGAAGGGCGTATTCAAAGTACTTAACTGACTATAATCAGCTACATTACACTAACAAGGAATTGAATTTATTCTTGTAAGTAGAGTAGAGGAGCGATCTGATGATATAATATAAGAAATTTTATAAAAGGAGAACAATTCAGCGCGCGCTGAATAGAACAAACCCGAACCTGTGTGTTGTATATACCTTTGAAAACTAATTAATTAGTAGTCTGGAGACTATTCAGCTCGACCCAAACCATATAGACTATATTCAGCGCGCCGAATTCAGCAAGGAGGCTTATAGTACATTTACACAGCACCAAATTTGGTAAATTTGGCGAAAAATTGCAAATTTGGCGCTTTTTTCCATACAAATTTCATTTTCCAAATTTGGAATTCCATCGAATTTGGCCTCATTCGCTGAACAATACAATCCACAATTCCTCAAAATAGCAACCCTGCCTGTGTTCCACATTTAGAATTGCCCAGCAAGAACCTTAATGGGTAATTAACGTGTGAAAACTTTTGCATTATGCACAGTTCTAAATAACAATTTCAACTATTTTTTTTATGATATTGGACCAGTTCCACTAAGAAAAGAGAGAAGCCTTCTTGATTATTATTTATTATTACTCTACATGTGTTTAAAACATCAAGGTGGTGCATTTTCTTTCGGTGGCTTTGTATTCTGGTAGAAGATTCTTGCAGGGAAGGTGAAGCCAAATGCAAATATGCCAGTGTAAACAGGTTCGAAATGACACATTCAAATTCGCCGAATTTGGTGCAGTATAAATGTACTATTATTCCGTTCGGCTGCTTTCGCTAAATGTAAACATTTTGATCTATTCAGCTATGCTGAATTTTAGTACAAATACATTTTATGACATTTTAGCGGGGTTTCGAACAGTTAATAACTGCAAGATCACATTTTAATTTGCAAATTTCTCGTATAAATTAAGACCAATGTGAGAAGTAAAATTTTTACCCGCGAGAACCGGGTCTACAATTTCGAAAATGTTGTGTTTAGTAAGTTTGTTGCTGGGTAACGGCCTATTCAGCAATAAAATCAGTAATGTTCAAAGTTGCAAGCAAGTATTTTGTAAATTAATAATAATTATAGTTAACAAATTTGAATAACCATGAGCAAATTTATTGCATTAATTTTACAAAATATTACAAAACGTGTTATGCATCATCGGTTTTCATGATGATAGCACAAAATAAATTGTAAACAAAGTACGAAGTTGGGCGGGTATGAATTAATGTGAGTTATGCCAAAAACGACACTAGCTAATTCTTAATAGACAACGCGGCCAAAAACTGCACATTGTGCTTTTTGAGTTTAAACTCAAACACCAAGGCTAACGATGTGCACGCAAAAAGTTGTGCTTTCGCATTGTTCGTTGTTGTTTCACTCATGATGCGGAATAAGAAAAACGTCGTAAAACACGAGAAAATTAAAACATTTTTTTCATCGGTTTCTAAAGCTTTTGGCTGTACCGAACCCGAATCTGAAGTCAGTTTTTTCGGGTCACTCTTGGTGTGCTCTGCAAAGGGTAGTTTGTTCAGAGATCGGTAGTAGTAAAAACATTTTTTAACTTAAAAAAAAAACTTACTAAACCCAAATTTTTTGGACTATGGAACATATGTATGTCGCCATCAAATATAAAAACCACAAAATTAAATTATGGTTCCTTGACCCCAGAAAAATTGTTAAAGTATTAAACAAAAAAAAATTGTTTAACAGCTACCGATCTCTTTACAAACCACCCCCTGGAAAGAAAGAAAACGTGGGGTGATCCGAAAAATCTGACTTCAGATTCGGATTCATCTTACATCTTCAACAATAGGGGGATTCATCAAACCATTTAAGTTTACGAAATGCGTAAATTTATACAATTAAAAGCTCAGCTATATGAACGCCCTATAAAAAAGTGATAAATAAAAAATTACTACATACTTATGTGTAAAAATTCAGCAAATGAAAAATGTGCTTTCAATAGATCGAAAATTTATTTAAATAAGTGGCAGGTTGTGAAAGGAATTTTTTCCAGAATTTGTCACGCATGTCAAATTAAAAATCAATAAATGCTTTGGCAATCAATTTAACCGGCTAGCGCGTTGACTTGGCGGCAAATTTAATATGAAAATTGATAAAGAATTGAGTTGGAAAGAGTACAATTGATAAATCAAAGTCTAGTTCAAGAGTCAACAGAATGAAGCAAAAAAAAAAAAAAACAAGAAAATAATGATGATGCAAAACACAATGAACAAAGAAAATACTTTAATAGAACCGATAATTCGATTGAGAAAAAAAAAAATAATAAAACACAAAAAACTTCAACACGAAAAAAATATACACAAAAATTCAACAAATAAAAATAAACTAGTCTGTGGTGGTTAAATGCAGGAAACAGCTGCTATGAAATTGCATAAAAATAACAGGAAGTTGTAGATTCAGATTTTGATGGTGTATTCAGCGAATTGCCTCATTCGCATTTCGCTAGTTGAAGAAAATATACATACAACCACCTGCGCTTGATATGAATAAGTAAAGGGATAAAACTGGCAAACGGCAGGTGTAATTTTGATGCAACAACAGCAAAACATATTTTTATATTGCGTTTGAGTTTTCAGCAATTGTTGCCATTTGCAAAAGTCCTACATATCAAATGCGAATTTATGTGGCAAATCAATAATTCAGCCAGGCTGAATTGAAACTTTTAGCGAAATTCATGCTACACCATCAATGTAAAATACATTGAAGTTGCGCTGAATTAGGTAAATCAGCAATTCAGCTTAGCTGAATTGAATCTTTTAGCTAAATTTTTGCTACAATATTAATGTTAAACTCAATGAGCTTGCGCTGAATTAAGCAAATTGTCAAAAAGTTGCAATCAGAGTACCTAAGTTCAATATTTCATAAAAAATGCACTGCAACAGCAATTCTATTTAGCTTGAACTTAAATTTTTAGAACAATAGCTCAATTCAGCCACTTTTCAATGTGTTTTTGAAGAATGTATGTACTTAGCTGATATTAGAATAAGAAACCAAATACGATAATAACCGCCACTAAAGATGTCAATACGACCACCCAAACGTACATACCCTCCCTATATGAATCATTGACCCTATATATTATGTATAATGACTCACTTGAAAACAATTAGCTAGTAGCCAAGCCACGTTATGGTATTAGATGGGTGTCGATTTCCAATAATTACTGTGAACTTGAGAAACACTTTTGTAAATAAAATTTGTCAATATTTACCTGTAAATAAAAAAAAAATGAATAGAAAGAAAAATAATTACTTTGTAATTCATAAAATATTAATGGTTATAAACACTTTTATGAGTATTATAATAATAAATGCTGAGCTGAATTGCTTTAGCTTTTATATTAAAATGAATGAACAGTTACAAACTACAGTGCAAACTTTTTCCAAGCTATTCAGCGCTTTATATAACGAATTCAGCACAGCTGAATTGTGATAAAGACATGCTATAAAGTGTGGGAAACAATTTTCTTAATGTTTGGTACAATTCAGCTGAGCTGAATAAAAATATTCCTGAAAAATTATTGCTTATATAGCTTTCTGAATAGTTTGGTGATAAATGGTGAGCTGAATTGCTTTTACTTTTAAATAAATATAATTGAAAGGGTTTTAAACTCCTTTCAAGCTATTCAGCGTTATGTTTGGAGAGTTCAGCACGGCTGAATTGGGATAAAGACGCGCTAAAAAGAATTTGAAACAACTCTCTTTCTGTTTGTCACAATTCAGCTAAGCTGAATAAAAATATTCATAATGTATTACTTCTTATACACAGTTTAAATGGATATCATAACGATAAATGTCGAGCTGCATTGCTTCAATTTTTATTAAAAATAATTGAACAAGTTTTAAGCTATTCAGCACTCTTCTTAGCGAATTCAGATAAGCTGAATTGTGATAAAGTCGTGTGTGATAAAATTCTCACTCTGTTTGACACAATTAAACTGACCTGAATAAACATATAAAACATATACAAATTGGGTTTCAAGAGAATAAATGATGAGCTGAATTGCTTTAACTTTTAAATAAAAATAATGTAAAACGTATTAACATGGTTTTAAGTCATTCAGCGCTATGTTTAGTGTATTCAGCTCAGCTGAATTGTGATAAAGGCACGGTATGATGTCTGTGCAACAATCCAGTCTCTGTATTTAACAATTCAGCTGAGCTGAATTAACTTATACGACTCAAGAACCCGTTTTGAAAATAGTAAATCAAATCCTCCCATGTTAAAAAATAAGCTGTGTCTACTGTTTCGCATAGAAAATAACGATTAGTACAATATCATCAGTTATGAATATTTTTGCTCTACAACAAAACGTTTTCTTGTTGTGCAAGCAATTGATTAAATTAACATTTCAGACGTCTCCCAAACAGCAAACGAAAAAACTGCAAGCTTGACACGTTTTGTCAGCCAGTGTATGCGATTACTATGGAATCAGCGGACTGGTATAAATATAGCAGTTTAACGTCAGACTGTTGTGGTTGCCCGGCAATTGATGGCGTTGTAGTATAAACAGTCTCAAGGTAATGTAATTATTTTTTGCTAAGTTGGGGGTGTATGGAAGTTAACAAGTCAACACGGCAAGGGATGAAGAGAAATATATAGAGGGTTTATTAACTAAATAGAAATATATCAAGCACAAATATTAAGCGAATACTTGAGACAAGAACGAGTAAGCATAATTTGTATCGTCTCACGTACTTATATAGAGCACATTTCAAAAACAGTAGTTCTATGAGAGAGCTCTAGAAAGTTATAAAAAATTCTCGATAACAAAGCGTAATGTACATATTAAGGAGAAACTATATTTTCCAGAACCAAAATTGCACTAGCGTCTAGTCATATCACTTCCCACTCCAAAAAAAACAGCTTCAATATCTTTTATGAAACTAGACATTTTTTTAATTAGTCATCGTCTAATTATACGAATCACAATTCGTAGCATCAGTGTTAATACTCGTGAGAATAACACGCTTCCTTTGTTTTTACACTTTTATTTGCAAATTTCAAAAGAAATTATGTATAACATATAAAGCAATCGATTAAAACCTGTTTTAAGTGTGTTGAAAAACATCGAAATATTGGTGACATAACGAGTGTAACAACGTCATTTAACTAAAGCACAATAGAAATGTGCGTCTTCGCATGTTTTTGACATTGAAAAATCAATTGATATGACCATAGATGCCAATCTAATAAACATGCAATTTCCGCTTGTTTTTTCTTCTATCAGTGAAGTGATTTGTTTTTTTAGCTAGAGATAGGAGGAGCACATACATTCTGCGGAGAAGATGCTACGAGTTGGTTTAAGAAAAACTGATATAATGATGATATAGTATTTCACTGAATTTTCAAGTAACCAAGCATAAATAGAATTCAGCTCCAGTTAACATTCAGCGCCATTAATCGAGGATTTTATTGAAATTGTCAACTTAATAAAGCATCCAGAGTAAAACTGGAGCATTTGAATTCATTAAAGATTTCGGAGACCGAATTCAGCGCAATTTAAATACAATTCAGCTCACATTAACTTAATTCAGCGAATATAAATCTTTTGAAAAATTTGAAAGAAGTATTTTGTGACCGAATTCGGTGCATTTAAATACAATTCAGCTCACATTAACTTAATTCAGCGCACAAAAATCGATTGAAAAATTTAAAATAAATATTTCGAGACCGAATTCAGCGCATTTAAATACAATAAAGATCACATTAACTTAATTTAACTCGCATAAATCGGCTTAAAATGTAAAGAAGTATTTTGAGATTGAAATCAGCGAACATTAATACAATTCAGCTGACTTTAACTTGATTCAACGCACATAAAGCGATTGAAAATGTTAAAAAAAAGTATTTTGAGACCTAATTCAGCGCAAAAAAAACAATTCAGCTCACATTAACTGAATTCAGCGGACGTAAGCCAAATCAACAATGTAAAAGAAGTATTTGAAGTCCGTATTCAGCGCGTTTAAATACAATTCAGCTCACATTAACTTAATTCAGCGCACTTAAACCGATTCAAAAAAGTAAAAGAAGTATTTGTAGACTGAATTCGGGGCGCATAAATACAATTCAGCACAGATTAGCTTAATTCAGCGCACAAAAATCGATTGAAAAATGTAAAAGAAGTACTTGGAGACCGAATTCAGCGCACATAAACACAATTCCGCACTGATTAACTGATTTCAGCGCACACAAATCGATTGAAAAATATAAAAGAAGTATTTGGAGACCGTATTCAGCCCACATAAATACAATTCAGCTCACATTAACTCGATTGAAAAATTAAATCGATTGAAAAATGTAAAAAAAAAGCATTTAGCGATTGAATTCAGTGCACATAAATACAATTCAGCTCGCATTAACTTTTTTCGGCTCACATAAATCTATTAAAGAACGTAAAAGAAGTATTTTGATACCGAATTCAGCGCATTTAAATGCAATTCAGCTCCAATTAACTTAACTCAGCCTACACTACTACTATGTCCTATAAAAAAAGCGCCTCAAAAACCATTCAGCTAAATATATTTTAATCTATTTACAGAGTAAGTAAACAACTTAATGACAGTGTGAAAATCTTACAAAAACATTGTCCTTGCCGACAGTGTAGGTCACGGCTCCAATTAGATACTTGACTATGATTGAACTTATCAATACTTGAAGTGTATTTGCCATCAGCGATTAGAATTTATCAAAAGTGTATGCATTATATCTTCAAGCATTTATGTTGTTGCGTGCAAGCGATTTACTAAATACAATACTTAAACTACATACAAACAACGAGGCCATAAATCAATGAAAATCTATGTCAAGGGAAAAGCATAGAAAGGGAAAGATTGCCAACATGCAACGAAAAGAAAAGCGTTTAAAACAATTGAAAACCTTTTGCTTAACTTATTTAAACTAAATAGTATTAGCAATAACAATCGAGTAAGGATTTGCTGAATAGGAAAATACATATGTACAATGTACATATGTAAATAAAAAAAAAACACATAAAACACTATAAGTTTCCTAGCTTTTATTATTTGATTTCTTGGAAATTACAGCATTTATACGCATAATCAATTCAGCGTCAAAGGTTACTGCATTTCAGTTGTTTGCATTATGCGCCATAATAAAATTTAGTGCAGCTGAATACAATATAGGAAGCGCTGAATGTGATTTATATACATACATGATTGTGATTTTGAAAATCAAGCTTTGAACACACGATTATATAGCTAGTAGATACAGGTTTTTTCCGGTTTTCATCCTCAATTCGACTTTCCATTTAAAAAGTTAGCTTGGCAAATCGAAAAAGGAAAAATGAAGTCGTATTAAAACTAAA
Organism: Campiglossa producta; assembly: GCA_964058755.1. Lineage (NCBI taxonomy): Eukaryota > Metazoa > Arthropoda > Insecta > Diptera > Tephritidae > Campiglossa > Campiglossa producta. The sequence continues at coordinate 16,602,184 of CAXKVI010000004.1, read as the reverse complement.
GTCTATTTGAATATTTCAATTGTATGTAGTATTGATCTTTCCGACTTCTGTGAACTATATTTCGTCCGCTGAATTCAATAATATACATAGTTGCAAACTACCCTAAAACTACTTCTTCTTAGTTAGCCAGAAAATACGCTGAATAAAGTTTTAAACTAGAAATAAAGAACAATTTGATACAAGCGATTAACTTGGGCCTCTAATAATTATATTCAGCTGGGCTGAATTCATTTAAAAATCTTAGTGATGCCTTCCAAAGACACTTTTGGGGTACCTTTGAAAAATGTGCGCTGAATTGAAAAAGAATGCGCTGAATAAAGTTTTAAGCTAGAAACAAAGAAAATTGTATACAAGCGATTAACTTGGACTTTTAATATCTATATTCAGCTGGGCTGAATTTATTGAAAAAAAAACTAAGTATTGTCTTAGGATACCTAAAGTATTTTTTATCAAATCATCTATCGAAAAATGCATGCTGAATTGGAAAATAAAACGCTGAATAAAGTTTTCTTGGGACTTGGGACCTCTAATAATTATATTCAGCTGAGCTGAATTCGTTAAAAAAATCTTAGCAATACCTAAGCTATCTTTGATCAAGTTAAAGTTCAAAAAATGTGCGCTGAATTGGATAAAAAATGCGATGAATAAAGCTTTCAACTAGAAAAAAGTAAAAATCTTACACAAGCAAGTACAAGCGATTAACGTGGACCACTAATAATTATATTCAGCTGATTTAATTTATGAAAAAACTTAGCAATGCCTTAGGTATCTTTATCAAGTCAAATTTGGAAAAATGCGTGCTGAATTGGAAAATAAAGCGCTGATTAAAGTTTTCACATGGAATTAAGTAAAAATCTCACAGGAGCAATTGCTAAGGACCTCTAATAATTATATTCAGCTGAGCTGAATTCAATAAAAAAAAGCTTAAAAATGCCTAAGGTATGTTTGATTAAGTCAACGTTTTAAAAATGTGCGCTGAATAAAGTTTTCAGCTAGAAAAAAGATATCACGAGCAATTACTTAGAACTATGTAAGTGAAAAAGAGCACAACCCCGAATGAAAAAAGTTTTAATTCGATTGCAAAAGAAGGGAGAGAGTGTGAACGGGAGGTAAAGGACCAGTAACGAGAAAAAACTTGTCCACACTTGAGTCAGGGTTCTTTTGAGAATAGGTCAGCACACCACCCCTAAAACTTTAACAAAAAGTGTACTAAAAATCACTGAACAGTGTTCCCAACTAAACAAAAAATTCAATTCCTACAAAAGTAAGCATTTGTGATGACTAAACGTTCTATTCAGCACTGCTGAACTCATTCAGAAACTGCTACTGTAATAAACCTATATTTCTTTCTTGCTTAGTTTTAACAAATGTTTATTATCTATTCTGACGCCTATTATAATATTTATTTTAGCTGAATTATAGTTACCAAATGTTGTATAAACAAAAACAACTTAGTCAAAAACAAATTTTTCATAACAATAATTATGTTCAGCTCAGCTGAATGTAAGTACTTAAGGACCTAGTTGATTTCGTCATTCTACCGTAATCAGTTTAAAAGTTATGACCCGTGAAATTTTCAAATATGCCTCCCTGAAAAGTGAGCGGTGCCACGCCTACTTTTAAAAATTTACCAAAAAATCATAATAGAATGACTAACTACTAAACTATATCATTTAAGCCACTTCCTTTACGGAATTAGGTAAATTTAGGTGATTTTCGAAGGGCGTGGTTGGACGGAGATTTTATCCAATTTCATCAGCTATACTCCCAACGATACTAGTATGCTTTGTGCCAAATTTCATGATTCTACCGTAATCGGTTTAAAACTTATGACCAGTCGAATTTTCAAAAATGTCTCCCTTAAAAACTCCCGTATAAAATGATATCATTTTAGCCATTTCAGTTACCGAGATACTGGGTATAAAAAAAAATGTAGTATGTGTAAAACATTTGCTCAGATATTTATTCAGTATCTTTGGACAAAGAAACCAAATAGAGCAAGCATTTGTTCAACTTATTGAAACATATTTACAATGAATTTACAGCACGATAAGTTCAAAATAACATTGAAACCTTCAATAGGATGATAACCTTAAATTTAAACTTTAGAACACAATATTTTCTTCTGAGTTTTGAGTGGAAGCTCACGCTATTCTGAAATATTCTTCAACAAGGCCCTTTCTTAGGGTTTATTTCAAAGGCCCCTACTTTAGAATTTGGTCCAAGAACGCCTCATCAGAGAATGAGTTTCAAACTCGACCTAGTTATAAATCTTTAGAGAGAGAATGCATTGTTAACAACAACAACAACAACAACAACAACAACAACAACAACAACAACAACATAAATCTTTAGATGACAGAAACCATTTATTGATCAAATGTTGATATATTCCGCTCCCCTGCGGGTTAGGGGTTTAGAATATGCCCGAGGTAGGTATGCCGGTAGTAAGAGGCGACTAAAATCCACGATATCGTTCCCAAGACAGTCGTGCAGTACCGCAAGGGAGTACCGGAACGTACCGGATTCATCCAGCAAAGGATTGTTAACACCCGTACAACCCCTGTCTGGTCTGTCACGTATATGGCTAGCAGCAATTCTCGAGTCGAGAAAGATTCACATTAGAACTACATTAGAGCTCGATTGGAGATCTATGGTTTTCTTGATTTGAGAATTATGTCCCATTTTGTTTGAGAACACCATATTTCTCGAGTCGTCCTCTAACGTTGGAGATTAGAGAATGAGGCGAGTTTTCAGCAGGACTGTGTGGATCTCTAATTTCTTCATTCCTGACCATTTATCTAAAGTTCTTATGAAAGTAACTATTTTATTATTTTTTCTTCATTTCTGATTTTTTCCTGATTTTATTAGTTATCATTCCTATCTGTTATTTTTTGCCCTCGCCGAATATCACAAATTCTTTTAACGCATGCTTTAGGAATTTTTAATTAATTTGCTTCACCTCCACCACCATTCAGTCTTCGAATATTTTCATTTTTGCTATTTTTAAACGCCTCGTCTCAAAACTAATTGATACGTGTGCAGCAATCAAAAAAGCACACAGAACTTGGTAGGTACGTTTTCGTCTTTCAAATGTCGTGTGTTGTGTTGAATTTTTGTTTTTATTAGCGTTTAGTGAACATTTCTTTGGAATTTATATGTTGCCCTTTTTGGTTACAACTGCCTAGTACAAACGTATGCCGACTCGTTTAATACTTGAATTGAATTTATATGCTTTCACTTTGCCATTTGGTCACGATAGGAGTCTCCCAGCGACAGGGCACATTTGCTATTGACCACTCATGCGCTAATTGACCTAAATATAAAAGATGAAATACAAGGTTCTTAAAAAGGAACATGAAAAATTCAACTTTTATGTTTAATTTCATTTGGTCGCCTTAGGTATGTAACACCAACTGGACGAAGTTACAAGTCTGCCAAAGTACCGCTCATATCTCTGAGAACCTAGACAGTTCTATCCGAAGTGCCACAAGCCCGACATCCAAAGTGTCACCTTTTGGGCACAGAACCGCCTGCGGCATAAAGTTGTGTCTGAGTTAGCACTAGCTCTGATCCTTTACACCAATTTGACAGTCAGAAACAGTCAGAAAGATTCGGAAACAGTCACGAACTACAGGAAACTGATCCCGTACGCCACTTTTCTGACTAGTGAGAGCAGAAAATTGAGCTCTCTCCAGTCAGAGAGTTGCAAGATTTAGTCAGAAGATTTGTTGCTGGCTGGTAAATTCTGACTACATGTTGTAGAACTGTCAAGCGGCCAAGTCGCCTCCCCGTTGGTGCACACTGGGTAGCGCTAGAAGACCTACATACGTCTACACGGCTAGTTTCTACGTATTGCCGAGCGGCACCCGTACTAGTGCTGTACCCATCGTACCGAAACGACCCTGGCGGATTTTTTATATCGACCCGGCCAAGAGCAATACATCGCGGGGTGACCCTGTCTGACATTTGGGCAGGGCTACACCTCGTTACAACAACAACAACAACAACAACAACAACAACAGCAGCAACAACAACAACAACAGCAACAACAACAGGACGTAGAATATGAACGAGGTAGGTATGTCTGTAGTAAGAAGCAACTAAAACCCCAAAGGTAAAGACGTGCAGCTGCATAGTTGATCTACGGATACGAAGGCTCTCATTACCAACCTTCTCCCACAAACCCCCCCCCCCCCCCCCCCCCCCCCCCAAAAAAAGGGATGAACTGGAAGGTTGTTCTTGTCCTATCAAATCGCTACCGCTCGAGCGTATTAGGTTCATATTTGGCATAGGAATGTCATTATCTACAACACTCCCCAAAACCTATGATGATTGCTTTCGACGCTACACTAACTAACTACATACATATGTATGTACATATGTAACATAAAAAGAATATACATAAGCCTGACCCGGTCAAAAGCAATTTGCCACATACAAACTCACCTTAATGCGAGGATCCAATTCACTGCACTCTGCAGCTGCAGCCATTTTATTGGTTTAATTCTGTTGCACTTTGAACTTTCAATGCTTTTAGTTTATAATGATTGTATATGCATTCAAAACGAACCCGAGCCGAGTTTCCAGTAGAAGTGCGTTGAATTATTTAGTAATAGAAGATATACGTATATCTATGAAACGAAAGGCGAGGAGCTGCAAATTACTTATTGCGGGCTGTGATGTGGAATTGTTGGCAGGCAATGTGATATGTAGTTACGAGGGCACAACACAATTCAACTTGATGCCAGTACGTCACCTTCGATTTGTTGTTTCAAGTGATAGAGCTTCGCTGCGAGCGCTTGGCTAATTTCACTTTTGTGCACAATCGATATTTTCACTAAAAAGCAGTAATTAAACAAATCACCACAATTCTGCAAAAAATTAAAAGCTTCCAGCTAGTGATATGATCCGTTGCCATAAACTATGTTGCCCAGTGTGTGCTCCAAAAATTTCTGTAAGCCACCAACAAATCACCTGCAGGGAATATTCGCATTCACAGTTATTTACCTTGACACTTATATAACTTTTTTATGGCAAATCTGTGCATGTACGCAATTCACTTAAACAATTTTGGATCAAAATAATAGATAAATAATATTTTTGCACTTATTCAAAATGTAAATATTTTTTTTTTGGCTTTCACAACACATATCAAACACGTTTACTTTTAACACTACCATCCCTATTCTAATCTATAGCGCACATTTTAATAAGTTTATTATAATGAATTATTTGTGTTTTGCTAAATTTAATTTTACAATTGTTTTGTTTTAATTCTGTTTGGGAAATGGCGAGACAACGCCAACAACACTCGTCCGCAGCCCAACAACGATACACGAAAAATGGCAACGCCGACGTTGACTCGAGCAGCGAAGTGCTACTGCGCTGCAGCGAACGATGACAGCCCAAATGTCATGCAAAGAGTAACTGATGACAGTTAGTGTTTATCGATAAGAATACGATTTTTTTCTAGATATGCTAACTTTTCGATTCATAGTTGAGAGCTGCCTGATGTTAAGCCTGGTTTTCATTAGGTCAAATTTAGACAAATTCTATCGACTTTATCGAAATAAGCAACCAAATCCCGATAAAGTAGATGAAATTTGACACCATTTGACCTAATGAAAACCAGCCTTTAGAGGAACACATCATGATTTTTGGCCGCGCAACATAATCCACCCGTACCCTGCTAAACAGCAGCGGATAAAATCTTGTTAAAATACCGGGCCGTGTTTCTCAAAAACTAGGATAAAATATTGGGTTGTTGTTGTTGTAGCGAGGTGTAGGCCTGCCTAAATGTCAGACAGGGTCACCCCGAGTGTATTGCTCTTGGCCGGGTCGATATAAGAAAACGGCCCGGGTCCTTTCGGCACGATGGGTACAGCACACGTACTGGTACCGTTCTCGTAGAACCGGCAATACAAGAAACTAGCCATGTAGGCCATGTAGGTCATTTAGCGTTACCCAGGGTGCACCAACGGGGAGGCGACCTACTCTTACACCCAAAAATATTGGGTATTTTTGTTCTGTGAGGCGCCTTTTGTATCTATGTTGAAGTGCTAATTCGGGATAAAGGCTCATTCACACGGGTCAATATTTGTCGTTCCACTGCTAGATCCGCGAAGATCGGCCAACTATCGCATGTCGCTAGAACCCGAGGGGGGTCGACTTTCCCAGAGTGCATCATGCGTGAGCATTTTTTCATTTGTGTTGGACAGATAGGGTCACATGGGCCACAGATTAGCAAACCCGAGTAGAAGTAAAGTCATATTTTAGGAGAAATTTGCATTTAAAATTCTAATGCGGTTGGACTTCGAAAAAGGACAACATGTCAAAATAATAAAGGGGCGGTGCCGGCAAAAATAATAAAAAAGGCGTGGAAGGTGTTTCACACAAAAAAAATTGTCTAATAAGCCCCCGGCTTCCGCGCGATTTTTCGCGCATAACTTTTGATATAATTGAGATATTTGATAAATTTTATTCGATTTTTAGTAGGTACCCAGGAAGCTCTTCATGAGGAATATATTCCTCAAACAGGCAAGGAACAGATGGAAAAACATAGCTACTTGCAATCATACAAAACTGGTGTGGCCAGAGATTATCTCGAGTAGGTCGGAAGACCTGCTCAAGCTCAGAAGGGAGGAGCTCTCATTACTAATGGGACTTTTTATTATTATGCCCACGGATTTCACCCACCATCCCGCCCGACCGACACGAGGGGCGCATCCGCATAACGCGCGGACAGGGCATATAGGTTTAGGCAGGCATGCGAAAAGGCTGGACATTCCCTGTAATGAACAGAAGCTGCATGGACTAGGAGGAACCTGAAACAGCGAGGCATCTCTATGCCAATGGCCCACGTTGGCGGGCAAGAGGTTGAAATACCTGGGGTCGGGTGTTTTCTACCATATTGGGGAGTTATCAAGAACTAAGCCTAAGGATATTCTGCCGTACGCGGAATGCGCGAAATGGTTCGAGTAGCGGGTCATTCAGATCCATGTGGTATCACAACGGGACCTACGGGGCCTATGTGTGCTAGTCTGTTTACTAGTAGTCACTGTAACCTCTCTACCTAGTAGGTACCCATCAAGGACTGAAACCGAAACCGTAACTGTAACCAATTAAAACCGATTCATTTTTAAAAACCGAAACCGAAACCGTTATTTTGATATAAATAAGAACCAAACCGAAACCATTTCAAAAGTGGGAACCGTTTCAAACGGGTTTAAATTTGTTTAATGTCTCACTTCTTTTAGTGCAGGGTTGCCACAAAAAAAAATTCACAGGTAATGAATCGCTACGACAGTCGGGACGTACCGGAGCATAGCGTTAATTAATTCGACAACACTTGCCAAAACCTTGGGTACAGTTTTTCTCGTTACCACAACAACAGGGTTACCCCCAAAATCGAGGGCCGGTACACGTTGGGCAGGGCTACACTCTGTTACAACAACAACAGCAACAACAACAGGCCGGTCGGGATCAAAACTCCATCGACGTAGACTGCTAACTCCCTGTTTGCTTGCGGTCGTGAATAACAACAACAATAGCGTGGGGAAGATTTTGCTAGTGATATATCAGGCTTCTTGTGGCTAAAAACCAGAAGGAGTTGGGAGATAACTACCAGGCCGATTCTAAACAATTTTTCACTTTGTGGATTTTCTCACTCTTATATAATTAAACGTAAGCAAATAGTTTTAGAAAAAATTGACAAATGTAATCAACAGCACATAATTTGGAATCAACGGCACATAAGACGAAAACTGATTACAAAATTTAACAATAAGTGGATTCATCAAATCTTATAAACACCTTATAAAGCGTGTCAACGTATAAATTTATCAAGTGTGTGAATGAACTGTCAAAATTTGTATGGAACGCAGTTTACACAAATTTGATAAACTTCCGCGTCGATTTTGGTGTGTAAAAGAGTGCGTAAATTTATACAATGCAATGACGACGTTCGACATGTAATTTTTTTAATGCATTCAATGCATACTGGACATAAAGAGAAGAATATGCTGAAAATGGGTCGAAAATTACTTTTTTAATGAGAATTTCGAAATAAAAAGTTTTGTTTGACATCAAGCACACATAAATTTATCTAGGGCGTTCATCTAACTGAGCTGATAAATGTATAAACTTATGCTATGGATACACAAACGGAGATTATCTCCAATAAATCTTCTTTAATCATATCCAAATTTTAGCCTGATACACACAAAAATGAAGATTAACAGCAATGAGAATTACTACTTTGGTTATTATTGCACCATATTCTTACCTACCTCAGCGACATCTAGTTGTTGAAATTCGGATCTTACAAACCAGCGCGACGAATATCTGTCAGCTACCCTTAATTCCCTAGTGTTTCTTGGTGTTGTTGTCTATTTATGTACAGAGTGTTGGCAGTGCAAATTTTTTAAAACTGCTCAAATCTTCTTAATTTTTGGGAGTTTATAATGAAGATTATGCTCAAGTTAACTCCAAAAAGCGCAGTTAATTCGAAATTTGCGCTAATGTATCAGCCGTATTACGCATTTCGTAAACTTATAAGAGTTTATGAATTCCCTTAATGTAAACAGCCCTTTATCAAACATTTGCCCGATAGGGTCTGCCATAATTTCGATTACCAGTCGATACTTGTGATAATAGTCGGTTATATTGCATTTCTATTTGCCATTTCTAGTTCACGAAGCCATCGTGTCACTAAACTAGCAAATATTTTGTTTTTATCGACTGCATTATAAATTCAGTTTTGTACTTATAAATAGAAATGTAAATAAAGAATAATGAACAACTTTCATGCACCAATACTAAATATATACATTTTCTATTTAGGGAGAAACCACAACGAAGAATAATGACGAAATTGGCGCAATACTGGAAAATGGTGGAACTAATGAGAGATAAGCCAGACATTGCACAAGGCTCGGTGCGACGAGGAAGAGCTGAGCTTGATGCATTTTGGTTCAGACTATCAGAGGAGTGTAATTTACGTGGGCCGCCATACAAAAACCCAGAAAAGTGGAAAAGGGTATAACTGCATTATTTAATTTATTTGTATGTATGCACAAAGTATAAACCATTTATTTACTTACAGACATGGTCGGATTGGAAGCTAAATATGAAAATAAAATTGGAGAAATGCAAACGCCAGAATACATTGCACTTTCTGACAGACATGGAGAAAGAAGTGATAAGAATGTGTAGGTTGGACAATGCGCAACCCGCGAAAACCAAGATTCAGCTATTTTTTGCGCCTGAGGTGGGCATTTACGAAGCGCCAGCCAAACGAAGAAGGCCATCACCATCACCCCCACCACCACCACCTCCACCAGCACCAACAACAACAACAACAACCACAACAGAATTGAACAACAGTGTGGATATTGAATTTGTTTCCGAAGATGAAAATGTTAAAGCAGAGTTTTTATACGAAAGTGATGATGATAATGTCGCGCCCAAGACATTCCCATCTAAAGAGCGCGACAAAGAGGAACACCATACGGTTATCCATCCTCCTAAAAAGATTCTGCCAGTTTCTTTGGAGTTGCAATCGCAGGATGATCCTATTTCCGTAACAACAGCGCATTACAATGAAGAGGACGTGGGTGAGGAGGAGCAAGAAGCGAATGAGATTAAATTGTTACAGCAACAAATTGATATACAAAAAAAATTATATAAGGAAACAAAGGAATTTCAAATGACTACAAGCGCAACATTACAAGATATATCGCTGACATTGAATCTTATTAAGGGAAGCGTTGAAACAATTGAAGAATTGAATGTGAGAAGACTCAAAGAACATGCGCGACATAATCGTAAAATAGAAGAATTGCTGCAGAGACTAGCTGATCGCGATATGAGTATAGATAATAGAAGGAAATAAATGTGTGATTTGAAACTACATAGACAAAAAATACAGCTTTTATTAATTATTAAGTTTTCAACTAGTTTCTGAATCAGAACTCCACACACAAGATCACCTCATTTTTGTGGGCGATTCAAAGCTGAAAGGCTGAAATTTGAAATAGCCTTGCTCGCTATGGTAAAAATTGAACTGGACTAGACTAAAAAATTAAAAATAAAACGGATGATGGTCCCCTTTTTCCATATCAAAAATTTCGAAAATCACATAAATTGACATACATAACTTGAGTAAAAAGTGAGATATTTGCATGATATTTTGTATACGGGTCACTTTCTGGGCTAGGTAGGTTGCTGTTGAAAATGGGCTATATCTGATGATAACCACGCCCCCTTTTTCGATATCGAAAATTTCGAAAATCACATAAATTGACATAACTTGAGTAAAAAGTGAGATATTTGCATGAAATTTTGTATACGGGTTACTTTGTGGGCTAGGTAGGTTGCTGTTGAAAATGGGCTATATCTGATGATAACCACGCCCCCTTTTTCGATATCGAAAATCACATAAATTGACATAACTTGAGTAAAAGTGAGATATTTGCATGAAATTTTGTATACGGGTTACTTTCTGGGCTAGGTAGGTTGCTGTTGAAAATGGGCTATATCTGATGATAACCACGCCCCCTTTTTCGATATCGAAAATCACATAAATTGACATAACTTGAGTAAAAAGTGAGATATTTGCATGAAATCTTGTATAAAGGTTACTTTCTGGGCTAGGTAGGTTGCTGTTGAAAATTGACTAAATCTGATGATAATCACGCTCCCTTTTCGATATCAAAAATTTCGAAAATCACATAAATTGACATAATTTGAGTAAAAATTGAGATATTTGCATGAAATTTTGTATACAGGTTATTTTCTGGACAAGGTGGGTTGCTATTGAAAATGGGCGAAATCGGACCATAAACACGCCCCATTTTTCGAAATCGAAACTTTCGAAAATCACATAAATTTACATATCTCGGTAGCTGAACGGGTCAAAATAATATTTTATAGGTGAATCCCCCTGGACATTTATTATGGCTTTTTGATAAAATTTGTTAAGTGGCTATGACACCGCACCCTTTTATGGGAGGCATTTTTGAAAATTCGAATGGTCATAACTTTTAAACTGATATGGAAAATTTCCAAAATCACATAAATTGACAAAATTCGTATAATAGTATAATTTTTTGTCAAACTTTAGAAGTGGGCGAGGCACCGTGAATTTTTAAGAGGGCACCTATTGACATGGAGACAGTTTTCATGGCTGCCACCTATGTATCTGCCCTTTTGTCAATACAAAATATAGATTACATTTTCTAAATAAATTAAATACAGAAAGTTTTGGTCGATATATCGAGCTCTAACGCCCAAACAGGTAGAACCAGAGCTGTTAATTTTGATTAGTAATTGATTGATTAGAAATTTTTTTTAATTACTAATGATTATTTTAATTGCTTTCAAGAAAAAGCAATTACTAATTGATTACGATTAGAAAAAATCCAAAAAAAATTAAAAAATCAAGAAAAAATCAAAAATAATGATTTTTTTTTGATTTTTTTTGGATTATTTTTAAATTTTGTTGTTAAAAGTATAAACATCTGTGTATCTTTGTATGCAAATATATACACCTACTTACACTTTGGGGCTCATGGATTTCTAGAATGAACCTTGATCGCTAAGTATATGTACATGTGAGAAAAAATGCCAGGTTTGATGGTTATATGCGTTGTAGTGGTGAAAATTTGTCCCTTTTATATCTAAACGGGTAGTGTCGGGCATTTCTCGTTTAAAACCCTATGGGTACGGTCGGATGGTTCTATTCGAACACTTATAAGTATGCTACACAAAGTAAAACGTGGGCATACCAACTACATATGTATGCCCAAAAGAGACTAGTAATGATCAATTGATCAAAAATTAAGTGGTTATTATCCATAGAGAGAGGTCCGGGATTAATAACCTTCGGCCAAAACGGACGACGTAGTCATTTTGTTGGAGTAGAGAATAGTAGAAGTAGAATCGTTTTATTCTTATTAATTTTGGTTTAAGTAATGCTATTTAGTAATATTTGTGAATAATAGATTTGTTTACTGACCAAAAAAAAGTTCAGAGCAGGATAGAGCAGAGCAGAGCAGTGCAACTGTCAAAATAGAAATAGAGCAACTTAGGGCCACTTGCATAAAAGCCGATTAGGCCTAATCGGTGATTAACTTGACAGCTAACCATACAAAATACGTCAATTAAACTCCGGTTAGTCGTTATCAGCTTTTATGCAAGCGGCCCTTAGAGCAACTCAGAGCAGAAATGCCATGAAACACTTGAATCTCAATAGTTTCTTTTTATTTGGTTTTTTTATTTAAATATTCAAAATTAATGCAAATTCACATTTACAAAAACATTGATTTTCTTGCAAGCTAATTTTTTTGAAGTTTTCAAAAATTTACTTTTTCCTGACTGACAATTGCTTCACTGCTCTAACTTACTCCATAAAAAAAGCTAGAGCAGAAATTTGTGATCTGGATTACTCTAGTTTTGTTTTGAGCGTCCTCATGAAACAAAAGATAGAGCAACCTAGGACAAGAGAAGTGTTCGTTAAACACAATTTTGTGAAATATCCCAATCTGGCGTAAGCTAGAGCAGCCCAATAAACAAACCTAATATGTAAGTAATAATGTAATGACAATTAAAACAATAACACAAATAGTCAACAATAACGGTATTCAGTTTAAAAATAATTCATGTAGGTGGACATGAGTGCGTATCGACTCGCAAATTTTCGCCGTTCACTCATATAAAGTATTTGTGTTGAGCGTTCGGCAGATACAGCACGCCAATACTTAGGAGTTAAAATTTGATTTTAACAATGTAAGTGCTTCAAAAGAAATGTCAGATAATGACCCACTCTTTGGAGCATTAATAATTTCAGCAAAAGAAAACAGCCTTTCAACCGGACCGGACGATATTAATGGTGTGTTGAAAAATAGTGCAGCCTCTTTTAGAACACCTCTTGTTTGCCATATGTCAGCTCCAGTTGCTGAATCACTCATATAACTATATAATTGTGTTTGCACAACATATTTCAACGCCTCCGTCGTTGTTGTTGGGATTATACCGTTACTTCTTGCTTCACCTATACATTTGTATGTTTGTGGAAGTGAATATTTATGTATGAACATATTTTTCTACAACAGTACTGGAAAAAAATCAAAAGTAATCAAAAGTAATCATTACTTTTGATTATTTTTGATTACTTTTGATTTTTTTTTGGATTTTTAATTTTTTTGGATTTTTTTTTAATCAATTGAAAAAATAATCATTAAAAAGTGAAAGTAATTGGTAATCAATCATTAGGTGGCTTCTCAAAAAATAATCAATGAAATGCTAATCATTACCGATTACTAATCAATTATTAACAGGTCTGGGTTGAACTCACTTAATTCTACGTTTTGCTCGTAAGTAAACGATAAGTTTTAAAAATTATTATTTTTATTATCATTATCTGGCAATCTTCTTAGTGCTAGGATATTTAAAATTTTTCGTTATAATTATTCAAAAGGTAAGAAGTTAACTGCGATCACGTGTACTAAGCTACGTGTTTTTTGTTGTATACTTTTTAACTTATTTAATACTTTTTTATTTTTTTTAAGTTCAAAACTGTTTGGCTTACTGCGATTGAAGTGTATAAGTTTTTATTTTTTTCTACTTCCCCTAATTAAATCACGCTCAACCAGTTCCTGTAGTAATTCTTCAGTTTTGCGATTCAGCTGCATTTCTTCTCTTAAGCTGCGCGCGTTCATATCTTCTATTTTTTTCATTCCACCCCTTAAGGTATTCAATGTTAGCGATATATCTTGCAATGCAGCAGTTGTATTCGTTTGAAACTCTTTAGTCTCCATACACAAATTCTTTTGTATATCAATTTGTTGCTGTAACAATGTCTTTTCAGTATCCACTTCTTCTTCTTCAGCATCAGAATCATCACCGGAAAATGTTACAAGTGGATCATCATCATATTGTTGCTTACGTTGGCGTTTCTTGCTGGGACCCTCATCATCCTCATCATCGCTATCCGTTAGGCATTCTTCGTCTTTATTGTCACTTTCATCTAAATCATGCTCATTAGCCATGCAGTATTTTCCATTGGCTGTTGGTCGGGTGAGCGGCATGGCATAAGGTGGTATCTCATTACCAGGATTTTTTATCATTTTTACCACTTCTACTTCTAAATGGGTCATGCGTTTTTTGGTTACTCGTTTAACGCATTTGTTTAGTTTCCTTTTTACATGAACTTTCCATAAAATCCATATCTGTTGGATGTATTGGGCGCGTATTAGATGTTTTAGGGTATACATATAAAACCATTTGTAATCTTACCTTCTTCCATTCAAATGCGTCTCTTATTGGTGGTCCGAGCATATTGCATTCTTGTGACAAAGTTTCCCAAAATTCCTCAATTTCATCTGTTGGTCGTAGCGGTAATCCTTTTCCAATGTCTGGCTTTTGTTTGGCTAGCTCCACCATTTTCGCATATTGCGCTTTGTTCGTTTTCGTCCTGCGACTGTGGTCCCTGAATAAAAGATGGATATGGAAAATAGCATGTATATTTAACACAATAATTGTTAATTATCTATGTTTTAAGTTACATTTTTTTATTTTCTGGCCTTTTTAAAATTGGCGATGCACTTGAACAAAAACAGATGGAAACAAAAACAGTTGCTCTACAGATGGCATAAGTAACAATCGACACATATGATAAAAACCTATCGATTGTTATACAAATTGCATTTACATTAGGATGGCACTAAAAATGTTTTTTTTTCGGTGTAAATGCAGAATACCACAAATATTTTGCAAATTTTGGGTATTTTTTTTCCTTTAAGGGTAAACTGAGTAAAAGTGCAGTTTCGGTTCCCTTCGAAATTTGAACCAAAAAATTCAAATAAGGGCGCAAAATACGCGTATTTACGAGTAGATTGAGAAACCGAAAGCGAAATTAAATTTTTTGAACTGTTTAAAAATTACAAGCAAAAAACTGCCACCTAGGGGGGCAGAATAAAAAAACCAAAAATTGGGATCGATAGGTATTTTTGTAGTGAATATAACGGTATATTTCTTTATTGGGGCAAGGTTAGGTTGCAAGGGCAAGACAGAGTACCTGGACACTGCCCGACACTTAGGCCAATTGTCGGTCTCTACCCACCTCTATGCCTCAGAGGTGCGAGCGGAGAGTATTTCCTTAGCGCCAACAACAGCTCGACCGCGTATAGTCAGCCGATCCGACATCTTTAACGAGTTCAGAGCGCTCGGCGTGGTGATCTAATATAGCACGACTAAACGAGTACAATGATCTGCAGAGGGCTGAAAAGGACCAGTCGTCTCACGCGGTCGGGCCGCCGTCGACGCCAAGGAAAACCCAACTCACACCAACTCGAACCACTTCGAGGAGTCAATGAACCTGGCAAACGCCTTTATTTCTACTTTTGATACCTCAGCGAGTTTTTCGAGAAACGGTTGGCGAGGATAGCCAACCGTCGCCTGCTAAGCGCGGGACATTGGCACAGCAGATGCTGCACACTTTCCTCCTCCTCAATACATCTGCAGCTGCGATAGTAATCATTCGACATTTTGCCCATTCTTGCACCGTACGTGTCTATAAGACAGTGCGCTGGTAGGGCCCTTACCAGGGATGAGATATTCGATTTGTTAAGGGACAGCGTGGGATTTGTACGTTCTTTTTTGTTATAGGAAGGCCAGGTTAGCCTGGATATCTCGCAAGTCGAGAGCTCCGTTCAGAGCTTGTTTGCTATTTTAATTGTATTTTTGCTGACAATAAATTTAAAAGAGGCCATGGGTATGCCTACCAGACTGTTTCCTGGAAGGAGATGGGTGGTGGTACCTCGTCTGGCCAGTTCCTCCGATCTGCAGTTACCTTCAATATTCCTGTGTCCAGTACCCAAATAAGGCTAATACCGAAGTGCTGAGCCATCTCGTTGAGATCTGCGACATTCAGTTAACGACTTTGCCTTGTCGACGCATGAGTTCAGAGCTTTAAGCGTTCAGCAGAATCAATCCAGCACGTACGTCACGTACGTCGAAATAACTGACAGCAAAGTAGACTGCGGGTGTTTGTATGCGAAACGCCAGATACGACGGATACGTCAAAGTAAAAATTGCTCTAAAATTGACGTACGTGACGCAACTGACGTATTGGCGGACTGATTCTGCCGAAAGCTTTAAGTGCGACCTGACTGTCTGAGAAGATGTAAATCCGTTTTGGGGGATATACACCAAGCTTTTTACCGCACCGTTCCTGACGAACTCGTTGTTTAACGCGCAGTGGAGTTATGTTAACCGGAGCGTGAGTGCCCAAGTTTGAGGTGTGCCCGCTTTGTCCGTCTATCCAGACGCCGGTCTCCCTTATTCGCAGAGCTGTGATCACGGATATTCCCTTCGCCACCAGATCGAGCGGTGATAGATACAGCATAATGTTGAGAGCTTCCGTCGGGGTGACCCAAGGGCCCCAGTTATGCAGAGTTCCGAACTCCTTTGTACTTTCTGTAGTTGCTTGAAGTACGTACTCTTAGTTAGTGCAGGCCACCAGACTAGCACTCCATAGAGTAGATCCAGTGTCCTACTCTGGGAGAAAACCCCCACGAAACACCTATTGCTCTGTTGCAAGCGAACAACGCGCACGTTGCCTTTTTAACTCGTTCTGTTATATTGTCACTCCAGAGCAGCTTCTTGTCTAGAATAACTCCTATTGAGGCAAAAGTTATTAAAGGTCAAAGTTCATTTAAAGCATTTTTAAAATCAAAATTGGCAAAACCGCGCATGTGCAAAATATAAAATTTTATTTTAAAACAAACCTGGCACCTAAAGCAGTATTACATCAAATTAAATGTAATTCAATTACCTACCCAATGGAAACACAATTTGAAAATCGATTCACTGGTTTTTGAGAAATTTTGATTTTAAAAATGCTTCAAATGAACTTTGACCCTTAATAAATTGAAAATAAACAAAATTAATTAATCTACTCCTCAATACGCGTCTTTTGATGCTCCACTTTCCCCTTTCACAAAATTCGGGGGGGACCTGGAACTGCACTACTACCGTCAACTACATACTAATAAATTAGCTAACATTATGGGGAAGGCTCAAAAGGCTGGTTTTGGCCTCAGGATCACAAATCCTTTTTTTAAATTTTTTGTTTCAGTAAAAAGTTATGATAAAAAAAAACGAAAAACGACACCGGTCCGTACCAATTTGGGGGCAGGGTCCATGGTTTTTGAGGGCAGAACAACTATTCGAGTTGGGGGCCTTCGACCGCACTTACAAAAAAACCCTCAGCCTGAGTTTAACGAATTCCGAAAAATTTCGTGATTTCTATCGAGTTTTCCGTTTAGACGGAACAGCTGATAGACCGCAATATCTCCTCACAGAAGCGAAATAATTATAAAGCTAATGGTAACTTTAGCTAATTTTTTAGCAGTTCATTTACATGGGTCGATTTTTCTAGTCGATTTTTGCCGTTCCACCGTGTAAATAGCAATTCGATCGATTCACAGTGGAACGACAAAAATCGATCAGAAAATCGACCCGTGTAAATCATCCTTAAAGGGAAAAAATGCCATTTTTTAAACAGAATTGGTCTTGTTTTGCATGTTTGGTTCACTTTTTTCACACTTGGTCCTTTCTGAACGAGGGTAAGAAACTTTTTGATAATACCGCAGTTTTGGGACTTTAAAATCACAATCCCGGCGTTCTGGGATTTTCAGGTCGAGAAAGGTTTCAAAAGACGGACGCATTTTGACCTCGGCATGTATAAGCCGAAAGCGAAAGTGTTAAGACCCGATATTTTATTTCTGTGAAGAAATATTTCAAATCTGAAAGGATCGAACCGATTTTTTTTTGCAATAAATATGCACTGAAACACAAACTTTAATTTCGTCAAAACGCGTCTTTTGATACCTCTTACGACATTTTTGGACGTGTTTCAGCAGTTTCGTGGGAATATATTTTAGGAAAATCTGGGATTTTCACTAAGCCCGAGATTTGAGTAAATACTTATAATTTCGAGATTTCGGGACGATAAAACGACACGTGAGGTGCGAAATTCCGGATGGGGAATCCTCGGGCTCGATGCCTTAATTCCAAAGCAAATATTTTTAGGCGGGGTTGCCAATTTACGGCATTTTTTTTATTCCTTAGTACACCGACCAATATCTCTGGAGCGGCTGAGGCCATTTGGATTTTTTTTCTACTTGGGTGGTGCCACCTAGGGCAAGATATGCCATTATGGGTATCACGCATCTGTCAAAGTTTCACAAAGTTTTTACCGAATTACGGTGTAAAGAGAAACGAAGCGAAATTTTGACAAGTAATTGGGACTTAAGGCTTTCTATTTGGGTGTTGCCACTTCGGGTGCCTTACACGGTTTTCACCTACCTAATTTTTGTTTCAATATTGAACAAGACATGCCAATAAGGGTATCAAATGAAAGGTATTTACGGCCGTATACCAACTGAGATATTTTCAGGCAGTGTTGCCACCTAACTCAAATTTATTTATTCCTTCGTATATCGACCAAAATCTCGGTAACGGGTGATGCAATTTGGATCCAGTTTGACATATAGATAGTAAGCTTTATTCTAGTAATTTCTACTTGGGTGTTGCCAGTTCGGGCGGTTTACAGGGTTGCCACCTATCTCAATTTTATTTGCCAATATGGGTATCAAATGAAAGGTATTTACGGCCGTAAACCAACGAAGATATTCTCAGGCAGGGTTGACACATGTAACAAAAAAAAGACCATTGTTATTTTTTTTAATAGTTTTATATATATTTTTGTTGTCCGTTTGTTTCATATTTCAATTTTTATAGTAGATATTTTTTTTTTTTTTTTGCTATAATATAATATATATACTTGCATATAAATTTATTTATATGGAAATAACACTTACATAATCATTTTGATTTCAAGTTGTGGTTCAAGTGGCGCCCCATACATCATTTGAAAATAATACAATTAGATTAGCTTTTCTTCATTTATGACAAAAAAAAAACATTAATGCATGAAACTCATATAAAAATAAGTTGTAAATGTAAAAAAAAAAATTATTTTACACTGAGCGAAACTTCCTTAGAATAATATACATTTTTATGTAAAGTAAAAAAAAAATTTTAAATGGAATGTAAATATTTTTTTTTAATAAGGCGTTTCTCGTACACGTCATTGCATTGTTGTTGCAAAAAATATTACAATTGAAAAGATAAAAAAATCGATAAATTTTTTTTTTAACTTTTTTCCCCAATTTTTTTTTACTATGTCCCTTTTTGTTAATACATATATACTTATTTTGTTTTTTTTTTTTTTATTCTATAAACGCCTATATATAAGTTACTTTTAAGTTAGTTGTTGTTACATTTTACAAGTCACTGCAATTTCTGCAGTTAAAGATTTTTGCCAATTTTTATAAGTTTTCTTTTTTGCTTTGCTCTAATATTTTTTGTTGCTTTTTTTTTAATGCTCTTTTTATTTTAATATGCATATATACAATGTACTACATTTATATGTATATATGTATAGAAATATTTAATTTATTTATTTAAATTTGTGTTTGATAAAGTTTTATGGAAATTCTTCAGATTATACTAAGAGAAGGAATTAAACTTAGTTTATCGAAAATTTTATTTGTTGATGTGGAATTGTTTTTATTTTTTTTTAATTTTTTTTTTATGATTTTAGTTTGTGTGAAATTCTTTGCGTATGCAGTGATATTTAATGGATTTATCCTGATTTTTTTTTTGAAATATTTTTTTTGTTGCTTAAATCAAATTTATGCACCTTTAGTTTGCCTACATTTATTTCCTCTATATAATGTTAACACTTATTTAAATTTAATTTATTATATACTAAATTTTTATATATAATTTTTTTTTTCAGTGTATTTAAATAGTACAAAAGTATACTTTTTGTATTAAAAGCTTTTTTCAACTTTTAGTTTAAGTTTTATATGTATATAATATTTAGGCCTAAATAGGTTACTGTTTGTTGGTTTTTTCTAGTTTTTTTTTTGTTTTTGTAACTTGATTTAGTAAAAAAGTTCATATGTTTTTAAGGATGCAGTGAATTTTTTATACTATTTGAAAAACTGCTGTTTTTCGGCATTAAAGAGTCAAGTACTACCTTTCATACAAGTATTACTTTTCATACAAGTACTACCTTCCATACAAGTATTAGTTTCCATACAGGTATTCTTTTCATACAAGTATTAATTTTCGTACAGGCATTCTTTTCATACAAGTATTAATTTTCATACAAGTATCATTTTTCATACAAATACCACCTTTAATACAAGTACTATCTTTCATACAAGTATTACTTTTCATACAAGTATCATTTTTCATTCAAGTACTACCTTTCATACAAGTATTCTTTTCATAAAATATTACTTTTCATACAAGTTTTAATTTGCATACAAGTATTATTCTTTTCCTACAAGTATTACTTTTATACAAGTATTATTTTTCATACAAGTACTACCTTTCATACAAGTATTAATTTTCATACAAGTACTAATTATCATACAAAGGTAGTACCTTTCATACAAGTATTATACAAGTATTATTTTTCATACAAGTACTACCTTTCATACCAGTACTAATTATCATACAAAGGTAGTACCTTTCATACAAGTATTATTTTTCATACAAGTATTATTTTTCATACAAGTACTACCTTTCATACAAGTAATAATTATCATACAAAGGTAGTACCTTTCATACAAGTATTATACAAGTATTATTTTTCATACAAGTACTACCTTTCATACAAGTACTACCTTTCATACAAGTACTAATTATCATACAAAGGTAGTACCTTTCATACAAGTATTATTTTTCATACAAGTATTAATTTTCATACAAGTACTACCTTTCATACAAGTAATAATTATCATACAAAGGTAGTACCTTTCATACAAGTGTTATACAAGTATTATTTTTCATACAAGTATTATTTTTCATACAAGTACTACCTTTGATACAAGTACTACCTTTCATACAAGTACTAAATATAATACAAAGATAGTACCTTTCATACAAGTATTATTTTTCCGGCACCAATGCTAACAGGTAGCCGACCCTAAATTGTTATCCAATTCTCTTTTGCAACTATGCGAGTCCAAAATGATATACCATACAATTTCGCAACACATGTGACAACTCATTCAACATTATCCGAATACATAAAATTTATGTTAATAACGACCCAAAAACAGCAGTTTTTAAAAAATTTATAAAAAATGACTGCCTCCCATCTACTGTTATTTTAGAAATAGTTTTCATTTGTTTAACTACTAAACAATAAACATACACATTAGATAGCTACACTAAGTACTTTCATAATACCAACAAAAAACATACAAAACTTATATTATAATTTTGTATACCTGCATCTTCTGTGCGTTTATACAAATAATTATAAAAAAAAATTCATTTGTAGAAAAAAACATAGTTTCTACATAAACACTAAACAGAAAACTAACAACTAAGACACTAAAGTGTTAATCATAACTATGAGAGCACGCTATTGAGCTTCAAAGCAATGGAATGTTATTTTTAATACTTAAAAAGGATAGAAAACCCGTTGGAAATGCTTCCAGGAAGTTACAAACTATGTTCTTGATATTATACAGTTTATCCGGCGTTATCCGGAGAAGTTTTCAGTAGTGGAAGTTGTTTAAAATTACTAGAGATATTCAAATACCACCTCAAAGTGTTTATCCGGTGTTATCCGGAGAAGTTTTCATTCCTGGAAATCAATCGCAATTGCAGTAGTGAATCAAAACGATGAAAACAATACTAGCTAACTTTTAAATGTTTATCCGGTATTATCCGAAGCAGTTTTCATAAGTGAAACCTTTTCGAAACTAAACTAGTATATCAAATACTATCTCTAAGAGTTTATCCAGTGTTATCCGGAGTTGTTTCCACTAGTGAAAACTGTTCAAAGGTACGCTGCTGAATCAAATACCACCTTCAAGAGTTTATCCGTTGTTATCCGGGACAGTTTGCATAAATAAAAATTGATTAAAATAATAAGTAAATCAAATACCACTTCAAAAAGTTTATCCGCTGTTATGCGTAGCAGTTTTCGTTAGTAAAAACAGTTCAAACTAACCTTGTGCATAAAATAGTACTAAAAAGTATTTATCCGTTGTTATCCGTAGCACTTTTTATGAGTGGAAATGAGTCCAGATTACACTAGTAAATCAAATACTACCTCAAAGTGTTCATCAGGTTATATCCAAAGCATGTTAATGATTGAAAATCGGTCAAAAGATTATCCGGTGTTATCCGAAGCAGTTTACGTTAGTGAAATCTGTCCGAAATTACACGCATATATCAAATACGACCACAAAGTGCTTATCCGGTATTATCCGTAGAAATTTCTTATACGAAAAAGTTAAGGCGGCAATAAGAAAATTTTATTCAGCACTATTTGAAGAAAAAATTCAAGTCTAAATAACGATCAAAAAAAGGGAGAAATGAGACTACGACCTAAAAATGGTTGAAAAAGAGTAGATCCAAAAAAAGTATGCAAAAACAATTACTTATAACTTGAATTGAAGCTCATTTACACGCTCTCGCCTCTCACTAACAATTTACTCACATCTTTGCTAACAATTAGTACATAACCACAAGTCTACAAGTTTTAAGGTATATATGGATGTACTTGCGAACTCCCTTAGGGATTGTCCTTGTTTTCTTTCCCGTTTTCATATTTATTCACTATCAATATTTAGACCAATACGTTTCTCCTCCTCCAACATGGCATCTAGTTCATCCGTTAAATTGGCCAGCATATTACCAATATCGTTGAGCACATTTACAGACACTTTTTGTCCTGGAGTTTGCATCGTTATGGTAGTAGACGCAGCGCCAGCTTCCGCACCTTCCACACCGGCGGCTGCTGTTGGCGCACTTTCAAGTTTTTCACCTTCCACACCACCACTGGGCGTATGCAAATCTGCGGTGGTTGTGATTGTTGTTGTTGCATTACCACCAGCGCTATTCGTTGCATCAGTCGGTGGTGGATATTGTAGCGTGGGTGAGCGTAAAAGTAATAAACTACTGCCACCACCAGTACAGGCACCGGCGCTACCACCGCTGGTATTACTGCCAATACTATCGCTACGTATTAGCGAAGCGTCATGCAATGAGGCAGATGTCTTAAGCGAATGGAATGAATGCGCTATATTGGCTATGGTGTTGGTTGATGACGCCGAAGAGGACGATGAGGAGGAATGCAGATGTGAATTGGTACTCGAATGCAATGAATGTTGCTGACCTCCGCCGACACCGCCACCACCAATATCTTGACGATTAAGTAGGCGTTGTTTGATTGTGCCAGTATTTTCGTTGGCAAATGGTATTGTATCAATGGAATCAATGCTGGAGTTTGACTGTAAGAGAGAGAGAGAGAGGTTTTATTACTAAAATTATTCAATGGAACTGGTGTATAAAGTCTATCACTTACCTTATTATCATGGAATTTCTCACAGTGTATTTCCGCTGTGGTCTGTTGTATGGTTGCATAATTAGCATAGATCGGTTGATTGGCTGTTGCTGCAGCCGCTGCTGCTGCCGCTTGCTGTTGTGCGTGTGTCATATACATGCCACCACCACCATGATGCATGCCAGCAGCGTTGCTATAGTAAAGACCGGGTGTTGCACCCGTATGCAAGGCCATTTGTTGTTGCTGCTGCTGATGTTGTTGTTGTTGGACGTTGTCTGTGTTTAACGCGCGTGAATTTCGTATACTGCAATGACGACGCGGTGGTTCTGGCGCAATTTTCTTGCTACTCATTGGACTGCCGGTCAAGTAGGTCTATTTTGGAGAGAGAGAATTGATAAAAGAAAAAGGTTGAAAAATAAATTCATATTTTCAACTTACTGCATTTAGCGCGGCATTGTCTAGCACACAACCTGTTGCATTGACAGCACCAGCACCAGTTGCTCCGACATGTGTTGCTGTGCCTGGCACAACACCGCCACCAACACCTAATCCTCCAGCATGACACACATATTCCGCTGCTGCAGCTGCATTCATATAATGATGCTCTAGCGGTGGCATGCTATTCAATACGGCGCGCTGCAAAATGCCACGCTGCTGACGTGGTAATGTGCCGCCACCCTCCTCATACAAAAGCTCGCGTGTAGCATCATTGGTGGGTGTAATATCGCCATCGTCATAGGAACGCCGCCAAGACTGAAAGTAGAAAAGAAAATAGGAAATGTTATTGCAACCATTATCCGGAGCAGTTTTCATAAGTGGATATTGGTCAAAATTACAGCAGTAAATCAAAAACTACCCTAAAGAGTTTATCCGGTGTTATCCGGGGTAGTTTTCTGAGTGATAGTTGGTCATAAGAATACGAGTAAATCGAATTCTAACTCACGAGTTTTTATCCGGTGTTATCCGGAGCATTTTTCATAAATGGAAATCGGTCCAAATTGCACTGTTAAATCAAATACCACACTAGCAAATTAAAAACCCCATGCAAAGAGTTTATCTGGTCTTATTCGAAGCAATTTTCACCAGTGAAAGTTGGTAAAAGAATGCGAGTAAATCAAAAACCAACTCAAAGAGTTTATCCGGTGTTATCCGGAGCCGTTTTCTTAAGTAACAACGGTTCAAAATTACACTGTAAAATTAAAACCAACCTCAAAAAGTTTATCCGGTGTTATCCGAGCAGTTTTTATGACTAAAAGCTGTTCAAAATTATACTAGTAAATCAAAAACCACCTAAAAGACTTTATCCGACACTATCCTGAGAAGTTTACATTATCTGGAACAGTTTTCATTGGTGATTACACGGAGAGGAATATAGCGAAAAAATTAACAGTCAGATGGCTCTTATCAATCTATTTAAACTAGCACCTACCCTACAACACTCAACTGGGCCTTAATGAAAGTTATCCCATGTTAAAAATGGAGAGAGAGAGAGAGAGTAGTGAATGTATTGTTGAAAAAATAAAAATTCAGCCCTTATCCGGCACTATCAACGCTTGTCTGAGTTTATCTGGACGTAAAATATGAGGCAGTTTCATAAAAGAGAATTCAAGCAAGTGCCTAAGGCAATAGGTATTTCGCACTTATCCGGCACTATAGCGCTTATCCAGATATAAAATATGATTCGATGTCAATAATGGAAAAACGAACTAAGCTCGTAAGGTAACCCGGCGGTTGTTCTCACTTATCCGGGCATAGCCGCAGGGAAAATGTGATAAAGTTTCATAAGTAAAAAATGAAATTAGGCTCGTTAGGTGACCCGGCGGCACTTCGCAACTATCCGGTCTTATCCGCAGAAAAAATATGAAGTTTCATAGGTAACTCAACTTTCTAAGAAGATCAGGGGGCATTCCGCTCTTATCCGGGACTATCAGCGCTTATCCAAGTTTATCCGGACAAAAAGTATGATGCAGTTTTATAAGTAGAAAATGTAACTAGGCTCGTAAGGTGATTAGATGGTTGTTTTTGCACTTATCTGGGACTATCAGAGCTTATAAGTAAAAAATGGAATTAAACTAGTAAGGTGACCAGACGGCTTTTCTCAACTATCCGGGCTTATAAGTAACTTAACCTTCTAACAAGATCGGACGGTAGTCCGCTCTTATGCGCGAGTATCAGCGCTTATCCAAGTTTATCCGGACCAAAAATATGATACAGTCTTATAAGTACAAAGTGTAACTAAGCTCGTAAGGTGATTAGATGGTATTTTTTGCACTTATCCGGGACTATCAGAGCCTATACGCGTTTATCCGGAGAAAAACTATGATGCGGCTTTGTAAGTAGATAATAAATATAGGCACCTAAGGAGATCTGCCGGTATTTCGAACTTATCCGGGACTATTAGCGCTTATACGAGTTTAACCGGAAACAGTGTGATAAGTTTCTAAGGAGAACAGACGGTATTCCACGCTTATACCTGCTTATCCGAGTTTATCCGGACGCAAAATATGATGCGGTTCCATTAGTAAAAAATGGAACTCAGCTCGTAAGGTGATCGGATGGTATTTTGAACTTATCCGGGACTATCAGCGTTTATCCGAATTTATCCGAAGAGGAAATATGATGCCGATTTGTAAGTAGATAATAAATATAAGCACCTAAGGAGATCTGACGGTATTTCGAACTTATCCGGGACTCCGGAAACAGTGTGATAAGTTTCAGACGGTACTCCACACTTATCCCTGCTTATTCGATTTTATCCGGAGTTAAAATATGATGCGGTTCCATGAGTAGAAAATGGAACTCAGCTCGTAGGGTGATTATCGGCGTTTAATTTGACTTAGCAGTTGTCATTTTCAACAAAAAAAAAATTTAAAGCTTAAACACTTTCAAACTCACCATAGCTGCGGGATTGCCAAGCAAACGTGCACCACCACCAGCGCCACCTGGTGCGCCCACAACACCGCCGCTACCCATCAATGCGGCCTGATGCATTGCTTGCTGATGATGTTGTTGTTGTTGTTGCTGATGCTGTAGAG
The DNA here is from genome assembly GCA_964058755.1 of Campiglossa producta. Taxonomy (NCBI): domain Eukaryota; kingdom Metazoa; phylum Arthropoda; class Insecta; order Diptera; family Tephritidae; genus Campiglossa; species Campiglossa producta. The sequence goes on along the minus strand of CAXKVI010000004.1, from coordinate 16,575,703 downwards.
CTTGTTGATGATGTTGTTGTTGCATTGCAGGCGTAGGATGTGCAAAATGTCCATAATCAGTGGCTGTATAATGGCTAAAGGTCAAATGGCTGCGTGTGCTATTATCATGAATATCCTCAAGTGATTCTAAGCTTTTACCGCGTGGCTGGCGTACCTGAATGAAATATTTTTTAAGAGAGAGTGTAGGTGTAGTGGGAACGAGAGTGAGAAAGCACGAGAGGTGGAGAGAGAGAGAGGTGAGAAATATATTAGCATTAAAAGCATATAACAAAATATTATTGTGGGGGTGTGCGAAAAAAGAGTAGAAAAAAAAAATATAAAACCAAAATAAATATAAATGACGTTGAAAAGAAATTAAATATTGAAACACAATTTAAAGCAAACACATTTATAACTTTGCCATTTAGCCAGCAGCGCCCACACTTGTGCAACGTTAGTGCAAGCTCGCGCTGAGCAGCCAGCTGGTTTCACATTGTGTTGTATTTGTGTGCTCACCTTAATGGGTACCACATCGTTGTTGTTGTTGTTGTTTTGAATGTTCATGCCACCATTGCAGCACTCATGATGGGTGCCAGGGCAAAAGTAGACGGCATCGACGCCGGGTGTAGCATAAATCTTGGAATCGTCCCACGAGACGCGCGTGGTTGGCAAATATGTTGGTGTGGTGGGTAGTGGCACAGCTGTGGGCCAAATCTTGTTGCGATAATCCTTTGGTTGGTTGAAATTGGTAGCGACGATTTAAGAAAGGAAAAAATGGCCGGCAGCAACATAAAGTTAGAAAATTAATGAAATAAAAAGAAAAAAAAAATTATAGGAAAAATTAGAATGAATATAAAAAATGAAAATTATTTAAATTCAAAAATATTTTAAATTTATAAATTTTAACTAAATTTTTTTCACATATTAAATTAATTTAAGAAATTTAATTTAAAAAAATTAAGTCTAATAAAAAATTTTGGTGTAGCTATTTATTAGCCCCCTAATTTCCTTCCACTCACCTGTTGTTGATATGCATTGTTGATACCGCCTGGATTCCATTTTCCGCTAATTATATCCTTAACACGTTTAATGGCCAATAGAATTTTCTTTTGATGTCCCAATTTAACTATGCCAATATCTTCCAAGTCCTCCCAAGTGACTTGTGTTACATCGCGTACAGTTTTATAGTTTTGATCAAGCAACGGTTGAATATATTCTTCAAGACGTAATAACTGTAACCATTCTTCGATTGAGCCCTGGAAAAGAAGATATGATGATATTATTTACTAAATTAATTTTGAAAATAAATAAAAATATTTTAAATTGATTTATCCGGCAGTGGAGAACAAAAATATTTTAAGATTACGTTCAAAAAACTGTTATCCGTTATTATCCGTGACTAAATTCATTTATCCGACAACAGTGGATAAACATTTTTTTAACAAACAAGTAAATTCGGGTAAATATTTGAAGCTTTTCGGCCGGTTTAAATTGTAAATTTATTTATTCCACTGTCGGATACCTTTTTGTTTAACAAAACAGTGTTTTTTTTTTCAAAATTTTTTGAAAAACTGTTATCCGGCATTATCCGTGACAAAATTCATTTATCCGACAGTGGTTAAAAATTTTTATTTAATAAAAAACGAATTTTTTTTAAAAATATGTTGAAAAAACTGTTATCCGTTATTATCCGAGACTAAATTTATTTATCCGACAGTAAGAAAGATTTTTTTACCAGAAAAGCCATTTTTTTCATACTACGTTAAAGAACTGTTGTCCGTTATTATCCGTGACAAAATTCATTTATCCGACAGTGGGTAAACACTTTTATCTAACAAAAGAGTAAAACTATTTATCCGACAGTGGGTATACATTCTTATTTAAGAAAAAATAAATCGTTTTGAAAATATGTTGAAAAAACTGTTATCCGTTATTATCCGTAAGTAAATTTATTTATCCGACAGTGAGTATACGTTTTTATTTAACAAAAAAGTAAAATTTTTTAATACTACGTTGAAAAAAACTGTGATTCATTATTATCCGAGACTAAATTTATTTATCCGACAGTGGGTATAACAAACGAGTAAAAATAAGGAAACAACGTTGAAAAAAACTGTTATCCGTTATTATCCGTGATAAAATTCATTCATCCGACAGTGGGTGAAAATTTGTATTTAACAAAAAAGTGAATTATTTATCTGAAAGTGGGTATACATTTTTATTTAACAAAAAAGTGAAATTTTTTTAAACTATGGTGAAAAAACTGTTATCCGTTAGTATCCGTGACTAAATTTATTGATCCGACAGTGGGTATAAATTTTAGTTTACCAAAAAAGCTATTTTTTTTTGCAAACTACATTGAAACAACTGTGGCACTATTCGGGACAAAACTCATTTATCCGAAGGTGGGTAAAAATTTTATTTAACAAAAAAGTAATTTTTTTTTTTCAAAATATGATAAAAAATTGTTATCCGCTATTATCCGTGACTAAATTTATTTATCCGACAGTTGGTATAAATACATTTTTCAAGACTACGTTAAATAAACTGTGTTTCATTATTATCCGTGACTAAATGCATTTATCCGACAGTGGATATACAATTCATTAAGCTACGTTGAAAAAACTGTTATCCGATGTCATTTTTTTTACAAAAAAAATAAAATACTCCGAAAACTTCATACAAATAATGCTTATCCGCCGTTATCCAAGGAGAGCAGAATTATTTAAAATAGTTGAAATTTATTTTTGCCGCAGTGGTATATAGTATTATGCTGAAAAAACAGTTATCCGTTATTATCCGTGGCTATATTTACCTATCCAACAGTAAATATTTTGAAGAAGAAAGTAAAGTACTTTAAAATTTTGACAAAAAAATAGTTATCCGCTATTATCCGTACCTAAATTTTCGTCTTAAGAACAAAAAGGATAGCAAGAATACTCGAAAAATTTTATAAATTTACAAATAACGCTTATCCGTCATTATCCAAGGCAAGCCGATCTATTGAAACTGCTAAATTATAGAATTGAAATGTCAAATGAAACTAAAATAAGACAAGTAAATGCATAAGAATGAATGTGAGAAGACACTGACTTAACTCATTTATCCGTCAGTGAATAGGTATAAATTTTGCTTAGCAAACAAAGTAAACATTTTAAACCTACTTTGAAAAAACTGTTATCCGTGATTATCCGAAGCTAAATATGTGGTTTAAAAACAGAAGTTATAGCAAAAAATACTTCAACAATTTTATACATATTCAAATATGGCTTATCCGCCGTTATCCGAGGAATGCTGGTTTGCTAAAAATCGTGATTTTGTTTAAAAATAGTTGGATGAGTGAAACTTCAGCTTATATCTTGCTTATCCAGTATTATCCGAAGAAAGTTTATATATTCAAAATGCGAATGGGATAAATATAACGTTTCAACATTTGATGCGTGTCTAAAATATGAAAGGAATAATAATCTTAGAGGCTAATTTTCATAAAAGATTATTTCCCGATATTATCCTAAAATTGTAGTGGATATATATTAAGTAAGTATCGAAATTTTTAGCCGTATCTAGTAAAATATTAAAGTTATTTAAATCCATATCTCAAATTAATAATTTCTCAGATTTAATTAAAAATCTCTAAAGCAGATAAGGATAGTAACAAAAATAGTGTGATCTTATCCGAAGTAACAGTTTCATAAAAAATCTCAGCCAACGAAATTTGAAGGGACAAAAAAGTAGTATGTATATTTAATTAACTTTATAAACGTTTAAAATAAGATTTTAGAATGAGTACTGACGATTGTGTACGTATGTTATGATAAGAACAAATTAGTTGTCAATAGAAAGTAAATGTGATTTTTGAAGTTAACTTCTTAGACGACGATGCAATTTTTTAGGCAGATTGAAAGGGAATGATAGAATAGTGGCAACAGTGTTCGGACTTGAGGCAACAAATAGTGGCAACGGACTTGAATACATTTAGTGTCTATATCTCGGGAACGGCTGGTGTGATTTCAATAAAATTTTGTACATAGATGGTATGCTTCATTTTAAGACTATCTACTTGAGTGTTGCCAAGCAAGATATTCCAATATGGGTATCAAAAGGAAGGCATTTTGGGCAACAGCAAAAAAAAATATTTAAATTTAATTTTAATAAAAAAAAATAATTTTTTAAACGAAATTTAGAAGCAATTGATACAAATTATTTCTTGAATATAGAAAAGTTTGATAATTTATCAAGAGCACTGAATCGGTGGTTAAATATGTTTATCATCGTGTCATATTTAATCGATGGTGGAAAAACAAAAAAAAAATATTCTAAAACTTGAAAAAGTTGAAAAAGTGTGCCCACGCAACTTTTTCTCTCTTCACTTGTTTGTTTATTTATCTGCATAGTTTGGGTGAAAACAAGGTTTGAGCGGTCATTAAACATCGAAAGCATAAATATTTATTAGGTCATGATTTTGATCAGAAAATAATAAAAAAAAAAAAGTTGTTAACAAATGTCTGTGATTTGTATTGATTTGCATAAAGCTATAGAGTTGAGAGAAAATTTAAATAATTTTTTTTTTTTTTAATTTCTTGTGATTTTTTTTTTTATTTGTTTATCTCCAAGTCATTATTTATTTCATACAAAAATCAATTTATACGACAAATATTCATTGAACATAACAATCATTTGCATAAATATTCAACAAACCAACAACAAACACGTTAAAAATTAATTTTGTCTTATTTGATTGATGATCGAGCGCCAAGTATTGAGAGCCACTTAAAAGTGTTGTTGGCGCTCTTGCTTGACCAGAAATCAATTTAAAAAAAAAAAAAAAAACGCCAAGCAATTATATTAGGAATGTATCGCAGATAAAAAAAAATATCGATAGAAGCAAAAAAAATAAAAGAATTACAAAAACGAGTGAAATCAAAAATAAGACGAAGATAACTTGCGAGAATATGAGCGACAGGCATTTGAAAAAGGAGGGGGAAAAAGCCAGAACAGGTAGACAAGCAATAATTTGGGGGGTAAAACTTAGTGGTCAACGAGCGGACAGTGGTGCATTAGAGAAAAAAACCGAAAATAAAGGAAATTCGTTTTGAAGTTAGCTTCTTAGGCGGCGATGCAAAGTTTTTATGCAAGGGACGGAAATGAAAACTTTTGTTGGTGTCTAGCTTTCAACATTTGGAAAAAATATTTCTACTTCTATCTCAGTTTTCCTTTATACGAAGACTTTTGATGTTGCCACTTTGGTCACCTAGTCCCATTTTCTTCTTTCCTTCGTATATCGGCCAATACCTATGTATAAGGAACCGGTGAAGACGTTTGGATCAAATTTAGCACATATATAGACAGTATGCTTCATTCTAAAACTTTCTACTTGGGTCTGGCCACTTCGGGCGGTTAACGGGGTTGCCACCTATCTCATCTCTTTTTAAATATTCAGCAAGATGTGCTAATATGGGTATCAAAAGAAAGGTATTTTCGGCCGTATACCAGCGAAGATATTTTTAGGCAGGGTTGCCATCTTACTCTTTCTATTTCTTCGCATATCGACCAATATCTTGGAAACGTGTTATGCCATTTGTATCAAATTTGGCACATATGTAGATAGTATGCTTCACTCAAAAAATGTATACAGCGGTATTGCCACTTCGGGCGGTTTACAGTGTTGGCACCAATCTCATTTTTGTTTTAATATTCAGCAAGATGTGCCAATATGGGAATCAACTGAAAGTTTTTTTTGTCTTTCAGGCAGGGTTGCCACCTAACTGCATTTATTTTATTCATTCGTTTAACGGCCAATATCTCGCGAACGGGTAAAGCTATTTGGAACAAATTTGGCTTCATTCTAAAACTTTCTACTTGAGTATTGCCACTTCAGGCTGTTTACAGGGTTGCCACCTTCCTTCTTTTTTCTTTGATATTCAGCAAGATATGCCAAAATGGGTATCAAATGAAAGGTATTTTCGTCAGTATACCAACGAAAATATTTTCAGGCAGTGTTACCACCTATTTTATTTATCTTTATGTGTATTTTGAACCACTGTGCAACACAAGACACCAGAGTTAAGGTAAACCATCGACCTTGAGACGCGCTACGCTAAAATGAATTAGTAAAACTAATTTTAAAGCGGCAAATTGTGAAGATAAGTATTAAAGCTAAATGCAAAAAAAATTAGTTGCGGATAACGTTAAAGCGTATCAAAAAGAAAAAAAAAAAAAGAAATTAATAAAAGTCGAGAATTACTTAGAAATAGCACAAAAACTGGTTTCAAGCAAACTTGCACGAAGCACAAAGAAGAATAAACAGAACATGAGATGAAACAAGAAAATAACTTAAAAACATTTTGTCGGTAATTTTGCTATTTGCACATTCGATTCAGAGATTGGTCAGCGTATCACGCCATTAGCTACCTGTAAGCGACCGCTTGAAGTGGCTGACAAGCAAACGAGTAGTAGACAAGACGAGCGAGGTAGCGAGCGGGTTGATGGCACTAAGCTTCAAATGTCTAAGTTAAACTTGCGGCTTTGCGCTGGATTTTTGTTTTTACTTTTTTAATCTTTATTTTTTTTCTCATTTTTTTCTAAATGCTATTAACCCGCTGCTGGCGTTTGTACCTCACATGTTGTTCGCTTAAGTATTTCTTGTGTTCACTATATTTTTTATTGTTGTATGTGAAACAGTGGCGTATCCAGGATTTTGGGAAAGGGGGAGTTAATTTTTTTCGTTTTTTTTTAGGGGATTTTTGATTCAGTTTCTTGAAACTAGACTTTTATGGTTGTTTTTCAAAAAGTTATATATCTACATTTGTTGGTATGGGCAATGTCAAATTTCAGGTTTCACGTAACTTTTACTGTATTTTTTGCGTAATTTACTATTTTTTTATTTAATTTTTACTATATTAATGGGTAATTTTTTACTATACCTTTGTGTAATTTTTACTAGATTTTTGTTCAATTTTACTATATTTTTCGTGTAATTTCACTATATTTTTTTTGTAATATTACTGCATTTTTTGTGAATTTTTACTATATTTTTGTGTAATTTTTTACTATATTTCTGTGTAATTTTTACTAGATTATTGATTAAATGTTACTTTATTTTTGTGTAATTTTTACTATATTTTTTGTATAATTTTTACTATATTTTTTGTATAATTTTTACTATATTTTTTTTGTAATTTTTACTAGATTTTTGTGCATTTTTTTAAATATATTTTTGTGTAATTTTTACTAGATTTTTGTTCAATTTTACTATATTTTTCGTGTAATTTCACTATATTTTTTTTGTAATATTACTGCATTTTTTGTGAATTTTTACTATATTTTTGTGTAATTTTTTACTATATTTCTGTGTAATTTTTACTAGATTATTGATTAAATGTTACTTTATCTTTGTGTAATTTTTACTATATTTTTTGTATAATTTTTACTATATTTTTTGTATAATTTTTACTATATTTTTTGTATAATTTTTACTATATTTTTTTTGTAATTTTTACTAGATTTTTGTGCATTTTTTTAAATATATTTTTGTGTAATTTTTACTATATTTTTGTTTAATTTTACTATATTTTTTACTATTTTTTGTTCAATTTTTACTAGATTTTGGTTCAATTTTACTATATTTTTTGTGTAATTTTTTACTTTATTTTTGTGTAATTTTTACTAGATTATTGATTAAATGTTACTTTATTTTTGTGTAATTTCACTACATTTTTTGTGTAATTTTTACTAGATTTTTTGTGTAATTTCACTATATTTTTTTTTGTAACATTACTATATTTTTTGTGTAACTTTTACTATATTTTTGTGTAATTTTTACTATATTTTTTAAGTAATTTTTGCTGTATTACCGGGAAAATTATGACTTTTTGAATACCGAAGAAGAGGGTTTGAACCTGAAAACCACCCCCGTGGATCCGCCCCTGATGTGTAATAGGTGGCAATAAAAAACAGCAACAACATTTTCGACAAGAAAATAACCACTAAAAGCATTATCAACTGCCAAAAACAAAAACAAGAAAAATATCCAAATTGGAAATTGTCGGCATTTCAACGCTTG
>CAXKVI010000004.1:16318997-16567462 GCA_964058755.1 Campiglossa producta | reverse complement strand
GCTAGCATGTGGCTAAAATTATGTTATGAAACAGTAAATGTTTTGGTTAACATGCTGTTAAAATTATTCTTTGAATAAGTCAACAAACAAGCTAGCATATGGTTAACATATGTAGTTGAATCGGTTACCGAACCAGCTAGCATTTGGTTAACATTTATAATTGAATAGGTTACCAAACCAGTTACCAAAACGGTTAGCGCTAAAAGAAGAATGCTTACCTAATTTTTCCAAAAAAAAATGCACAATTTCTATACATACATATGTACATATTTTATTATTTATTTAAAAATATATTTCATTTTACACATATTTATACATACTAAGAACTTAATACTAACTAAATTTAAGCCTCCTCTACAACAATTAAGGAATCATCTCCATAAGCACTATGACGAGGACATATCATCATACAAATAAGGCATCTGAGCGTGGAAGTCCACCTTTGCCAGCAATGGCTTCTTAAAAAATGGCGAATTTAGTCGTAGCGCAGTTCTCCATTGCAATTGAGGAATCGCATCCGGAAGCGCTACGCCTAAGAAGCCATTTCATGCAATGGTGGACTTGCAGGCTCAAGTACTGTATTTGTATGATAATACGTCCTCGTGGTAGTCCTGCATTCTGTATCATCATTTTTTTCATGCGGCGGAAATTCACCTGGGACGATGTATGTACCAATAACGTTGAGAAATGCGACGCAGTGGGCATAAGTTGAGTGATATTGGGCCAGTAACAAACAACATACGAGAGCTCAATAGCTTCAGCAGTACAAAACGTTTGCCTTGATGGCGTCCAGACAACAATATTAACACACGACCAGGTACCAGGTTTTGGCGAATGTTGAGCTTGTGGTTGCTGAAGAATGCTTTGGTTGGGCGTTTCTTAACAAAGCGATTAGATGAGTCATTTGCTTTGGGCTTCTTCAAGTAAACAGCACGTTCACCACCTTCACCGCCACTTTTGGGACCATTTATTTCCTTAAAAAGAAACATTAGTTTAAAAAATTCAAATTAAAAAAAGGAAAAATTTTCCGCTTGCCTTTTTTCGTTTTTTTTTCTTCATTTGACAAATAAAATTAATTTTATGCAGACAGCTGGCTTGTTGTCAACATTTGGGATATTTTTACAGTGGGTCGTGCTGTTTCATTTGCACTCATAATATTAGGTATTGTACAAAATCAAAAATATTTTCTCTTTCTGGCAGAACGTTTGCACATTAACCCTAAAACGGACTTTTGGTATTTATAGGCCCACATTTTAATTTAATTCAGAACAATTTTTTTTTTGATTGCTTAAGGTTAACATAATTTTGGGAAATTTGTCAAATAAAAAATGTGTGTGTGTTTGCAATGCGGTTAGCAGTGGTTTGCAGGGATATTTTAGGAGAAATTTGCATTTAAAATTCTAATGCGGTTGGACTTGGAAAAAGGACAACATGTCAAAATAATAAAGGGGCGGTGCCGGCAAAAATAATAAAAAAGGCGTGGAAGGTGTTTCACACAAAAAAAATTGTCTAATAAGCCCCCGGCATCCGCGCGATTTTTCTCGCATAACTTTTGATATAATTGAGATATTTGATCAATTTTATTCGATTTTTAGTAGGTACCCAGGAAGCTCTTAATGAGGAATATATTCCTCAAACAGGCAAGGAACAGATGGAAAAACATAGGTACTTGCAATCATACAAAACTGGTGTGGCCAGAGATTATCTCGAGTAGGTCGGAAGACCTGCTCAAGCTCAGAAGGGAGGAGCTCTCATTACAAATGGGACTTTTCACAGGAACCTGAAAGAGTGAGGCATCTTCTATGCCAATGGCCCACGTTGGCGGGCAAGAGGTTGAAATACCTGGGGTCGGGTATTTTCTACCATATTGGGGAGTTATCAAGAACTAAGCCTAAGGATATTCTGCGGGACGCGGAATCCGCGAAATGGTTCGAGTAGGGGGTCATTCAGATCCATGTGGTATCACAACGGGACCTACGGGGCCTATGTGTGCTAGTCCGTTTACTAGTAGCCACTGTAACCTCTCTACCTAGTAGGTACCCATCAAGGACTGAAACCGAAACCGTAACTGTAACCGATTAAAACCGATTCATTTTTAAAAACTGAAACCGAAACCGTTATTTTGATCTAAATAACAACCAAACCGAAACCATTTCAAAAGTGGGAACCGTTTCAAACGGTTTTAAATTTGTTTAATGTCTCACTTCTTTTCGTGCGCAATAGGGTTGCCACAAAAAAAAATGCACAGGTAATGAATCGCTACGACAGTCGGGACGTACCGCAAGGGAGTACCGGAGCATAGCGTTAATTAATTCGACAACACTTGCCAAAACCTTGGGTACAGTTTTTCTCGTTACCACAAAAATAACAGGGTTACCCCCAAAATCGAGGGCCGGTACACGTTGGGCAGGGCTACACTCTGTTACAACAACAACAGCAACAACAACAGGCCGGTCGGGATCAAAACTCCATCGACGTAGACTGCTAACTCCCTGTTCGCTTGCGGTCGTGAATAACAACAACAACAACAACAACAACAACAACAACAATAGCGTGGGGAAGATTGTGCTAGTGATATATCAGGCTTCTTGTGGCTAAAAACCGGAAGGAGTTGGGAGATAACCAGGCCGATTCTAAACAATTTTTCACTTTGTGGATTTTCTCACTCTTATATAATTTGTGAGCAAAAATGTGTGAAAAGGTGAAACGGTTTGCACCGGTTCACTAGTGAAAATTTGTTTAGAATCGGCCTGTACATATTTATTCTGTGTTGTGAAAAAATCAAAAAATTTCTTTTTCTGTTTTTATATAGTTTTTTTGAATGACGTAAGCAACCGTCAAATAGTGTTAGAAAAAATTGACAAATGAAATCAACGGCACATAAGACGAAAATTGATTAAAAAATTTAACAATAAGGGGATTCATCAAATCTTATAAATACCTTATAAAGCGTGTCAACGTATAAATTTATCAAGTGTGTAAATGAACTGTCAAAATTTGCATGGAACGCAGTTTACACAAATTTGATAAACTTCCGCGTCGATTTTGGTGTGTAAAAGAGTGCGTAAATTTATACAATGCAATGACGACGTTCGACATGTAATTTTTTTAATGCATTCAACGCACACTGGACATAAAGAGAAGAAAATGCTGAAAATGGGTCGAAAATTACTTTTTTAATGAGAATTTCGAAATAAAAAGTTTTTGTTTGACATCAAGTACACATAAATTTATCTAGGGCGTTCATCTAACTGAGCTGATAAATGTATAAACTTATGCTATGGATACACACACGGAGATTATCTCCAATAAATCTTCTTTAATCAGATCCAAATTTTACCCTGATACACACAAAAATGAAGATTAACAGCAATGAGAATTACTAATTTGGTTATTATTGCACCATATTCTTACCTACCTCAGCGACATCTAGTTATCGAAAGTCGGATCTTACAAACCAGCGCGACGCCTATCTGTCAGCTACCCTTAATTTCCCAGTGTTTCTTGGTGTTAATGTCTATTTATGTACAGAGTGTTGCCAGTGCAAATTTCTTAAAACTGCTCAAATCTTCTTAATTTTTGGGAGTTTATAATGAAGATTATGCTCAAGTTAACTCCCAAAAGCGCAGTTAATTCGAAATTTGCGCTAATGTATCAGCCGTATTACGCATTTCGTAAACTTATAAGAGTTTATGAATTCCCTTAATGTAAACAGCCCTTTATCAAACATTTGTCCGATAGGGTCTGCCATAATTTCGATTACCAGTCGATACTTGTGATAATAGTCGGTTATATTGCATTTCTATTTGCCATTTCTAGTTCACGAAGCCATCGTGTCACTAAACTAGCAAATATTTTGTTTTTATCGACTGCATTATAAATTCAGTTTTGTACTTATAAATAGAAATGTAAATAAAGAATAATGAACAACTTTCATGCACCAATACTAAATATATACATTTTCTATTTAGGGAGAAACCACAACGAAGAATAATGACGAAATTGGCGCAATACTGGAAAATGGTGGAACTAATGAGAGATAAGCCAGACATTGCACAAGGCTCGGTGCGACGAGGAAGAGCTGAACTTGATGCATTTTGGTTCAGACTATCAGAGGAGTGTAATTTACGTGGGCCGCCATACAAAAACCCAGAAAAGTGGAAAAGGGTATAACTGCATTATTTAATTTATTTGTATGTATGCACAAAGTATAAAGCATTTATTTACTTACAGACATGGTCGGATTGGAAGCTAAATATGAAAATAAAATTGGAGAAATGCAAACGCCAGAATACATTGCACTTTCTGACAGACATGGAGAAAGAAGTGATAAGAATGTGTAGGTTGGACAGTGCGCAACCCGCGAAAACCAAGATTCAGCTATTTTTTGCGCCTGAGGTGGGCATTTACGAAGCGCCAGCCAAACGAAGAAGGCCATCACCATCACCCCAACCACCACCTCCACCAGCACCAACAACAACAACAACCACAACCACAACAGAATTGAACAACAGTGTGGATATTGAATTTGTTTCTGAAGATGAAAATATTAAAGAAGAGTTCTTATACGAAAGTGATGATGATAATGTTGCGCCCAAGACATTCCCATCTAAAGAGCGCGACAAAGAGGAACACCATACGGTTATCCATCCTCCTAAAAAGATTCTGCCAGTTTCTTTGGAGTTGCAATCGCAGGATGATCCTATTTCCGTAACAACAGCGCATTACAATGAAGAGGACGTGGGTGAGGAGGAGCAAGAAGCGAATGAGATTAAATTGTTACAGCAACAAATTGATATACAAAAAAAATTATATAAGGAAACAAAGGAATTTCAAATGACTACAAGCGCAACATTACAAGATATATCGCTGACATTGAATCTTATTAAGGGAAGCGTTGAAACAATTGAGGAATTGAATGTGAGAAGACTCAAAGAACACGCGCGACATAATCGAAAAATAGAAGAATTGCTGCAGAGACTAGCTGATCGCGATATGAGTATGGAGAATAGAAGGAAATAAATGTGTGACTTGAAACTACATAAAAAAAATTACGGCTTTTATTAATTAGAGTTTTCAACTAGTTTCTGAATCAGAACTCCACACACAAGATCACCTCATTTTTGCGGGCGATTCAAAGCTGAAAGGCTGAAATTTGAAATGGCCTTGCTCGCTATGGTAAAAATTGGACTGGACTAGACTAAAAAATAAAAAAAAAACCGATGATGGTCCCCTTTTTCCATATCAAAAATTTCGAAAATCACATAAATTGACATAACTTGAGTAATGAGTGAGATATTTGCATGAAATTTTGTATACAGGTTATTTTCTGGACAAGGTGGGTTGCTATTGAAAATGGGCGAAATCATATGATAACCACGACCCCTTTTTCGATATCGAAAATCACATAAATTAATATAACTTGAGTAAAAATTGAGATATTTGCATGAAATTTTGTATACAGTTTATTTTCTGGACAAGGTGGATTGCTACTGAAAATGGACGAAATCGGACCACAAACACGTCCCATTTTTCGAAATCGAAACTTTCGAAAATCACATAAATTTACATATCTCGGTAGCTGAACGGGTCAAAATAATATTTTATAGGTGAATCCCCCTGGACATTTATTATGGCTTTTTGATAAGTGGCTATGACACCGCACCCTTTTATGGGAGGCATTTTTGAAAATTCGAATGGTCATAACTTTTAAACTGATATGGAAAATTTCCAAAATCACATAAATTGACAAAATTCGTATAATAGTATAATTTTTTGTCAAACTTTAGAAGTGGGCGAGGCACCGTGAATATTTAAGGGGGCACCTATTGACATGGAGGCAGTTTTCATGGCTGCCACCTATGTATCTGCCCTTTTGTCAATACAAAATATAGATTACATTTTCTAAAGAAATTAAATACAGAAAGTTTTGGTCGATATATCGAGCTCTAACGCCCAAACAGGTTGAACTCACTTAATTCTACGTTTTGCTCGTAAGTAAACGATAAGTTTTAAAAATTATTATTTTTATTATCATTATCTGGCAATCTTCTTAGTGCTAGGATATTTAAAATTTTTCGTTATAATTATTCAAAAGGTAAGAAGTTAACTGCGATCACGTGTACTAAGCTACGTGTTTTTTGTTGTATACTTTTTAACTTATTTAATACTTTTTTATTTCTTTTTTTAGTTCAAAACTGTTTAGCTTACTGCGATTGAAGTATATAAGTTTTTATTTTTTTCTACTTCCCCTAATTAAATCACGCTCAACCAGTTTCTGTAGTAGTTCTTCAGTTTTGCGATTCAGCTGCATTTCTTCTCTTAAGCTGCGCGCGTTCATATCTTCTATTTTTTTCATTCCACCCCTTAAGGTATTCAATGTTAGCGATATATCTTGCAATGCAGCAGTTGTATTCGTTTGAAACTCTTTAGTCTCCATACACAAATTCTTTTGTATATCAATTTGTTGCTGTAACAATGTCTTTTCAGTATCCACTTCTTCTTCTTCAGCATCAGAATCATCACCGGAAAATGTTACAAGTGGATCATCATCATATTGTTGCTTACGTTGGCGTTTCTTGCTGGGACCGTCATCATCATCATCATCATCGCTATCCGTTAGGCATTCTTCGTCTTTATTGTCACTTTCATCTAAATCATGCTCATTAGCCATGCAGTATTTTCCATTGGCTGTTGGTCTGGTGAGCGGCATGGCATAAGGTGGTATCTCATTACCAGGATTTTTTATCATTTTTACCACTTCTACTTCTAAATGGGTCATGCGTTTTTTAGTTAATCGTTTAACGCATTTGTTTAGTTTCCTTTTTACATGAACTTTCCATAAAATCCATATCTGTTGGATGTAGTGAGCGCGTATTAGATGTTTTAGGGTATACATATAAAACCATTTGCAATCTTACCTTCTTCCATTCAAATGCGTCTCTTATTGGTGGTCCGAGCATATTGCATTCTTGTGACAAAGTTTCCCAAAATTCCTCAATTTCATCTGTTGGTCGTAGCGGTAATCCTTTTCCAATGTCTGGCTTTTGTTTGGCTAACTCCACCATTTTCGCATATTGCGCTTTGTTCGTTTTCGTCCTGCGACTGTGGTCCCTGAATAAAAGATGGATATGGAAAATAGCATGTATATTTCACACAATAATTGTTAATTATGTATATTTTAATTTACATTTTTTTATTTTCTGGCCTTTTTAAAATTGGCAAAAATTGGCGATGCACTTGAACAAAAACAGATAGAAAAAAAAACAGTTGCTCTACAGATGGCATAAGTAACAATCGACACATATGATAAAAACCTATCGATTCTTATACAAATTGCATTTACATTAGGCTCGCACTAAAAATGTTGTTTTTTTTCGGTGTAAATGCAGAATACCACAAACATTTTGCAAATTTAAGGATAAACTGAGTAAAAGTGCAGTTTCAGTTCCCTTCGGAATTTGAACCAAAAAAATTCAAGTAAGGGTGCAAAATACGCGTATTTACGAGTAGATTGAGAAACCGAAAGCGAAATTAAATTTTTTGAGCTATTTAAAAATTACAAGCAAAAAACTGCCACCTAGGGGGTACCTACCTATTTTTGGAAAAAAATGCAGAATAAAAAAACCAAAAATTGAGATCGATAGGTATTTTTGTAGTGAATATAACGGTATATTTCTTTATTGGGGCAAGGTTAGGTTGCAAGGGCAAGACAGAGTACCTGGACACTGCCCGACACTTAGGCCAATTAAGAACGCCCGTTGTGATACCCTATACGGTCTCTACCCACCTCTATGCCTCAGAGGTGCGAGCGGAGGGTATTTCCTTAGCGCCAACAACAGCCCGACCGCGTATAGTCAGCCGATCCGACATCTTTAACGAGTTCAGAGCGCTCGGCGTGGTGATCTAATAAAGCACGACTAAACGAGTACAATGATCTGCAGAGGGCTGAAAAGGACCAGTCGACTCACGCGGTCGGGCCGCCGTCGACGCCAAGGAAAACCCAATCACACCAACTCGAACCACTTCGTGGAGTCAATGAAGCTGGATACGCCTTTATTTCTACTTTTGATACCTCAGCGAGGTTTTGGAGAAACGGTTGGCGAGGATAGCCAACCGTCGCCTGCTAAGCGCGGGACATTGGCACAGCACACTTTCCTCCTCCTCAATCCATCTGCAGCTGCGATAGTAATCATTCGACATTTTGCCCATTCTTGCACCGTACGTGTCTATAAGACAGTGCGCTGGTAGGGCCCTTACCAGGGATGAGATATTCGATTTGTTAAGGGACAGCGTGGGATTTTTACGTTCTTTTTTGTTATAGGAAGGCCAGGTTAGCCTGAATATCTCGCAAGTCGAGAGCTCCGTCCAGAGCTTGTTTGCTATTTTAATTGTATTTGTGCTGACAATAAATTTAAAAGAGGCCATGGGTATGCCTACCAGACTGTTTCCTGGAAGGAGATGGGTGGTGGTAACTCGTCTGGCCAGCTCCTCCGATCTGCAGTTACCTTCAATATTCCTGTGTCCAGTACCCAAATAAGGCTAATACCGAAGTGCTGAGCCGTCTCGTTGAGAGATCTGCGACATTCAGTTAAAGATGTAAATCCGTTTTGGGGGATATACACCAAGCTTTTCACCGCACCGTTCCTGACAAACACGTTGTTTGACGCGCAGTGGAGTTATGTTAACCGAAGCGTGAGTGCCCAAGATTGAGGTGTGCCCGCTTTGTCCGTCTATCCAGACGCCGGTCTCCCTTATTCGCAGAGCTGTGATCACGGATATTTCCTTCGCCACCAGATCGAGCGGTGGACACCATAATGTTGAGAGCTTCCGTCGGGGTGACCCAAGGGCCCCAGTTATGCAGAGTTCCGAACTCCTTTGTACTTTCTGTAGTTGCTTGAAGTACGTACTCTTAGTTAGTGCAGGCCACCAGACTAGCACTCCATAGAGTAGAATCGGGCGAACAATGGCTGTGTAGATCCAGTGTCCTACTCTGAGAGAAAACCCCCACGAAACACCTATTGCTCTCTTGCAGGCGAACAACGCGCACGTTGCCTTTTTAACTCATTCTGTCACTCCAGAGCAGCTTCTTGTCTAGACTCTTATTGAGGCAAAAGTTATTAAAGGTCAAAGTTCATTTAAAGCATTTTTAAAATCAAAATTGGCAAAACCGCGCATGTGCAAAATATAAAATTTTATTTTAAAACAAATCTGGGCTATGCCATACCAAGTCTTCCTACACCCTTCTGCATAGGCGACCTTCGACCGCGCTTCAAAAGAATAACCCCGGGCTATTTTAAAAATGTTTTAAATTCTGCACTTGTACGTATTTGCACCTAAAGCAGTATTAGAAATTTTGATTTTAAAAATGCTTCAAATGAACTTTGACCCTTAATAAATTGAAAATAAACAAAATTAATTAATCTACTCCTCAATACGCGTCTTTTGATGCTCCACTTTCCCCTTTCACAAAATTCGGTGGGGACCTGGAACTACACTACTACCGTCAACTACATACTAATAAATTAGCTAACATTATGGGGAAGGCTCAAAAGGCTGGTTTTGGCCTCAGGATCACAAATCCTTTTTTTTTTTAATTTTTTGTTTCAGTAAAAAGTTATGATATGACACGGGTCCGTACCAATTTGGGGGCAGGGTCCATGGTTTTTGAGGGCAGAACAACTATTCGAGTTGGGGGCCTTCGACCGCACTTAAGCGGGCTACTCACCTGCCAAGAAATATCAAACGCCGTATGAAAAAACGCTCAAGAAATGGTCATGAACTGTTTTCACACGTCAAATTTGCTTGAGCCAATACTCAGCTCATAAGAAAAAATACTACAATTTTCGATGGTTGGCAACGCCGGTTTACCTCAAGAAATAAATATGCTCGTATATATTTCTTGAGGTAAACGTGCAAAATCAACGCAAAGATGAGTACATACTTTGCTACACATGTTTTATACATTTTTATAATAATAATCTGCAATAAAATGGAAAATGCCATAAACGTCAAAATTTCTTGACCAGGCATAATAAATATATGCTCGGTTTTTTCTTGAGGCATTTCTTGGCAGGTGGGTAGCCCGCTTTTGCCGTAAAGCGGGCTACTCACCTGCCAAGAAATGTCAAACTCCATATAAAAAAACGCTCAAGAAATGGTCAAGAACGGTTTTCACACGTCACATTTTCTTGAGCCAATACTCAGCTCAGAAGAAAAAATACAGCACTTTTCGATAGTTGGCAACGCCGGTTTACCTCAAGAAATAAATATGCTCGTATATATTTCTTGAGGTAAACGTGCAGATTCACGGCAAAGATAAGTATATACTTCGCTAAACATATATTGTACATTTTTATAATAGCAATTTGCAAGAAAATGGAAAATGCCGTAAACGTCAAAATTTCTTGACCAGGCACAAGAAATATATGCTCGTTTTTTTCTTGAGGCATTTCTTGGCAGGTGAGTAGCCCGCTTTAATCTGCACGTTTACCTCAAGAAATATATACGAGCTTATTTATTTCTTGAGGTAAACCGGCGTTGCCAACTATCGAAAAATGCTGTATTTTTTCTTATGAACTGAGTATTGGCTCAAGAAAATTTGACGTGTGAAAACGTTTCTTGACCATTTCTTGAGCGTTTTTTTATATGGAGTTTGACATTTCTTGGCAGGTGAGTAGCCCGCTTTAGTACACCGACCAATATCTCTGGAGCGGCTGAGGCGATTTGGACTTTTCTTTGGAATTTTCTTTCTACTTGGGTGGTGCCACCTAGGGCAAGATATGCCATTATGGGTATCACGAATCTGTAATTGCTTCAAAGGCCTTTAAAGCCCCAATTACATACAACTTTTCAGGATCCACCTTCATACAAAGTTTTTGGAACGTGAAACGAAGCGAAATTTTGGCAAGTGCTCAAAAACGAGGCGCGCATATGTCAAAGTTTCACAAAGTTTTTTGTAATTGGGGCTTGAGACTTTCTATTTGAGTGTTGCCACTTCGGGCGGCAAACAGGGTTGTCACCTACCTATTTTTTTTTTTCAATATTGAACAAGACATGCCAATAAGGGTATCAAATGAAAGGTATTTACGGTCGTATACCAACCTGTACCAACTGAGATATTTTTAGGCAGTGTGATGCAATTTGGATCCAGTTTGACATATAGATAGTAAGCTTTATTCTAGTAATTTATACTTGGGTGTTGCCAGTTCGGGCGGTTTACAGGGTTGCCACCTATCTAAATTTTATTTGGCAATATGGGTATCAAATGAAAAGTATTTACGGCCGTAAACCAACGAAGATATTCTCAGGCAGGGTTGACACATGTAACAAAAAAAAGACCATTGTTATTTTTTTTTAGTAGTTTTATATATATTTTTGTTGTCCGTTTGTTTCATATTTCAATTTTTATAGTAGATATTTTTTGTTTTTTTTTTTTTTGCTATAATGTAATATATATACTTGCATATAAATTTATTTATATGGAAATAACACTTACATAATCATTTTGATTTCAAGTTGTGGTTCAAGTGGCGCCCCATACATCATTTGAAAATAATACAATTAGATTAGCTTTTCTTCATTTATGACAATAAAAAAACATTAATGCATGAAACTCATATAAAAATAAGTTGTAAATGTAAAAAAAAAAAATTATTTTACACTGAGCAAAACTTCCTTAGAATAATATACATTTTTATGTAAAGTAAAAAAAAAAAATTTAAAATGGAATGTAAATATTTTTTTTTAATAAGGCGTTTCTCGTACACGTCATTGCATTGTTGTTCCAAAAAATATTACAATTGAAAAGATAAAAAATCGTTTAATTTTTTTTTTTTACTTTTTTCCCCAATTTTTGTTACTATGTCCCTTTTTGTTAATACATATGTACTTTTTTTTTTATTCTATAAACGCCTATATATAAGTTACTTTTAAGTTAGTTGTTGTTACATTTTACAAGTCACTGCAATTTCTGCAGTTAAAGATTTCTGCCAATTTTTATAAGTTTTTTTTTTTGCTTTGCTCAAATATTTTTTGTTGCTTTTTTTTAATGCTCTTTTTATTTTAATATGCATATATACAATGTACTACATTTATATGTATATATGTATAGAAATATTTAATTTATTTATTTAAATTTGTGTTTGATAAAGTTTTATGGAAATTCTTCAGATTATACTAAGAGAAGGAATTAAACTTAGTTTATCGAAAATTTTATTTGTTGTTGTGGAATTGTTTTTTTTTTTAATTTTTTTATGATTTTAGTTTGTGTGAAATTCTTTGCGTATGCAGTGATATTTAATGGATTTATCCTGATTTTTTTTTGAAATATTTTTTTTTTTGCTTAAATCAAATTTATGCACCTTTAGTTTGTCTACATTTATTTCCTCTATATAATGTTAACACTTATTTAAATTTAATTTATTATATACTAAATTTTTATATATAATTTTAATTTTTTTTTTCAGTGTATTTAAATAGTACAAAAGTATACTTTTTGTATTAAAAGCTTTTTTTCAACTTTTAGTTTAAGTTTTATATTTATATAATATTTAGGCCTAAATAGGTTACTGTTTGTTGGGTTTTTCTAGTTTTTTTGTTTTGTTTTGTTTTTGTAACTTGATTTAGTAAAAAAGTTCATATGTTTTTAAGGATGCAGTGAATTTTTTATACTATTTCAAAAACTGCTATTTTTCGGCATTAAAGAGTCAAGTACTACCTTTCATACAAGTATTATTTTTCATACAAGTATTATTTTTCATACAAGTACTACCTTCCATACAAGTATTAGTTTCCATACAGGTATTCTTTTCATACAAGTATTACTTTTCATACAGACATTCTTTTCATACAAGTATTAATTTTCATACAAGTATCATTTTTCATACAAGTACTACCTTTGATACAAATACTACTTTTAATACAAGTACTATCTTTTATACAAGTATTATTTTTCATACAAGTACTACCTTTCATACAAGTACTAATTATCATACAAAGGTAGTACCTTTCATACAAGTATTATTTTTCCGGCACCAATGCTAACAGGTAGCCGACCCTAAATTGTTATCCAATTCTCTTTTGAAACTATGCGAGTCCAAAATGATATACCATACAATTTCGCAACACATGTGACAACTCATTCAACACTATTATAACGACCCAAAAACAGCAGTTTTTAAAAAAATTATAGAAAATGACTGCCTCCCATCTACTGTTATTTTAGAAATAGTTTTCATTTGTTTAACTACTAAACAATAAACATACACTTTAGATAGCTACACTAAGAACTTTCATAATACCAACCAAAAACATACAAAACTTATATTATAATTTTGTATACATGCATCTTCTGTGCGTTTATATATATAATTATAAAAAAAAAATGCATTTGTAGAAAAAAACATAGTTTCTACATTAACACTAAACAGAAAACTAACAACTAAGACACTAAAGTGTTAATCATAACTATGAGAGCACGCTATTGAGCTTCAAAGCAATGGAATGTTATTTTTAATACTTAAAAAGGATAGAAAACCCGTTGGAAATGCTTCCAGGAAGTTACAAACTATGTTCCTGATATTATAGCGTTTATCCGGCGTTATCCGGAGCAGTTTTCAATAGTGTAAATTGTTTAAAATTACTACAGATATTCAAATACCACTTCAAAGTGCTTATCCGTTGTTATCCGGAGCAGTTTTCACAAGTGAAAATTTTTCAAAATAATACAAATGAATCGAATACAAGCTCAAAGTACTTATCCAGTGTTATCCGGAGTTGGTTTCTTAAGTAAAACTGTTCGAAATGACGATAGTAAATGAAATACTACCTCAAAGTGTTTATCCGGTGTTATCCGGAGAAGTTTTCATGACTGGAAATCAATCGGAATTGCAGTAGTGAATCAAAACGATGAAAACAATACTAGCTAACTTTTAAATGTTTATCCGGTATTATCCGAAGCAGTTTTCATAAGTGAAACCTTTTCAAAACTAAACTAGTATATCAAATACCATCTCTAAGAGTTTATCCGGTGTTATCCGGAGTTGTTTCCACTAGTGAAAACTGTTCAAAGGTACGCTGCTGAATCAAATACCACCTTCAAGAGTTTATCCGTTGTTATTCGGGACAGTTTGCATAAATAATAATTGATTAAAATAATAAGTAAATCAAATACCACTTCAAAAAGTTTATCCGGTGTTATGCGTAGCAGTTTTCGTTAGTAAAAACAGTTCAAACTAACCTTGTGCATAAAATAATACTAAAAACTATTTATCCGTTGTTATCCGTAGCACTTTTTATGAGTGGAAATGAGTCCAGATTACACTAGTAAATCAAATATCGCCTCAAAGTGTTTATCCGGTTATATCCAAAGCATGTTAATGATTGAAAATCGGTCAAAAGATTACGACTTAATCGAATACTGGCTCAAAGCATTTATCCGGTGTTATCCGAAGCAGTTTACGTTAGTGAAATCTGTCCAAAATTACACTAATATATCAAATACCACCACAAAGTGCTTATCCGGTATTATCCGGAGCAATTTACTATACGAAAAAGTTAAGGCGGCCATAAGAAAATTTTATTCAGCACTATTTGAAGAAAAAATTCAACTACATATAAATATCGATCAAAAAAAGGGAGAAATGAGACTACGACCTAAAAATGGTTGAAAAAGAGTAGATCCAAAAAAAGTATGCAAAAACAATTACTTATAGCTTGAATTGAAGCTCATTTACACGCTCTCGCCTCTCACTAACAATTTACTCACATCTTTGCTAACAATTAGTACATAACCACAAGTCTACAAGTTTTAAGGTATATAGGGATGTACTTGCGAACTCCCTTAGGGATTGTTCTTGTCTTCTTTCCCGTTTTCATATTTATTCACTATCAATATTTAGACCAATACGTTTCTCCTCCTCCAACATGGCATCTAGTTCATCCGTTAAATTGGCCAGCATATTACCAATATCGTTGAGCACATTTACAGACACTTTTTGTCCTGGAGTTTGCATCGTTATGGTAGTAGACGCAGCACCTGCTTCCGCACCTTCCACACCGGTGGCTGCTGTTGGCGCACTTTCAAGTTTTTCACCTTCAACACCACCACCCACACCACCACTGGGCGTATGCAAATCTGCGGTGGTTGTGATTGTTGTTGTTGCATTACCGCCGGCGCTATTCGTTGCATCAGTCGGTGGTGGATATTGTAGCGTGGGTGAGCGTAAAAGTAATAAACTACTGCCACCACCAGTACAGGCGCCGGCGCTACCACCGCTGGTATTACTGCCAATACTATCGCTACGTATTAGCGAAGCGTCATGCAATGAGGCAGATGTCTTAAGCGAATGGAATGAATGCGCTATATTGGCTATGGTGTTGGTTGATGACGCCGAAGACGATGATGAGGAGGAATGCAGATGTGAATTGGTACTCGAATGCAATGAATGTTGCTGACCTCCGCCGACACTGCCACCACCAATATCTTGACGATTAAGTAGGCGTTGTTTGATTGTGCCAGTATTTTCGTTTGCAAATGGTATTGTATCAATGGAATCAATGCTGGAGTTTGACTGTAAGAGAGATAAAGTGAGAGTTTTTATTACTAAAAGTTATTCCATGGAACTGGTGTATAAAGTCTATCACTTACCTTATTATCATGGAATTTCTCACAGTGTATTTCCGCTGTGGTCTGTTGTATGGTTGCATAATTAGCATAGATCGGTTGATTGGCTGTTGCTGCAGCCGCTGCTGCTGCCGCTTGCTGTTGTGCGTGTGTCATATACATGCCACCACCACCATGATGCATGCCAGCAGCGTTGCTATAGTAAAGACCGGGTGTTGCACCCGTATGCAAGGCCATTTGTTGTTGCTGCTGCTGATGTTGTTGTTGTTGGACGTTGTCTGTGTTTAACGCACGTGAATTTCGTATACTGCAATGACGACGCGGTGGTTCTGGCGCAATTTTCTTGCTACTCATTGGACTGCCGGTCAAGTAGGTCTATTTTGGAGAGAGAGAATTGATGAAAAAAAAATTTACATTTTTCGAAACCACAACAACTTACTGCATTTAGCGCGGCATTGTCTAGCACACAACTTGTTGCATTGACAGCACCAGCACCAGTTGCCCCGACATGTGTTGCTGTGCCTGGCACAACACCGCCACCAACACCTAATCCTCCAGCATGACACACATATTCCGCTGCTGCAGCTGCATTCATATAATGATGCTCCAGCGGTGGCATGCTATTCAATACGGCGCGCTGCAAAATGCCACGCTGCTGACGTGGTAATGTGCCGCCACCCTCCTCATACAAAAGCTCGCGTGTAGCATCATTGGTGGGTGTAATATCGCCATCGTCATAGGAACGCCGCCAAGACTGAAAGTAGAAAAGAAAATAGGAAATGTTATTGCAACCATTATCCGGAGCAGTTTTTATAATTGGATATTGGTCAAAATTACAGTAGTAAGTCAAAAAACACCTTTAAGAGTTTATACGGTGTTATCCGAGGCAGTTTGCTAAGTGATAGTTGCCCATAAGAGTACGAGTAAATCGAATTTTAACTCATGAGTTTTTATCCGGTGTTATCCGGAGCATTTTTCATAAATGGAAATTGGTCCAAGCTGCACTGTTAAAATCAAATACTACACTAGTAAATGAAAAACCACAGCGAAGATTTTATCCGGTCTTGTCCGAAGCAGTTTTCATAAGTGAAAGTTGGTCAAAAGAACGCGAGTAAAACAAAAACCAACTCGAAGTGTTTATCCTGTGCTATCCGGAGCGATTTTTTTAAGTAAAAACGGTTCAAAGTTACACTGGCAAATTAAAACTAACCTCAAAAAGTTTATCCGGTGTTATCCGAAGTAGCAGTAAAAATTGTTGAAAATTACACTGATAAATCAAAAACCTCCAAAAAGGGTTTATCCGGTATTATCCCGAGAGGTTTTCATTAGTAAAAACTATTTAAAATTACACAATTAAATTAAAAACCACTTCAAAGAGTTTATCCAGCGATATCCGGAGCAGCTTTTTTTGAGTAAAGAAATTCAAAATTACACTAGTAAATCAAATACCACACTAGAAAATTAAAAACCCCATGCAAAGAGTTTATCTGGTCTTATTCGAAGCAATTTTCACCAGTGAAAGTTGGTCAAAAGAATGCGAGTAAATCAAAAACCAACTCAAAGAGTTTATACGGTGTTATCCGGAGCCGTTTTCTTAAGTAAAAACTGTTCAAAATTACACTGTAAAATTAAAACCAACCTCAAAAAGTTTATCCGGTGTTATCCGAGCAGTTTTTATGAGCAAAATTATACTAGTAAATCAAAAACAACCTAAAAGGGTTTATCCGGCACTATCCGGAGAAGTTTACATTATCTGGAACAGTTTTCATTGGTGATTACACGGAGAGGAATATAGCGAAAAATTAACAGTCAGATGGCTCTTATCAATCTATTTAAACTAGCACCTACCCTGTCAACACCCAACTGGGCCTTAATGAAAGTTATCCCATGTTAAAAATGGAGAGAGAGAGAGAGTAGTGAATGTATTCTTGAAAAAATAAAAATTTAGCCCTTATCCGGCACTATCAATGCTTGTCTGAGTTTATCTGGACGTACAATATGAGGCAGTTTCATAAAAGAGAATTCAAGCAAGTGCCTAAGGCAATAGGACGGTATTTCGCACTTATCCGGCAATATAGCGCTTATCCAGATATAAAATATGATTCAATAATGGATGTCAATAATGGAAAAACGAACTAAGCTCGTAAGGTAACCCGGCGGTTGTTCTCACTTATCCGGGCTTATCCGCAGGGAAAATGTGATAAAGTTTCATAAGTAAAAAACGAAATTAGGCTCGTTAGGTGACCCGACGGCACTTCGCAACTATCCGGGCTTATCCGCAGAAAAAATATGAAGTTTCATAGGTAACTCAACTTTCTAAGAAGATCAGGCGGCATTCCGCTCTTATCCGGGACTATCAGCGCTTATCCAAGTTTATCCGGACAAAAAGTATGATGCAGTTTTATAAGTAGAAAATGTAACTAGGCTCGTAAGGTGATTAGATGGTATTTTTGCACTTATCCGGGACTATCAGAGCTTATAAGTAAAAAATGGAATTAAACTAGTAAGGTGACCAGACGGCTTTTCTCAACTATCCGGGCTTATAAGTAACTTAACCTTCTAACAAGATCGGACGGTAGTCCGCTCTTATCCGGTAGTATCAGCGCTTATCCGGACCAAAAATATGATACAGTATTATAAGTAGAAAGTGTAACTAAGCTCGTAAGGTGATTAGATGGTATTTTTTGCACTTATCCGGGACTATCAAAGCCTATACGCATTTATCCGGAGAAAAACTATGATGCGGATTTGTAATTAGATAATAAATATAGGCACCTAAGGAGATCTGCCGGTATTTCGAACTTATCCGGGAATATTAGCGCTTATACGAGTTGAACCGGAAACAGTGTGATAAGTTTCTAAAGAGAACAGACGGTATTCCACGCTTATCCGTGCTTATCCGAGTTTATCCGGACGCAAAATATGATGCGGTTCCATTAGTAGAAAATGGAACTCAGCTCGTAAGGTGATCGGATGGTATTTTGAACTTATCCGGGACTATCAGCGTTTATCCGAATTTATCTGAAGAGGAAATATGATGCGGATTTGTAAGTAGATAATAAATATAAGCACCTAAGGAGATCTGACGGTATTTCGAACTTATCCGGGACTCCGGAAACAGTGTGATAAGTTTCAGACGCTACTCCACACTTATCCCTGCTTATTCGATTTTATCCGGAGGTAAAATATGATGCGGTTCCATGAGTTGAAAATGGAACTCAGCTCGTAAGGTGATTATCGGCGTTTAATTTGACTTAGCAGTTGTCATATTCAACAAAAAAAAAAATTTAAAGCTTAAACCCTTTCAAACTCACCATAGCTGCGGGATTGCCAAGCAAACGTGCACCACCACCAGCGCCACCTGGTGCGCCCACAACACCGCCGCTACCCATCAATGCGGCCTGATGCATTGCTTGCTGATGATGTTGTTGTTGTTGTTGCTGATGCTGTAGAGCTTGTTGATGATGTTGCTGTTGCATTGCAGGCGTAGGATGTGCAAAATGTCCATAATCAGTGGCTGTATAATGGCTAAAGGTCAAATGGCTGCGTGTGCTATTATCATGAATATCCTCAAGTGATTCTAAGCTTTTACCGCGTGGCTGGCGTACCTGAATGAAATATTTTTTAAGAGAGAGTGTAGGTGTAGTGGGAACGAGAGTGAGAAAGCACGAGAGGGGGAGAGAGAGAGAGAGGTGAGAAATATATTAGCATTAAAAGCATATAACAAAATATTATTGTGGGGGTGTGCGAAAAAAGAGTAGAAAAAAAAAAATATATAAAACCAAAATAAATATAAATGACGTTGGAAAGAAATTAAATATTGAAACACAATTTAAAGCAAACACATTTATAACTTTGCCATTTAGCCAGCAGCGCCCACACTTGTGCAACGTTAGTGCAAGCTCGCGCTGAGCAGCCAGCTGGTTTCACATTGTGTTGTATTTGTGTGCTCACCTTAATGGGTACCACATCGTTGTTGTTGTTGTTGTTGTTTTGAATGTTCATGCCACCATTGCAGCACTCATGATGGGTGCCAGGGCAAAAGTAGACGGCATCGACGCCGGGTGTAGCATAAATCTTGGAATCGTCCCACGAGACGCGCGTGGTTGGCAAATATGTTGGTGTGGTGGGTAGTGGCACAGCTGTGGGCCAAATCTTGTTGCGATAATCCTTTGGTTGGTTTAAATTGGTAGCGACGATTTAAGAAAGGAAAAAATGGCCGGCAGCAACATAAAGTTAGAAAATTAATGAAATAAAAAGAAAAAAAGAAAGAAATTATAGGAAAAATTAGAATGAATATAAAAAATGAAAATTATTTATATTCAAAAAAATTGTAATTTATAAATTTTAAACTAAATTTTTTTCACATACTAAATTAAATTAAGAAATTTAATTTAAAAAAATTAAGTCTTATACAAAATTTTGGTGTAGCTATTTATTAGCCCCCTAATTTTCTTCCACTCACCTGTTGTTGATATGCATTGTTGATACCGCCTGGATTCCATTTTCCGCTAATTATATCCTTAACACGTTTTATGGCCAATAGAATTTTCTTTTGATGTCCCAATTTAACTATGCCAATATCTTCCAAGTCTTCCCAAGTGACTTGTGTTACATCGCGTACAGTTTTATAGTTTTGATCAAGCAATGGTTGAATATATTCTTCAAGACGTAATAACTGTAACCATTCTTCGATTGAGCCCTGGAAAAGAAGATATGATGATATTATTTACTAAATTAATTTTGAAAATAAATAAAAATATTTTAAATTTATTTATCCGGCAGTGGAGAGCTAAAATATTTCAAGATTACGTTCAAAAAACTGTTATCCGTTATTATCCGTGACTAAATTCATTTATCCGACAACAGTGGATAAACATTTTTTTAACAAACAAGTAAATTCGGGTAAATATTTGAAGCTTTTCGGCCGGTTTAAATTGTAAATTTATTTATTCCACTGTCGGATACCTTTTTATTTAACAAAAAAGTAAAATTTTTTCCAAAATATTTTTGAAAAACTGTTATCCGGCATTATCCGTGACAAAATTCATTTATCCGACAGTGGTTAAAGATTTTTATTTAATAAAAAAGGATTTTTTTTTTAAAATATGTTGAAAAAACTGTTATCCGTTATTATCCGAGACTAAATTTATTTATCCGACAGTGAGAAAGATTTTTTTACCAGAAAAGCAATTTTTTTTCAACTACGTTAAAAAACTGTTATCCGTTATTATCCGTGACAAAATTCATTTATCCGACAGTGGGTAAACACTTTTATCTAACAAAAGAGTAAAACTATTTATCCGACAGTGGGTATACATTCTTATTTAAAAAAAATAAATTTTTTTGAAAATATGTTGAAAAAACTGCTATCCGTTATTATCCGTGACTAAATTTATTTATCCGACAGTGGGTATACATTTTTATTTAACAAACGAGTAAAAATAAGGAAACAACGTTGAAAAAACTGTTATCCGTTATTATCCGTGATAAAATTCATTCATCCGACAGTGGGTAAAAATTTGTATTTAACAAAACACTGAATTATTTATCCGACAGTGGGTATACATTTTTATTTAACAAAAAAGTTAAATTTTTTTAAACTATGATGAAAGAACTGTTATCCGTTAGTATCCGTGACTAAATTTATTGATCCGACAGTGGGTATAAATTTTAATTTACCAAAAAAGCTATTTTTTTGCAAACTACATTGAAACAACTGTGGCACTATTCGGGACAAAATTCATTTATCCGAAAGAGGGTAAAAATTTTATTTAAAAAAAAAGTAATTTTCTTTTTTCAAAATATGATAAAAATTGTTATCCGCTACTATCCGTGACTAAATTCATTTATCGGACAGCGGGTATACAATTCATTAAGCTACGTTGAAAAAACTGTTATCCGTTATTATCCGTGGCTAAATTTATTTATCCGATGTCATTTTTTTTACAAAAAAATAAAATACTCCGAAAACTTCATACAAATAATGATTATCCGCCGTTATCCAAGGAGAGCTGACTTATTTAATATAGTGGAAATTTATTTATGTCGCAGTGGTATATAGTATTATGTTGAAAAAAAACTGTTATCCGTTATTATCCGTGGCTATATTTACCTATCCAACAGTAAATATTTTGAAGAAGAAAGTAAAGTACTTTAAAATTTTGACTAAAAAATAGTTATCCGCTATTATCCGTACCTAAATTTCCGTCTTAAAAACAAAAAGGATAGCAAGAAATACTCGAAACTTTTTAAAAATTTCCGAAGAATGCTTATCCGTCATTATCCGAGACAAGCCAGTCTTTTCAAAATGCGAAATTATAGAATTAAATAAAAGAAAAACTTAAAGAAGCGGGTAAATGCATAAGAATGAATGTGAGAAGACACTGATTTAACTCATTTATCCGTCAGTGAAAAAAATTTTGTTTATCAAAAAAGTAAATAAAAAAAAATGTTATCCCTGTTTATCCGATATTAAATGTGTGGTTTAAAAACAAAATTTATAGCAAAAAATACTCCAAAAATTTTATACATCTTCAAAAAACGCTTATCCGCCGTTATCCGAAGCATGCTGGTTTGCTAAAAATCGTGACTTTGTTTAAAAATAGTTGGATGGGTGAAACTTCAGCTTATTTCTTGTTTATCCGGTATTATCCGAAGAAAGTTTATATATTCAAAATGCGAATGGGATAAATATTACGTTTCAACATTTGATGCGTGTCTAAAATATGAAAGGAATAATAATCTTAGAGGCTAATTTTCATAAAAGATTATTTCCCGATATTATCCTAAGTATCGTAATTTTTAGCCGTATCTAGTTAATTATTAAAGTTATTTAAATCCATATCTCAAATTAATAATTTCTCAGATTTAATTAAAAATCTCTAAAGCAGATAAGGATAGTAACAAAAATAGTGTGATCTTATCCGAAGTAACAGTTTCATAAAAAATCGAAATTTGAAGGGACAAAAAAGTAGTATGTATATTTAATTAACTTTATAAACGTTTAAAATAAGATTGTAGAATGAGTACTGACGATTATGTATGTATGTTATGATAAGAACAAATTAGTTGTCAATAGAAAGTAAATGTGATTTTTGAAGTTAACTTCTTAGACGACGATGTAATTTTTTAGGCAGATTGAAAGGCAATGATAGAATAGTGGCAACAGTGTTCGGACTGGAGGCAAAAAATAGTGGCAACGGACTTGAATACATTTAGTGTCTACATTTCGGGAACGGCTGGTGCGATTTGAATCAAATTTTGTGCATAGATGGTATGCTTCATTTTAAGACTTTCTACTTGAGTGTTGCCACTTTGGGCGGTTTAGAGGGTTGCCACCTATATCCACTTTTTTTTTTTTTAAATATTAAGCAAGATATGCCAATATGGGTATCAAATGGAAGGTATTTTGGGCAACAGCAAAAAAAAATATTTAAATTTAATTTTAATAAAAAAAAAATAATTTTTTAAACAAAATTTAGAAGCAATTGATACAAATTTTTTTCTTGAATATAGAAAAGTTTGATAATTTATCAAGAGCACTGAATCGGGGGTTAAATATGTTTATCATCGTGTCATATTTAATCGATGGTGGAAAAACAAAAAAAAAAAATATTCTAAAACTTGAAAAAGTTGAAAAAGTGTGCCCACGCAACTTTTTCTCTCTTCACTTGTTTGTTTATTTATCTGCATAGTTTGGGTGAAAACAAGGTTTGAGCGGTCATGGAACATCGAAAGCATAAATATTTATTAGGTCATGATTTTGATCAGAAAGTAATGAAAAAAAAAGTTGTTAACAAATGTCTGTGATTTGTATTGATTTGCATAAAGCTATAGAGATTGAGAGAAAATTTAAATAATTTTTTTTTTTTTTTGTAATTTTTTTAGATATTTTTTTAATTTGTTTATCTTCAAGTCATTATTTATTTCATACAAAATTCAATTTATACGACAAATATTCATTGAACATAACAATCATTTGCATAAATATTCAACAAACCAACAACAAACACGTTAAAAATTAATTTTGTCTTACTTGATTGATGATCGAGCGCCAAGTATTGAGAGCCACTTAAAAGTGTTGTTGGCGCTCTTGCTTGACCAGAAATCAATTTAAAAAAAAAAATCGTCAAGCAATTATATTAGGAATGTATCGCAGATAAAAAAAAATATCGATAGAAGCAAGAAAAATAAAAGAATTACAAAAACGAGTGAAATCAAATATACGACGAAGATAACTTGCGAGAAAGGAGGGGGAAAAAGCCAGAACAGGTAGACAAGCAATAAGTTGGGTGTAAAACTTAGTGGTTAACGAGCGGAGAGCTGCACAGTGGCGCATTAGAGAAAAAAATAGAAAACAAGGAAATACGTTTTGAAGTTAACTTCTTAGGCGACGATGCAATGTTTTTAAGCAAGGGACGGAAATGAAAACTTTTGTTGGTGTCTAGCTTTCAACATTTGGAAAAAATATTTCTACTTCTATCTCAGTTTTCCTTTATACGAAGACTTTTGATGTTGCCACTTCGGTCACCTAGTCCCATTTTCTTCTTTCCTTCGTATATCGGCCAATACCTATGTATAAGGAACCGGTGAAAACGTTTTGATAAAAATTTAGCACATATATAGACAGTATGCTTCATTCTAAAACTTTCTACTTGGGCCTGGCCACTTCGGGCGGTTTACAGTGTTGCCACCTATCTCATTTTTTGTTTTAATATTCAACAAGATGTGCCAATATGGGTATCAAAAGAAAGTTATTTTTGTCAGTATACCAACTAAAATATTTTCAGGCAGGGTTGCCATCCTACTCTTTCTATTCCTACGTATATCGACCAATATCTCGGAAACGGGTGATGCGATTTGTATCAAATTTGGCACATAGATAGTATGCTTCACTCAAAAAATTTCTATAGCGGTATTGCCACTTCGGGCCGGTTTACAGTGTTGCCACCTATCTCATTTTGGTTTTAATATTCAGCAAGATGGGCCAATATGGGTATCAAATGAAAGCTATTTTTGTCAGTATACCAACGAAGATATTTTAAGGCAGGGTTGCCACCTAACTGCATTTATTTTTCATTCGTATATCGTCCAATATCTCGGGAACAGGTAGAGCGATTTGAATAAAATTTGGCTTCATTCTAAAACTTTCTACTTGAGTATTGCCACTTCAGGCGGTTTACAGGGTTGCCACCTTCCTTCTTTTTTCTTTGATATTCAGCAAGATATGCCCCAAATGGGTATCAAATGAAAGGTATTTTCGACAGTATACCAACGAAGATATTTTCAGGCAGGGTTACCACCTATTTTATTTATCTTTTTGTGTATTTTGAACCACTGTGCAACACAAGACACCAGAGTTAAGGTAAACCATCGACCTTGAGACGCGCAACGCTAAAATGAATTAGTAAAACTAATGTTAAAGCGGCAAATTGTGAAGATAAGTATTAAAGCTAAATGCAAAAAAATTAGTTGCGGATAACGTTAAAGCGTATCAAAAAGAAAAAAAAAGAAATTAATAAAAGTCGAGAATTACTTAGAAATAGCACAAAAACTGGTTTCAAGCAAACTTGCACGAAGCACAAAGAAGAATAAACAGAACATGAGATAAAACAAGAAAATAACTTAAAAACATTTTGTCGGTAATTTTGCTATTTGCACATTCGATTCAGAGATTGGACAGCGTATCACGCCATTAGCTACCTGTAAGCGACCGCTTGAAGTGGCTGACAAGCAAACGAGTAGTAGAGAAGACGAGCGAGTGAGCGAGCGGGGTGATGGCATTAAGCTTCAAATGTCTAAGTTAAACTTGGGGCTTTGCGCTGGATTTTTGTTTTTACTTTATTTATTTTTCTAATTTTTTTTTTTTTTCAAAATGCTATTAACCCGCTGCTGGCGTTTGTACCTCACATGTTGTTCGCTTAAGTATTTCTTGTGTTCACTATATTTTTTATTGTGGTACCTATGTGAAACAGTGGCGGATCCAGGATTTTGGGAAAGGGGGAGTTAATTTTTTTCTTTTTTTTTTAGGGGATTTTTGATTCAGTTTCTTGAAACTCGACTTTTATGGTTGTTTTTCAAAAAGTTATATATAATTACATTTATTGGTATGGGCAATGTCAAATTTCAGGTTTCACGTAACTTTTACTGTATTTTTTGCGTAATTTACTATTTTTTTGTTTAATATTTACTATATATTTTGTGTAGTTTTACTTTATTTTTTGTGTAATTCTTACTGTATATTTTGGGTAATTTTTAGTATAATTTTATGTAATTTTTGCCGTATTTTGTGTAACTTTCGATATATTTTTTGTGTACTTTTTACTATATTTATGGGTAATTTTTTTACTAGATTTTTGTTAATTTTGGTGTATTTTTTACTATATTTTTTGTGTAATTTTTACTACATTTTTGTGTAATTTTTACTATATTTATGGGTAATTTTTACTAGGTTTTTGTTTAATTTTACTATATTTTTGTGTATTTTTACTATATTTTTGTGTATTTACTATATTTTTTGTGTAATTTTTACTATATTTATGGGTACTTTTTTACTATATTTTTGTGTAATTTTTACTAGGTTTTTTTCAATTTTACTATATTTTTCGTGTAATTTCACTATATTTTTTTGTAATATTACTGAATTTTTTGTGAATTTTTACTATATTTTTGTGTAATTTTTTACTATATTTCTGTGTAATTTTTACTAGATTATTGATTAAATGTTACTTTATTTTTGTGTAATTTTTACTATATTTTTTGTATAATTTTTACTAGATTTTAGTTCAATTTTACTATATTTTTTGTGTAATTTTTACTATATTTTTTGTGTAATTTTTACTAGATTTTTGTTAAATTTTACTATATTTTTTACTATATTTTTGTTAAATTTTTACTATATTTTTGAGTACTTTTAACTTTATTTTTTTTTTGTGTAATTTCACTACATTTTTTGTGTAATTTTAACTATATTTTTGTGTAACTTTTACTAGATTTTTGTTCAATTTTACTATATTTTTTGTGTAATTTTTACTATATTTTTATGTAATTTTTACTGTAATTTTCACTTTATTTTTTGTGTAATTTCACTATATTTTTTGTGTAATTTTTACTATATTTATGGGTACTTTTTTACTATATTTTTGTGTAATTTTTACTAGGTTTTTTTCAATTTTACTATATTTTTCGTGTAATTTCACTATATTTTTTTGTAATATTACTGAATTTTTTGTGAATTTTTATTATATTTTTGTGTAATTTTTTACTATATTTCTGTGTAATTTTTACTAGATTTTTGATTAAATGTTACTTTATTTTTGTGTAATTTTTACTATATTTTTTGTATAATTTTTACTAGATTTTTGTTCAATTTTACTATATTTTTTGTGTAATTTTTACTATATTTTTTGTGTAATTTTTACTAGATTTTTGTTAAATTTTTACTATATTTTTGAGTACTTTTAACTTTATTTTTTTTGTGTAATTTCACTACATTTTTTATGTAATTTTTACTATATTTATGGGTAATTTTTTACTATATTTTTGTGTAACTTTTACTAGATTTTTGTTCAATTTTACTATATTTTTTGTGTAATTTTTACAATATTTTTATGTAATTTTTACTGTAATTTTCACTTTATTTTTTGTGTAATTTCACTATATTTAATTTTTTAATATATTTTTGTGTAATTTTTACTAGATTTTTGTTCAATTTTACTATATTTTTTATGTAATTTCACTTTTTTTTTGTAATATTACTATGTTTTTTTGTGTAATTTTTACTATATTTTTTAAGTAACCTGAAAACCACCCCCGTGGATCCGCCCCTGATGTGTAATAAGTGGCAATAAAAAACAGCAACAACATTTTCGACAAGAAAATAACCACTAAAAGCATTATCAACTGCCAAAAACAAAAAGCAAAAAAAAAAAACAAGAAAAATATCCAAATTGGAAATTGTCGGCATTTCAACGCTTGTCTTTCTTGTTAATGGTTGTAGTTGTAGTTGTGCTTTTGCATATGGCAAAAGTCGAGCAAACTGTCGAACGTGACTTAAAAGCGCATGGTAAACGTGTAAAATTTTGTTAATTTGCATTGAATTTCAAATGCTTCAATTATTCAATTTTCAAAAATAATCGCCTGGCTTTTAGAGCGCTATCTGAAGCGTTGAAAAATGGTAAACAAAAAATGTAAATGTGTAGCCAGTAGCGATGAAAACACAGTTTAGCGCGAGGCAAAAACACTGTACTTCGATATATGGTACACACTCGTAATGTGTACAAAATAAAAAAATAAAAAAATAAAAAAAAATTTAACTAAGTTTATTGCCACCACTGTATAGAGCAGGCTGTTTGGCGGTTAGGGCTCGAAATACCAACGACAACTTTCTGGTTTGAATTTATTTAGATGATGCTGTCCATATTTTGCATTATTATAACAAAATTAGAGAGGTGGCAACCCTGAAAACTGCTCCACGGTAATAAATAAATAAAATAGGTGGCAATCCTGGCTGAATATATCTTCGTTGGTATTCCTGCATTAATCAAAAGCATTTATTTTAATGCAACATGAGATAGAAATAATAAAATGTTGCTTTTTCAATCGCACACATTGCCGTGCCCGTTATTTGAGGCATCACTTGACACTCATTGCTGATGCAGTGGATAAACTTTGACACATGCCAATATCAAGTTTGATGAAGTAAACAGAAGAGTACAGCTATATTACTTATAGAAAGGAGAAATGCGTAAGTGGAAAGAAGATGAAGTCCATCAAGTTTTGCACATTACCTTAAACAACTTGATGGAGAAATGTGATGTACGTTTACATCAAGCTTGACCATCAAATGATAGTCGCTGTGTTTGCAGGAATACTTTCGAAAATACCTCATCTTTGATGACCTTATTCGCATGTCTTGTTCAGTATTAAAAAAATGAGATAGTTGGCAACCCTGTAAATCGCTCCAAGTTTCAACAGCAAAATAGAAAGTCTTATAGTACATTTACACTGCACCAAATTTGGCGAATTCAAATGAGCCGTTTACATTGGCAAATTTTCAATTGTCTTTACCTTCGCTGCAAGAATCTTCTACCAGGACAAAAAGCCACCCAAAGAAAATGCACTAACGTGATGTTTTAAACACCTGCAGAGTAATAATAAAATAAGTGTCTAGAGGGCTTCTGTCTTCTCCTGGAAGAATTGGCCCATTTTCTTAAAAAAAAAAAAAACTAGTGCAAAAGTTATCACAGGTAAATTACCCAATTTAAGGTTCTTGCTGGGTAATTCTAAATGTGGAACACCCGCAGGATTGCTATTTGGATGAACTGTGGATTGTATTGGTCGGCAAATTTGGTTAAATGTGGTCAAATGTGATGAGGTTTCACATTTGCAAAATGAGATTTTTATGGAAAAAAGCGCAAAATTTGCAATTTTTCGCCAAATTTGATGGGGTGTAAATGTAGTATTAGATTGAAGCATACTACCGATATACCAAATTTGATCCAAATGACCATCAGCCGTTCCCGAGATATTGGTCGATATAGGAGGGAATAAATAAAATGGGGCGAGTTGGCAGCCCTGCCTGAAATTTCCTTGGTATACGACCCTTAATTTGATGCCCATATTGGCATATCTTGCTTAGTATTAAAAAAAAGAAAGGTGGCAACCCTGTAAACTGGCTGTAATGACCAAACCCAAGTAGAAAGTGTTAGAATGAAGCATAGTATGTATTTTCCAAATTTGATCCAAATCGCTGAAGCCGTTTTCCCTAGCAGCATAACAGATTTTTTTTTTTGTAGTTTGATTGCTTATTTTCAGATTATTGCTGACATTTTTAGTTCACCACATTACGCGTTTACAATTTCATTCAACGTTTCATATACTGCGCGACGCAATAAAGCGAGGAAGTAAAAAAATCAGAAAAAAATCCAACTAAATAAAGTTCCCGTTTGTCAGTGTGATAGCGTTAAATGGAATCGAATTTCGGCGTACTCCAAGAAAAAAAGAGACATACACACATTTTTCGATGTATCTATACATAGAGCTCCATATGCATATGTCGACAATTATATAGATGAAGGGGGTACTTGTAGTTAGCCCACCGGTGGCCTCATATGTCTGAGCATATCAGACATTCGACAGCCTGAACAACGATGTACTATGGGGCATTTGGAGGAAAAAACGTTGCAAAGATTTTTAACTTCATGAAAGCTAGGTAGCGCACACCAACAATACCCTCGATGCCACTACAAAAAACACCTTAAGGGTAATCATTTAATGTTGTAAACTTATCGCATTTATCGTGAAATGTCAAAGACGTAACTGCGCTGTCAATTTTTGTATGAAATTTGGTTTGCGACATAATGGCAACTATGCGAGCCTATTTTGAGTGGCATTTGTAGCAATATCAGCTTATCAAAAAATCGATAGCACAAATTCGGAATTTTTTGGGTTCATTTCGGTACTTTTAGCGATAATTTCCGAACTTTTTTGTGATCATTTCGCGATGGTTTTTGGGATAATTTCTGGACTTTGTTGGGATCATTTCCGAATGGTTTTCGGGACTATTTTATTACTTTTTTTGGGATAATTTCAGTACTTTTTCGGGATATGTTTCGGACTTTTTAGGGATTATTTCGGTTTGGGTTTCGGAACTATTTTGAGACCATTTTGAAATATTTTCTGGACTTTGTTGGGATCATTTCGGGACTATTCCAAGACCATTTCGAAGCTATTTTGGGATCATTTCGAAACGGTTTTCGGAACTATGTTGAGACAATTTCGTGACTAGTTTGGGATCATTTCTGGACTTTGTTAGGTGCATTTCGGGTTGATTTTCGGGACTGTTTTGAGACCATTTCCGGACGTGTTTGGGATATATTCAGTACTTTTACGGGATATGTTTCGGACTTTTTTGGGATAGTTTCGGGACTTTTTTGGGATCATCTCGGGGCTTTTTCGGGATTTTTCGGTATGATTACAGAATTATTTTAGGGAAGATTTTGGGAGTTTTTCGGGACCTTGTTGGGAAAAGTGTTCAGCCTTCTACACCAAGTCGTGGCGGTTCGATGCCCGGCAAAGTAACATCAAAAATGATTTTAGAAAAACAATTTTTCTAAACGGGGTCGCCCCTCGGTAGTAGTTTGGCAAACTCTCCGGGTGTATTTCTGCCATGTAGGAAAACTTGTAGGAAAAACTCAAAAGCAACACACCACAAGTTGGAAAGAGAAGCTCGGCTAAAAATCTCGTTAGAGGTTATAATAACCTGTTGAAAAAGTACTGAAATTATCCCAAAAAAGTCGCGAAATGGGCCCAAAAAGTTCCAAAACCCATCCTGAAATGATCCCATAAAAATCCCGAGACCCTTGAATGGTGCCGAAAAAGTTCGAAAATGATCCCAAAAAAGTCCAGAATGACCCGAAAAAGTCCAAAAATGATCCCAAAAAAGTCTAGAAATGGAACAAAAAATTCCGAGCCACGCTTTTGAGAAATGACCAGCTGGCACAAGCACAATTGCTGATAGCTGAGACAGGTGAGGTCGAGATATGTAGTAACGGCTATGCATTGATAAAAATGTAATACAATTATGTGGCAACCCTGCCGTATAACCTTACTTAATGGGACGGAAATGAAAACTTTTGATGTGTCTACCACCAGATGTCGCACCAGTCATTTGGAAACAATTCCACTAGTTACAATCTTGGGAGCGGCAGAAGCGATTTGGATCAAATTAGGCATATAGATGCTTCATTGTAAGACTTTCTATTTGGGTGTTGCCACTTCGGCGAGCGGTTTGCAGAGTTGCCACCTATATCATTTTTTTAATATTGAGCAAGGTATACCAATACGGGTTTCAAATAAAAGGTATTTTCAGCCGTATACCAACGAAAATATTGTCAGGCAGGGTTGCCACCTATTTTTATTTATTTTTTAGTATATCGACCAGTATATCGGCAATGGCTGAAGCGATTTGTATCAAATTTGGCATGTAGATAGTATGCTGCATTCTTAAACTTTCTACTTGGGTGTTGCTACTTCGACCGCTTTACAGGGTTGCCACCTATCTAATTTTTTTCTTTAATAATGAACAAGATATGCCAAAATAGGTATCAAATGAAAAGAGTTTTCTGCCTTTTACCAACAAATACATTTTAGGCAGGGTTGCCACCTATTTTATTTAATAATCGCGGTATTACATTACCCAAAAACCTTGGTGCTTACAATTCAGCAACAAAAATAGTTCGAAAGCCCCATAGTGCAACGCACACTTATCACACACTTTTACACACGTCCTAACCAATTTAAAGTAGAGTACTCGCACTCAGACGGGCTGGTATCATATCTATCAGTTTATTAAACTGGTGTTATAACAAAGTAGTTCATGGGCATACATATATTAGATGGTGGAAAATATAACTACGCAGCACTACTTTATCTGGGATGTTGATAGTTAGCGCAGCGAAATCATTTTTTGTTTATTTTTCGTGATTGATTTTTTTGTATAGCTTCGAACAATATGTGCGTATCGTTTTCCATATCATTAGACTTGAGTTCGTTCATCAATAGTGTCATAGTTTGTACGCACTTGGAAACAGCACGTACCACATTTTATAGTTGCTGTAGTTGTTAATATGTCGTGATTATGATTTCCAATTATAGTTAATTGACTACGCTAAGTATGTGCGCTTTTATTCATGTTGACATTTTGGCCATATTTGCGAGTTTTAAAATCGATAAAAATTATTGCTTACCGACTATTTTGATTATTTATTATTATTTTTTTTGCTTTCTTTATGCACTTGTGTACTTTTAACAAAATAAAACATATAAACAAGTTTTTAAAAGCTACGTGTTTTGGAATTTAAATATCGTACCGTTTTTACGATTTTATCGTAAGTGACAAAAATAAAAATTGTACGTGAGCGCATTTTTTTTCTATTACCGTACGCCGATTTTGGCACAAGTACATATACTGATTTCAGCTATAATATTTTAACAAATCTGCATCAAAAAGTAATATTCGAAAAAAATGGTCACTACGATAATATCGCAAATAGGGGACGATATAGAAATTTGTTTGTTGAATTATTGTAAATAGTCTAATACGTTTTTAAGTACTTAATTTGAATAAATAAGCTATATCAAACATTGTTAAAGGCTGCTAATTGATGCTATGCGTCAGTTAGTTGACTTAAAACGCTAGAACTGTTAAAAAATTTAAATATTGTTGACGTTAAATTTGAGCGATTTACAGGGTTGCCACCTATTTTTTTTAATATTGAGCAAAATTTACCAAAATGGGTATCAAATGAAAGATATTTTCAGCCTTATATCAAAGAAAATATTTTCAGGCAGGGTTGCCACCTATTTTATTTATTTTTTCGTATATCGACCAATAACTCGGTAACGGTTGAAACGA
Organism: Campiglossa producta; assembly: GCA_964058755.1. Classification (NCBI taxonomy): domain Eukaryota; kingdom Metazoa; phylum Arthropoda; class Insecta; order Diptera; family Tephritidae; genus Campiglossa; species Campiglossa producta. The sequence goes on along the minus strand of CAXKVI010000004.1, from coordinate 16,534,418 downwards.
TTTGTGTAAAATTTGGCATATAGATAGTATGCTGCATTCTGAGACTTTCTACTTGGGTGTTGCCACTTCGGGCGGTTTACCGGGTTGCCACCTATCTCATTTTTTTTTTTAATATTGAGCAAAATTTACCAAAATGGGTATCAAATGAAAGGTATTTTCAGCCTTATATCAAAGGAAATATTTTCAGGCAGGGTTGCCACCTATTTTATTTATTTTTTTGTATATTGACCAATATCTCCGTAACGGTTGAAACGATTTGTATAAAATTTGGCATATAGATAGTATGCTGCATTCTGAGACTTTCTACTTGGGTGTTGCCACTTCGAGCGGTTTACAGGGTTGCCACCTATCCAATTTTTTTTTAAACATTGAGCAGGATTTCCTAATATGGGTATCAAATGAAAGGTATTTTCAGCCTTATATCAAAGAAAATATTTTCAGGCGGGGTTGCCACCTATTTTATTTACTTCTTCGTATATCGAAGAATAACTCGGTAACGGCTGAAGCGATTTGTATTAAATGTGGCATGTAGATAGTATGCTGCATTCTGAGACTTTCTACTTGGGTGTTGCCACTTCGATCGGTTAACAGGGTTGCCACCTATCTCAATTTTTTTTTTTAATATTAACAAGATTTGCCAAAATGGGTACCAAATGAAAAGTATTTTCTGCCGTTATCCAATCAAGATATTTTCAGGCAGGTAATAAGGAAATAAGAATTATCTGAAACTATTCTTAGTAGTGGGACGCTAATTTTTTGCTTTTATTGTGAAGTGTTTTTTTTTTTTGTTTCGTTAACAATTTTGACGACACTAAATAAAACCACAAAGTTGCCAAAAATTTCTCATAAAATCAACCGCACACACGACGATTCAACGAATCAATAAAACAGGCGGAGTTCATGAAATAAAAGGCAAGAAATAACATAAAATTTCAAAGTAACACAAACTCGCTGTATGCAACGAAGGCAGAGTTTACAAATATCGATTTCGCATGCGCAGCTGGAGCGTGAGATTGTGGGAGCGATAAACGCATGATGCGCCAAAGAGGAAGAAGTTTGTAAGAGTTTATATTGCTTTAAAGTTTTAACGAAAAGTTTGGATAAAAACTTTGAAGATAGACCAAAAGATCTTATAGGCTCTTCGAGTTACAATCTAGGCTTCTTTTAACTTCTAAAAAAAAAAAAATAATGAGCCTCATGAACAAAAAAGAGTTGAGCATTTGCTCAGACTCGATTTTTTGAGTAAGAGCTAGGTATTTTCTTCTGGTAAAAGTAGTCACCCTTTACTCGCCTGAGCAAATGCTCTACTTGTATGCATAAGGCCCAATGAATCCTCCACCACGCTAATTCAAAATACCAACAATATTTGATGAATAATTTTAACCTCTTTCACATCATAACCAATCCATTCAATATTTTGGCATATAAAACCAAATGAGCGTATTGTTTGGGCAAGTTTAAGGTTAGTAGCACGCGAAAGTGCGCAAAAATAAAATCAAGCATGGGTTTAGTACTAATGAAATTGTAAGGCAGGCCGCTAACAAATCGTATGTGAAGTCAAAAGTCAATTTATTGTTTGCAAACAGCCTTCACAAGCTACATAGAAAAATTTTGCCAACAACTGCTCATTCAAGCAAGCAATAACAATAACAATATTGCATATCTTAAGTAGTGGTAATTAAGCAACAATGTGCTCATACAAGTCATAAATAAATATATATGTAGGCAACATATCTAACCGTACTCCCAGCAAAAAAATATGTGCACCTTAGTTGAGGCTTATTACATTTGGGTAAGATGCTTGAGGGGAGAAAACAGACATACCTACCCATGAGGTTATGGCAACTAAACTCAAAACATTATCTTGCAATTTGACAGCGTTTACAGCGTGAGAAAGAAAAGTTCAAATCCCCATCGACGCCACGTGTGCTAAAAATGTTATTCGGGGTCAAAGATCGAAATATTAGGTTTTTTTTTAATTTTTCTCGAAAACGTTAAGTTTTTTCGAAAAACTACCCTAGCCCAAGTTGTAGAACTCAAAATTCTCTACTAAAGTGGTGAATTTTTTCTCCTAGAGTCACCAGTCCTGAGATCCCCATCGATCCCCTGTCTGCTAAAATGGTTATTCGGGTCAAAAGTCGAGAAAAATTAAAAAAAAAAAACTCTTAAAAATGGATCTTAAGCATTTGAATTAGGAGTTATTTAATTTTTCTTGAGACTTATTTCATTTGGGAGATAGTTCATCTTTTTCGAAATTGGGGCCTTATTATAAAATAACTACCAAATATTGGGACTTATTTCATTTACTGCTTTGGGAGTTATTTCATTTCTAAAAGTTGGGGGTTATTTAATTTTTTTTTTTTTGGACTTATTTCATTTGGGAGTTATTTTGTAGTACCGTCGTTGAGGAACTTCGTGACAAAAAATATTCGGCAGTGGACAATTTTTCTACACAAATTTTTCTACGGGTTCTAACATTTTCCTGTTAAGTCCTGTTAAGTCCATACGGAGCATATATTTTCTGGAGGACTGGTGACTTAGAGAAAAAATGTCAGGACCATTTTTGTAGGGAACTTTCAGCAAGATATGAAACCGATTAAAATAACGTTCCGGTTCTGGTTTCGTTCCTTAACATTTATTTCGATTTTGAAAAATGAATCGGTTTTAATCGGTTACGTTTTCGGTTGCAGTCCTTGATTTTCAGGTCTACAACTTATTTCAAAACCTAAAATTTTGACCTTTGGCCCCTTAAAACAGATAGGATCGATGAGGACTTTCGGAGTTTTCTTTCTGACGGCGAACCTAAGCTCTATACAAAAATGTGGCTACCGTCGGAGTTTCAGTTATTTCAAACGTTATTTTGACTGAACTATTATTTGAAAAATATTTTTTTTTTAATTAAAAATCAACAATAAAATGTTTTGTCCCGTATTTTGTCGATAGAAAAATTGTCACCGTAATTATACACAGACATAAAATTGTTGGAGGAGTTTTTGTAACAAATTGGCTCAAAAACTACTTAACAGATTTTTGTCAACTTTTGACAGTTTATACCTTGAAAACGTCCTCTCAACATAGCTTATATTCTTTCCCGCTAGATGTCACTGAAGTCACTATACTTACAAAATCCGCGTTTATGGTACGATTTTATTCATATTTGGCAAGTACCTATAAAACTTATTTCTCTTCGAGGGAAGCATCTTTGTCGCCTCATTCATTACCCGCATAATCGCTTACACAATTTTTTGCTGGGTAACAACAGATAACCATAACTACTATGTATGTAATTTATTAGAAATGACCTCACCAGCAGTTGTGCTGCGATTGCGCGCATGAGTTTCAAGTTTTAAGCCGAAACGCTGACTTGGCTTATAGTTATGCGCATAAACATAATTATGAGTATATGTAGGTAGTTAAGTAGCATTCTCGAATAAATGTTTTTCTGAGCTGTTTTTTGCCGGCTCAATATATGTAGCTGTATGAAGCTGTGGTTTGTTTCGAATTTTTGCTTGAAATAATGGGAGTTCACCAATTTTACCTCAAATGGTTTTGTTTTTCAAAATTAATTGCTTTATTAATATGATTATGGAATAAATTTTTTAAACTGCTCAATGATTATATAGATGATCTAAATAATGTTAAATAAATTAAGTAATAAATCTTATCTCATGTCGATGCACATTAATGAGCAGATGCCGATAAGAAAAAAAAAAAAAACTAATTTAAAGCTTTCACGGATGGATGCTCTAACAAACCGACAAGGGAACGTGAAACTTTAATAAGCTTCATACAGACGATTGGATCGATTTTTGTAAAGTAAAATATAAGTACCTGGGTGCCCGATCTTGCTCGGTGCTATCAATTTAGCGCTAACTTTACTTACCCAAAATGATCCCAAAATGACCCAAAAATAATACCAAAATTATCCCAAAAACACCCTTAAATGTTCTCAAAATGATACGAAATCGCACCCAAAACGACTCAAAAATGATCCCAAAATGATCCAAAAATGATCCCAAAAACACCCTTAAACATACCCTAAAATGATCCCAAAATTATCCAAAAATGTTCCCAAAATAATGATAAAATAATCCCAAAACTACCCCAAATAGACCCTCAAATGTTCTCAAAATGACCCAAAAAATATCCAAAAATGATGCCAAAATTACTACAAGTTTCACCCCATATTTTTCCCAAATTAATCCAAAATTGAGCCCAAAATAATCTCAAAATAGCCCCAACATAATTCCAAAGTGACCCCTAAATGATCTCTAAATGATCCTAAAATAATCCAAATATGATCCCAAAAATGTACAATACAAATACAATACGGTAAAATGGTAACCCTTGGCGGCTACCCTACTTGAAAATATTTTAGTTGGTATGTTGGCGAAAATATCTTTCATTTGATACCCATATTGGCTTATCTAATTCCATAATTTAAAAAAAATTAGATAGGTGGCAACCCTGTACACCCCTCAAGTGGCAACCCCCAAGTGGATAGTCTTAGAATCAATCATACTATCTAAATCGGTCAAGCGGTTTCCGAAATAGTCCAGATATACAAATATACTGCAGTAAGGTGGCAGCCCTAGGTGTCAGCCCTTCTTGAAAATATTTAAGTTGGCATGTCGCTGAAAATACCTTTCATTTGATACCCATATTGGCATATTTTGCTACAAAATTAAGAAAAAATGAGATAGGTGGCAACCCTGTAAACCGCCACAGGTGGCAACCCCCAAGTGGATAGTCTTAGAATCAATCCGTCAAGCGGTTCCCGAGACAGTCTGGATATGCAAATATACAAGTTTAGCTCGTTTAAAGTTATAAGATAGAAAAACTTTAGCTAAATAAACAGGTGGCAACTCTGTATTCCGCCCAAAGTGGCAACACCCAAGTAGAAAGTCTTAGAATGAAGCATACTATCTATGTGCCAAATTTCATCCAAATCATTACAGCAGTTCCCGAGATATTGGTCGATATACAAAGAAATAAATAAAATGGCAACCCAGTCTGAAAATATCTTCGTTGGTATATGGCCGAAAATATATTTCATTTTAAAAACTTTGTTGCATCGCGGCCTAAGAAGTTAACTTCAGAAAAAATTGGTATACAATAATTATTAGTTAACCTGTCAAAGTTAGCCGCAAAATGCCACTTAGCAACTCGTATTCAAGGAGCAATTGAAATAATTTTACCCACAATTACCACACATTTCAGACAAGCTTTTTAAATGCTGCAAAAACTGGCTAACTGGTAAAATAGCCTAGCATCCAATTGGAATACTGTAATCGAAAAATATGACAATAACTTAATTGACTATTAAAACAATTACAGCTGTCATTGCTTTATAATTAAATTTAAACAAAAGCATTGTCTGTGTTTATAGTAGCATTGAAATAGCATTAGCTTATAATTGCTTACTTTGGTTTATATAGCTTCCGAAGCTTTCTGTTATATGTAGGAACCATGCAGTAAAATTGCATACCATTCTCCAAAAGAGGCAGTCTTAGCATAGAGGTGTCAGTCTCAGTTAATCTATAGTATGAAGTAATATCATCTATTTATTCCCCGAAAGTATCATTCTGAGGGTCTGAACATGGTTTCCTCGATCATCTACTGATCTGGAATACTCTTAATTCATATATGGTATAGTAATAAATATCATTCTAAACTCCCCGTTATTGACAATTACATATAATCAGGATAACTCATATCCACCATAGAATATACTTAGTCAGTGTTTTTATCATTATTAACTCCCCTATTATCCCACTAAGAAAAAAAAAAAACATTTCCTTGAATCAACGATCCGGCTTCCTTACTTCGATTTACTTAATGTGAGGAAAAATATCCTTAATTTAAAGACTTTTTTCCTCAATTAAAGTTAATGTTGTCTTTAACTTTAAGAACTCAATTTCCTCAATACAAGTAAAAATTTCCTCAATACAAGTAAAAAATTTCTCAATGCAAGTTAAAACTTCCTTAATGCAAGTAATAACTTCCTCAATGCAAGTAATAATTTTCTCAATACAAGTAAAAATTTCCTCAATACAAGTAATAATTTAATCAATACAAGTAATAATTTCCTCAATACAAGTAATAATTTTCTCAATACAAGTAAAAATTTCCTCAATGCAAGTTAAAACTTCCTTAATGCAAGTAATAACTTCCTCAATACAAGTAAAAATATCCTCAATACATTTAAAAATTTCCTCAATGCAAGTTATAACTTCCTCAATACAAGAAAAAGTTTCCACAACGCAAGATATAACTTCCTCACTACAAGTCAAAATTTCCCCAATACAAGTAAAAATTTCTTCAATAAAAGTAATAATTTTCTCAATACAAGTAAAAATTTCCTCATTCAAGTAATAGTTTCCTCAATACAAAAAATAATTTCCTCAATGCAATTAATAACTTCCTCAATACAAGTATTAATTTTCTCAATACAAGTAATAAGTTCCTCAATACAAATAATAATTTCCTCAATACAAGTAATAATTTCCTCAATACAAGTAATAATTTTCTCAATACAAGTAAAAATTTCCTCAATGCAAGTTAAAACTTCCTTAATGCAAGTAATAACTTCCTCAATACAAGTAAAAATATCCTCAATACATTTAAAAATTTCCTCAATGCAAGTTATAACTTCCTCAATGCAAGTAATAACTTCCTCAATCCTCAATACAAGGTAATTTTAGTTTCCTCAATATAAGTAAAACATTTCCCGTTGCCAAGTGAATACGAACAAAGAAATAATTACTTAACATAAGATAGTGATTTCCTGCTCGCAAGTAAACTTTTCCTCAGAACAAAGAAACAAGTGCTTAAAGTAAGGAAAACGTGTTTCCTTAAGCTGAGTGAAATATTTTGCTTGTGATTTTATACTTTGTTTTTTTTTTTACTTGTGATAAAGAAGCCTTTTCTTTGGAGCCAAATAAGGGAAATTTTTCCTTTTTTTACTTGCGGTAAGGAAACTTTTTTCTGAGTGCAGTATTATTTTTAAATTATTCTGATAGGTAGTACAGTATTTATTTGAATTCCTATAACCAACAGTAGTCAGTAGCATTCCCAATCGTTACTATTAAATCATTATCACTATTGCTTCCCTAATAGGGTAGTAGTCAATGTAATTGTTAGGGATAGAGATATGAATAGGCATAGGGATGGGGATAGGGATAAAGATAAGAATAGGGAAAGGGATAGAGATATAAATAGGGATATGGATATGGATAGGGGTAGGGATGGGGATAGGGATAGAAATAGGGAAAGGGATAGGGATAGGGATCTAGAAATGGATAAGGATAGCGATAGGGAAAGGGATAGGGATATATCCCTATGGGGATATGGATAATTAAAGCGATAGAGATAGGGAAAAAGATAGAGATAGGAATACGGATATGGAGTGAGACAGAAATAGTATTAGATATAGGGATAGTGGGGGCTTCAATGCGAGTAAAGCCGCGGGTAGACGTGATATATATTGTTTAAAAAGAAACATATTTATGTACTCAAAAGATTTTTTTAGAACTTGCCGACTTAAATAAGCAATTATTGTTGGTATTCAAAGAAATATAAACATCAATCAACTTGGCTACAAAAAACTAGGATAAACAGAAAACACCTGAGTTCAAAAAACAGACAATCAATGGTTAAAAAACACCTTCGTAAAAACTTCTGCTAATGGTTATGAACTTTGAAAGGCGCTAAAAAGCAGTTGGTATGACTAACTCAGCATACCACGAAGCTAACGAAATGACTTTTTTTGTTTTAAAAGTTTCACCAAGCTCAACGGTAGGTATGTAAGTGTGAGATGGAGACCAATAGAGCAACAAGTAAAGTTTTTTTTTGTAAGGGGAAATAAATAAAAATAAAATAAACAACGGATAACGACAAAAGTAATATCAACAAACTCAAAACAAAATAAAAGATAAACTATGTAAAATCAACGACACAACAATTTTACAACAACACAAGTGTCGGAGTAAATCGACGTTGGTTGTATGTGTGTAAAAAGCTATAACAACTAAATGGTGTTTTTTATGATGATTGCAAAAATAGAAGAAAGAAATAAAATAAGCAAGAAAAAAAAAATATATATACATATATGGAAAAAAAATTAAAAAAAAGGAAAAAATTAAAAAAAAAAGAAAAAAAAAGCAACAACAAAAATTATGAATAACAACAAATTTTCACGATAAAAGCAGTTACAGCTGTAAGCAGCAAAAATACTGGTAACTTGTAAATAAAACATCAATGATAAACAAAAATAAATATTATGGTGCCATTCTCGTGTGGCTGTCTAGTTGGAAGTGTGTGTGTGTAGGAAGGTGGTGGTGCATATGCGAACAGAGGAATGTGAGCCCATTTGTCAAAAGTGTTGACATGGCATCGTACGTTGCAGCGGTTTTTGTTGCATATTTTTGAAGTTAGCTTCTTAGGCGGCGATGCAAAGTTTATATGGAGAGTGAAATTTGAGTAGGAAATAAAAAGGAGACGGAAATGAAAACTTTTGGTGTGCCTAGCTTTTAGCAGATATCGCACCAGCCCAGTGGCGGATCCAGCATTTCAGGAAGGGGGGACATTTTTCATTCACAGTTTTTTTAAAGCTGTCCTTTTTTGGCAGTTTGCTGGCAGTTTTACTATTTTTTTGTGTAATTTTTCCATATTTTTTGCGTAATTTTTACTATATTTTTTGTGTTATTTTTACTATATTTTTGAGTAATTTTTTACTATGTTTTTTCGTAATTTTTACTATGTTTTTTGTGTAATTTTTACCATATTTTTTTTTTTTTTAATTTTTACTTAATTTTTTACGTAGCTTTTACAATTTTTTTTTTTTAATTTTTACTTAATTTTTTACGTAGCTTTTACAATTTTTTTTTTAATTTTTACTATATTTTTTCCGTTACGTTTACGGCGTTTTTTTGTGAAAATTTTATTGTCTTTTTTGTTATTTTTACTATATTTTTTGGATAATTTTTTGCGCATTTTTAACCTAATTTTTGTATAATTTTCGCTATATTTTTAATGTAAATTTTACTAAATTCCTTGTGTAAATTTTTTTTTTCGCGTGACTTAATATATTTTTTTGTGTAGTTTTTACTATATTTTTGGTGTATTTTTCGCGCATTTTTTACTGTTTTTTTTGCTTAATTTCTACTATATTTTTTGCGTAATTTTTACTATATTTTTTGCGTAATTTTTACTATATTTTTTGGTCAATTTTTTACTATATTATTTGCGTATTTTTCACGAAAATTTTTGTGTAATTTTTGGTATATTTTTAATGTAAATTTTACTAAATTTTTTGTGTACTTTTTTTTTGGGTAATTTTTCCTTTTTTTTGTAATTTTCACTATATTTTTTGGGAAGTGCTTACTATATTTTTTAGTAGTAGTTTTTTTTGCTGTATTTTTCGCTTACTGTATTTTTTTGCTGATTTTCTACTATATTTTTTGTGTAATTTTTAATAGGGGGCGAAGAGTTTTAACCTGAAAACCCCATCTCTTATATATCCTCTACCATCTTGGGAGCGGCTGAAGCGATTTAGATTGCCTAGGGTTGCCACCTAACCCTATTTTATTTATTCTTTCATACATATGTATATCGACCAATATCCCGGGAACGACTGAAGTGATTTAAATAAAACGTGGCATACAGATAGTATGTTGCATTCTAAAACTTTCACTTGGGTGTTGCCACATCGGGCGGTTTACAGGGTAGCCATATTTTTTTAATTATTAAGCAGGACATATATGGGTATCAAAGAAAAGATATTTTTTGAGGAAAATATTTTAGGCAGGGTTGCCACCTAACCTCATCTTATTTCATTCTTCGTATATCGACCAATATCTCGGGAATGGCTAAAGCGGTATATGATCAAATTTGGCATAAAGATGGTAAGTTCCATACTAAAACTTTTTACTTGGGTGTTGCCACTTCTAACCGTTTACAGGGTTGCCACCTATCTAATTTTTTTAAATATTGAACAAGATATGTCAATGTAAATGAGTACGAAATGGAAGGTATTTTCGGCGTATACCAACGAAAATATTTTTAGGCAGTGTTGCCACCCAATTCTATTTATTCTTTGGTTCATCGACCACTATCTCGGGAACGGCTTAAGCGATTCGGATCAAATTTAGGATATAGATAGTAAGCTTCATTCTGAGGCTTTCTACTTTAGTGTTGCCACATCGAACCGTTTACAGGGTCTATTTCTTTTGGAAATATTGAATAAACTCTGCCAAGAAAAGGTATGATAGAAGGTATCTTCTGCCGTATACCAACGAAGATATTCTCAAGCAGGGTTGCCACCTATTTTATTTGTTTCTTCGTATGTCGACCATTATCTCGGGAACATATTGACCTTGGGACAGTTTTCAGAGTGTCCTCCTATCTGTTTATTTCTATCAGGCACTCTTCTAAGTGCTTGGATATTCATAATTTTTTGTTATAATTTTTTTTTTAAGGTAAGAAGTTAACTTCTATCACGGATACTATGCTGTAGAGTGGATATAGGTAGCGCATATACATACAAACGTTTGATTATTATTACAATATTATTAAGCATTATATCGGCACTGTTATCGTGCTTAAGTTAAGTAAATAAATGACACAGTAGCATTTCATATACAAATGTCAATTGCAGGAAATAACTCACTCGAACACTTGCTGAATCGCTGAATACTAGCCGAGTGTGATTGAACGCTTCAAAACTGCATGATATGTCTGACTGAGTGTAAGTAAGCGAGCATAGCGCAATGTAAGCGAGTACCTATAGAGCGCACAAAAAAAGTGCAATTGCAATGAAAGTCACGTAAGCTCAGTATGTGCGAAAAAACAAGTGTGTTAGCTTGTAGGACTTTGTTTATGAAACTTTGGCTAGGGTAGAAATATACATATAAACAAATAAACCACAGTGTATTGACAATAACGCGTTAGCAACCTGTTCGTCGTAGGTACAACCCACACATGTGCGCAGATCTCGCCATCATTCGTTCACTCAATTCAATTCATTTGAAGTGATTTTTTTTATTTTTGTTTTTTTTTTTATTTTTGCATGTCAGAAGCCGTTAACTCTTGAAATATTTTCCATGCCACTTTGCATTCCTGTAATGACGTTATTATGTGGTCTATACGCGCTTTTGAGTGTGGGATACGAAAAAATGTGTCAATTATAAGAGCAGGTTCGTGCAGCAGACATTTTTAGTATGCAATATTGAAAAGTTTTTAATATGTTTTTACAAATTAAGATTCAAAATTTTCATTATCTTCATATCAGAATCAGATTTTCAACATTGGAAAGATTCTCGAAAATTCCGTTTTTTAAAGTTGAGGTGTCAAATGAAAGAGCTCAGATTGTAGACGTGCAGAAAGCTATAATTTTGTTTTTTAAGAGTTGCCACCTGTTTACAAATAATATTTTCTGTATAGTTTTAATTTTGAGATATCATATAAAAGGGCTTAGCCTATAGATGTAAGGGAAGGTAAACTTTTTTTGGTAAAGTGTTGCCACCTGTTTAAAGATATTTTTTTCCTATTAGGTGCTTCCTTGTCGCATTAGCTTACTGATCAACAGTCTAAGCTTCCAAAATATATATCGAATTCTAGCCGCCTGTTTTATATATTAAATTTATTTAGCTAACGCAACCCACATTTTGGATTCTAAAAAAAACAAAATCAGATAGGTACAAACCCTGAAAACTGCCACAAAATCAATAGGTTCCCGAGTTAGTAGTTTCTTTAAAAAATGCAGATGGGTGGCAACGCTGAAAACTGTCCCAAGGTCAATAGAGAGATAGGAAGAAATATTTAAAATAAGTGGCAACCCTGCCTGAAAATATCTTCGTTTCATTTGATACCCATATTGGCATGCCTTGTTGAGTAAATAACCCAAGAAAAATTATAAAAAAGACATAATCCTGAAAAAAGAAAATCCAAGATTATTAGAAAAAAATTGTGAAAAAAATTTAAAAAAATATAAAAAAATAACAAAAAAAAAACTAAAAAAGAAATTTAAAGAAAGTTTAAAAAAATATAAAAAATAACAAAAAAAAAATAACAAAAAAAAATAAAAAGGAAAGTTTACAAAAAAAAAATAATTTAACGAAACAGAAAAATAAAAAATAAAGAGGATAATATAATATCAACAAATTTAATTAAGAAGAAACAATTAAAAAAAAAATAACATAAAAATATTAAAGAAAAAAAATATAAATAAAATATTAAACAAAAATTAAATTAAATTAAATTAAAAAAAAAAAAAAATTTAAAAAGTTAAAAAAAATTTTGCAAAACAGAAATATTAAAAAACTTACAAAAAAACCTAAAATACAAAAAGCATTAACCTAATGCATATTCATAAATAGGTATTAATATTTTTTTATTTAACTTTTGATTCGTTTTGTTTTATTAAAATTTAATTTGATTTATATAGTTAATTTTTCATCTTATTTAAACTTTTTAAAAAATTAAAAAACAAAGACAGAAATATAAAAAATAAAAAAAAAAACAATAATATGAAAATTTCAAAAAATTAAATGAAAAAATTCAAAAATCAATCAAGAAAAACAAAAACTATTAAAAAACAAATAAAAAAAATTTATTTTATTTTTATAAATTTTTTACTAAAAAGTTAAAAAAGATCTACAAAAAAAAACAATAAAAAAAAAATAAATAACTAATAATACAAAAAAATACAAAAAAAACCTGATTTCATATTAAAACAAAAACCTGCAAAAAAAAAATAAAAATTAAAAAAAAATAGTGTAATAAAAAATGAACAAAAGATAAAAAAATAATAAAAAAATTATTATTGAAAAAAAAAATTTACAAAAAAAAATACAAAACAAACTTACAAAAAAAAAAAATACAAAAAGCAGAAACCTTATACATGTGCAATAAAAATTACAAAAAAAAAATAAAAATTAATATTAAAAATAAAAAATTATAAAAATAGTTTCTAAAAAATTCAAAAAAAAAAAAACAGAAATATAAAAAAATAAAAGAAAACAATAAAAAAATAAAAAAAAACAATAAAAAAATAAATAAAAAAAAACAATAAAAAAATAAAAAAAAATAAAATTTAAAAAAATTTTAAATGGAAAAAATTCAAAAATCAACTAAAAAAAATCAGAAAATATTAAAAAATAATGATTACAAAAGAAATATAAAAAAAATGTTTTATTTTTATAACATTTTTTTTTTAAGTTAAAAAAAAGATTAAAAAAAATACAAATACAAAAAAATAAAAAAAATAAAACAAAACAACTACAAAAAAACCTGAATTCATATTAAAGAAAAAACTGCAAAAAAAGTAATAAAAACTAAAAAAAATAAAAATAATAAAAAAAATAGTATCAAAAAAATATTAAAAAATAATAATTAAAAAAATAAACAAAAAATTTATAAAAAAAATTTTATTTTATTTTTATAAATTTTTTTAAGTTAAAAAAAGATTTACACCAAAATACCAAGAAAAATTACAAAAAAATAATACAAAAAATTTACAGAAAAAATCTGAATTCATATTAAAACAAAAACCTGCAAAAAAAAATAAAAATTAAAAAAAAAAAAAAATAAAAAAAAAAATAATGCATAATAAAAAAATGCAAAAAATTAATAAAAAAAAATAAAAAAATTAATAGCAATTAAAAAAAGTACTTAATATAAACTAAAATATATACTAAAAAAAAATTTGAAAAAAATTGCTTGTTTTTAATAAAATTCTTTAATTCGTTTTGTTTTATTATTAAATTTTATTTTGATTTATATAAATAGTTCATTTATTTTATTTTGTTCTATTTTATTTTGTTTAAGTATTTCATTTGTTTTCCTTATATTTTTTTACTTTATTATTTCATTTAATTTTTTTTTTATTCAAATTTGTTTACTTTGTTTAATTTAATTTTAAATTATTTTATATCATTTTATTAAGTTTCACTTTAAAATTTTTTTATTAAATTTGAATTTTTTTTAATTTTAGTTTTTAGTATTTTTATTTTTTTATTTTTATTAAATCAAGCTTTTGAATGCAGCAATTCTGATCTTTGAATAAAAATATGTACCAGATTTTCGCAAATCTAATAAATAAGCGATCGTTTAGTCAACAATTGCCTCACCCTCTCCATTCAGCCATGTACAGTATTTAAAATTAATAACGTGCGAAACTCATTGCCACCCACACACATTTACTAAACCGGTTAACAATCAAAATAAGCTCACAAGCTCAAGTCGCATTTACAGCTTAGCCCCGCAGCGTATTATATTTCTATGTTGATTTATTTACGTGTTTTCAAATTAAATCATTTGCCATTTTTTAAAGCGCTGAGCTAAATCTAGCTAGCCAACAACCGGTCGGTCGTTCGATCAAACACCTACACAAAAATGTGAAAAGCGTGATAAAAAACCAGCTAGAAAAACTATTTCCACCACTTATGTATGTATCTCCACTGCCTCAACCTCAACCTGCTCATCAAATTTAAATACTTTGCATACACGATGCCAACTAAATAACATACAACAACAACAAACTGGACTTACCGGCACAAAGTGTGGCAAATTATCCAATACTTGCAACTTATCGATACGTTGTTTTATACGTTCACGATGATGTGGATTTTTAATACCGATTGCGGTTAAATCTTCGGGTGTCATACGCGCTATGGTCGGCAAATCGTAACCGGCCGCTATAAACAATTGTGCATACTCTTCATATTTCATTTCCATTAGCCAATCGATAATGAGTTCATCGTTACGTTGACGATCGACGCTACCAATCGAACATGAACTCACCGAACTGCAACGTGGCGATGAGAGCGCACCACCACCCGCACTGCCACGTATCGATGCACCCGATACACCTGTCAAATAGGATGAGGCACGTCCCGAATCTAAACTAGCGGTGGAATGTCGTGACCCAGAACCAGCTGAACCCGACGATGAACCTGGGGAATCGCGTCCTGGCGATTGTGTCAAATCGATACCCTGATCCTCTTGCAATGCCAGCTGTTGATGATAGTAAACGGCTGCTTTGTGTGTGAGTGGTTCACGTAGTGTGGCACAAAAGACGGGCGGTGGACATGGCACTATTGTGGGTGGACAACCGCTGAGTAGCGGATTTGTTGCGGTGGATAAGAGTGTTGGAGCGCCGCCAGCTGTGGCGACTGGATTAACTGTTTGTTGTTGGTGTTGTTTTGCTGCAGCAGCAGCAGCCGCACCGGCTGAAGATGCCGATGATTGTGATGTGCCTGATGTTGACATGGCTGTAGCGTAGTCGCTTATTTCATCTGCAAAAAAAGAAATTAAAAGAAAAAGTAAAATAATGGTTTAAAAAATTGTAAGAGTAAATGCCTTCGTGAAGCGTGGACACCCTGCCGCGGTACGAGGGCTTAGTCGACAGCCACGGCATCATTGTGATAATAGCTCCGCATGGCAAGAGGGTGGCCTAGCCTTCTGGCGTGATGACAGAGATCCACCCCCTACCAATCCAGGGTGTTATGGAACCACGAGCCCACTGGACGTTTGCAGCGGGGAGGCAAATCGTGGCTGCCAGCCTACGCATCTAAGCGGACAACGGCGCATGCTGAACTTCCATCAACCGCTGGTATGAAAACCAGTCTCTCAACGTCTATGGCAATGGGCTTACGACCTGGCCGCTGAGATCCAAAGCAAAGAGAAGCGTTAAATAGGCTTTCAGAAAGGGGAGCTAGCGCGATGGCAACTACGGGTCCGGACTCCCAAGAGACATCTCCCCGCCGCTCTGGCGACGGCGCAAGAAGTGTTGCACTGTACAAGGGAGCAGCTGCAAGACTTGGTGAAGTCTACCCAGTGGCAAGAATCGAGGTCGTGGACTCAAAAGACATTCCGGCTCGACCAAGAGAATTCCCAGGGTAGGGCCTAACAGGCCCTTTAAACAAGGAGGCACACAAGCACCTTAAACGGTGCAATGGACGAGTGCATTACGTTATGGGTCTGTGTATACCGTGGCTATGCACAGCGCCCTGCCATTTCGGCTGCTTCGGTGGACAGACATCGAAGCACAGGAAGAGGAAGCAGAGGTGCCCGACGCGGGAGGTATGATGTCTGCCACGTCAAATTGCGCATGAGCTGTGAAAAACTCGGCGATGGGGGACGGTGTGCTTACGGGGAAGATCTCTACAGCACGGTGGTGGCAGGAAATCTTGATCCACGTCAAATCGTGCAGGTGCTCTGAACGCATCCTTAGGGGACAGCCTCCGGTTCGGGACTGACCTCGACGGCGCGGCAGTGGCAGGGAAGTCTGAGCGCTTTTATGTTGGTGGTGCTTTAGACAAACCTACACAAATCGAAGGCAACCTCGGCTGCTCTAAGTACTCTTCTTTCTAAAGGCGACGTAGATGTGGTGCTCATGCAAGAACCCTGGACTAATTGCTCAAGGATTGGCCACTAGGAAATTAGACTTCTTTAGGGAAAGGTTCTAAATAAAAATATTCTTCAGGCGTGCCATTCCTGAGTAATCAGCCTTTAAGCACTGGTATGGCTTATCCCGTGTTTATCAAAAAAGCAAAAAAAAAAGATTTTTTTGCTCCAGTCTAATGTATATACATACATACCTTTCATACGCAATGCAACCGATGGCTCACGTGGCAAATTAAAACCGCCCTCCTCCAATGATGGTGACGATACCATGCTACTCATTATGATGCCATCATCCAGCTGTTTACCAGCTGCGCTTGATATGCTGCCACCTAAACGGTATAATGGTATTTGTTGTTGTTGTGGTGCTGGATCACCGGGTAACGCAGGTGGTGGTACCTTTTTAGCTTGTGCGTGTGGTTTCAATGATCGATGCATTGCACCAAAAACAACAACAACGCTGAGATTTATGTACGACGGCGTACAGCTGGTACCAGGTGGCTCTTAGATTGTGTACACGCGTTATAAAATGTTGTGGATTCTGTAAAGAAAAGAAAGAGAAAGGTAATTAATAGAGTTTCACGGAATGGGAAGTGCATATGAGCACATGAGCTGATGCTTTGCTATTTTTAAAATTTGCTTAATTAAAAAATATTAAACAACTGTTTGGGAGAACCGAAGGTCTCAAATTTGAGTCATCGGAACCGGAACCGGAAGTGATTGCTAGTTTAGATTTGTTCCAACTCATTTATTTTGGCAATCCATTGAACCTAAATAATTCTGGCTGCCGATAAGCGGCGCACTTAGGCCAAGCTATAAGGGCCATTGTAGAACCAGAATATTCGGTTCAAACCCCGTAATTGAACCATCCGTAAAGTCTAATGAACCACATTAGATCGGAGACGTCAATGTTTGCAGATGGCCAGTTCTTTCGCCCTTCGTAGTCGGCGCATTAACTCATAAAACGGGGCGGTCCCGGCCAGACACGATTGGACTAATGATGACAGTCCTTTGCAGGTTATGAATCCGGTACGTTCCGATAAATAGGACCCTATGGAGACCGACTCTTTTGGGAATGATTTCGTTGACGCCGAAGTGGACTTTAGTCTTACGACAAGCATTCCTTCCAAGGACGTCTAAGAATGGAGCGTTGAAACATTGGTATCAGATTCTGCTAGGGACTCGGCAGCCACAGAGGAAGTTCTCCACCGACTCCTTCGCTTCTACAGTTACTCCAGCATTTACCGAACAGAACGCCTAACCTCTCTGCGTGCCGTTACGACTCCAACTGCAGTGGATATGTCCCCTCTCTTCAGGTGGAACATATTACGAGAACTGTTCTTGTCCTATATTGGCCATGTTCGCCTCGCCCTTCGACAGGCTGTTGTTAGCAGCCATCTTTCACATTCTTCCTCATACAATATCACTTTTAAAGTGGCGTAAGGCATACCGATACGTTCTTTATCTGGAAGAATCTGTATGGTCGTACCTTGCCTTGCAAGTTCATCTACCATGCAGTTTTCCTCTATGTCCCTGTGTTTTGCGATCCATACGAGGTTTAGTCTGTTCTGCTGGGTCATCTTCTGCAAAGATCGGTGGCCGCACAGTACCAGTTTTGAGTTAAATCGGAAAGCGTCTATCGGTTTTATCGCGACCTGCCAGAGACCTCCACATAGAAAACGTTGCAGTGATCTGGCAGCCGAAACGAAAAATCCAGAGAAAGGTCCTCCTCGGGGAGACCCCACCGCCCATTCTTCCAACCATATTGGAACCATTAGTGTAGATGTTTATACCTCCTAGCCCAGCCATTTCTAGTGGGAACTAATTTATTATAGTTGTTCTCGGCAAGTCTATTTAAAGGACACCTATCTGAAGTAGGGGAGGACTTTGAGCGTACTCAGTATTCCAGAGTGACCCCTCGACTCTGCGTTTCCCATTGCCACGATTTCCGTATTCGCAAGGCTTCTAGCTGGTAGCCAGTCAAATCCATGGGTAGGAAATCCAGAATTATGTTCAGTGCTTCGCTCTGGATAGTTCAAAGAGCCCCACTGATGCAAATCATGCTGGATCTCTGCACCCCGGCAAAGATGCTGCCGTCCGACACCTTGCTTAAGTCGGTCCACCACACTAGGACCTCATACGGATGTATTGGTCTTATTGTCGCAATGTAAACAAAAGACGAATTTATACCGTAACGTGCCCTGTTTTATATCCAGTGGAACCGACAGCTGATCAGGGGTCCAACTATGCGAATTGCTAATCTTCTACTACTCGGCCGATTTTCTTCAAATTTTCGGGATAGATTAGTAGGAGCCTGGAGAGTGTTTCTTTAAAGTTTTTTTTATGGAAGTTAACCCGCCCTATTCGAAACCATCCTATAAATGGCTGGATTTACTTGAAATTTAGTATATACGTAGCATTTTGCTTAGGTCAAAGTATGGTATGATTTTTCTTCCGGGAAGTGGACCAGGGACGGATCTATTCTAAACAATCGTATTTATGGATCGATTTGCTTGAAACTTGGTGGGTAAGTAGCTAAATGCTTACATTAAAATATAGGATAAATTTTCTTCCGGGAATTGGACCCAGGACTGATCTATTCTAAACAATCGTATTTATGGATCGATTTGCTTGAAACTTGGTGGGTAAGTAGCTAAATGCTTACATTGAAATATAGGATAAATTTTCTTCCGGGAATTGGACCCAGGACTGACTTATTCTAAACTATCGTATAGATGGTTGGATTTAATTGAAATTTGGTATGCAGGTAGCGTTATGCTTTGGTCGAAGTATGGTATGATTTTTCTTCCGGGAAGTGGGCCAGGAACCGATCTGCTCTAAACAATCGTATTTATGGCTCGATGAGCTTGCTGGCGTTTCACCTTGATAAAATATGAGATAATGTATCTTCCGAGAAATGGTAAAAAGCGTAAAATTTTATTCACTTTATACTTTTTGTTAAAAATTTACAGAAAGAACTTTGCTCTCTTAATTCCTCGATAGTATAGCGGTTAGTATCGTCCATTTGCTCAATAGTTAGCATAGCGGCCGATATGACTCTCCTGCACTGGCTATTCCAATTTCACACCGCACGGCAGGAAAACATCCGATTTGCATCATGTAGTAAAAGCAGCAGCAAAATTAAAGTGCTGGAACATCCATTTATTCAGTTCAACATGTGTTTAAAAAAGCAAAACAAAAACACGAAAACTTTTTACAACGAAATTTACTGCCCGCACCACACATATTAATACTCACACAAAGGAGCGAAAATGTGTATTCCTGAAACATGATATCTCGCCTGCTATAATATACTAACACAAAATTTTCAACAGAAAAATGCTTAACACAAAAAATAGTTGAAGGAAGAATGTTTTTTTGCTCGCATGCAGCGACCACTCGAGTTAGTATATTTTTTTTTTTTTTTTTGCCTATTCGGTGTAGTTATGAAAGTGCATTTTTACAACTATAGCGAGTAATGGAAATGTCAATACACTCAGTTGCACGTAATTAAAATCGCTAGTAATAAACGTTGAATGCACATAGAACTAATAAAGATAATGACGCTGACGCTGACGAGTAACTGATATGAGAAAAAAAATTTATTTCTGGTTATCAGGTGTTCTTATGCTTTGCTTGTATATATGTGTATGTATGCGTGGGTTTATTAAATAAAAATTGTAAAAGGTCATATTACGATTTCATTCACAAAAACACAAACAAAAGTCGTTTATTATATGTACATTGCAAAACACGAATAACGCACGACTTGTGACCCGACTCGACCTATGATGCCGCAAAAACCGATTGACACATGTAGTAGTAGAAATACATATGTATGTATGTATGCAAGTATACCGGCGCACAGTGGTTCGGCTACATAAATTTTTTAGGAAATAAAAAATTAAAAATAGGGGCGTCCAACCCTTTCAACTTATTGGGCCATACAACAACAATTTCATTACTTTTTACAACTATATTGTTCCTGGATTTACGAAAAATTCACAGCGAAACTCGACCAGCAAGCATTGGATCTGTATTCGAAATAAGCTGAGTGTGGCGAAGCTAACGATATTCCAAGAAGGATACTGCTATGATTTTTCGTACTTTTCTTCCGAATTCTTTTTTTTTTATTTCACAATTTCAATTTATTTTATTTTATTTTATTTCTTTCTATATTTTTTATAACTATTATTTTTTACCTATTTTGAATGTTGTTTTTTTTTTTTTGTTTTTCATTTTTTTATAACTTTTTTAATTGTTTTTTAATGTTTTATTTTATTTTTGTTTTTTAATGTTTTTTTTTTATTTTTGTTTTTTCATTTTTTTATTTTGTTTTAAATTTTGTTTTTAATTTTTTTTCATTGTTTTTAAATAAAAAAAAATTTTATTTTTTATTTCATTTTGTTTTAAATTTGGTTTTTAATTTTTTTCAATTTTGTTTTTAATTTTTTTTACTTTTATTTTATTTTTTTTATTTTTTTTTTTATTTTTTTATTTTTTTTTTACTTTTATTTTTTTATTTTTATTTTTTTATTTTTTAATTTTTTTTAATTTTTTTATTTCGTTTTAAATTTTGTTTTTACTTTTTTTTCATTGTTTTTAAATTAACAAAAAAAAAACAAGTTTTTTAATTTTTTTTATTTAATTTTTTTTAATTTTGTTTTAAATTTGGTTTTTAATTTTTTTTACTTTTATTTTATTTTTTTTTATTTTTTTTTTATTTATTTATTTTTTTTTACTTTTATTTTTTTATTTTTATTTTTTTTATTTTAATTTTTTTATTTTTTTTCATTGTTTTTAAATTAAAAAAAAAAACAAGTTTTTAAATTTTTTTTATTTTATTTTTTTTTTAATTTTGTGTTAAATTTGGTTTTTAATTTTTTTTATATTTTTTTTTTTTTGTTATTTTTAGTTTTTTTTTAATTTTTTTTACTTTTATTTAATTTTTATTTTTTTATATTTTTTTTTATTTTTATTTTTATTTTTTTTTTGTTATTTTTATTTATTTTTTTTTTTTTTAGTTTTTTTTTTTAAATTTATTTTTATTTATTTTTATTTTTTTTTATTTTTTTTTTATTTTTTTTTAATTTTTTTTTTTGTTGTTGGGAGCCATAAAGGTCTACATGCTGTTGTAGAGCCACAGCGGGCCAAAAGAGCAACTATGTGGACATGTCATATGTGAGCTGGGTAAGAAATATTCTAAATATGGTTGAAATTGGTGAACCCCTAGATATACTATACCTCCCTTGGAGCTATAAAAAACAAATTAATACAAATTACAATTCCAGCTCAAAAAATCCAGATCTATTGTGTGACCTTTCAGGTTATTGCTGTATGCGAAGGCTCTTTATAAATTTGAGCACATCCTCAGTTTTTTTTATTCCATATCAAGAACGGATTGAAAGTGGCCCCACCTAGGTACCGTTTCATCGTTCAGTTCGCAAAACCGGCAAATTGTTGTATCTGACAGATTCAGCTTGCTCAGGTGATGACGCAGAACGCAATGTCCCCTATATTACCCAGTGAGTATTCTTAGATCAACTCTTATTAGATTAATGAGCCTAGCCGATGCTCTTTGTGAGGGTTCTATAAAGAGTTTGGCCTGCCTCTGTCCTAGGCTGCTAAGTCAATGCTGCCTAAACTGTTTGTTTTCCCAATTGCGTATGGTCTCCTTTATGTGGGCCTTGGTGATTCCACAAAAGGGTTCCGGGTTTTGCCAGGTAATCTGCTTTTTCGTTGCCGTCGTGCTCTTAATGCCCTGGGATCCAACCTAAGAAAACTTTGTTTTTGGCTCCCAGATCATTAAGGACTGCGACGCACTAATCGACAAGCTTCGAAGTTGTAGTGTAAGACTGCAAGGCACGTAGGGTGGCCTGACTATCCGATGTATGGCCATAATTTTTGTCCATCCAAATTAGAAATATAGCATTTATGAAGTAAAATTTTTGGTTTTAATGAACTTTTTCCTCGTCTGAACCACTGTGCGTTGCAGTGCGCATGCAATTTCATTCAAGTGGGCGAGAAGGAACAAAACGGTAAGAGTTAAATTTGTAACTCCCATGTTTTTACAGCTAAACGCCCATTCCTTTCGGAATTTCGAAGAAAACCAGTGTAAAAAAAATAAACTGGAGCAAATTCTATTGCAGTGGGCCTTACATACAGGCATACTACTTCAAGCTATGACGACTGAGAGCAGCTGGAATAAAATATAGGCACATATTGGCTGTTTATTACGCAGGCACACGATATGCACACGACGCGACCCGGCGTCAATGGTAAGCATTCATGCTGCAGTTGAAAAAGGGTTGAGAGTGAAATCACGAATCACGTATCATTGAAACGCTGCACCCAAAATTAATATTGCATTATAAACGCGACTGCTACGAACGTGTCGCACGATATGTGACTCGCGTCTCGCGTGAGTACGCGTATGAGACTAGCTCTTGAATGCATAATTACGTTATAAAGGGACAACGGTGTACTGTGGGTCTGAAGAATTACCGCAGCGAACAAAATTTTGTTAGCTTCTCATTTTAAAAATACGGCTGTTGAATTAGGTACCAAATTGTCAAATATGTTAACCTTCTGTTTTTCATTTCATTTAAATTTATTTTGTTTCTTAATTTTTGTTTTAGTTTACTATATTTTTTTTATTTTTAGGTTTTATTTTTAAATAATATTTTATTTTTATTTTTTCATTTTGATTTATTTTATTTTATTTATTTATTTTTTTTTTGTTTTATTTTACTTTGATATTTTTTAACTAGTTTCTTTTTTATTTTATTATTTTTTTTTTTTTGTTTTATTGCTTTATTATTAATTTTTTTTTTGTTTTATTTAAATTGTATTTTTATTTTATTTAATTTTTTTGATTTTTCGCATTTAATCTAATTTAAATTTATTTTATTTTATTTTTTTATATATTTTTCACATTTTTATTTTTTAACTTTTTTAATTTTTTTCAATTATTTTTGTATAATTTTTGTTATTTTTATTCAATTTTTTTTTATTAATTTTATTTAATTCATTTTTTCAAGTTTTTTCTATATTTTCAAAATTTTTTTTTTAATTTTTAATTTTTCATTTTTTTTTTATCTTTTAATTTTTTTTTATTTTTTAATTTTTTTTTTTTTTAATTTTTAAGTTTTAAAATTTTTTTATTGTTTTTTTTTTTCTTTTTTATTTTTTTTCCTTTTTATTTATTTTTTTCCTTTTTACTTTTTTTTTCCTTTTTACTTTTTTTTTCCTTTTTATTTTTTTTTTCCTTTTTATTTTTTTTTTTCCTTTTAGTTATTTTTTCCTTAATTTCTTTTTTTTAATTTCTCATTTTTTTTCTTTTTCTTTTTTTTAATTTTTCATTTTTCATTTTTTTCTATTTCTTTTTTTTTAATTTTTCATTTTTTTCTATTCCTTTTTTTTATTTTTCATTTTTTTCTATTTTTTTTAATTATTCTTCTCCTTTTTTTTAATTTTTCAAACTTTTTTTAATTTTTTTTCTTTTATAGTTTTTAATTTTGAATTTTTAGTTTTTTATTTTTTTGTATTTTTTTTTTAAATTTTTTTATTTTTTTTTTTAATTTTTTTTACCTTTTTATATTTTTTTTTTACTTTCTTATATTTTTTTTACTTTTTTCTTGTTTTTTTTTCTAAATTTTTAATTTTTTCCCCTTTTATTTCTTTTTTGTTTTCTTTTTATTTATTTCATTTTTTCTTTTAATTAATTTTTTTTTCTTTTTATTTATTTTTTTTTTTAATATATATTTTTTTATATATTTTTTTTATATATTTTTTTTATATATTTTTATTTTATATATTTTTTTTTGTGTCCATGCCAAGCCACTTGTCCCACAATGCGCCGTCGGCGGCGACAACTCTTGTGTTAAAACGTGTCGTGCCTTAATATTAGACTCAATAGGGCACGTTGGCGGCATACGTAAGTATGTATGTGTGTTATCAAAAGAAAAAGAAGAAAACCTAATCATATATTCGGCTTTGGAAATTAAAAAATGCAGCACTCTGCAGCAGGCTTGGGCAAACGTGGGCGATGTGACAGCGTGTGTGTTGTGCAAACAAGAATTACACATACTGCATACAATAACAACAAAATACAGGTTGTCAAAAAATATTGGGTGTAGAAAAAAGAAGGGCAGGGGACGAAGGAGAGTTAAAGAGCTTAAGATACCCACAGTGATTGAGTTGTAAAATGTATGGAAGAGCAGCGCAAGCGTGCTATCAAGTAAGAGCGTGAGACAGTTACAGTAAAAGAGCGAGAGCGAGAGAGATAACGAGATACCAGTTACAATGGTTAATAAAATACACTACAAACCGCACGAACTAATCATCATTTGGTATATGTATACAGAACAAATTGTACCGGTTATAACGCGAGATACCCAAACACTAATTGACTGCTACAAATTTCAATCAACTGATTTTATAGGCTGGTTTTCATTAGGTCAAAATGACTGACCTCAAAAACTGACTCAACTGTCACCATAGAAATTTGGTGGCATATGTATTTTCATTACGTCTCTAAAACTGACATGAAGTCGATAAAGCGGTGCGTGTCAATCAGCATCGTCAAATTTTCGTGTCAGTCGATTGCATCCCTGTTTTCAATAATAATTGGTTTACGCGCTAAATAATATCCACAAAAATATATGGGTAATTGTCTACTTTAGCTGTCAACTAATAATAAAATAGCTAAAATTATGGGAGGGGCCTCAAAAGACGGGGTTTGGCCTCAGGAACAGGAATCCGGAAGCGTTTTTTTTTCAATATTTTGCTTCTCTGAAGAGATATTTCCATTTCTTATAACTCAGAAAGGTGTTCTGCACATAAATACCCTGGATTCCGCCCTAATTTTGTTATCGCACCCGGGTCAATTTTCGGTTTTTTGACCATAACTTTTCACTGAAACAAAAAATTAAAAAATCGCTTCTGGATTCGTGATCCTGAGGCCAAACCCCGTCTTTTGAGCCCCCTTCAATAATTTTAGCTAATTTATTAGCAGTTGACAGCTAAAGTAGACAATTCCCAAAGAAACAAATTGCAATAGCTTCTGCGACGCTGTGCTTTGTGACAACGTTGAGGGCATGGACGCGGAAGAGGGGCCAGTTAAGAAAGCAGAAGCAATGGTGGGTTGGGCCGAGTCTACGAAGAAGAGAAAAGTGTGGGTTCTACGCTACACTTCCATCGTTTCCTCCATTTTTATTATCAAAAAACATTAAAAAGCATTGTAAAAATTAATAAATCACAGTTTTACAAATTTTACAAAACTTTTAATTTGTGATGCTTATATCAGATGTTCGTACGACGAATGACACCAATTTGCCAACATGTTGGCAAATCTATTTTGAGTGTCAATCGTTGCCAACTGCGCTGTCATACTGAAATTTGACCGTTTTCACATGCATGTCATTTTATATGACCCATTGTCGTCAAAACTGACTGCAAACGCAATTGACAACATATGCCAGCCCGTTTTCATTAGTATGCCACCATTTGATGTCATATTTTGACCTAATGAAAACCAGCCATATGTTGCATGATGGATGCGTCAGCAACAATTTTCGAATAAAAACTAGGTACATGACTACATACATATGTGTAGGTATGTAAAATGAAACACAAATGCATCCATAAAATGAAACAACAATAACAATGCAACACCAATCTGAAAGAATTAAGTATTGTTGAACGCTTGTAATTGAATGACAAATTCCCCAAATGGGTATAGTTAACGGAAGGGAAAGTTGAGAGCGAAACAACTGTTAAAACTAATTATTGACATGTGTTTTTTGTTTTAACAAAATATAAAAAGTGGAATGTAGGTAAAACGAATATAGAAAAACGAGAAAATATTTCCTAGAAAGCACAGAAGGTTTAGCACTTAATTATACGAGAAAAATAAATATAATTGTAAACATATTTTTTTAGAAATAAAATGTTTAAAGTTAATTATTACAAAGCTGGTTTTAGTACCGGAAACTTGAAATATTTTACACTTTTGAAGCGACCTAGTAAAGATTTTTCATCTGGCCGAGTTATACACGAAACACCCTTTGAAAGGTTTCTAACACCCCTTAATCTGGGTTTAAGGCCAAAAACCATCTCTTTACCTGTGGAGAACGAGGTTTTTGGTCTCTTATTCCAGTCTTGTAAATATTAGAGTATGTAGTTTTTGTATGCTTCAATACTTCATTTTTTTTCATACATATACATATGTATTTCTTAACTTTGTTCTATTTTTATTGTTTCTTTTAATTTTTTTTTTTCATTTTTTTTTCTTTTTATTTTTTTTTTTCATTTTTTTTTTTTCTTTTTATTTTTTTTAATTTTTTTTTTTCTTTTTATTTTTTCCATTTTTTTTCTTTTTATTTTTGTTTTTTGTTTTTAATTTTTTAATTTTTTTTTTTTGTTTTTGTTTTTTGTTTTTATTTTTATTTTTTTTTTCTCTTTATTTTTTCTTTTAATTTTTTTTTTTTTGTTTTTTCTTTTTATTTTTTTGTTTTTTTTCTTTTTATTTTTTTTTTTTTTCTTTTTTTCTTTTTATTTTTTTTTTCTTTTTTTCTTTTTATTTTTTTTTTGGTTTTTTTGTTTTTATTTTTTTGGTTTTTTTGTTTTTATTTTTTTGGTTTTTTTGTTTTTATTTTTTTTTTGTTTTTTTCTCATTTTCTTTTCTTTTTATTTTTTTTGTTTTTATTTTTTTTTCTTATTTTTTTTTTGTTTTTTTCTTTATTTTCTTTTCTTTTTATTTTTTTTCTTTTTATATTTTTTTTTTTATTTATATTTCCTTCTTTTTATTTTTATATTTTTTTTTATTTATATTTCCTTCTTTTTATTTTTACTTTCTTCTTTTTATTTTTTTTCTTTTAATTTTTTTTTCTTTTTGTTTTTGCTTTTTTTTCTTTTAATTGTTTTTCTTTTTACTTCATTGTAATTGCAAGCTTGAAGCCAAGAAATAATGAGTTTTTGTTTTTCAACAATATCATTATTGCTATTGGTATTTTTAATTTTAATAATTTAATTTAAATACCAATAGCAATAATGATATTGTTGAAAAACAAAAACTCATTATTTCTTGGCTTCAAGCTTGCAATTACAATGAAGTTTAGTACTAAAAAGCTGTAAAACAACAATTCCATTGTTGTAAACAAATATATGTTTTTCTTTTTATTTTTTTTTCTTTCTATTTTTTTCTTTTTTTCTTTCTATTTTTTCTTTTTATTTTTTTTTGTTTATTTTTTATTTTTTTTTTTGGTTTTGTTTTATTTTTTTTTTATTTTTTTTTTGTTTATTTTTTATTTATTTTTTGGTTTTTTTTATTTTTTTTTATTTTTTTTTTTTTATTTCTTTTTCTTTATTTTCTTCTTTTTCTTTATTTTTCTTTTAATTATTATTTCTTTTCATGTAATAAAAATGTGTTTTTAAGAAAAATTTACCCGCTCGCTGCAGGAACCAGACAAGCCGACATACCTATGTTTCGATGATACTGGAATTACATCCCTTCAGGCAAATGGTGACAATTACCACCAAAGGGGCGGTTGAACTAGTGATAGCGGGCCCGCTATTAGAACTATTGCAGAGAGTGTGAATTTCCACCACCTGCATCACTCAGAGTCATCCTAGTAGTAGATTCGTATTCACCACTTCAGCTGGCCCAGGGGGACCATTTGTCGTCTTGAACTGTGTCGGTTTTCGTCGTTGAGTTTGTTCGTGCATTTTCGGCAGTGAGTTGGTCCTTTCAACCAATCACAAGGCTTCCTTGTTTTTTAACTAATCAGGAGTCTTCCTTCCAACCCATCACATTTTCGCCCCAAAAGTCTGTATAAGGTGCCAATTGGTCCCCTCCAATGACAACCCCATGTTAAAGTTCTGTGTCTTTTTCATACTAATGAACTTGAACTGTGATAGGGCAATTGTGCTTGTGACTGGTATGTGATATGTCACATACCAGTTTTTTTGCCTGCAGGGATCTCTTCATGGACTTTTCTTACCGGCATTGTGAGACTCGAACTCACTTTTTTTCTTTATATATATATATTTTTATTTTTTTTTCTTGTTATTTTTCTTTTTATTTTTTTTTTTCTTTTTTTTTTTATTTTTGTTTATTTTAATTTTTATTTATTTTTTACTTGTTTTTATTTTTTTCTTATTTTTTTTTTTATTTTTTTTATTCTATTATTTTTTTTTATTTTTTTTTTTATTCTATTATTTTTTTTTATTTTTTTTTTTTATTCTATAATTTTTTTTTTTTTTTTTATTCTATTATTAGATAGAGTATTAAAACTGGTTGCAGGACCAGTTAGTCTGTTAGAGCCCACCCTGACCAGGAACTCCCGTGTGACGCGGCAATATGATTAAACCGTAACCTAACTGCCGAACCATGGTTTTAAAATAGTTAAAGGACAAGCCTGCATCTCTATCTGTCACAACATATTCCTTAGCCTCGAGAATTGTGAATATTGAAGCATATTCTCCAAAATATATTTATCCTTGCTGTCCATGAACGTTCCAGGATCTGACCTATACCCAGTTTTGGAGCCGACAGTTAAGATTTTGTTATGGGTACTGTGGAACGTAGGACCAACAAGTGCAGAAGACCGTTTCACAAAATGTCTTCATATACGATGTGGGAATAGGGTGGTGCAATGACAAATAGCTTCTTTGAAATCGAGTATATACATTCATTTTAGCAGGATTCACTTAAGCTCTTGGGACTTGTAGCGTCTTCCTAATTACGATAGAATAGGGAGGTTTGGTTGAGCACTTTGGACGTCTATTAAAGTCACACGCCCACTATAAACAAAAAATAAATGCAAAAAAAACCACACACACAACTGTTGGTTTTAAATCAACAAAAACACCGGCAGCAGTGATGAATTCCCTTTACGAATACCACAATGCAATCAAGCAAAGGAAGTGAGAGCGACAGGTGAACGGAAAATAACTGGAGCACCTGGGTGCAGACGAAACGACGTGATGGTGATGATACAAATGATGATCATGATGATGACAATGATGAAGTTTTGAAAAAATGCAAAAACAAAAATTAAAACTAAAAGAAACAACAGCTAAGTAAGACACAATGAATGAATACAACAAAAGAATTTACAAAAAAAAAAAAAAGAGTAGTAGAAAACCACAAGAAAAGGTACTACAAGAATATAAGACGAATAAGTTAACGAACGGACGAAAGGATGAGCGTAAATGGACGCGGCAGGAAAACAAAATAAAAAGCGTAAAAAAAGAAAACAAAAACGAAAGCAGCAACATAGAACGGGAAATGTTAAAAGGAAGACGTAACAAGAACATAAAGCGCGCAGTGAAATGGAGTAAAGTAGAAAAGCTTTAATAACGGTACAAAGGATTCGAAAGCAACGGAAGCCCATAACAAACACACATGCTGCTCAAGTGTGGAAGAGAAAAGTAAGTGGCAGGAAAAAGGATAATGGTAGCGAAATAGTAAAAGGATATTAGGAATGTATGAAATACCAAAGAAATATTAGTAGTGAGATGGTATGCAGGTATCGCGGAAAGTAGGGAGTTAAGTTGATATTATAATAATATTTTTCGAGGAAGAAAAAAAAAATTATAGCTGGTGAAGTAAATCTTGGATAGGCAGCTAAGCATAGAGGACTGAAGGTAAATCGAAACACGCATTTTTTCAGACTGTGTAAGTTTAGTAAGACTTTGGGCTGAACTTAGATTTAGGGTAAAGACCGAGAGCCTATTATGAATTCTGATTTGGAATAATGACCAATGATGCACTTGGGGATAGCTTCAAAGGCCTAAGTAGAGAATGTTAAAACTGGTTGCGGGTCCAGTTGGTCTTTTCGAGCCCACTCTGACCAAGCAAACAACCAGACCCATGACTTCTGTCAAATCCGGAGAATTCATTATAACGGTATCGATTAAGACACAATCTTGGATCGTTCATTCATGGCGGACAACAACGGTCTTATGCCGTGAGACTGCCGTGTGAACCGGTCTCCCTAGTAAAGTAAGTATGGCAACATGATTTAACCCTAACTTACATTTTCGAACCAGCTTTGACTTAGCTACGAGGACTAACCATATGGGGGGTTCGGCGAACAAATTTTGCGATAGGTTATTTTTGTAATAAGAGGATCTTCCGCTCAGCCGTCGATATACTTAGTGTTCTACGGCACATTTTGGACAAACTCGCCTAAATAAGCGGTTAGAATGAAAGCGAAATTCCTAGCTTTGCAGTGCCTAGCTGAAGTTTTTGTCATGGGACTAAGTCTAAAACCGCTCGATACTACTTAGGAGGTGGGTTCTACGATACATGTGTAAAGATCCATCCATTTAAAAACAGCCAAAGTTGACCAAATTTGTAAAATAGTTAAGAAAGAACGAATTACCATGCAAAAATCCGCAAGCTTGGGGTGTCTGGCTAGAGTACTGTCACTGGTACGGGTCTAACAACACTAGATACTAACTTAGGGTGGTATTCTACGATAAATATATGAAAATCATCCATTATAAAATAAGTAAAGGTTATTTTTTGGCGACTTTTGCGCCTGGTACCTAGGCCCCTGTCATAGGTAAAGCTTTGAAACTTTCAGATTCGTTCTAGAGTCGAGGGCGAACTATCCAGGAGTAATGGTTTCATCAATTATAAAACAAGAGATAATTGACGGCTCTGGGATCTCGTTCTATACGAGGGATCTCTGGAACGGCTGAAGCGATTTGGATCAGATTTGAACTCTAGTTAGTTTGCTTCATTTAAAGACTTGAATGTTGCCACTTTGAGCGGTTTACAGGGTTTCAACGGAAAGGTATTTTCGGTCGTATAATAACAAGATATTTTCGGAACGGAACGAAACCGTAACCGAAACGGAAATAAATTTTGAGGAACGTAACCGGAACCGTAACACGTTACAAAACCGAAACCGAAACCGGAACGTTATTTTAATCGGTTTCATACCTTGATTAGAATATTGCGTCTAAGAATTTAAACGGAAGTTGATAGAGAATTGCTTTACTTATTACTACCAAATTCGTGTACATCTTTTCAGCGGATGCTAAAATGGTATGTAAAGAGCTAAGAGAGGTTTACCGTAACAAACATACAACAGTTACCTTTTAAAGGTGAAAAAAAAACTATTTTAAAGGCAACACTGGCAGGCAGGATGCCTCACTAGGCCATTTACATTGAAAATAGAAACGAACAACCAATTACAGATTGTGTATTGTAATAACAGAGTAACCGAAAAACGAGCAACAAAGCAAAGAATGAACAATTTTTTGTACTCTCTACCAAAAATGGGACTCGTTCGTTACAACAATAACAACCAACAATAATGTCCAGTGTTGCACAAAATTAGGCAACCAAAACTGACAGCGTGCAAGTAGAAAAGTTTCTTCCGTTGACTAACAATAAGAAATTACACTTCGACAATAACAACAACAACAACAACAACAACAAAATAAGCGTAACAATACAAAGAAGTGTCTACAATAAGAAGTAGGTAGTTATTGTTGTCGGTATAAAATAAGCAGGAACTAACTTTAACGAAGATACTACATACAAATCGTTCATTGTATCCAACAATGGTCTGCAAATGTTAGATATAGAGCAAAGCTAAGGAGCCATAAGACTGAGTCAGCAATTGGCACATTTACATTTACAGTAGCGAGCAAATAAAAATAAAACACAATTGGCAGCACTAATTTCGAAATAGTTAAGGATGACAGATCTTCCAACTTTGAACTAAGTACACTAAAAAAAGTTTGAAGTTAACTTCTTAGGCAAATTTTGTAAGAAGAGTAAAATTTGAATGAAAAAATAGTGGCAACAGTGTTCGAACTTGTGACCAGGAATAGTGCAAGGGACTTGTATATTTTATACATACATACATACTTATCTCGGGAATGGCTAAAGCGATTTGAATCTAATTTGGCATATAAATAGTATGATTCATTCCAATACTTTCTAATTGGGTGGTCTATAGGGTTGCCACCTATGAAAATTTTTTCTTAAATATTGAACAAGATATGCCAATATGGGTATCAAATTAAATGTATTTTCTTCCGAAGATATTTTCATGCAGGGTTGCCACCTAACGGCAATTTATATATTTCTTCGTCTGCAGCCCGGTCCTTATTTCAAACCCCGTCCGCTGACATTTTCGGTTTCCGGTTTCATTTTCGATTCCAGT
Source organism: Campiglossa producta (assembly GCA_964058755.1). NCBI lineage: Eukaryota > Metazoa > Arthropoda > Insecta > Diptera > Tephritidae > Campiglossa > Campiglossa producta. The sequence continues at coordinate 16,501,824 of CAXKVI010000004.1, read as the reverse complement.
TAAGAATCGAGTCTGGCTTCAGTTTCGATTCTTGTTTCGATTCGAGTCTGGCTTCAGTTTCGATTCAAGTTCCGATTACTGTTTCGACTGCAGTCCAGTTTCGGTTGCCGTTTCGCTTTCTATTTCGATACCACTTTTAACTCTAGTCCGTTTTCGATTTTCATTTTGGCTCCCTTTTCCCTCCAATTTGGACTCCAGTCCAGTTTCGCTTTCCGTTTCGGTTCCAGTTTCGATTCCAAGTTCGTCTTCGGCCAGTTTCGATTTCAATTTTGGTTCCCATTTCGATTCCAATATCGACTCCAGTCCAGTTTCGATTTGTATTTTGGTTCCCGTTTCGATACCACTTTGAACTCCAGTCCGTTTTCAATTTCCATTTTGGTTCTCTTTTCGATTCTGATTTCGTCTTCGGTCTAGTTCTACTTTCCATTTTGGTTCCAGTTTCGATTCCAACTTTGTCTCCGCTTCAGTTTCGATTTCCATTTTTGTTCTCGTTTCAAATTTAGCCCGTTTTCAGTTTCAATACCAGTTCCGGTATTAATTTCGGTACTACTTTGAACTCCAGTCCAGTTTCGATTTCGACTTTAGTCCAGTTACCTTTTCCATTTTGGTTCCCGTATCGATTGTAGTCCGTTTTTAGTATCAATTCCAGTTTCGGTATCCATTTCGGTACCAATTTCAACACCTGCTCGGTTTAAATTTCGGTTTCCATTCTTGTTTCGAGTTCCATTTTGGTTCCCCTTTCTATTCTAATCCCTTGTTCGGTTTCGGTTTCGGTTTCAGTTTAAGTTTCTGTTCCCGTTTCGAGTTCCATTTTGTTTCCCGTTTCGATTCCAAACCGGTTCCAGTTCCAATTCCAAAAACGCTTTTCATTTCGATACTACTTTCGACCCCAGTTCGGTTTAAGTTTAAATTTTAGGTTTCCATTTCGATTCCAATTTCAAGTTCGGTCCAGCTTCGGTTCCTGTTTCGATTTCCATTTTGATTCCTATCTTCATATAAAGTGCCAATATCTCTGCATGCCACTGTAATTATTCATACATATGAAAATGCCGTATTATACCAAGACACTTTGACCCCAAGCAAAGTATGAAAAAAGGAGTTCAGTTTACAACAACAACCGAACATATACAAAATTTTTATGCTGTGCAATGAAATATGGCACTAAAAACATACATTCATACCTAACTACATGCAGTCTTGCCCTGCCTTTACATATTGGTACTAAAAATGGGGATGTGGTGAGTTGGTGAATTATGGAGTTCAATTGCAGTGTACGAGTTCTATATTCTGTATCATATAAAATAGTTACAACGGTTGATGTCGGGGAAATTGTTTTTGGGTGTTTGCTAGTGAATGATGGGTGGGTGGCAGAGATAGTGTAGGGATGAGAGGTTGGGTATGAGTTGTTTTTTGTTATTGCATGCCGCCGGCATTACTTACATTGGCAAACAAAAATGCATTTAGCTTACAAACAAATATTGCTCATATAATTTTGTATGTTTGTACAACATTTACTTAGTTACTTACTGACTATGAGTAGTTATAGAAAATTTCAACTAACATATTAACATATGAGGGGTGTGTATTCTACAACTAAAAATATAAAACATGAGTTATAATGTTGTTGAACCGGCTTTTGTGCTTGACAGTTGGCAAAATAAGAAAATCATGATGGTGATGATGATGATGACAATGATGATGATGAAGGCAATCGCTCATATGTAAGCTAAATTCTTTATGCATTCGAGTTTTAAAAGCTAAACGAGATGGGAATACTATTTTTTAAGATCCCTATTACGGTACTAGTACATAGTATAGGGTAGAGAGTGATGTTTAGTCATGCCAGGACTACAGGAGCAATTAAAAATCTGTTCTATATTTCAAGAGAGACCTCCAGACAGACATTGGCGAAGAAATTATTAAATTTCCTGAAGAGGTTCTTAACTGATGCGCGAACAAACATAAATCAAATATTTCAGTTTTGTAAAAACGTGTCAAAAACTCATGTTGGACATCTAACAATACATCAGAAAAAATTAAATGTAATTCTAGACAGCAAGCTTGGAATGAAGCGCGAACAAACACACTGACAGACAGACAAAAATTAAAAAAATTTGGGTTCAATTACATACTCAAATAAGGGCGCCATATTATATATATATAATGTACAGTAATTTTTGATGTTAACTTTATAGGTGACGATGCAAAGTTTTTATGGAGAGTAAAATTTTAAATGCAAAAATAGTGGCAACAGTGTTCGGACTTGGGGCAAGGAATAGTGGCAACGTACTTGAATATTTTACACATAATTTTCTTGGGAGCGGCTGAAGTGATTTTAATCAAATTTGGCATATAGATAGTGTGCTCCATTCGAAAACTTTCTACTTGAGTCTTACCATTTCGGGACGTTTACATGGTTGCCACCTATCTCAATTTTTTTTTTGTTTAATATTAAGCTCGATAGGCCAATATGGGTATCAAATTAAAGGTATTTTCGGCCGTATTCCAGCAAAGATATTTTCAGCCAGAGTTGCCACCTAGGCCTATTTTATTTATTGCTTCGTATATCGGTCAATATCTCGGAAACGGCTAAAGGCGATTTGTATCAAATTCGGCTTATAGATTGTATACTCCATTCTAAAGACTTTCTACTTGGGTGTTGCCACTTTGGGCGGTTTATAGGGTTGCCACCTGCCCCTAAATTTGTTAGATAGGGTGATGTTTTGAGTTGTTGTTGTTGTTGTTCTTGTTCTTGTTCTTGTTGTTGTTGTTGTTGTTTTACATTCATTTCAACATAACTAACAAGAGATCTTTTGCAACTTGGTGACAAAAGAATTCCTCTATAACTACTTATTTAAAGTTAAAGAAATAGTAATTTTTTATTAAGAATTTTGTTGAAATTTATGTTTTTCTTCTATTTTTATTTTCTTTTATTTTTTATTTTTGTGTGCTTGTTCTTGGCCAACACTGCATAAAATTGCAGTGCAAATGCTGATGTCAGCAATGGTTAATGACAATCAAACCAAGTAAAGATTCAAATAATAACGATATACCCAACAAAAAATGGTGTAAGCTGTTATTAAAGCCAGAGAGGGAAGACGGAACCCTGCTTGAACTTAAAAATGAACTCAAAAAGGTTATAGGTTCCTCTCTTTTCGCCTTCCCTTTTCCTTTATCTATACTCTCTTTCGCTGTATCTACCAATTGCTCTCTCTCTATCATTTTCTCCCTCTGTATCTCTATTCCCACTTCCTATGTCTCTATCGCATCTTCTATCTTCATCCTCTACTTATCATACCATTTTTTCTCTTCCACCTGCGCCATCTATCGTTTTACCACAGCGCCATCTATCTGATATAAACTATCTACCAAGCAGAGCGTACACAATTTTTGGCGGGTACCTTTTCAAACATATCTACAGAACATCTGTATATATTTATGTCCTGTAGACAACAACCTCGATAGATGGGCCATTTAACTATACATAAATTGGAAGTGTCAAATAAAGTGTGGGTGCATGTGCTTTGAATAGATTTAATCGCTAGTGAGTTAATTGAAAGTGGGAGTATTGTAAACAAAAACATCCTTAGTGTGCCAATGATTTAATTGGTTTTTCTTGACTAATTAGTAAAGTATTACAAAGATATTCTCGTTTTTCTACTAAAAATGATTACTGGCTAAAGGCATAAACTCTGGTAGGGGATGTTTGAACCAGGGCACCCTAAGATATGGATTCCTCTTTACCTACTCCTCGTTCCGTCGCGCCACTCTTATCTCGCTTTGTTGTTATGTTTTGTTACGGCACCCCCACTTTCCGTAGGTTTAATGGAGTTTCATTCACGTGATTTGTTCTTTGCCGAAAATGGATCCGATATTAGCGATTTAGCGACAGGGTCAGTCGAACCTTCGGGTCGTACAACACAGCGTTTAAAACATCCGATGTCGGATACTTGGAGGATATAAAGAAAATGAAAGCTATTAAGCCAAAGGAAACATTTCGATCCGAATACCCGACTATTGGGAAGGAGTTACTTCCTTAAAACACTTTAGAACTTGTCTCTTAAGAATCCATGGAGGAAGTTGAATTCTTCTTCTTCTCCATCGTCTCCTCAAGAACCTCAAGAAAAGTAGTCTTCCGTGAGACAAACCACTGGCTTATCCACATCGAATTTTAGACAAGCGTGACTCGTGTCTGCCCCACATCAGCGCTCCGGGTGGGGTTCGGGCGATAAGTCCGCGAACTTCCGCCACTCCACTATTTTCCCCAGCCTTGATGGATCGAAGTTTTACAATATGGTTGGAATAAGAGATGCCTGTAAAGAGCTTGATGTGAGCTGCCTGATAATTGTATTGTCTTCCAAGGGATTTTCGCAACAATAAATGATGATGTGGATGGGATAATGTATAGTGCTACTCTCCTTGGCAAGTTTCGCGACGATATTTCGTGAACCGAAAGTGTCGGGCTTAAGTTTTCTCCTGCAGTATAGTGCGATTATTCTGGCCCATGGTAGATTGCTGGCGCTCATTTATTTTACGTGATCGGTATTGTGAGGGCTAGTTGCTACACGCGGTGCGGTGGAAATCCCTTCCTCTTACCATTGCAAGGAGGGTTGCGCCCTCCCCCTCTTCCCCCTTAGGAACGCCCTCGATATTATACCTTCTTGAAAAAATGGGATAGGTATATAAGCTGAGGTACGAATAGATCCAAGTTTGATGGAAGGATTGGGCTATAGTATTCTGTCAAGAGGTTGAAGGCAGCCAAAAATTTAGACTACCTGATCACTGCAGCGTCTTCCTGGCGAAGGTCGCTGTTATTATTTCGACTCACAAAGTCAGTGCTCAAAACATAAGATATCTCTAATTTTGAATTTTCGAACAAACTTTAAATGACCGATGATGGTACAGCTGCGTGTGACATTTTTTAAAGAGTAAATTGAAGTAGTTTCTATTGTTAAATTGAGGGTGGCTCGTACACACATGTGTGACTCAGTGACTGACTTGCATACATTACAAAAATAAACGACATCAGTCAGCAGTTTTGGGCGGCTTGTTGCTTTTGGCATCAACTGATAAGCAAAAGCAGGCAGGCAGGCTCTGCTCAAAGCGAGTGAGTAATCAACAAAATAGTTCATTGTTTCCTGACCACTTTTTCGGTTTGTGTAGTGAATTAGTGGGTAGGTAGAGTGGAAGCAAGGGTTGGGGGGGGGAGCAGTGCGCAGCAAAGTCAGTCAACCTAGTTAGAGCAGAAACTCGGCAGCGAGGTCAGAGGATGGAGGCAGGCAGTTATTCAGCGAGTGCATTTACTAGCTCATTGTTTATTACACGCACAGCCACACACATTAATACATTTTTGGGTATTTTATTTTTGTAAACAAAGCTCTTTCGACATGGGCGGCGTCTAGAGAGGATGCAAAGTGAGCCTCACTGGCGCAGTGGGAGCTATAGGCAAGCGCTGCGAGTTTTCGTCATCCCATTGTGAGGAGAATGGAATCCGTATCCTCAGGGATGGATTTGGTAGGTATTAGCGGAGGGAACATTTTTTCTAAAGTGGGGGGTTCGTGACCCATCCTCCCTCGTCAGTGCGACTTACAGCCTCGCCTATATGGACACTTTTGTAGGGGATTAAATTCTAAAGAGAACCTCTCACTGATCAAAATAAAATCAGCAAATTCATCCGAGTTCAGGGTACTTTCAAACCAGTTTTAGAAGTAGCTGCGGGGGGTGAGATGGCCTAGAAGGTTACACTGGTTTTACCAACCACTAGACAGTCGGGCAAGTACCCGAGCGTGTCGGATCCATGTCCGGAAAAGGACTGTCCCAATCGACAACACGACCCCAAAACCTTAACGCAGTGGATGGGATTATATCCTGAACCTCAACTGTCAGGAAGTTGAATATATATACTCGGATAGTCAAGAGTTTGCAAGGAGTTCCTTGAATCCCCAGTGGTTGCTTCAGACTTAAAATCATTTGAGTCCGAGACTAGTCTCAGAAGAAGAATGGACTTGGGCACTCCACTAGGCTTCTTATAGTCTTCTACTGGGCAGGTTTGCCTGGAGTCAGCTAAGCAAGCGCTGAGCTGGAACCTGCTCTTACCAAGTATCGAGGTCCTTCTCGCTGTCGATGAAAGGACAAAGTATCTCGACCTGGATGTACATTAGTGATTCTGTATAATACAGCAGAGGAACTCTAGACATTCGATTCCAGTCATCCCTTTTCAGCGATAAGTGAGTGGAGGCGGGGAGACGTCCAGTGCTGCCGAGTCAGGGTATAGATAGGAAAACCTTCTGGGCTGGAGCTTCTTTGTTCATTGTATAGCAGGGTCCATTCCCCTGAACTATGGGGAAATCTGCTTAAAACTCGTACAGATCAACGTTAAATCTTCTTCGGTACTAAGAAAACCGAGCATAAGTACTGCTCAAATCCACAACTTGGAGATCACAGATCACTCGAAGGATGTCTTCAATGATATGGCCGTCATTTCCCAGCGCTATGCCATATTCAAAATGGCATCTCAAAGGACCTATGGCTCAACAATTTTCAACCTTACCACCAAGCCTCTTGGCCAAAACATTGTTACGACCCTGGACATAGCGTTCATTGGTCCCATCATACATTTGTTTGGCTGGTGTGCCTGAAATTCTGCAAAAGGATAATAAAATACAATCTGCAGTGCAGCACTCGCACACTGACGTTCATTGAAAAAGACACACACACAAAACAAAATGTGTGACAGCAACAGCTACCGGCAAGAGCAACAACTCGTTGTTCCAACTGATTTTTGTATATAACCGACAGCCGGTTTTTTGAGAACGAAGAGTAATTCGACTCAGCTCTACTATATAAAAGCAACACTTGTGGATACAAATCTACAAACAAACATATATGTGTGGGTGTATGTATGCATTAATGCACATGCGATTAGGTATTAGAACGAAAAAGGGATATGAAGCAGTAGCTCAACAACCGAACCTATAACAAAACTAATGAAGCAAGCAACACAAACCGAGTCAACCCCAGCAACCAAACGTCTCTCAACTATTCTGCGGCTGCTGGGCTTTGCTGGCAATGATGATGATGAACGATGCATTGTTATGCGCTTATTGATTGTTGTTGTCGCTGCCTTCATTGTCGTCAGCGTCAGTTTGTGAGCCTTTAAAGAACGCTTCCATCACAAAAGTTAGAGGGGGAGTCAGTTTTTAGGGTGGTAGCAGGCTTTTGTGTGTATGTTGTGTGTTTTTCTCATTTTTAAATCAAATCAAAGTCTATATCAGCAACAAGAGCGTGCGACACATTCGAGTTCAAGTGAAGTGTATAATAACTTGTGCGACGTGTGTGATGAGTTTTAGGGGTTTGGGTTTAAGTTTGACGGCAATCGCAAGTTTAAGTGGTGGCAATGTACGGTAGGATAGTGATTTTGTTTTAACTAAATGTATATTAATTTTGCTTAAACGATATAGAAATCGCAGTTAGGCTATTGTTCCTAATGTGCAAGAAACTAGTTCAATTGGGAGTATTTTCACAAAGCAGCAGCACTTTTTTCATTCGCTGCATTCGCTTCAAAATGTGCTAAAATTCTCAATTGGTTTAGAAAAAAATTTGTCGCACAAAGCACGTCACTCATCCACACCTGGCGAAGGCTGAGTCGTATTGGACATGTCAAGGGAGGCCAATATATGTATTCTCCACATGTTTTCTTCCATCTCAGTAGGGGTATGCCCCTTCCTTTGCTGCCGACTACCGGAAAACTTTCTTGGTCGAAGATTTTTTGCCGAAGGTCCACCTCAGTAGTGATCTTGCATTTCCCCTGTGGCCGACATCCGGTAAACCTTCATAGCCGGAGTTTCTTTGTTCATTCGATTAAGGTCATATCTGCAAAAAGCTCACACAGCTCATTGTTAAATTTTCTTCGATGCTCGCCATTGACATGATAATAAGGACCATAAATCTTCTGGACAACTTTTCTCTCAAATACTCCTAAAAGCCAACTCATCTTCTCTCGAAACTGATCACGATTCCGAGCCCTACATAATGACTGTTATGATGACTGAGAGAGAGAATTTCTATTTTCAATTGCCTAACCAGTCTAGGGTCAAATTTCTTGGAAAGAGTAATTCTCAGTTGAATTTCTCGACTGAGCTATTGGTATTGCCGCAACGTCATTTAGCATAGCCGGTAAACGCTAGGCAGGGACCTAATTTTCGCGATGCTGGAAGAGGGTTCAAAAACGACAAAGAGATAATCAATGTTGAATGATAATGGAAGAATATTTATGTTAGTTTTTCTTCTAATTTTTTTATTTTATTCATTTTTGTTATTTATATTTTCTTTTATTTTTTTCTCTTATTTTTTTTTTTTTTTCTCTTATTATTTTCTTTTTTTCTTTTAATTTTTTTTCTTTTATTTTTTTTTTCTTTTATTTTTTTTTCTTTTATTTTTTTTCTTTTATTTTTTTTTTCTTTTATTTTTTTTTCTATTTTTTCTTCATTTTTTTTTTTTGTTTTCTTTTATTTGTTTTCTTTTATTTGTTTTCTTTTATTTTTTTCTTTTATTTTTTTTTTTATTTTCTTTTCTTTTATTTTTTTTATTTTCTTTTCTTTTATTTTTTTATTTTCTTTTCTTTTATTTTCTTTATTTATTTTTCTTTTCTTTTATTTTCTTTATTTATTTTTTTTTTCTTTTTTTAATGTTAATTTTTTTCTTTTTTCAATGTTAATTTTTTTATTTCTTTTCTTTTTTTATTTTCATTTTTTTCTTTTTTTTTATTTTTTATTTTCATTTTTTTCTTTTTTTTTATTTTTTTTTTCTATTTTTTTTTTTTTTTTTTTTTTTTTATCTTTTCTTTTATTTTTTCTTTATTTTTCTTTTATTTTTTTTTTTCTTTTATTTTTTCTTTTATTTATTTTTTCATTATTTTTTCTTTATTTTTTCTTTATTTTTTTCTATATTTTTTCTTTATTTTTTTCTATGTTTTTTCTATATTTTTGAATTTCTTGACTAAGCTATTGGTATTGCCGAAACGTCCTTTGGCATAGCCCGTAAGTGCTTGGCAGGGAACTAATTTTCGCCATGTTGGAAGACGGTTCAAAGAGATAATCAATGTTGAATGAGATAATCAATGTTGAATGATAATGGAAGAATATTTCCGTTAGTTTTTCTTTTAAATTTTATTTTTATTTTTTTTTTTTTTTTGTTTTATTTTTTTTCTGTTTTTTTTTCTCAATAAAATGTTTGTTTTTATTTTCTCTTAAATTTTTTATTTTGTTTTCTATTACCTTTTTTATTTTTTTTTTTTTTTTTCTATTACCTTTTTTATTTTTTATTTTTTATAAAATATTTTTTTTTTATTTTTTATTTTCTATTTTTTTTTATTTTTTTTTTTTATTTTTTTTTTTTATTTTCTATTCTTATTTTTTTTTCCTTTTTTTATTTTTTTTTCCTTTTTTATTTTTTTTTCCTTTTTTGAAGCGATGTAATGAATAACAAAATTTAGACACATATGTAAGTATCTGGAATATGCAAAACCTTACCCAATCAATACTCCTCCATGTCGTGTGCAAGTTTGAGTATACATATATTTAAAAAGTGCCTGTCAAATCTCAAGTGTTGTTATGATCATTAAAATCATCGCTAACTATTATCAGCATTATCATTTACATACAATCATTGAAGTCATCGAAACAATCAGCAACGCGCAACAACATCATCAAAGAGAGCTTTCAACGTGAAGTAGTATGACAAGCTCAGAAGGCGCAATTTAATCAAAAAATATCGCACACACAAGGCAGTGTAGCAGGAAAGAAAAAACAAGCAAAAAATAAAACACAGTAAAAAAAAAACAGAAAAATTTTATATTACAGAAGCAATATTAAGAGCAATAATGGAGCAGACAAGAGGAACAAAAGTTGAAGCAGCAACAACAACGACGGTTACATTAATAGTCAACAGAAAAAAAAAAAAATCATCACCCTCATATCAAAAAAAAAAAGCAGCAGAAAAAAAAAACAATATTTAATAACAATAAATTGCTGACAATAATAGCAAAAGTAACAACAACAATCATACAATATCAGCAACATCAGCATTGACAAATGCTTCCTGAAACTCATCTCCTTCTCCAGCTACCCAATCAACGTCTAATTCTATTTCATTGCCGTTCCTATGCCCTCTCCCGCTGTTAATGTATTCTTGTATGAATTTAGTCGCTGCTTGAGCGCCTTAACCTCCTTCTAGCTCATATGCTTCTTCAGCTCTACCCTACATTCAAATCAACGAACTTCAATTGAATTATTTTGCATTTTCTTTGAATTCAACAATTGTACATAGTTACACGAACGGACAGACACTGTTTTTTTTTACCTAATAGACAAAACATAGGTAGGCATACTGCGGTGGGATTTTGAGACAGATTGTCTTTTTTGTGGAACCCACCGGCGAAAGCAGACACCTATTAGCAGTTTATCATTTTTATTTTTGTATTCAACTACGTTTAGTGAATAAAACTAATATCCCTACAAACTTTCTAAATAAATTTTTTTTTTTTTTTTCTCTTTGTCTTTAATAAACCTTTTTCATTTATTTTTCGCTTTTTTATTTTGCTTTTAATTAAATTTTTTTTAATTTCAGTTTTTTTATTCTTAGTTTTTTTCTTAAATTTTTACCTTTTTTAAATCTTAATTTTTTTTTTTTTTTTTTTTAAATTTTTTTTTCTTTAATTTTTATTTTTTTTTTTTAATTTTGTTTCTTTAATTTTGATTTTTTTCAATTTTTTCTTTAATTTTTAATTTTTTTTCTTTAATTTTTAATTTCTTTTTACTAAATTTTATTTTTTGTTTATTAATTTTTAATTTTTTCACTAATTTTTATTATTTTTATTATTTCTATTTTTTATTAATTATTATTTTTTATTTATTTCTAATTTTTTTTTCTTTAATTTTTAATTTCTTTTTACTAAATTTTATTTTTTTGTTTATTAATTTTGAATTTTTTCATTAATTTTTATTATTTTTATTATTTCTATTTTTTATTAATTTTTATTTTTTATTTATTTCTAATTTTTTATTTGTTTTTATTTTTAATTTTAATTTTAATTTTTCTATGAATTTTGAAATTTTTCCTTTATAATTTTTTCTTTTCAGATCTTCTCTTTAGTTTTTTTTTTAATTTTTTTGTTTTCCTTTTTTATTTTTTATTTTCTTTTATTTTGTTGCTTTTTTTCGTTTAAACATATCTATTATTTAATTTTTTTTATTAAAAATTTTGTTAATTTTGAAAATTTTTTAAATTTTTTTTGCTAATTTTATTTGATTTTATTTTTATTTTGTTTCAGTTTTTTATTTTTATTTTTTTGTTTTAGTTTTTTATTTTTTTTTTTGGTTTAGTTTTTTATTTTTATTTTTTTGTTTTAGTTTTTTATTTTTATTTTTTTTTTTCGTTTTAGCTTTTTTTTTTCTTTCAATTTTTAAAAATATTTTTCATTTTTTTTTGTTTAAATTTTTAAAATTTTTTATTTTTATTTGGTTTTAATTTAAAAAAAAATTATTTTTACTTTGTTTTAATTAAAAAAAATTTATTTTTTTTGTTTTAATTTTTTTTTTTAAATTGCTCATTCTTTTTTTATTTCTTTTTATTTTTTTTTTTTAGTTTTTTTAATTTGTTTGTTTTTTTTTTTATTTTTTATAATTTTTTTATTTTTATTTATTATTTGTTTTTTTTTTTTTTTTTTTGTTTTAATTTTTAAAAAATTTTGTCTTCATTAAAAAAACTTATTTTTATTTTGTTTTAATTTAAAAAAAATGTTTTTATTTTGTTTTAATTTATAAAAAAAAATTATATTTATTTGGTTTTCATTTTTTTTTTTATTACTTTTTATTTCTTTTTAGTTTTTTTTTTTATTGTTTAGTTTTTTTATTTCTTTTAATTTTTTTATGTTCTTATATCTTCAACAAATTTTGTTATTTTTGTTTTTTTATTTATTAATATAATTAAAAAAAAAATATTTTTTATATTTTTATGTTGTTTAATTTCTCTCTTTTTCTACTTTTTTATCTTTTCCCATTTGCCGGGAAGAAAAGTCCTTGAAGAGATGTAACTCCAGTATCATCGAAACATATGTCGGCTTGTCTGGTTCCTGCAGCGCGTAGGTAAATTTTTCTCAAAAAACACATTTTCATACAATCCCGAGAATTGCTTATAAAAGCCGTCGGTATTTACAGCAATAGACTACAAGTCAAAAAAGCAACAAAGAGTTTTCCCATTTTATTTCGTTAATTTTTATTTTTTTTTAATTAATTTTTTTTCTTTCATACTTTTGCTGAAAGCAAAATGTTTATCTTCATCTCTTAACTTTTTCGTTTTTAACTTTATTATATTTTTTTTACTTTTTTTTTATTTTAATTTTTCTTATATTTTTTTTTTCTTTTAATTTTTTTCTCTTTAATTTACTCTTTATTTTTTTTTAATTTTTTTTTTATTTTTTTTATTTGTATTTTTGTTTTTTTTTTTGCCATTTATTTATTTATTTTTTTTTTGTTTATTATTTTTTAAAATCTACGCTATTCCTTATGCAGTGTGCCCACATATGATGCATAAAAAAAGTACTGAAATTTGTGATATCTTCAATATATAAGCGTTTGTGTGCGTTTGCTTCTAGTATAAATTAGATTAAATTATTTGCGTTCTACATTCGAGTGTATGACATCTTAATAGGGTAAATTGAAAAGAAATTGCTTAAGTGTTTTAAATTTTTCGTATAAAAGAAATTGACCAGAAAAGGGCCCATTACAAAAGCGAGAAAAGACTAAAAGACTAGCCTGCAGTTTCGCTTGTCTGCTCAGTCGGAAAAAAAGCGGAAATCAACAAACGTTTGCAAAAAGAAGAGGTCAAGCTCGATTTAAGATGATCAGTTCATTAGTTTAGTCCATGAAATGATGAAATGGGCCAGCATAGGTACTCAAATCAACCATGACGGACGGTCATAATGAAGCCACCCTGAAATCGCTGTTGTTCATTTTTTACACACTGAAGTGCATTTTGATTGATATAGGTAAATCTATTTAAGGGAAAATTTTTCCTCTAGGAACATCACCATAAATTAGTATATCTTTTTTGTTTATCACGCGATTTTGATAAAACGAAGTCGGTGTCTCTTCCTAAGGTTCCAGCCACCCAGCAGTGAAAGTTTGATAAAAATCCTATTCCTAGTTTCCGAGATTATTGCGTTCAAACAGACAGTCGCGCGCTTATCAGAGGCATGAATGTGAAATTTTTCATCTCTCCTTTTCAAATCTCTCGTTTGTCTACGATTCACGAAAATCCTGGGGTTTCCAAAGTACAAGGAAAACGCGGAAATTTGCAATGTCATTTTCATGAATGTGTAGTTCAAACTCTGAAAATTGTGCCAGAAAAACGAATCTGCTACACATTCATGTTTCTAGCGGAACGAAATATTTTAAATATTTTAAAATTTTCGTTGAGCCAGGAACAAGAATGTATTACACTGAACCACAGACACCATGGCGTATACGTAACAATTTTGCTTCTGGCTCAACGAAAATTTTCAAAAATATAGAAATTCAATTTTTAAACATTTTTGTTGGCACACATTTCTTACGAAAATTCTGAAAAACTGAAAAAAAATTTCACTTGAAATTAAAAACTAGTTGTATTAAATTAGAGCGATTCCCCCGCGCTAAAGAACTAATTTTTCGACTGCAATGAAATATCTTTTCAGTATACTTCACTCGCTCTTCCTCACCTTTGATAGATATTCCTGCTGCAAAAGCTCTCACCATTAATAGAAGATCATCTGGTCATGCTGGTCAATTGCTATTTTCGTTTCACACTGCCTTATCCATTAACCAGTTCACACCATCTTCGTGCGGTTAGTTTTAAATATATATTTACACTTAACCAGTATGAAGAAAAATCAAAGAAAAACTATCAATTTGCCCGCTTTGTTTGTGCTGCCCTCGTATCATTTCTACGAAATGACGTGTTGCCTGAAGTTGGTGGTGCTGTTGGTGGTGGTGTGGCAGTTACAACGACATACATACAAAGCCAAGCTTAAGCCATAAGACAACAACGTGTCCACCAACATACCAACATGCACATCTTCTCTTTATACTTTAACACGAATAAATTTCTAGGTACTCGAAATGGGCTTGTGCTTCATACTCCTACAGCACTACAAAAGTTGGGCATGCTGACAAGATTTGGTTTGTCTGATGATCATGACAGTTTGCTGGCTTGACACTCAAACACCACATTCAGGCTTTGGCTATATGTATGTAGTTGTGAACAGGAAACTTGGCTTGGCCATAACAGAAAACATATTATAAGGCAAGTTTGTTCGAATAAGCAGCAGTATCGCAGTCTGTTGACTCGAGCAGCAGTGCCTTTTTATGTTGTTATGGCACAGACACAGGAAAGGCAATGTTTGATGTTTTTCTACTAAACCATGCTGCGATCGGTAAACAATAAGCTGTTGGAGATCTGAAGACAAATATATGAAAATACGTAACATTAGACTGTACAAAAAAAAAAAGAATTTTTAGATTTTTTTTTTTTATATTGACCATATTTTTGAGCACTGAGGTTTTAATTTGAGAATTGGAATAGCTCGACTACCACGTCACCTAGCGGGTTTATTTTTTGAGAGTTTTTGATTATATAAAAACATACGTTCCAAAAATAACACCATTTTTTAGACCTCAAGCTCGTCTTCATCTTCTTCTTCTATATATATAAAATTGGATGTATGTATGAATATAGTTGATTTGATTTTGTGTTTTTCCGACAGGGTGGATACTAGATGTATATTGGAACGATTTTCCGTCATCCCTTGTCAATTTTGGTTTTGTAACAAACCGGTTTCGGCGATCTGCCATCTTCAGTGTTTGATTTCGTTCTGAATATAGCTTATGGACTCCAAAACTACTCGCCCGATTTTTTTCAAATTTTCAGGATAGGTTAGGAGGAGCCTGGAGAGTGTTTCTGTAAAGTTTGTTTTAGGGAAGTGGACCCGGGATATCCCCACTCGAAACTATAGTATAAATTGCTGCATTTACTCGAAGAGTGTAGGTAGCGCTTTTCTTAGATTAAAACATGGTATAATTTTTCTTCCGGGAAGTGGACCAGAGGCTGATCTATTCTAAACAATAGTATTTATGGCTGAATTTGCTTGAAACTTGCTGTGTAACTAGCTACATGCTTAGATCAAATATAGGATGAATTTTCTTCCGGAAAGTGGACCCAGGACTGACTTATTCTAAACTATCGTATAAATGGTTGAATTTACTTGAAATTCGGTATGTAGGTAGCGTTATGCTTGGGTTAAAGTGTGGGATAATTTTTCTACCAGGAAGTTTAGCAGGGCCCGATATGTTCTAAACAATCATATTCATGACTCGATGAGCTTGATATTTGGAGTGAAGCTGGCGTTTTACCTTGATAAAATGGTAAAATCTGATTCAGGTGATTTTCTTTGGTGGAGCAACGCACGCCGGGTATTACTAGTATTCTCTAAGAATTTGTATTTATATTTTTGAAAATTTCAAACCAAAAACGTGAAATCAGACAACCATACCAATGCTTAAAGACTTATTACTTTGAAACGATCGGCCCAAAGAAAGTCTTTAATCAAGTTTAAATCAATCGTTGAAAATCTAAGCGAGCATTAATAGAACTCTAAAAACTAGTACTAAAAACTGTTACGGTATTTCTTGTCGCCATTTGGAAATGTAGCTAATATAACACTTTTTTTTTGGGTCCAGTCTACTGTGAACACCAAGTAACGTTGAAGCCTCACGACACAGCAAACGGGTTTGTTGTTTATAGTGCGGCGCTGCGCTGTTTTGGGTTTGGAAATTTAGTTGTCCAGTTTTTTTTTTTCTTTTTAATTTGTTTTATTTTCTTTTTTATTAATTTTCTTTTTTTTTTGTTGTTTCTTCGTTCGACACTCTTAACCATATTGTTCATTTGGTGTTTCGTTTGCTTGACTGTAAATTATAAGTTTTCTATACTTTACTGGCTTACATTTTCTGCTGCTTTGTTGTACCTTGCCATAACTGTGCTCTTAACAATCGTCGTTGCAGTCGTTCTTGTCATCGTTGTGTTATTATTACAATGTATTTTGTATATATTATTAATATTATTACGTTTTGTATTTGGTTTGTCAGAGTTGTTGCGCATATATTGTCAATCTGTTACAATCTGTTCTTTCTGGGCGTGTCGCTTTGACATTTAACCATTGCTTTTATGCATTTCTTTACCATTTTTGTAAGAAAAGCTTCGAATTCATGAATATAAACAACGGGAATCACTTGTCAAATGCTGCATTGCTTAATGCTTCAATACTTGATTTTGTGATGTGTAGGTACGTACGTCTTGCTTGAAACTATGCTCTTAGTTCTTTCGTTCATCCTGTTCCACATTGTTTGTATGTTGTTTAGTATTCTCTATACCAAAAAAGGTCGGTTGACATTTTTTAATTTCTTGTTTCTGGTGTATTCTTTTTCCTTATTTGATTTACTTAATAATACTTTACTGTTTACTTTTGTTTTGAATAATAATTGTCTGTTTTTAAATTTATTTGTTTGTTTTGTTTGCTTTAGGAACGTATTTCAATTACCATTGTGTATCTCGACACTTTATTATTCAATGTTTTGAGTTTCTTGAACTTTTTTAATGAGCGTTATTATTATGCAGAATAGTTTGTGTAGATCTATGTGCTTGTTTCAACTCGTAGTGGTTTCGTTCTCTTGAGGCGTTTCGAAGTTGTATATGGTTGTGTGATCCCAACCACTTTTAGAGGACTTAATAACTTGAACTTATTATACATAACTATTTTGTTAACGGACTCTTCTTAATAAATATTTTAATGGAATTGTTTTGGAACGTTTTTTCGTGATCTATTGTAAATAGATGTGGCCGTATGTAGAAGTCCACGCAAGTGGGGAAAGTTTCTGCCCGCCATTCAACTGGGAATGGCCAGAGCGATTCTTCTATGTGTGGTCCAAGCAGCTCACTACGTCCGCCTCGTATCCTCTGGATAGCCACTGAACATCCGTTCGGTGGTGAACTGATGTGAGAAGGCGACAACCCGATAAGGCCACTCCGGCATAATCGGTTTGAGAGCTTGCCAGGGGATTCCAACAGCAGCGTTTGCCATCATGAGGTGCGGCTGCAGCGGGCGTCTGTCTTGGATCAAGCAGCTCGCTATATAAATGAGTAACTTAAATCCAACTCCACGAGAAACGGATTGTGCATAGGGTTTGGGACCCACCACATGAAACGAAATTCCAATCCGATCCAACTTGGGCGGCCTAGGCCGTTAAGGGCTATTTTAAGTAAGTAAGAAAGTTGTAAATATTTATTTGGAACAAAACGGTTTCGGGTTTCATTCAAAAACGAATATCAGCATATCGGCTGCTAAGTGGAAGATCGACCAGTTTATAATATTTATAAAAAACTCTGAGGTTAGGCGTTTTAGAAAAGTATTTTGAAATTGGGTCATCTTCCACTCAGCAATCGATATCTCACCTCTTTGTAAAGTTTGACAAGAAAACTACTTCTTTTCCACTCAAACCATGGCCATATGGATCTGAGACTTCGCAAGAATGACGACTAGTTAGTTCAAGTAAATTCGTTGTCTTAAAAGTAATATTTTCGCTTAGAAAATTTCCTAACAGGTGTCGTAAGGGGTTTTCCACCTCGTAAAAGCCCATTTCGCAGCAGCTTATGGCCACCTCATCAGCTATTTCGTTCCAATTAAAAAAAAAAGTTGTGTGCCCGGGGACTCATCCGAAAGAAATGTTATCTAAAGCATCTAGCGAAGTTCCACACCGGAAGTCAATAGCGGACGTGATATAGTCCGTTTCGGCTGTTATGTCAGTTTGGAGACCGTTCACTTGGGAGTTAATGATTGCGAATCATCTTTTTCGAAGAATATCGAATCTCACTTTTGCGCTCGACGGACCTCAATAACAGCCGCGTACTGTTAAGTTTAATTTTGACACCATTTAGTCCAGTTTTAGACTTCCACATGCTAGATTCCCTAACTAAGCTGCGCTACTTACATACAGCGTTTATTTTTTTAGACAATCGTTGAGTCTGATTAGCAGATTGGAGCAGGGAGTTTTTGCTTTTCTAGGAACAGGACGAGTTACGTCGAAAAGTGCAGTTTCCAAGAGCTCACTGATAGACTGGCGGAATTTACCTGGGCAACAAGGTGCTCTGGAACTAGTTTCAATAAACCCGTGCTTAAAACTGCGCTAATTATCTCTCATCCAACAAAGTACGGAGCTCTCCCAAGAAAGAGGCAATCCGTCCAAACTCTCTTGAAGGAGCGGCCCGGAA
Organism: Campiglossa producta; assembly: GCA_964058755.1. Lineage (NCBI taxonomy): Eukaryota > Metazoa > Arthropoda > Insecta > Diptera > Tephritidae > Campiglossa > Campiglossa producta. Next base: position 16,483,467 of record CAXKVI010000004.1, on the reverse strand, counting down.
AAAGAGCGAATTTTTTTCATACATTTTTAAAGGCACTTTTCTCCGTCGGACACGCACTTTTTGCAGCCTCGGTAGGAGCGTGAGCACACCGCGCAGGGAGTCGTAACGGATCACCGTAAAGACTCCTCTAGTTAGCTGGGTCTAAGCATAGAATCGATTCATGCAGCTATAGAAGCCCGGGGTTCCCAGTAGTACACATGGCCTTAGTTCTAATATCATTCCATGTCGAAAAAACTCTGCTAGACTGTTGTGTCAGGTTGTGGATTTGTTGTATTTCTGTACCAAAGCCGGTATAAGATTTGCGACACAAAATACATATTCAAAGTGACAACAACAACAAATACACCAAAAACAAAAGGATGTCTCGCCAACTACAGAAGCGCTGAGACTTCACATCTTCTTGACAAACAACAGCCAAAGATTTGCGGAAGATGTACGTTCAAGTACCATAAGACTAACAAGAATTAAGTGAAGAAAAGAAGAATAAAAAGCAAACAAGAATATAGAGAAAAATCTCTGGATAGCCGGTTCTTTTAAAGTGTAAGCAACAGACAAACGCTAGTAGGTACTCCTACCAGAAAGACATCACAACTAAAGCCGCCTATATATGGTGCGTGTCGCACTGCGTCAGAAAGCTACTATTGTTACAAATCATAACAGCTCACATACATACAATGTGAAATATGTAACTTGCAACAAGCCAACGTCGCACAGTGGTTCAGTCTTGGCTAAATATAGAAAAAGTCAATGCAATTGACAAATACTTCGTAAATGTTATCTTCGCTACTTCGGATAGACAAAAAGTTTGTGTGCTACAGTGTGCTACACCTTCTAACTATAATACCATGAAAGTTGGGCATATTTTCTTTCGATACAGAAAAAAATGTTTGCCCATATTTGCCCCTATTGATTTAATGGCGAAAATGCACTCCAAATTTTCATAAAAGTGACATGACGTATACGTAACATTTTTATCAATGAATAGACATAGAGAAACAAAAAATTGATGCTGCAATATTACCTATTGGAATGCTGTAAGAGGAAGCTGAAGAAGCACCAAAAAATTATTACAAAAACTAAAAGTTTATGTTTATGACATGAATTGAAAAATTTTAGCGACTACTCCTTTTATTTTTGCTTAAAAAATGTATAGAGCTGAACCACTGTGCGTCACTGTGCAGCTCTCCAGAAACGACTTGTAGAATGCCTGTCTCCTCCGCCAATGAAGCGCACAACGTCTTAAGTCAACGCTTATTGTGTGTGTGATGTTCTCTGTAGTCTCGCTCTCTGCTGGTATCCACACGCAGGGTTCAAGGCACGCAACGAGCTTGGTTGTTGTCCCATATTACCAGCAGCCCGAACGCAATCAACATCATCACCATAAACAACGCACATGAATTGCCTGCATCATCCTTCTAAGAATGGTTGGTTGGTTGCAGGCACAGTAAGCCACATAGTGTCATTGCCAGCATCAGCAACCAATAACTTCATTGCAGCAACTCTTTGATTTTTTTTTTTTGCCATCTCAACGAACATTAATTTATTTTGCAGCGCATTTCGCATATTCGGGCTGCCAGCAACAACTATTCTCCTTGTCCAATATACCGTTGCGTATACAATTCCGCATGGCTTTTATATAGTTTGTGTGGTTTAGGTTTGAACGATGGGTGCCCTATTCTTCATACTCGGGGTACGAAGCTCTTAAACCAGTTGGCAACTTTTGACGTTGCGTAACAAAGGTTATCTCTTTTTCAGTCGTTTTTTTTTAATCTAGTAGTTTAAGATACATACAATTTTTAATTTTAAAAACTTTTTTATTTTTATTTTTATTTTTATTTTTATTTTATTCATTTAGACAATTTTTTTGTATTTTTTAACGATAACTGACTGTTTTTATTTGTTCTTTAATTTTTTCCATTTTTTAATTTGTTTATTTTTTCAAATTTTTTTTTTATATTTTGTTATTTTTAAATTATTATAATTTTTTTTCTATTTTCTTTTTTTATTTTTCTGATTGTTATCATTATTATTTTTAACTTCATTTTAATTTATTTTATACTTTTTTTTTTTTATATTACTTCATTTCACGATTAATTTATATAGATTTAAAAAAAATTTGTATTCTTTTTTACCTTTACTTTTTTTTATATATATTTTTTTATATATTTTTTGTATACATATATTATTTTTATATACTTTTTTATATAATTTTTTTTTGTAATATTTTTTCTTTGTTAAAGCAGCTAGTTTTTTTTTTTCGTATTTTAGATTAGATTTGTTGTTTTATTTTTTTACCTTTTTATTTTTATTTTTTCATTTTTTTCATTTTCTTTTTCCTTTTTTAATTTTTTTTAATTTTTTAATTTTTTTTATTTTCTTTTTTTAAATTTTTTAATTTTTTTTTTTTTTCTATTTTTATTTTTTTATTTTTTTTTCTTCATTTCTTTTACTTTCTTTTATTTAAAATTTTTTTATTATTTTTTTTCTCTTTTTTATTCTATTTTTTATTTTTTTTACTAATTGGTTTTAATTTGCTATAAATTTTTTTTTTAATATTTTTTTGTTAATGGAATTTTTTTTGGTTTTTGTTTTTAGATTAAACTTTTTCTATTTTGAATTCTTTATATTTTTTTTAATTTTTTTAATTTTTTATGTTATGTAACTTTTTTATTTTTTTAATTTTTTTTTTGTAACTTTTTTTGTTTTTGTTTTTAGATTAGACTTTTTTATTTTTAATTTTTTTTATTTTTTCCTTTTTTTATTTTTTTTTTCACTTTTTTCTTTCTTGTTTTTATTTTTTTACTAATTGGTTTTAATTTGCTACACAATATTTTTTAGTTTAATACAAGTTGTGTAAATTTATTATTTTTTAAGTTCACTATTTTCGTTTTTTTTTTTTTTATTTTTTTATATTTTTTTTTATATTTTTTTATATTTTTTTTATATTTTTTTATATTTTTTTTTATATTTTTTTATATTTTTTTTTTTATTTTTTTTATTTTATTTTTTTTTTTCATTTTTTTTCTTTCTTGTCTTTATTTTTTTTTTTACTAATTGGTTTAAATTTTCTTCGTGTAACTTTATTATTTTTAAATTCATTACATATTTTCTTTTTTTTATATTTTTTTATATTTTTTATATTTTTTTTATATTTTTTATATTTTTTTTAGTTTTTATATTTTTTTATATTTTTTTTTTATATTTTTTTTTTATATTTTTTTATATTTTTTTTTTATATTTTTTTTATATTTTTTTATATTTTATATATATTTTTTTTGGAGATTTTTGTTCTTTTATTTTTTCATTTTTTTTCACTTACATACATCACTCCTTTTTTAAATTATTCTGTTATTTTTTGTGAATTTTTCATTGTTTTTTTATTTTATTGGTTTAATTTAATTTTTTTTATTTGTTGTATTAATTCGATTTTTTTGTTTTAATTTGTCAATTAAATGTTTTTGTTCTTTTTATTTTTATTTATTTTAACTAATGGTTTTTAATTTGATATTAAACTTTTTTGTTTAATTTAGCTTATGTGTGTAATTTTTTTTATTTTATTCATTTTTATATTTTTTACTTTTTATTTATTTTTTTATAGTTTATTCCTAAATGTTTATTCCATTTAGATCATTTTTTGATTTTTCCTTGTTTTTTTTTTGTTTTTTAATTTTTTTTTTTTTACTTTTTTTTAATTTTTTTATTTTATTTTTTTTTTAATTTTTTTTTTAATTTTTTTTTTTTTTTCATTTTTTTTTTAATTTTTTTTTTTTTTCATTTTTTTTTTTCATTTTTTTAAATTTTTTTTTAATTTTTTTTTTTATTGTTTTTTTTTTTTATTTTATTGGTTTAATTTAAATTTTTTTATTTGTTGTATTAATTCGATTTTTTTGTTTTAATTTGTCAATTAAATGTTTTTGTTCTTTTTATTTTTATTTATTTTAACTAATGGTTTTTAATTTGATATTAAACTTTTTTTGTTTAATTTAGCTTATGTGTGTAATTTTTTTTATTTTATTCATTTTTATATTTTTTACTTTTTATTTATTTTTTTATAGTTTATTCGTAAATGTTTATTCCATTTTTTTTTTTATTTTTTTTTTTATTTTTAGGTTTTTTTATACACTTTTATTTCATTTACATATTTTTTTATCTGGTTTTGTGTTAAAATTTTTTAAATTTAATTTTATTCAATTTTTTCTAAATTAAAATTTTTGTATTAAATTTTTTTTTTCAATTTTTTTACATTTTCTTAAATTTTTATTTTTTTTTTATAATGTATTTTTTTTAAATAAATGTTTTTATTTTTTCTTGTTTTTGTTTTGTGGTAGTTATTTTATTTTATTTTATTTTATTTTTTATGTTTAATCTTTTTTACGTAAATTTACATTTTTTTTTTCGCTGTCAAAAAAATTTAATTTCGACCATAGTGCACTGCAGCAAAAAGCACGAGCATAGTAATAGCGGCACACGATTTAGACATGCCACCGAAGTGCTTTTGCGTATAGTTACGCCAATTACGCATACCGATACATGCTGAGGTAGAGTAAATATACAAACATACAAATATACAAAGAATTTAAAAAATTATGTTAAATGCTAAGCTAAATTACTTAAAAGGTATATCTAAATTTTTAAAATTTAAATCGACCAAGAAAAAAATTTAAAATAAATTTACCATTTTTTCGTCTTGATTTTTACTGCTACTTTGAGGAAAATATTAAATTATGCTGCAAATTAAATTTCCACAACTCGCATCCGAAAAATAAACTTTTTTTCTAGTATCACAAGCCTCAACACTAGCCTTCTTGCACTTTCTCCAACTACACTGCAATTTTTGTGCGTTTTCTTCACTACATTCACAAAAAAAATTTCAAACTACGAAATTAAATTTGCATTGATTTTTCAAGGAAGCGGTTTTTCCTTTAAACGTTGTTGCAGTAATTTACTTATATTTTTACGCGCTTTTCCTCTCCAACACACTTCCCAGTGCACATACACACACAAATTATGACACAGCAAACCACAGCACTTCACATTTTTCGGCAAAACACTTTTAGCATGACTGACAGTCAATCAGTGAGTTATTCTAGTAAATATATATTTTTGTGTGAGTATTTTCTTCAATTAAATTTTTTATCTCTATATTTTTTTTTTTCTCAATTTTTTATATATTAAATTTTGTGCTGCACTAACCGCAATCCGTACCGAATTGTGCGAGTGCACTTCATTCAACTGAAACTGTGAAATCAATCGTTCGTGCATTGGAGTAGGTATCCCAGAGAGTATGAAATACGACGATACCAAAAAAGCAAAAAAAAAAAAATAAATAAGGAGCAGAAAAAAAATAAACAAATCACACAAAAAAAGAGTCAAGCAGCTGTCTAAATGCACTCCACACACAAACCCATTTTTCGCATTCACCAAATCAGGTTACATATCCAGGAGCTGGGAGTAGAGCCTAAATCAGAGGAGCGCTCACCTCTCTCAAAAGCTAAAGAGCACCAACTCGTAGCACTGTGAGTATAGGAGCGCATTCACTTCCAGTTCAAGCAGCTCCACCAATCCAATACATATCTACACGTTGTATATGGACAGGAGCAGGCAACATAACAGTTCGTTGGCGGCTACCTACAAGTGCCAGAGCTTGAAGTTGATTTTGTCTCTACCTACCTTTATTTTTGATATGTATGTTGGTTTCAGTTAGCTTAGGTTTCGCTAGTAACCGGCCTTATGGATCAAATGTGTTGAAATGTGTTTGTATGTTGGATCATTCAGCTTTTGCGCGTACAGTGTGTTGAATTTGTGAAGCGTTTGATTGAAAAATTTAACACTTAAGTTTGTCTAGTGATTGAAATTGCAGTATGAAAGCGAAGAGAATAGAGTAAACTTACTCATTTATTTCTTAACTATATTTACCGTAGAAAGGAAAACTCTTTTTCCTAAATATTTAATTCCTTTTAAATTTGTTTAATTTTTCAATAGTGTTTTTGTTTTATTTCGTAATTTTTTTATTCTGCTTTGATTTATTATTTTGCCTATTTTTATTTTATTTTTGGAAAATTTTTTTTTAAGCTATTGCATACATTTTATCGCAGGTCTGGGCGGTGGGAGTGAAATGAAAAAAATGTTAATGTTAAAAAAGTTCGTAGTAACGGACTTTTTTCAATGTGAAAAGGTTCGGCGTTAACAGCATAACTTGACAAAAATAAATATAAGCGTTGCCTACATTTAGGCGTATGACGTTGTGCTAATGTTAGCAGCAGGCCGATTACATAAAATTGGAGCTGTACATTACATTAAATTTGGATCTGTAAGCGTTGCCTACATTTAGGCTACACTACTAACAGTGTGACGTTGTACATAAAATTGGAGCTGTATAGGCTATACTGTTAACAGGTTAAGGCTGTACTGCTCTAAAGTCATAAATATGCTCATTGAGTTTTCATAAATATTATAATTGCATAAGTTGATAAAAAGTGATATGCAATAGCTTTGCCGCGACAGTCCCCAAGTGCCACACGTCCTTTTTGTTTTGATTGGCTTAATACATTTTTTTTTCAAATTTTATTTTTTTATTATTTTTAATTTTTTTTTTGTTTTATTTAATTTTTTTATTTTATTATTTTTTTTTTATTTTTTTTTATTTTTTTTTTTATTTTTTTTTTTATTTTTTTTTTTATGTTTTTTTTATTTTTTTTTTTTATTTTTTTTTATGTTTTTTTTATTTTTTTTTTTTTATTTTTTTTTTTTTTTGATAATTTTTTAATTCTGCTTTATTTTTATTGTTATTTTATTTTTGATAAATTTATTTTCTGTATTTTTTTTTTATTTTTTTTATCTGTTCTATTTTTTATGTTATTGGTTTAAGTTTAATTTTGTTTTTGTTTTGTCTTCTTATTTTTTCAACTTAGTTGTTTTTATATAATTTTTTTATTAAAATTTGTTTAAATTTAATTTATGTAAATTTTCAAACTTTCTTTAAACTTTAATTATTTTCGGTATTTTATTAAATTTAATTTTTTTTATTAATTTTATTGCTTTTTTTAACCTATTTTTTTTTGGGTTTTCAATTTTTTATTTTTGTTTATATTTTGTTTGTTTTGAAAAAAATTTATTTTTATTTTTATTAATTTTTCTATTATTATATTATTTTATACTACTTATTATATACTACTTTTTTTACTTTGTTTCTTTTCTTTAGTTTTTTCTCATTTCATTTTATTTATTTTTTTAGTTAAATTATTTAATTTCATTAAATTTTATTTATATATGTAGATTTTTTATAACTCTAAGTTTTTTTTTTTAATTTTGCTTTTTTTCAATTTTTGTTTAATTTTATTTTTAATTTTTGTTCAATTTTATTTATGTAAATTTAATTTTATCGAAATTTGTATCTTAATTTTTCTCATTTTTTTATTATATTACATTTTTTAATTTATTATATTTTAATTTTATTTGTTTTTTTTTTTTATTTCATTTGTTTTTTGTTTCCTTTTTTCTTTTGTTTTTATTTTTTTATTTCATTTATTTTTTTTATTTCTTTAATTTTTTTCTGATGTCTTATTTTTTCACTTCTTCTAAAGTTATTTTATTTTATTTTTATTATTTGCTTTTTGTTTACTTAATTTAATTTAAATTTTATTTCTTAGTTCAATTATTTTTTTTTGTTTTTTTTTTGTAATTAAATTGATTTTTTGTCTATCCAATTTTTTTTTCTTTGCTTTTATTTTTTTTTTAATTTTTGAAAATTTAACATACATTTATTTTATGAAAGTTTTTTATTTTTTAAATTCTATTAATATTTTTTTTTAGTTTAAAAATTTTTTTTTTCATTTCGAGAATTTTTTTTTTGTTTTTACCCAAGTTTTTTTAATCAATTTTTTTACGTTTATTTTATTTTTTAACTGAATAGTTTTTTATTGGTTTTTTTGTTTTATTAAAATTTGGACCTCAAGCCAGCTTACATAATTCTTTAGTAACCAAAAGGTCGCCAAAATCAAAAGTTTTTTATTTATATTTTTATTTATTTATTTTTTATTTATTTATATATTTTTTATCTTCTAATTGTTTATTTGCTTTTTGTTTAATTAATTTAATTTAAATTTTCTTAGCAGTTCTATTATTTTTTTTTTTGTTTTTTTTTTTGTAATTAAATTGATTTTTTTTTTTTTGCTTTTATTTTATTAATTTTTGAAAATTTAACATACATTTATTTTATGAAAGTTTCGTATATTTCATTTTTTAATTATATACTTTTTTTATTTTTTTAATTAGTTATTTATTTATTTTTATTTTTTATTTATTTATTTATTTATTTATTTTTATCTTTTTATTTTTATTTTTTTTTGTTTTTAATTTTTTTAACGCTATTTAGGTAAATTTTCTTGTTTAAATTTTTTTTTTTTTTATTTATTAGTTTTTTCAAATTTTTTTTTTTATCTTACTTCATTTATTCTTAATAGTTAAAAAATTATTATTATTTTTTAATTTAATTTGTTTTTTTTTTTAATTACATATTTGATTTCATTGGCTTTTATTTTTTCTGATTGTCTTTTTTTAATTTTATTTAAATAATTAGTTTTGTATTTTTTTTTTCTTTTTTTTTTTTTTTTTTTTAATTTAATGAAAAAATGGTTTAAGTTAAGCTTTATAAATTTTAAATTTTTTTATTTTTTTCATTTTTTTATTTCATTAATTTTTTTTATTTTATTTATTTTTTTTTTTCTTTTGTTTTTTTAAATAAATTTTTTTATTTTGTTTAGTATTTTAGTATTTTTTTATACCTTTCATGAACATGAAATGGTATTATAACTTTGGTCCGATGTTTGTAAATATGAGAAGAAGAAGAGATAGACCCATCAATAAGTATACCGAAATGATCAGGATGACGAGATGAGTTGAGTTAGCCATGTCCGTCTGTCCGTCTGTCCGTCTGTCTGTCTGTCTGTCTGTCTGTCTGTCTGTTTGAACGCAAACTAGTCCCTCAGTTTTTGAGATATTTGGCTGAAATTTGGTATGCGGCCACAATTTTCCAATATAGGAATCATTTGTCGGAACCAGCAAGATCGGACCAATATAACATATAGCTCCCATACAACCGATTATTCCGATAAACGGATTTTGGGCTATAACTCCTGTAATTAAACACGTAGGAACGTGAAATTTTGTAAATATTGCTCTTTTTATATGTGAAATATCGATGTTGAAATTCATAGAGATGGGATAAATATTTCACATAGCTCCCATACAATCGATTATTCCGATAAACGGATTTTGGGCTATAGCTCCTGTAATTAAACACGTAGGAACGTGAAATTTTGGACGTATTTTTTTTTTTATATGTGAAATATAGATGTTGAAAATCATCGAGATTGGATAAATATTTCACATAGCCCCCATACAATCGATTGTTCCGATAAACGGATTTTGGTAGATAACTCCTGTAATTATATAGGTAGGAACGTGAAATTTTGGAAGTATCGCTATTTTTATATGCGAAATATCGATGTTGAAAATCATTGCGATGGCATAAATATTTCACATAGCTCCCATACAATCGATTATTCCGATAAGCGGATTTTGGGCTATAACTCCTGTAATTAAACACGTAGGAACGTGAAATTTTGTAAGTGTTGCTATTTTTATATGTGAAATATCGATGTTGAAACTCATACAGATGGGATAAATATTTCACATAGCTCCCATACAATCGATTATTCCGATAAACGGATTTTGGGCTATAACTCCTGTAATTAAACACGTAGGAACGTGAAATTTTGGACGTATTGCTATTTTTATATGTGAAATATCGATGTTGAAAATCATCGAGATTGGATAAATATTTCACATAGCCCCCATACAATCGATTGTTCCGATAAACGGATTTTGGTAGATAACTCCTGTAATTATATAGGTAGGAACGTGAAATTTTGGAAGTATCGCTATTTTTATATGCGAAAAATCGATGTTGAAAATCATTGAGATGGCATAAATATTTCACATAGCTCCCATACAATCGATTATTCCGATAAGCGGATTTTGGGCTATAAGTCCTGTAATTAAACACATAGGAACGCGAAATTTTGGAAGCATCGCTATTTTTATATGTAAAATATCGATGTTGAAAATCATTGAAATGGGATAAATATTTCACATAGCCCCCATACAATCGATTGTTCCGATAAACGGATTTTGGTAGATAACTCCTGTAATTATATAGGTAGGAACGTGAAATTTTGGAAGTATCGCTATTTTTATATGCGAAAAATCGATGTTGAAAATCATTGCGATGGCATAAATATTTCACATAGCTCCCATACAATCGATTATTCCGATAAGCGGATTTTGGGCTATAAGTCCTGTAATTAAACACATAGGAACGCGAAATTTTGGAAGCATCGCTATTTTTATATGTAAAATATCGATGTTGAAAATCATTGAAATGGGATAAATATTTCACATAGCCCCCATACAATCGATTGTTCCGATAAACGGATTTTGGTAGATAACTTCTGTAATTATATCGGTAGGAACGTGAAATTTCGTAAATAATGCTATTTTAGAATGTGGAATGTCGATGCTAAAAATGAATGAGATTGGACCAATATAACACATCGTCCCCATATAATCGATAGCTCCGATAATTTCGGTATGAGCTAAAGTTAAATTCATACAGGCTGTACTGGGGATCAAACCGTGAAAATCGTGACGCTTATTCATGAAAGGTATTTAGCCTTCGGCACAGCCGAAGACAGCTTTCCTTACTTGTTTTATTTTATTAATTAAATTTTTTTTTATTTTATTAATGTAAATTTTCTTATATTTTTTTGTTTTTAATTTTTTTTTTATTCATATTATTAATTTTTAATAATATAGGTTGTATCACAACGGGCCTTTTATTACTGGCCTAGGTGTGCCTTTGCGGCAGCCACTTCTACCTACCATTAATTTTTAATTAATAACTATGTGATCTTTGTTTTTTTTTCTGCTTGTCTTTATTTATTTTTTTTTTTACTTATTTTAATTTAATTTTACTTTATTTTATTTATTTTTTATATAATATTTAATTTCGTTTTTTTTTTTTGTTTTTATATTTTTATTTCTTTTTTAATTCTATTTCATATTTTTTATTTTAGTTCAAATTTTCTTTAAATGAATTTATGTTAATTTCATTTTAATATTTTTTTTTTATTTTGTTTAAACTATAATTTTTTATTTTATTTTAATTTACATAAATTTTTGTTTTTGTTGTTTTTTTTTTCTGTATTATTTTAATTTTTTAGTTCTTTTTTTAATTTATTTCAAATTTTTTTATTGTAATTTATTTGTATTATTTTTATTTTTTCAGTTTTTTTTAACTTACTTCAGCTTTTTTTTTGTAATTTAATCTCATTTTTTTTTTGTTATAATTAATTTTTTTGTAATTTAATTTATGTATTTTTTTTTTTTCATTATTTTTTTATTAATCATTTCATTATTATATAATTTTGTTTTTATTTTAGTTTGCTTTTATTTTTTTGTTCTTTTTTTTTTATTTATTTTTGTACTCTTTTTATTTTTACCAAAATTTTTTTGTGCCTCCAAAGCCCACCGTTCCAAAAAAAGTTAAAAAAAATTGTAACTACTCGTAAATTGCAACCTAAAATCGTGAGCAGTACGAGTTGGTTGTTGAGGACAACAAGTTTCTCGTTTGAGCGTATCCACGAAACCGGTATCCAATGAATATGGTTGACGAACACAGCGAATGACAGCTCATTTTGCAGCACGAAATGGAAGCTCCTTAAAGCCAAATAAGAGAAAAGCTTCCTCCTAAGCAAGTGGGAAGAGTAGTAAAATCAAAGAGAACAGGATTGATGAAAAAATGCAAGGGTCATTCCATGCCATATCGTTAAATGGTTGGAATCGAACACTTCCGATTTGAATGAATTTTGGTGTGTACTTTACTTTTATGATCAAATTAAGTTCTGTCAATGCAAACACATTTATAATGTCTAGACAACACTTAAAATATTTCAAGACTAGATAATACCTAAAATGTCGATATTTGTAAATTACCGCTAAATTTCTGAAAAATTAATAAAACTACGAATCCTTTCTTTTAAAACATATATGTACCTCAATCGTTTTCACACCTCAATTAAAGTTGCACAAAACATAAAGCGAACGAATTGAATACCCAAAAACAAGCGACAGGTACCCAATCATACAATTAAATAGTACTTTTTAGACATGACCATTAAAGCACCAAAGACACCAAGTCATTTACATTTAGGTGCGAAATTAAGAGAGGCGCCAGTCATTTAAACAGGACTAGGCACACAAACTAATTAGAAAATTTGAACTAAAAGATTTCAAGAGAGTGAGAGAGATACAGAGACGCAGAGCGAGAGAGAGAAAGAGGAAGAAAGAGTTCTATAGGGACGCAGAGAGAGAGAAAGAGAAAGAGGGACATAGGAAAGCAGAGTGTGAGAAAGAAACAGAGACGCAGAGAGAGAGTGAGAGCGAGCGAATGGTTTGCATGTTGCTGCAACATTTATGAGAAATTATAGTGAAAAACTAGTGATTTATTTGTTGTAGCATATTCATAAATTGTTGAAGAGTATGTTTGGAGCACGAAGGACGAGTGAAAGGATAATTACATATATATAGGTGTGTCGGTGTGTAGGTGTGTAGGCGTCTAGGCAATTTGTAGGTAAAATACGAATAAGAATTTATCCTTACACTTGCATGCGTCGTTATTGCGATTCCCACACACATAACTCGGTTGTGAAACAACTGATTTGCTTCTTATTGATTTATGGGTACGAGTATACATTTATAGAAGCATAAAAACCGGTTGAAACGATTAAACGAGAGTAAATTATTGGGTTGTAGGAGGGGAATTTATTAAATTAATAACAAAATAAGGGGTATTGATTTAAAACCATCATGAAAGAAGGTTTTTTTATTTAAAATTTATATTGATACTAACCTTATGTTTGGTATTTCCTTCACTGCTTAATATTCTGCACAGCACACTTGAAGAAAATCTTGTTATGGAATTCAGTTCTAGATATTTTTGTAATTGTTTCTGTGATAGTATTTTATTTTATTTTTTAGAACTTTTTCAATCCCAGATTTTTTTTCATTACATATATGTACAAATTTTTTTAACTTCTATATTGATAATTTTTAAATCTCAGTACATTTTACATTAACCTTTTCAGTTTTTTTTTTTTACATTTTACTTGGCGTTATTTTACTTTAATACGAACTTAAATCAATATAATTTTCTTTGTAAAACAAAATAATCGATAGCACTCCTGATACAATCGATAGTTTGTTTGTTAGGCACTTTTGATAGTGGCTCACTCGACTCTTTCAAAAGATTGCATATTCATTACGCGATATGATGTGCTATGATGTCGTGACATTAAGGATTAACATCATATGACGTTATGTGATGTCGAATTTGATATGATGGAATATACATGAGATAATAGCAAAGAGGTTCCCTAATCTAACCTCTTTGATAAAAGGTTATATGATTTGTTTAAATGATTGAATAAGATGTGACAAGGTTGCATATTGGGTCTCAAACATAAAACGACCTGATTTTGTTCAGACTCTATTTCTTAAGTAGTTAAAAGCTAGGTTTTTTGTTAAAAAAACAAACAAGCTACCTTTCACTTGCCTTAGCCAATAGTCAACTTTTATACATGAGGCTCAATGCCATCGGAATGCATACGATGTGATGTATACTTTTTAAAATTGTGATTATTACGATGTGATGTGATCTAATTGTAGATACATGATAATGTGTGATGTGACCTGCTATGAAATGATTTGTAGTATCACTGAGTTGTTGTAATAATGACAAGAACGCCCTCGTCGATTTTTGGACGCCAATGATCACGTCGAGCTTTCTAGGTAACATCAACCACACACACTCACCTGAGCCAATACTCGTAGTTTTCTGCTGAGGCCCAATGTCATCGGGGTACGTGTGATGTGATATTATATCGCACGATAAAATATACTCTTTAAAATTGTAATTATTGCGTTGTGATGTGATCTAATTGTAGATACATGTATGTGTGATGTGGTGTGATGTGATATGGAAAGTTTTGTAATATCACTGGGCTGTTGTAATACTGACAAGAACGCCCTCGTCGATTTTTGGAGTTGTTCCCGAAATGTTCGTCATTTGTAAGATAACTATCAAATCGGTATAGATATGTTCATAGCCAGAAATGCTGAGGCCCAATGTCATCGGAGTACGTATGATGTGATATATTATCGCACGATAAAATATACTCTTTAAAATACTGATTATTACGATGTGATGTGATCTGATTGTAAAGAACATGATAATGGGAATAAGGAAGGGGCATGCCTCGACTGAGATGGAAACAACAAGTGGAGGATGAATTGAACTCCCTTGGGGTTTCGAATTGGCGTCAGTTATTGATAAAAAGGAAATCAGGGGGTAGGACGAAGTGACCATCAGATTTGTACCAGCTATATGAAAAATCTGATCACCAATGTCTACTAAACAGAAACTGCGCTGCTTTGGAGAAAGTCTATGCACAGCTGCGCTGTCGGCGCAGAATAACTTGGCTTCTAGCAAACAACGTATTGGTGTTTAAAATTCAAACTACATGTATTATTACTTTATTTAGCATAGTATAAAATTGAAATAAAACTAATCTACGCGGTCAGTAACAAAATAAGAATTAAAAAAGAAAACAAAAATGCAGCAGCGCAGCAATAAGTGCCAAGTCAGCGCATACCCTTCAAATAGTTTTTTTTTTGTTTTTTTTTTTTTTATGTACACAAACCCGTCTGCATACGTCGACGTCAGCGCTATCAATCCCGACGTCGCGCATAAACGAATGCCTTGACTGCGCTGGTTTTTTATGTTTTTTCTTGTACCTTGTACTTTTTAATCTTTAATTTAACACATTTATTGGATTTGTTTTAACATTTTTTTACGCTAATTCACAGTTTTTTGCATTTTATTCAGATATCTTTCAGATCATTTTACATTTGCATGAATTTGATGTTCTTGCCACATACGTTCGTCGTCCTTTTTATTACACACTTACATACTTTTTTTAGACAAACACTCGACCCCTTGCACAATTCTATGAACTTTTCTAAACCACATATTACAAGTCAGAAAGTGCATTACGCTCTTTACGCTATCTTATCTTTTATTTACTTGAAACTTTTTCCAATTAAATTAGCAACTTCGATTGTCTAAGTAGCGTACGATAAATATACTTCAACCGGGCACGTCAAAAATTTACAGAAAACTGCTCAACAAAGCAAATGAAGAAAACAAGAAATAAAGTGAGTTGGCAGTCATGAGATTTTGTATTGGAAAAGGCAACTCTGCTTACAGCACAGGGTTGCTTTGATGATTGAATGGTTGATTGAGAAAGGTCTAAGGCTGAATTACAGAAAATTTTATTTCGACTTTCCTCAGACTTTGACTTTGACAGATAAGTTAAATGTCTTATAAACTTTCAACGAGCTAAACTTGTATATTTGTATATCTGGTACTATCTCGGGAACCGCTTGACCGATTTGGATGAAATTTGCATACAGATAGTAAGATTGATTCTAAAGGATGATTTAGGTTAGGTAGAAGTGGCTGCCGCAAAGGCACACCTAGGCCAGTATTAAAAGGCCCGTTGTGATACCATCAACACTAGGAAAGTCAGTCCCGGGTAGAGGTATACGCCGTCAAATTTGTCGGCGGCGGCGGCGGCTACGCCGGCGCGGCGTGGTGGTATAAAAAAATCGCATCTTGAATTTAAAAACTCCATAATTTCAATTGTTGGGACTTTTATTGAACTGACAAAAAATTTTGGGTACATTTTTTATGTAATGTAAATGAACGTAACTTTAAAAGTGTGTAAAAGTAGGTCGCCTCCCAGTTGGTGCACCCCGGGTAACGCTAAATGACCTACGTAGCCTGCACGGCTAGTTTAGTTTCTTGTATTGCCGGATCTACGAGAACGGTACCAGTACTTGTGCTGTACCCATCGTGCCGAAACGACCCGGGCCGTTTTCTTATATCGACCCGGCCAAGAGCAATACACTCGAGGTGACCCTGTCTGACATTTAGGCAGGGCTACACCTCGTTACAACAACAACAACAACAACGTAACTTTAAATGTTTCACATTTTATAATATAATATAGAAGAATACTAAAAACATAACGCATAGCAGTCTTTTAATCAAATTCTTACACTGAAATAACTATGTTACATATTGAGTCTAGGACTAAAATTATGTACATTAACCGAAGGCTTTGTTATGATCACTACAATATGCATGTGTGATTTAAAATATATGTTTATAGTGTAATATTATATCAATTCAGTCTTTGCATACATTGTTAACATAAAAGTAAAGCTATTGTAATGCTTACATTGATAGAAATTTACTTATTTAGTTTAAACAAAAAATTTGTACCATGTTATGTTTATAAAGTTGTATGTGTCTCTTTTCACAGAGAAAAATAATCATTTTAAATATTCTACACAAGACTCGTAGTTGTCATGGATAAAAATTGTTTTGTTAATGTTGTGAGGGCTTAGCTGTGACCGCTTATTTGTGACTGTCAGACCAGCTATAGAAAAAACTCGCTCACTCGGCGTACTTGTTGCAGGTATGCATAAAACTTTTTTTGCTAGCTTGGATAGCAAGGGCATTGCAGCCGCCTTTTCCCTCAAAAACTCTAAAACATTCTGATTGGAGGACAGACTTAGCAGCAAATGACATTCTGCTTCTAAATTAGAGTTTTTCAAACTCGAAGAATACCGCTTGGCAAGTTTCAATATTTTAGAAGAAGGTGAAGTTTCTTCAGAATCGTTTACACTATTTCCGTTTTTTTGATGAATCACCAACAAGTCTATTATACATCTCTATCAAAAACTGTACTTTTGTCTTACATTTGCTTTTGCAGTATTCTGTAACACAATCTAATGTGTTAAAACGCGGATCCAGCAGCGTTGCGCATACTAAAATATCAGTTATTGGAAATCTATAGCCAAGTTTACTCTTTATATTTTTTTTATTTGTTGCAATAAATGATCGTGACAAAAGCTGAAATTATTCTGATTGAAATCAGTGTCATCGTTTTCAGATAATATTGATAATATCTCAGTTCGAATGATTAACGCAAGAGAAATCGATGGGTATGAGTCCCCAGAAAGAATATTGACAGCATCTTTGAATTTTTGCAAAAAGTCTCTTAATTTATACAATAGTAGTACTTCCGTTTCGAGTAAAATTAAGTCACTTTTATTACAGTTTAAAAGAAGTTTATTAATGGCAGCCCTTTGAGATCCAAGACTATCAAGTAATGATAAGACACTGTGCTATCTTGTAGATATCGAATTTTTAAGGGTGATGTTTCTCTTATCCACCAAACTGCCATGCAAGTCATTGGTATTATTTATGTTTCTATATACTTCCAAGGACACATCATCAAGGGGACCGAACCCTTCGTCATAGTCGACCCATGAAGCGTCTTCTGAAGCCAGGAGTTCTTCCAAGTTATCAATTTTTGACAAAATCTCTTTTTGTATGGCATCGGCCTGTAACTTCAGAGTATGTGTTTTGAAACGTAGGGCTCGCGCGATTTTTTTACACTTTAAAATTAGGCGATTTATTTCTGGAACGGAATCATACCCATCTACCGTAAGCAAATTGTGAAGCCCATGCCCAATACAGAAGTGGTTGTTAAGGCTGCCCAAATCGATGGCTTTCTTCATATTACTGCTTTGGTCAGTGACAACGAAATTCGAACCAAGCTTTACGTTAAAGTATTCAGTTACTTCCTCAATCTCCTGCAATATGTTGTTTCCTGTATGGGACTTTGAGACATATTTTGTTTCTAGTGTGAGACTCGACATAGCGAAGTTTGTTGAAAGGTAATGAAAAGTAAAAGTTATATAATTACGCCTACAGTAGTTATCCGTCCATAGATCGAAAGTTAAAGCAAAATGTTCCATCCCAGATATTTTTCCTTTAACGACTTTTAAAACGCTTTCATAAACATCATCTAATAGCTTTGTTTCTTGAAATCTCCAGCAAAGAACTGTCAGCAGAAGAGAGTCTTGTAAAAAGCTGTCAAAATCTCATTTCTGCTAGTTTTATCTCTCTTCTGCTAGTTTTTCGCCGAACAGGAGCCAGCAGAAATTCTCAAGCAGAACAGCTGTTCTGACAATTGACAAATGAAAATAAATTTTTTCCGCAGCACATGAAATTGCGAATTTTTCAGTCTTTGGACAACTTCTGCGTATATATCGACGTAAACCTTACAAAATATTAAGAAAATTGAATGCCTTATACACCTTCAGTATTTTCGATTCCTGTAACTGTGTCTACAGGATTATATTGGTCTCCTAAACGAGCCATATTACGTTGGTCCAATGGACATTGGGCTTCGGCGCTTTGCTATTCAAATATACGGAATTATTGAAGATTTGGTATTTATTGTATGTACTTACTTCATTTGCTGGTAAATAACTCATAGTTTTCAAAATATTCGTAATAAATTTTAAATTTCATAAAAATATTCAATCAATTTTTATTTTGCCATATGTCACAATCAGCTGTTTGTTACTTGCTAGTTTTTGCTGGACGAAAAATCTCCAGCAGCAACTTGCAGCGAACTTGCAGCGAAATGGCCCTCTTTCTCTCAATTAAATGTCAAAAAGCTGCTGGATTCGCTGCTAATTTTTTCACAAAACACTTTTCTAGGAATAATTATTCATAATTATTCATAATTAGCAGAAAAGAAACAAAGCTAATGCTGTTGTTGCAATTGTTTTATAATAGCTTTGTTTCTTGAAATCTCCAGCAAAGAACTGTCAGCAGAAGAGAGTCTTGTAAAAAGCTTTGTTTCTTGAAATCTCCAGCAAAGAACTGTCAGCAGAAGAGAGTCTTGTAAAAAGCTGTCAAAATCTCATTTCTGCTAATTTTTCGTCGAACAGGGTTCAGCAGAAACTTGCAGACAAAACAGCGGTTACGTTTCTGATTGGCTAACAATTTGAATTTACATTTTTTGTTGTTGTTTTGCTATGTCATCGATCAGCTGTTCCTGCTTGCTGGTTTCTGCTGGACGAAAAATCTCCAGCAATAACTTGCAGCGAATTGGCGCTCTCTCTCTCAATTAGATGTCAAAAAGCTGCTGAATTCGCTGCTAATTTTTTCAAAGAACACTTTTTTAGGAATAATTATTCATAATTATTCATAATTAGCAGGAAAGAAACAAAGCTAAAAGCTGTCTAAATCTCATTTCTGCTAATTTTTCGTCGAACAGGGTTCAGCAGAAACTTGCAGACAAAACAGCTGTTACGTTTTTGATTGGCTAACAATTTGAATTTACATTTTTTGTTGTTGTTTTGCTATGTCACCGATCAGCTGTTCCTGCTTGCTGGTTTCTGCTGGACGAAAAATCTCCAGCAATAACTTGCAGCGAATTGGCGCTCTCTCTCTCAATTAAATGTCAAAAAGCTGCTGAATTCGCTGCTAATTTTTTCAAAGAACACTTTTTTAGGAATAATTATTCATAATTATTTATAATTAGCAGGAAAGAAACAAAGCTAATGTGGTATATCATTATCGTTTACTACTACATGGTATTTTTTTAAAAAGTCTTTTTAGGGACGGCCTAAATAAATTACAATCACATGAAAACTAACAACTTTGATCGCAAATATGTAACTCAAAATAATAAAAAAAGCGCTTCCGGATTTGTGATCCTGAGGCCAAATCCCGTCTTTTAAGCCCTCCCGCACAATTTTAGCTAATTTATTAACAGTTGACCCCTAAAGGAAACCAATACCTGCACTTTTAACACATTTAGGGCACGGCCATTAGTGTGTTGTAAATAAAAAAAAAAAAAATTGTAACTTTAGAAAATTATCACAAAAAAAATGTTAAACGCGCCGGCGCGCGCCGCCGCCGCCGCCGCGCCGCTAAAAAGGCTATTCGGCGGCGGCGCGTCGAAAATGACTTTTGTCGGCGGCGGCGGCGGCGTTTGCCGGCGGCGTATATCTCTAGTCCCGGGACCCGGCCATATGGAAAATCCCAGTGCTATTGGGACTCTCCACATAGCAGAATCCCGGGGCTGACACTCCTAAAACCGACACCGTTACACCTCCTCGAACCATTTAGATGACTTGATGAAAGCCATCAAGTCCTTTATGTCCAGCTCCGCTACCTGGCGTAGGCTATCCAGGAAGGGAACTCCGAAAAAGCGCCTTCTCGCGCCGCTTAAAGCCGGGCAGTTGCAGATGAGATGCTCCACCGTTTCCTCCTCCTCATCATCTTTGCAACTCCTACAGCATCATCGGTAGGGTACACCCAGCCTTGCTGCGTGCCTTCCAATAAGGCAGTGCCCGGTTAAAACCCCTATTAATATAGATATATCCCTTCTTCTTAGGGTGTAAATATATTTAGATCTTTTAATACCCCATTTTGGCCAGGATTGTTTGGATACTCGGCACCCTGGCGATAAAAGCCATCTTTCATTGGCTTGTCGGAGTGTATGCTCCTTCAGCATTAGCTTGCATGTGGCAAAGGGCATACCTAAGCGTTCTTTATCCTGAAGAACCTGCTTGGTCGTGCCCTGCCTAGCAAGTTCGTCTGCCCTACAGTTTCCCTCAATGTCCCTGTACCCCGGGACCCATGTGAGGCTCACGCGGTTCTGTTGGGCCATCTCCTGAAGAGATCTACGACAGCTGAGTGTCAGTTCAGAGTTGAACAAGAGCCAAGGGATTTGACTGCCGCTTGGCTATCGCTGAAAATAACGATATTCTGTCCGATAGCGTGTTGCCCTATCCAAGCCGCGGCGTCCATGATTGCTGAGACCTCAGCCTGGAAGACGCTGCAATGATCAGGCAGTCTGAAGGAAAGCTCAAGGTCCAGATCCTTGGAATAAATCCCTCCTCCAACTCTGCCGTCCAACTTCGAACCGTCGGTGTATATGGAAATGCCGCCATTAGTAGCAGGACACCGATCCGTCCTCTCCCAGTCTTCCCTGCTGGGAATGTTTATTCTGAACCAGCTATCTCCGACTGTTGTGGTTGCACAACGGTCCGTGCTCGGAGGGAGAAAGCTGTAAGAATCCAGAATACCGGAGTGTCCAGTAGTGCCTGCGCCCCAGCCGGAAGTTTCCCTTAGACGCAGAGCCGATGCTGCCGCTGCCCGGTACCCTTCCAGATCGAGTGGCAAAATGCCAAGAATGGCCTGGAGAGCTTCGTTGGGCGTTGTTCTCAACGCGCCGCTTATACAGATCATGCTAGATCTGTGGACTTTACCTAACAGGTTTAGGTTGGCTGCCTTGCTCAGCGCAGGCCACCATACCACGACTCCATACAGCATAATTGGCCGGATTATCGCAGTGTAAATCCATCTGCAGATTTTGGGACTGAGCCCCCATTTTTTGCCAATGGCTCTTTTACAGGTGTAAAGTGCAATGCACGCTTTCCTCTGGCGCTGGATGACATTCTCCTTCCAGTTAAGCTTTCTATCCAGAACTATGCCTAGGAATTTGGCTTTGTCAGTCAAGTTCAGGCGCACGCCATTTAGTTCTGGTAGGCTTAGCGTTGGTATTTTGTACCGGTTAGTATAAAGGACAAGCTCCACTTTTCCCGGGTTGATATTAAGTCCGCAGCGAGATGACCACGAGGAAACTGCTCGCAGTGCTACTTGCATCAAGTCACACAGGGTTTGTGGGAATTTGCCCCTGTATGCAATAGCTAAATCGTCTGCATATGCAACTATCCTCCCGTCCCCCCAGCTTGTGTCTCGTAGCAACGAGTTTACAGTGAGGTTCCATAAAAGCGGAGAGAGAACACCACCCTGAGGCGTTCCTCTTGTGACATAGCGTGAGAAATCAACTGTGCCCAGTGTAGAAACTATTTTCCTTCCCTTTAGTAGCTTATCAATTAGTCCAATAAGAGACCTGCTTATGCCCAGATTAGTTAGAGCGGTGTTAATAGCCTCCGGGCTTATATTGTTGAAGGCACCTTCAATGTCTAGCAAGGCCACGAGACAGTAATCTTTTTCATACAACGATTTTTCAATAACAGAGACAAGGCTGTGAAGCGCAGTTTCCGTTGATTTACCTTTGGTGTATGCATGTTGATAGCTAGAGATAAGGTTGCTATCAATAGTAGAGGAGAGATAATCGCTAATTATCCTCTCGAAGGTTTTGAGTGCAAAGGACGAGAGACTGATCGGTCTGTAGTCCTTAGGCTCATAGTGTGAGGCCTTCCCAGCCTTAGGAATAAAGACTACCTTGGTGCTTCTCCAGGAGTGCGGATGTAGTTGAGAGCCAGGCAGGCTAAAAAGAGAAATACCAGCCATTTAGCCGATGTTTCCAACGTGTTTATGAGTTGTGCGGGGAAAATCCCGTCTGGCCCAGCAGTCTTGAACGGCTCAAAGCTTTTGATCGCCCACCTTTCCCTTTCCTCCGTGATGGGTATATTCACTGCCATATTTGTTGCAGATGCTAAAGGTGCTTCATGCAAGTTCCCCGGAAAGTGTGTATTCAATAGCAGCTCCAGGGTTTCCCCTTCCGTGCTAGTCCACGATCCGTCAGGCTTCCGCAAATAGCTAATGGCTGTTTGAGTTTTTGAGTATCATCGACCTTTTCGACCCCGGTGCAGAAATCTCTCCACGAAGTTCTCTTCGCCTGCCTTAGGGTCCTTTTATAGGCCCTCAGTTTAACTTTATATTCGAGCCATTCAGGCTCCGTACCGAGGCTCTTGGCCCTATTAAATTTCTTCCTGCAGGACTTGCGGAGCGAATCCAGGTCGTAGGACCACCAGTGTGGTCTATGTTTACCGCGTGGTTTCGGCACTGGACAAGCCTGCTCTAGGGCATTTGAGAGCGCCGTTGTAAAGGTCGCAACCAGATCATCCAGTTCTCCTACTGATGATGGAGCTTGTGGGGGTAACACTGGTAGGTCCCTAACTAATATTTGATTATGTAGCTGCCAATTAGTGTTGCGTGGATTGCGTTTCATAACTGGCTGCTCAACAGAAAAATCTAAGGCAATTTCTATGTACCGGTGGTCGGAAAATGAATGCTCCTCAAGAACACGCCATTTCCTAACCCACTCATAAGCGCCTTCGCTACAAATAGTGAGGTCTATGACCTCCCTACGGGCTTTAGTGATAAAAGTAGGCTCGTTACCCACGTTACAAACCACCAGGTTAGTTGTTAGTAGGTAGTCAAACAGAGACTCGCCCCTAGCGTTAATATCGGAGCTTCCCCACTGGACGTGATGAGCATTAGCGTCAGCTCCAATAATAAGATGACCCGTGCAGAAATTTTCCACCAGATCTTTCACCTCCTTTTGTGCAGAAGGTTCTTCGGCGCCATAGGGCATGTAGACCGACGCCATCGTTAGGCTGGTGCTGCCGACTGTTATATGGATATGCCTCAAGGCCTGTTTATGCACCTGTAGATCAAACGGCGTTGTTATATAGTGTCGGATCTCATCAAAATGTTTACGTAAATGCGATCGTATGGTCCTAGGAGGCGGAATGAGTTCAAGCAGTTGTCTACCGGGATGCTGTGGTTTACAGCAATTCAGTAGGTACTGCTTGTTTAGCATTTCATTATGCTCCCTAACTGGAAGCATTTCCACCTCATTGTGTATATGAGATATAGGTGACATAAGGACGCACCCCGTTGCGGTTCTGAGCGCGGTGTTTTGACAGGCCTGAAGCTGATTCCAGTGAACGTCTGCAAGCCCCGGCGACCATATTGGCGACGCATAGTTCAGGATCGGCCGACCAATTGCCTTGTACGTTACTAACAAAGTTTCTTTGTCTTTACCCCAAGTACTGCCGGCTAGTGATTTGAGGATTTTGTTACGGCTCTGTAATTTTGAGACAATTGCAGCTGAATGGGCAGCGAAAGTGTGCATGGTGTCGAAAGTCACTCCTAAGATTTTTGGGTGAGAGACAGTAGGTATTTTATGATCACCTACATAAATTTCTAATTCCATGCCAACCTGCGCTGTCCTCGTCGTGAATAAGGTCGCCGAAGACTTTGTTGGCGACAATGGCAAGCTTCGGGCAGTAAAGAACTCGACTAGAGAGGGGTCATTTGGGATTATTTAAGGGTCATTTTGGGATAATTTTGGGCTCATTTTCGGATAACTTTGGGTACATTTAAGGGTCTTCTTGGGATCATTTTAGAATCATTTTGGGGCAAACTTTTGGTCCCAAGATTGAAAGTCGGCCGAGTCCGGGCATTTCGGATCCCGAACCCCAGCGCTATTTTTCGTTCCGAAATCCATTTGATACCTCTCCCGACCTTTTGAAATGGTATTATTCAGTCTGGATAAGTAAAAGTTTAACCTCACACTGTATCCAGACCGACAACAACAACAACCGAAGCTGTGCAATGGTGACTCTTGTGTCCCTTGGTAAGGTGCGTTCTTCTTCAGCAATATCTAGTGGAAGACTGTTTAAAACGGGGTTCACACGCCGTGTTCTGACAAAGGTATCAACCGATTCAGTGTGGATGTCAGTTAGAGTGGTAGGACCCCCCATGGTACTCTACATCTCTTCAATTGTTCATCTGAAACTACTCTTCTAACCCTTGTCCCTCTGGACAAACCCTGTTGAAACTGCACGTTTCCTTGGACTTCCCGTAGAAGAGCTTGATGAATATCTGCGGAATGATCATACACTCTAGACATGTCGTAGAGTGTCGACGTAGATTTAGTCGGTGATATTGCCAGAACTCGCTCGGTTATATTGTATGCATGTGGCGGCCGCTGTGGTGTAGCGGCTAAGTGTTCGGCCTTTTACACCAAGTCGTGGCGGTTCGATGCCCGGCAAAAGTAACATGAAAAATTATTTAGAAAAAGAATTTTTCTAAACGGGGTCGCCCCTCGGCAGCAGTTTGGCAAACTCTCCGGGTGTATTTCTGCCATGAGAAGCTTCTCAGCAAAAAATTCATTTGCTTTGCAAGTGTAGGTCCCGCCAACTGTAGGAAAACTCAAAAGCAACACACCACAAGTTGGAAAGAGAAGCTCGGCTAAAAATCTCGTTAGAGGTTATGATAACCTGTTGGTATATCGCCGCCATTAGTTTTTTTTTTTTTTTTTTTTTTTGTATGTAGCGAAGTTCCTTCCTCTTTACAAGTTCGTAAGACAACCAGATGGTTATTCTTACTGTAAATACTTTGTAAACTAGGCCTAGAATAGTCTAAATAACTTGTGTTTTTGTAGTATGAAAATAGTACTTTTAATTATAAATGCATGCATGTATGTATGTATCTAATATGTACGTATAAAAAAATTCATTGCAAGTTACATTCACCTAGCTGGGGCATCAACATATCGTGAGATAATGGCGAATAGTGCACATCTAAATATTTCGCAAACATATTTACATTCGTAAACTGTTTGGCCAATTCTATATACACTTCCATCCCAGCAATAGCATCTTGAGCAGCATATTCAACTTGTTCTTTGGTGAGTGTGTTGGCCTCCCAATTGGAATGAATTATAGCCGGTGACTTGTTTAAGCTCTTACCCACCACCTCTTGATACATGGAGGATAGCTTTTGTGGTTTGGCAGCGCCAGTAAGCACAGCTATAAAACGCAAATCCAATGTAGAAAAAGTCTCCAGATCATTGTTCATCAGCAATTCGGCATCTCTTTTTACCCCAACGCCAACCTTGATCACACTACGATCAGATAAAAGCTCACAAAGAGATTTTGGAATATTTCGCAAACGACACAAACGAATGAGTGCACAATAGCCCTTGTGAGTGCATAGTTGCAAAAGTGCCACCTTAGATTCATCCACCCATTCACAGTCGAAACCAAGCACTGGATTTTCATTGCAGTGTCTACATATATGTAAAAGAGAATAAATAAATCGAGAATTTTCTTATATTTTTACTTATACTCACTCTCGTATAGTTTTCACAGCTTCAAAACACTCTTGAACATTATCAATGACTTCTGTTTTACGGTCCCAACCACTAAGCATACCATTGCGTATCAGTATTGATACACAATGAAGCAAACTTTCTAGTAATCCGCCGACAACCAGAACAGTTTCTAATGTAGATAAGCCTTTATCTGACATAAAGAGGTCATAAAGAGGTCACTTTAGTATAATTTTTGGGCTATTTTAAGATCATTTTGGGTTAAATTTTCGATAATTTTGGGGCCATTTTCGGATTATTTTAAGGTAATTTTGGAATAAATTTTGGGTCATTTTGGATCATTTAGGGAACATTTAAGGGTTTTTTTGGGGTCATTTGGGATTATTTGAGGGTCATTTTGGGATAATTTTGGGCTCATTTTCGGATAACTTTGGGTACATTTAAGGATCTTTTTTGGATCATTTTAGAATCATTTTGCAAGTTACATTCACCTTTCTGGGGCATCAACTTATCGTGAGATAATGGCGAATAGTGCACATCAAAATATTTCGCAAAGATATTTACATTCGTAAACTTTTTGGCCAATTCTATATACACTTCCATCCCAGCAATAGCATCTTGAGCAGCATATTCAATTTGTTCTTTGGTGAGTGTGTTGGCCTCCCAATTGGACTGAATTATAGCCGGTGACTTGTTTAAGCTCTTACCCACCACCTCTTGATACATGGAGGATAGCTTTTGTGGTTTGGCAGCGCCAGTAAGCACAGCTATAAAACGCAAATCCAATGTAGAAAAAGTCTCCAGATCATTGTTCATCAGCAATTCTGCATCTCTTTTTACCCCAACACCAACCTTGATCACACTACTATCAGATAAAAGCTCGCAAAGAGAATTTGGAATATTTCGCAAACGACACAAACGAACGAGTGCACAATAGCCCTTGTGAGTGCATAGTTGCAAGAGTGCCACCTCAGATTCATCCACCCATTCACAGTCGAAGCCAAGCACTGGATTTTCTTTGCAGTGTCTACATAGTAAAATAAATAAATCGAGAATTTTCTTGTATTTTTACTTATACTCACTTTCGTATAGTTTCCACAGCTTCAACACACTTTTGAAAATTATCAATGACTTCTGTTTTACGGTCGCTACCACTAAGCCAACTACATAGTAATCCGCCGACAAACGCAGCAGCTTCTAATGTAGATAAGTCTTCATCTGACATGGTTTTTTATTATAAAGTTAACAATGTTTTACACGTAGCGAAGCAGTGGTCTACGATGGTTGCGGCTTATTAAGTGATACCGAATGTGCAGTTTTGCCTGTATATATACTTTTCGTGGCGAGCTCTTAAAGCGTGATTCCCCAATTTAGATATCTAAATATATATATATTTGGTTGTATGTCCATTAGCAACAAAACTAACTGAGAAAGTATATTATAACATGATCGAAATGTCACAGGGCATGGTTGACATTTCTTTCAATTTGATTTCTTTCTATTCTATTGGTTTCTTGTTTAAGTAATGCAACAGCTTGTGCACAAAATAATAATTAATTAATTATTTCTTGATTTCTGAATTCTCTACAGACTTGTCAATTATCAAACATATGATTGTCAATAAATACAGAGTTGCCGATAAAATGTAATAGATTAATATGTATAGCCTGCTAGACTGTCTTTTAACATTCAGTCAGCTTTGTAATGTTCCCTTTGGAAATGTGATGTAAATAACAGCTGTTTTATATTTTGGCGGCCGCCGTGGTGTAGCGGTTAAGTGTTCGGCCTTTTACACCAAGTCGTGGCGGTTCGATGCCCGGCAAAAGTAACATCAAAATTTATTTAGAAAAAGATTTTTTGTAAAACGGGGTCGCCCCTCGCAGTAGGCAAACTCTCAGCAAAAAATTCATTTGCTTTGCAAGTGCCGCTCGGAGTCGGCAAAAAACTGTCCCGCCAACTTGTAAGAAAAACTCAAAACCAACACACCACAAGTTGGAAAGAGAAGCTCGGCTAAAAATCTCGTTAGAGGTTATGATAACCTGTTGGTATATCGCCGCCATTAGTTTTTTCTTTTTACATCACGACTTTCTATCACGTTTTCAAAGGCAACATTACAAAGCTGAATGAATGTAAAAACACTGTCTAGTAGGGTAGATTGGTTGGGTGCCAATTACAAACATTTTATTCTGCCTGGGTGGCAATTGATATCTTTTTTCGTCAGAATAAAATGAGATGAACAAATTTCCATTTTGCTGTGTCAAACGAAAAGGTACATTTTCACAGTAGTAAATTTTTAACATAAGCAAAAAGTAAGTGCAAAAGCAGATGTTTTGCGAATAAGTTTTAAATTTACGAGTTTTTCATGCACTTATATCGCATATTTTCGTAAAAGTGCAGTTTCCGGTCACGTCCGAAATTTGAAGCACAAAATTCAAGGAAGTGCTCAAAAGACGCGTATTTACAAGAAGATTGAAAATTCGAAAACGGCAATTAACTTTTTTTAACTGTTTAAAAATTACAAGCGCAAAATTGCTACCTAGGGGGTACTTTTTTTGGAAAAAAATACAGAATAAAAAAAAATAAAAATTGGGATCGATAGGTACTTTTATCTTCAATGCTATTGAACCGATTTCAAAATTGGATATGTAATCAGGCAAGCAAAGGGGTGTAAGTACCATTTTCACAAAAAACGAGTGAAGTGCACCATCACATTAATAAAACACCATTTTATTTGGTGGCAAAAGGATATATATAAATTATATTCCAATAGCGACATCTACCCGCTAAAAGAAGGCAAAGGGGTGTATGTGCAGTACATTTTTAAATGGCTGTAATTAATTTAATAGTTTAGATAATCGCACACGGTTTACCGTTTTGGAAAAAGCCTTGACTTTAAGAATATGTAAAACTTTTTTGAAAAAAATTTCAAAAATTATGAGAAAAGTCATTTTGAAAAAATCCCTATTTTTCCCCATAAAAAAATATGCACCCCTAAGGGTTAAGTTACAGAGCTTTTTTTTTGCAAGGCTTATTTTCTCATCGATACCTTACTTTTCAGGGGGTAAGACCATGTCGACCTTTCTTTTGAATCGCCCCAGTGTGCATCCTATGTAATTTTTGATATTTTTTAAGTTTTTTGGGTTCTGATGACAAAGTGTTAGGAATCTGAAGTTTTTAGAGGGTAACTAGTATGTCAAGGTACAACTTTTGCGCACCCGAACTGGTTATTCACAAATTAAGTGGTAAATCATAAAAAAGAAATTTCGTTTAGATGCAAAGGGGTGTAAGTACTAGCACCCCTTCACTTAAAGCTCTGTATTTTTTAAATTACAAACTTAAATGCATTAAAATTTATCAAAACAATCTTCTAAAATATATTAGAAATAAAAAATAATAAGTTTGAACATTTTTAAATGCTCCTGATTTTTTTCCAGAGCTTAAACTTTGAACCTGTTTTTCTCAAATTGACAAAAGTGGCACTTACACCCCTTTGCTTCTAACCGCCTCATATGAATTCCAACAGCGCATGCATCTCTGTGCTTACATTGTTGGTTGTAGAAATTCGACCTAGCCTAGCTCCCTGGCCCAGGGTAAATTCTGACGTTCATATTCACCACTATAACTGTCACAATTTACCATCGCTGTCAAAATTTACGATTTTCAACCGATTAGCACACGGCCTTAATCTATTTTATAGTACATTTACACCGCACCAAATTTGGCAAATTCGGCGCAAAATTGCAAATTTGGCGCTTTTTTCAATATAAATCTCATTTTCCGAATTTGGAATTCCATCACATTTGACCTCATTTGCCGAACAATGCCATCCACGGTTCCGCAAAATAGAAACCCTGTCTGTGTTCCACATTTATGATACATTTACACTGCACCAAATGCGTCGCTTTTGGCGAATTAACTTAAAGCGCCATTACACCGCACCAAATTTGGTAAATTTGGCGAAAAATTGCAAATTTGGCGCTTTTCTCCATACAAATCTCATTTTCCAAATTTAGAATTCCATCGCATTTGGCCTCATTCGCTGAACAATACAATCCACAATTCCTCAAAATAGCAACCCTGCCTGTGTTCCACATTTAGAATTGCCCAGCAAGAACCTTAATGGGTAACTAACGTGTGAAAACTTTTGCATTATGCACAGTTCTAAATAACAATTTCAACTATTTTTTTTATGATATTGGACCAGTTCCACTAAGAAAAGAGAGAAGTCTTCTTGATTCTTTATTTATTATTACTCTACATGTGTTTAAAACATCAAGGTGGTGCATTTTATTTCAGGTTCGAAATGATACATTCAAATTCGCCAAATTTGGTGCAGTATAAATGTACTATTAATATGACCTAAAGCTTTCGGCAGAATCAGTCCGCCAATACGTCAGCTGCGTCACGTACGTCAATTTTAGAGCAATTTCTACTTTGACGTATCCGTCTTATCTGGCGTTACGCATACAAACATCCGCAGTCTACTTTGCTGTCAGTTATTTCGACGTACGTGACGTACGTCACGGATTGATTCTGCTGAACGCTTAAATTGGTGATCAAATTCAATCTGCCGATGAACGTTCTAAAAAAACTTGGCCAAAAGTGACGCATTTGGTGCAGTGAAAATGTAGCTTTAGAATTGCCCAGCAAGAACCTTAAATGCTAATTGACGTGTGATAACTTTTGCACTATGCACAGCTGTAAATAACAATTTGAAATAGTTTTTTTTTTTAATGGGCAATTTCTACAGGAAAATGCAGAAGGTTTCTTGATTCTTCTTTTATCATTGTTGTTGTTGTTGTAGCGAGGTGTAGCCCTGCCTAAATGTCAGACAGGGTCACCCCGAGTGTATTGCTCTTGGCCGGGTCGATATAAGAAAACGACCCGGGTCGTTTCGGCACGATGGGTACAGCACAAGTACTGGTACCGTTCTCGTAGAACCGGCAATACAAGAAACTAGCCGTATAGGACATGTAGGTCATTTAGCGTTACCCAGGGTGCACCAACTGGGAGGCGACCTACTTTTACACCCCAAACATTATCATTACTCTACAGGTGTTTAAATCATCACGGTAATGCATTTTCCTTCCTGGTAGCAGATTTCTTGGAGGGAAGGTGAAGCCAAATGCAAATTTGCCAGTGTAAACAGGTTCGAAATGGGTCATTCAAATTCGCCAAATTTGGTGCAGTGTAATAGAACATTTACACCGCACCAAATTTGGTAAATTTGGCGAAAAATTGCAAATTTGGCGCTTTTTTCCATACAAATCTCATTTTCCAAATTTGTAATTCCATCGCATTTGGCCTCATTCGCTGAACAATACAATCCACAATTCCTCAAAATAGCAACCCTGCCTGTGTTCCACATTTAGAATTGCCCAGCAAGAACCTTAAGCGGCCTACCCACCTGCCAAGAAATGCCTCAAGAAAAAAACGGGCATATATTTCTTGTGCCTGGTCAAGAAATTTTGACGTTTACCAAAATATCCATTTTTTTGCAAATTACTCTTCTAAAAATGTATAAAACATGTGTCGCGCAATATGTACTCACCTTTGCTGTGGATCTGCACGTTTACTTCAAGAAATATATACGAGCATATTTATTTCTTGAGGTAAACCGGCGTTGCCAACCATCGAAAACTGCTGTATTTTTTCTGGTGAACTAAGTATTAGCTCAAGAAAATTTGACGTGTGAAAACGTTTCTTGACCATTTCTTGAGCGTTTTTTATATGGAGTTTGACATTTCTTGTTCTTTTCATTGGAATGGGTTTTTACGTGGCGGGTCCCAAACCCAGCGCACAACCCGTTTTCGGGGTGTTGGAAAAGATTTACACATTTATATAGCGAGCCGCTTGCTCCAAGACAGACGCCCGCTTACAGCCGCACCTCATGGTGTACAGACGCTGCGAAAAAGACCTCGGTGAGCCCTTTAACCAAGTATGTCAGAGTGGCCCCACCGGGGCTCCCTCTCTTTCTGCCGCGAGCCTAGGTAGCTCACGTTGCCCAGAGTGCACGAACGAGGACGCAAGAGTCGGGATTGAGCAAGGTCACTCAGCAACCACACTCCATTACACTCCAACGGAGAATCACTCTTGCGAACAAGTGCTACTTTGGACTGAGTAGGCAATTGAGAAGTAAAGTCCTCTCTCGAAGAACAAAGATCACGCTCTATAAGTCTCTCATCATACCTGTCCTGATATATGGCTCAGATTCATGGACAATGTCAAGAGAAGATGAGATGGCCCTTGGAGTATTTGAGAGAAAAGTTCTCCGGAAGATTTATGGTCCTTCCCGTGATGCCGACGGCGAGTATCGAAGGAGATTTAACGATGAGCTGTACGAGCTTTACGCAGATCTGACCATAGTCCAGCGAATTAAAGCCCAAAGGCTCCGCTGGCTGGGTCACGTCATGCGAATGGACAAAGAAGCTCCAGCCCAGAAGGTTTTCCAATCGTCACCCGAATTCGGCAGCAGAGGAAGGGGGAGGCCTCGACTGAGATGGAAACAACAGGTGGAGGATGACTTGAACTCCCTTGGGGTTTCCAATTGGCGTCAGTTATCGCTAAAAAGGAATGACTGGCGTGCTTTGATAGGCGACGGCCAAAATCGCTTAGGCGGTTAAGCGCCAATAAATGATGATGAATGATGATTGACATTTCTTGGCAGGTGAGTAGCCCGCTTACCTCAAGAAATATATACGAGCATATTTATTTCTTGAGGTAAAGCGGCATTGCCAACCATATAAAATTGTAGTATTTTTTCTTATGAGCTGAGTATTGGCTCAAGAAAATCTGACGTGTGAAAACAGTTCTTGACCATTTCTTGAGCGTTTTTTTATATGGAGTTTGACATTTCTTGGCAGGTGAGTAGCCCTCCTGTCCTTAGTTACTTCGGCAAAGCTTTGTTTGCCCACTGCGGGGTGATGTTTTAACTCCACGTCCGATCTCTTGCGTTTGAAAGGGTTTCCGCTTACCCTATTTGGCACGTAAGTGGTTTGGAAATCCGGTATCAGAGATTGCATCAATTCCACCGACTGCGAGACTCCCACATATTTCTTCAGGGTCCTTGCGGCCAATCGTTTTTTCCAAGTACGCAGAGCGGAGGAGAGATGTCTCCTGGGAGTCCGGACCCGTAGTTGCCATTGCGGTCGCTCGCTTTGCGGAAAACTCAGGTGCAGCTTTTTTCTCCTTTGTGAGACCGCTGCCACAGAAGTTAAGAGATTGGTTTTCATATCGGCGATTGATGAAAGTTATTAAAGAAGGATCCAATTATAAACATTGCCGTTTTATAAGCTTATTTCGTACATGTTTACTGCTACCCACAAAAAGGGCATTCTTAATTTAATTTTACTAATAATTTTAAAAAATAAATGTTGAAAAGACGAAAAAAAACTGAAATTTTGCGAACGGCGTTCCTGCCTTTTCTACTACAATTTTCCTAAAGGGGGATTTTTTTTTACCCGTTTTTGCATCCTTCGTAAATGCAACTCTAATAAGGAAGCTATGCCTTGGCAAATGTCAAAATCCGCTTAACCTTATATATAATTATATAATTTAACAATGACCGAGATATGGACTAAGAAGTATTTCATTCATTTTTCTTTATTCCCAGTTTTTTTCTATGTGGTAGGGATTGATCTCTTTTAACTCCTGACCAAATTTCAGTGGTCTAACCTAAATACTTTCAGAAATATGGCCTATGAAGTATTTACTTTGCATGGGAGGTGCCACGCCCCCTAGATATTTCAAAATATTTTTTAGCCTGTGATCATCGCTGGAAGATATCCAGTGCAGACCCGTGCGGGTAGGGGGTAGTTTCGGGGGTTCAAACCCCCCTGTTGGCTCTCAAAGATTGAATTTTTTCATAAAAACTGTCAAAAAGTCAGAACCTTCGGAGCATCCAAAAGTTCAAAACCCCCCTATAGCAAATTCCTGCGCACTGGCCTGATCCAGTGCCATGCTTCTTTCGCGAATAAATTACGAAAACCGTGCAGAAAGAAAATAATATCTTTAATGAGAAATTCATGCATATATGTATGTGTGTGGTAAAATCATAGCAAGTTGCATTGTTTTTTTGGTAGAGGCATCAATCTATCATGATAATATGGATCATAGTGCTTATCAAAAAAATTCTGAAATATCTTTACATCGGAAAACCTTTCGGCTAATTTCATATACAACTCCATACCAGCAATGGCATCTTCAGCTGCATATTCAATTTGTTCTTTGGTGAGTGTAAATGCATCCCAATTGGATAAGTATATAACAGGTGTTTTACTTAAGCTTTTACCCATCACCTCTTCATATATGGAGGATAGCTTTCGAGGTTTGGCAGCGCCAGTAAGCACAGCTATAAAACGCAAATCCAATGTAGAAACAATGTGTAGATTTGAATAAGCTAATAACTGGGCATCTCTTTTTACACCAACGCCTACTTTAATCACCTTTGGATCCGATAAAAGTTCGCAAAGAGAATTAGGAACCTGTGGCAAATTACACAAACGAATTAGTGCACAATAGCCCTTGTGAGTGCACAGTTGCAAGAGTGACACGTTTGATTCATTCACCCATTCGCAGTCGAAACCAAGCACTGGATTTCCTTTGCAGTGTCTAGAAAAAAAAAAGTATTTGCAGATTAATTCAACGAGTTTTGTTTATAGTTTTACTTACATACATACATATGTATACTTACTTTCGTATAATTTTCACAGCTTTTACACACTTTTGAAAGTTATCAATTACTTCTGTTTTACGATCGCTGCTATTTAGCCAACTATATAGTAATCCACTGACTATGGTAACAGCTGCTATAGTAGCTATTTTTTCTACGTTATCTTTGTCTGGATTAGACATTTAATTGTAAGCACTATAATTAGTCGTATGTGAAAATATTAAATTGAAATTTCACAAAAACCGATCAGGGGAAACTTTATTGGTAATTTGTGGTACAATGATCGAAGCTGCTGGAGAAGAAAATTGCATCGGTTTGGCGCATCCCAAAAAGCACGCTTCTAGAGATGGGTGCATGCATGATTTTTACTGCACGGCATAAAGCCCCAATTACATGGTATAAATGCAGAATATCCCCAACTCTCAATTGACAAAAAAAAGTGATGGGGATCGATAGATATCATTGAGGTGAGTATAAATATATAATTTTTTTTTTTGGGCAAAAAACAACAACCAGAGTCCTGAAGCGTCAAAGTTCATTTGAGGAATTTTTAAAATCAAAATTTCTCAAAAACCAATGAAACTATTTTCAAATTTTGTTCCATTGGGTAAGTAAATGAATTACTTTTCATTTGCTTTAGGTGCAAAACCGTTTAAGTGAAAAATTTAAAGAAATTTTTAAAATCAATCCAGGGTTATTATTTGAAAGAACGACCGAAGGCCACCTACACAGAAGAATATTTTACACAGGACTTAAAAGCGCCATTACACCGCACCAAATTTGGTAAATTGGGCGAAAAATTGCAAATTTGGCGCTTTTCTCCATACAAATCTCATTTTCCAAATTTAGAATTCCATCGCATTTGGCCTCATTCGCTGAACAATATAATCCACAATTCCTCAAAATAGCAACCCTGCCTGTGTTCCACATTTAGAATTGCCCAGCAAGGACCTTAATGGGTAATTAACGTGAAAACTTTTGCATTATGCACAGTTCTAAATAACAATTTCAACTATTTTTTTTATGATATTGGACCAGTTCCACTAAGAAAAGAGAAAAGCCTTCTTGATTCTTCATTTATTATTACTCTACATGTGTTTAAAACATCAAGGTGGCGCATTTTCTTTCGGTGGCTTTGTATTCTGGTAGAAGATTCTTGCAGGGAAGGTGAATCCAAATGCAAATTTGCCAGTGTAAACAGGTTCGAAATGACACATTCAAATTCGCCAAATTTGGTGCAGTATATATGTACTATAAATTGAAAGGTCCCTGCAAAAATGGAAAGTACTCTATATCCTATCCAAAGAGTACTCCAATTGGAGCATCAGAGTACTCCAAATGTAATCCTCTTTCATATAAAAATTGTGCTCCAATTAACATTGCGATGTCCTAGGACTGGACCACCTACTCCAACCTTCGCTTTGTTTTTGCTACTCCATGGAGTACCTACAGTCGGAGTACTTTGCAATGTACTCCAATGTTGTTACTTCTTGGAGTATATACTGTCAGAGCGATAGTGTCGTGATTTTCGTCGATAAGGCAGGTGCAATGATCGGCTTTCATAAAGCTGAAGGTGGTCCCATGATGTATACAAAGGATTACTATTGGAGTACTCTAATATCAAAAAATTGGAACACAATCCAACGATTTTTGCAGGGTAATGAAACATATGCTCGTTTTTTTTGGCAGGCCCGCTCAAAAAAGTTGATTTGGTCGAATACCTAGAAAAAAGTTAATTTTGACGTTTAATGTAATCGTTTTCAAATTTCTAACCATTACTTATGGTCTGATTTTATAAAACGAAACGCGACGCGAAGAGTCACGTTCACCCAAGTGAAACCCAATTCGTAGTTTATAAATCACTTCGTGACTGTAAGTGACTGTGGGTGAATATGAGTACGTTTCTTACGTTTTTTGGTAACATATAAGAACGCGAACTGACGCGAACAGTCATTTTAGCTGTCAAACTAAACACTTGCTTTTGGGTCGCGTTTGCTGGAATCACTTTACTTATTTCTAATATTTTTTTTTAGCAATTTAAAAAAAAAATTTAAAAAAAAAAACAGAAAACAATTTGAGGCATGGGTAATTTGATGATAATTTTTAGAAAAAAACTTCGTTCTCGAGAAAAATCCAAAAAACTTAAAATTTGGACTTTTGACAACTTTTTTTGAGAACATATTGGATCGATTGGGTTTTTTTAAGTTATTTTTCGATATTTGTTTCCTTTAGGGGTCAACTGCTAATAAATTAGTTAAAATTGTGGGAGATAGCTCAAAAGACGGGATTTGGCCTCAGGATCACGAATCCGGAAGCGCTTTTTTAATATTTTGCTTCTCTGGAGATATTTGCAATCAAAGTTGCCAGTTTTCATGTGGTTGTTGTAATTTTATTAGGCAACCACCCGGACTTAAGATGGCATAGCTCAGGTTTATTTTTATAAGCGCGGCCGAAGGCCGACAACTCAGAAAGGTGTTTCGCACATAAATACCATGGATTCCTACACCATCTATTATATAACACACTTATATTACATACAACAATTTGCAAACTTCTATGCAAATATAAACATACATATTTCACATGAAAATATGTCTCCTGACATGTTTCAACGCGGTTTGGCACTCGGTAGCTGCTGAGATGCTGAAGTTTCCCAACTTCAACGAAAACGAAGAATAAACAGTCACAAATGCAAAACAAAACACTCAAACACAAACAAATCCTCACTATAACACTCTTTTCACAAAATTTTATAATTTCATAATTTCAACAATAGAAATAAGGCAAGAGCACTAAAACATTTTATTTTACTTTGTGGCTGGTTTACATTTTTGTTTGTGTTAGCTAGCAGAATTGCCAACTACCGCGAACGCAGACCTGTCAAACGCAGTGACTGCGTCGTGATAACGTAACTGGATGAACGCGAAAACTTACGTGCTTATAAATTACGAACTTGAGGGTGATGGTGAGGGTGAGTGACCGCGTCGCGTCTAGTCACCGTGATTTAGAAAATCAGGACATTATTGTGTACTTTTGAAATCACTGTGACGCAAACGCACGCACACGACTATTTGCCAGCTCTATAGTGATCTCAAACTAATCACTAATTTTGTTTTGATTGTGATTTCCTTTTCGTTGCAAATTTCGCGCGCCAAGTAAATAATGAACAGCTGTATTTCTTGAATATTTGCAGTTTTTATTTTGTTTTTAACTATTTATAAAAATTTTGCTAACCACATCAATTTTATAACAAAAACACAAAGTAAAACGTGCAAATTAAAGACAAAGTCATGGCCACATTGATAGAGCAAATGCTTTGCAAAATGGGATTGCGAGACGAACCAAGCATGCAGAGGTCAGTATACCATAAACAAAAACAAATAGTAAAATATGTAATTTGTTTACATATGCACATATCAATAGCAAATGTTAATAAAATTTTTGCCACTTAGCAAAACTTTGGAGTTGCTGCGACTCTTGGAATTGCGATCTGCTAACATGCCGTTACAGCTAAACGAATATGCGAAAACAGTCATTTGCGCCGACATTGCAGCAACATTAGTGGGCGTCACATTCGATATGGTAAGCTATTATAAATCGAGCTGTCAGAACCGCCAAACATCTGTTATATTATCTATAATGGAGGAAACCATTTTCCTGGATAGTTCTTCCCAAATCTAAAACGAATGCGAACATTTCAAAGTTTAAAATGCCAGATACTACTAAGGGGTAGTGTTCTACGTCATATGTGTGTGTGAAGATGGGCCATTTAAAACAGACAATGTTGGACAAACCCGCGCTTAAAGAAGTGAAAGCGCAGTAGGAATGAAAGAAAAGTCCCCAAGCTTTGCGGTGTTTGGCTGAAGTTTTTCTCATGGGACGAATACTAAAAATGCCTGATACTACTTCAGGGGTACTTGAAGGCCCCAATATTGGTACAGTTTTGAAACGTCCATATTCGTACTAGATTAGTGGAGATTTATCCAGCAGCCCGACAGCAGCAGTGCTGGAGGTGCTGCTTCATCTGAGCCAACTGCACATAGTAATTGAACAAGTAGCCAAACGAACCATGCTAAATGTAGCGAAAGAGGGCTTCGGGAAAGGAAAGGCCATCTCATCCGCGGAGGCAGATAAACTAAAAAGACAGCTGCCCATCTGTCAACTGCCAAGGGATGCCATAGCTAAGGTAGTAAAGTTCGAAAAGTTATACAAAATAGAACTGGGAGACAAGACTACCGGGCATACCTAAAATGTGGGTAGATCCTACGAGAACAGGACCTGGTAGGGGTGTAAAAGTAGGTCGCCTCAAAGTTGCTGTACTCATCGTGCCGAAACGACCCGGGCCGTTTTCTTATATCGACCCGGCCAAGAGCAATACACTCGGGGTGACCCTGTCTGAAATTTAGGCAGGGCTACACCTCGCTACAACAACAACAACAGGACATGGTATGATTCACTGATGGCTCGAAAACTCCACAAAGAATTCGAGCGGGAATACACAGCCCCCGCACCAATTTGTCAGACACCCTTGGAGAATACCCGAGCATCTTTCAGGCAGAAGTAGTTGTTATAAGCCTGTGGCCGGAAATAAATCTGTAACGCGGATACTAAGTGACAGCCAAGCCCCACTCAAGGCGATATAATCCTGTGAGATAAAATCCTCACTTGCGAGAGTAACGGCAGCAACAAAGCCCATAGGCCTGAACCTTCCCTAGCGATCAGAGTCTGACGAGAGAAGAAAACTGGCGTCGGACGATCGGGCTACGACAGGCAAAAGTCCTGATGGGTGGGTACAATACAAAGCGCTACGAAGTAAAAAAAATAGTCTAAGGATTACAACAAGCGTCCTTAGGGGGCATAGTAGGCCCAACGCCCACATACACAGATTAGGTGATTTGTTTAGCAGCCTGTGTCGCGTCTGTGACTCAGAGGACGAAACAGCGGAGAACATCTTGTGCAAATGCGATGCAATCTCTAGAAGAAGAGGCAAAAATCCTTGAAGCCATGACTATAGAGTGCAAGCGCGTACGTGAACTAAGGGCGATCCTAATGTTGGATTTCCTGAAAGTTATCGTAGACGTGTTATTATTATATGAGGACACAAAAGATCTTAAGGTCGTTGTGCACTACCTCAATATATTATTATTATTATCCAGGAGCTATGGCGGCGCTGGGATCTTGGTCTTTTAGAGAATGAGTACAAATAATATATGTATGTAATGTTTTATCCTTTGTTTCGTACATGCAGGAACAAGCCATCAAATTATCCAATTTACGCAAATCTCACTACACACGACATAAACGTATGTTGGAAAAATTGCTCGATCTAAATAAGATTGTCGGCGTTAATGATATATGTGTACAATTAAATATGACCGAGGTAACACAAAAGGCCACCGAATTATTGGAACTTTATAAAATGATTATAACAAAAGAGTGCGCTGATGATGCAAGCGATCTGATACATCCACAATATGCAGCTATGGCTGTATTTCAGGCTGCAAAAATGCTCAAACAAAAAGTATCCAAACCAAAAATATTAAGTTTTAGTAATTTACGACCAACACAATGGCAACAACTCGAATTGCGTTGGAACAAATTTCTAAGTAAACATAAGGATGCAATAGATAAGAAGCTAACGAAGCGTGCCGCAGATTTGTGTGAAAACGATGAACGTGCTGCCGCCACTGCTACAGGCAATACAAAATCCATGGGCGGTGCAGAGAGTAATAAACGTACAGCAACTTCTACAATAGAAGATTATGATAAGTGGAAGAAGAGAATGTTACAAATGGCTGAGGAGCAATTGAAGGTACAATTGGAGCAGAAGCCAGATGAAAATGAATTAGATAAGGAAAACTTAATTTTGGGCTTGTAGAAAATACAATATTTATATATATGTACTAACAACCACATTTCGCTGCGTCTCAAAACGTATAATAGAAATAGATAGAAAGAGGCTGACAATATTTAGTGTCGATTTCAAATCGTATGAAAGTGAATGTAATCTCCAACCAAAATCTTATAACTTTAAACGTGCTAAACTTGTATATCCGATACTATCTCGAGAACCGCTTGATCGATTTGGCATATATGTAGATAGTAGCTCTGATCCCGTACGCCAATTTGACAGTCACGAACTACAGAAAAGTGATCCCGTACGCCACTTTTCTGACTAGTGAGAGCAGAAAATTTAGCTCTCTCCAGTCAGAGAGTTGCAAGTTTTAGTCAGCAGATTTTTTGCTGGTAAATTCTGACTACATATTGTAGAACTGTCAAGCGACCAAGTTTGACAGTTCTACCATTTTTGCGATCCCGTACTATTCGGTGTTGCTCTCGCACTGATTGAATTTTCTGATTTTGACAGTTCTACTAGATTAAGTCAGAAAAGTAAGGGATCAGAGCTACCCTGCAAAAATCGAGAGTACTCTATTTCCTATCAAAAGAGCACTCCAATTGAAGCATCAGAGTACTCCAAATGTAATCCTTTTTCATATAAAAATTGTGCTCCAATAAACATTGCGATGTCCTAGGACTGGACCACCTACTCCAAGCTTCGCTTTGTTTCTGCTACTCCATGGAGTACCTACAGTCAGAGTACTCTTTGAGATTTTTGCAGGGTAGTATGATTGATTCTAAGACTATCCACTTCGGGGCTGCCACTTGATGCGGTTTACAGGGTTGCCATCTATCTTAATTTTTTTAATTATAGAGCAAGATATGGATATCAAACAAAGAGAATTTTTGCCAACATACCAAATAAAATATTTTC
Source organism: Campiglossa producta (assembly GCA_964058755.1). Taxonomy (NCBI): domain Eukaryota; kingdom Metazoa; phylum Arthropoda; class Insecta; order Diptera; family Tephritidae; genus Campiglossa; species Campiglossa producta. The sequence goes on along the minus strand of CAXKVI010000004.1, from coordinate 16,442,096 downwards.
AAGTAGGGTTGCCGCCCAGGGTTGCCATTTTACCGTATTGTATTTGTATATTTTGGGGTCATTATGGGATCATAATTAGATTATTTTAGGATCATTTTGGCTGGATCACTTTTGACTAATTTTGGGCTTAACTTTGGATCATTTAAGGGTCCTTTTGGGATCATTTTGGGGTCATTTTAGTATCATGTTGGGGTAAATTTAGGATCAGAGTATGATAATCTGTTGGTATATCGCCGTCATTGTTTTTTTTTTTTGGTATTTGTAAACGTTTAACTTGAAATTTAAGATATCCCTTATTTTGATAACTCTACCGGTTTCAGAGTTATCGACCAATATCATTTCTTCGTTTTTCGAACTTGGTCTCCAAACTTAGTTTTGTTTTCTAATTAATGTATTTATAAAATTTAATAATGTGAAATGTGGGCGTGGTCTTCTTGCCTGTCGTGACTTGATTGGTGTACTTTTCATTATTTCATTGATTATGTACGAAGAAATGTATAATTCAAAATAGGCGGCTTTAAATTTTTTCGAAAATCTCATTTTGGACCCGTATAACACTTCTCACGTACACTTTCAAATAAAAAAAGTCCACAAGTGCAGGTTGTTGTTGTTGTTGTAACGAGGTGTAGCCCTGACTAAATGTCACACAGGGTCACCCCGAGTGTATTGCTCTTGGCCGGTTCGATATTAGAAAACGGCCCGGGTCGTTTCGGCACTATGGGTACAGCACAAGTACTGGTACCGTTCTCGTAGAACCGGCAATACAAGAAACTAGCCGTGTAGGCCATGTAGGTCATTTACCGTTACCCACGGTGCACCAACGGGGAGGCGACCTACTCTTACACCGAGGTCAAGCCCACGTTTTAAATTTTTTTGTTTCAATTTTTCCAACAAAGCAAAGATCGAACTTCGAAAGTCCATAACTAAATAATTATTTTAATTTTTTTTAATAAAATTTTCTATAATTACATACATATATACATTTCTGTGTCGATTTGCAATAATCGCTTAAGTCGACTTAATAATTTAGAGCCATCACAATTTCTTGCGACGATTTTATATAACAAAATAACTTAGCCAGTCATGTTGTTGTTGTTGTTGTTGTTAACAGCAAAAACGCTCCACGAAGGTTTTGGGGAGTGATCCGAAATTGACAGTCCTTAGCCGGATATGAACCCGGTACGCTGCGATACAGCCCCACTGTCGTGGTAGCGATTTGGTATGACCAGTGGATCCTTCTACATATGTCATGTCATACCTCCATCCGTGAGGAAGGAGAAGATGGGTAATGAGAGGTGAGAGGCATCATATCCGTAGAGCAACCATCGAGTTAGCACGTCATGACCTATGTGCATATTAGTCGCCTACCTCGGGCATATTCTAAGCCCCTAACCCGCAGGGGCAGTTATCATAGATTGAAGCGATTATTACCATTCAGCACAGAATTATTATTAACTATTCTTAAACTCGTTAAACTTACAAAATATGTAAAGTAAAAAAAAAAGCTATAAAAAACCAAATTTAAACTTTTTCGATTTTAATTTGATTTTTTAGTAAAAAAAAAAAAAATTGAGATAGGGCGTTCTTCAACCAAATTCTGCGACATGACGATTCCAAACTGCAGTTGTTTCAGCATTTTAATCATGTATTGATTCGATGCCTTCATCCACATCTAGCGACTCCTTAGATAACAATTTATTTTTGAAATAATTGTGTAACATCTCGCCAATATCATGTTTTTCGCCGTTGGGTTTATATTCTAGTTAGTTACATGAAATTATATAAAAACCAATGTGTATGTTTATTAGGGTGATTTCAATTTAAAAATTAATTTCGTTAGGTTTTTGCCAAGGCGTATTCATTACAGGTGGCATCCTCCCATCATATGGTTTCTTCTTCTTTCTTGAAAATCGAATCGTAGCTGTCAAATTGTTTATGTTGTTGTTTTGTCTGACATTTTCAGTTACAAGGCGTGTGTGTAGATCTGAATTCGATCGAACCCACCTGTATGAATTCGCCTTGGTTTTTGCCCAACCCACTCTTAAGTTAGTAATTGTGTAGAAAAAGAGCTTTGCAAAACTAACGCTGTAACTTAACCCTTAGAGGTCGCTATTTTTTTAAACTTTCCCATACCAATTTTTTTCAAAGTAATTTTTTAATGAAATTTGAATTTTTTCCAAAAAAAAAAAAATTAATATATCGCCGTGCCATACGAAAACTAACACCAAAAATTTTGTGTCTGAAGAAAACTAACACTTTTATTTTGTGTCTGACGAAAACCAACACTTTCAATTTGTGTCTGACGAAAACTGACACTTTTATTTTGTGTCTGACGAAAAGTAACACTTTCAGGTTTTCTCTGAAGAAAATGTACTAGCCAAAAGTGTTAGTTTTCGTCAGACAGAAAATAAAAGTGTTAGTTTTCGTCAGACACAAATTAAAAGTGTTATTTTTCGTCAGACACAAAATAAAAGTGTTAGCCTTCTTACAGAATTTGAAAAGTGTTACTTTTCGTAAAAAAATTTAAAAGTGTTAGTTTTCGTATGGCACGTCGATATGTATTCATAAGTTTGAAAGTTCAAAGCTTCAAACTTCCAGCAATTTAAAAAGTTTTGTGGAGATGAGACCTAGAAGAATTTTCGAATTTAATTTCTTAGGCGGTGATGCAATGTTTCTATGGAGAGTAATATTTGTATTGGAAATACATACATAAAAAAGAGAACGGAAATGACAAAAAAAGGGGACGGAAATGAATACCTTTAGTGTCTATATCTAAGGAACGGCTGAAGCGATCAAATTTGATGTATAGACAGGGCTGCCACCCAAACATATTTTATGCCTACCACCAAATATCGGCCAATATCTGTGAAGCAATCCGGATCAAATTTCTCATATAGAGAGTATGCTTCACTATAAGACTTTCTACTTGGGTGTTGCCACTTTGGACGGCTTTCAGGGTTGCCACCTATGCCAATTTGTTTTAAATCTACTAACTTTAAACGAGCTAAACCTGTATATATACATATGTATATTTGGACTATCTCGGGAACTGCTTAGCATATGCATAGTCGATATTATGATTGAATCTAAGACTATCCACTTCGGGTTTGCCACTTGGGGTGGCTTACGGAGTTGCCACCTATCTCAATTTTTTAAATTATGCATCAAGATATGTCAATATGGGTATCAAATGAAAGGTATTTTCAGCGACATAGCAACTAAATTCAAGTAGGGTTGCCATCTTACCACAGTATATTTGTATATCCGGTACTATCCCGAGAACCGGTTGACCGATTGGAAAGAAATTTGGCATAGTGATAGTATTATGGATTCTAAGACTATCCACTTGGGGGTTGCCACCTGGGGGGTTTACAGGGTTACCACCTATCTAAATTTTTTTTTAATTATGGAGCAAGATATGCCAATATGGGTATCAAATGAAAGGTATTTCCGCCGACATACCAACTAAAATATTTTCAAGTAGTGTTGCCGCCCAGGATTACCATTTCACCGTATTGTATTTTTATATTTTTGGGTCAATTTTGCATCATATTTGAATTATTTTGGGATCATTTAGGGGTCACTTTGGGATAATTTTGGGGCTATTTTGAGATCATTTTGGGTTCAGTTTCGGATCATTTTAGGGTCATTTTGGAATAATTTTTGGTTCATTTGGAGGGTCATTTTGGGAGTATTTTAGGATTATATTGGCAGTATTTTAGGTTAATTTTCGGATCATTTTGGGTACACTTGAGGGTCTTTTGATAGTTATTTTGGGGCCATTTTGGAATCATTTTTGGGATCATTCTAAGGTCATTTTGGGGTTCGATTTCGGAACATTTAAGGGTATTTTTGGAATCATTTTAAGATTATTTTGCGACTATGTTAGGGTTATTTTGGGATCATTTTGGGTAAGTAAAGTTAGCTCGGTCACCCATGTACTATGTATTTATATTCTTACCATCATAGAAAATCAGTTCCGTTTCTTCTGCAGTTTCCGGCCATTTTTCTACTAAATTCTTCAAGTATTTGTAAAATTTTAGCAATATTTCTCTTTGCATCTCTTCGATTTGCTTTGTTGTAGTACGTTGAAAAGACAAAGTTTCGAAAAATGTTAAAATTGGAGTTGCACCTTCTAACGCCATATAATAGAAACGTCCGTTTATAGGCTTGGTAAGCCGGTATACATCATTTTGATATGGACGATAGACACCAGCACGATCACGATACACTTTCGGCAGGGGCTAGAAGTATACCAAAAAAATAAAATAAAGTTCCAATAATGTTTATAATTTAGTCAAACAATTCAATTACCTCTGCTTTTTCCAAGTAAGGACTTTCAAATTTACTCTTTATAAAGAGTCGACTTGGTACTATTATTATAAGACGATCAGTTGCAAATCGAACATCATGTGTCTGCTCATACAAATCGATACGCTCTCTTATGCCTGAATTATTTATATAAGCCGGCAATGTTAATTTTAAATATCCATGAAAAAAATTAGCTGCCATACTGGAGGCTGAATCCAAGCCATGATTGCCACGTATGAATGCAGCATAATCGAGCGTGCTATGCTCGAAATTTGAGTACCGTAATAACCAATAAATTGGTATATATTTTAAATAATTGAGTGATGGAATTAATTGCAAGTCTCTATTAAAACTGAAAAGTATAACAGACAGACCTAGAGCGCCTAACAAAATAACTATTGCGCTAGCATCGTAGGTATACGCGCGACACAATATGGTCCATAAACGATTTTCAGGAAAATAATGATTTTTGTACTTGAAATATTCGATGGATGCTCGAAACAAGCGAAAGAAGACATCGGCGGTGTATGCAGTGATGACAATCTTAACGCAATTATCTGAAAAAAAAAAAAAAATTTTAAAATTAATGTTAATTTCGCTTAAGCGAAAAAAATTAAAAAAAAAAAACGGCGTGTAGCATATATGGCAACCCTGCCGGAAAATACCTTCGTTGGTATATGAACGAAAAGATCTTTGATTTCATATCCATATTAGGATATACGGGCCACCCTTTAAGTCTTACAATGAAGCATACTCTATACATATGAGAAATTTGATTCGGATTGCTTCACAGATATTGGTCGATATTCGGGGGTAGGCATAAAATAGGGTTGGGTGGTAGCCCTGCCTAAAAATATCTTCGTTGGTATACATAGGCGTATTTTGCTCGGTATCTATTATATATAAATGCGCAAACATAACTGGTTCCTCCCTTTTTTGCAATAACCACAATTCTAAGGTATATAAAATTTGGTATGTATCGATATATCTCGCCGAGCAGGGTGGCCGAAAACAAACCAAAAATTAAAAAAAATTAATTATAATGTGATTTGAAAATCACACCACTACAAGTGCTATACACGCATTCGCTTTATAGAGCCGCTGTTATGGGTGTATGTATGTAGGTATGACCACTTGCATTGCTTTGGTGTGTGCATTCATTGCAGTAGGGTGAGTTGTTTTGTTGGCAGCAATAAGATAACATGAGCCAGCGCGTCAACTTTATTGAGCTTAGGTACAAACAGTGTTTACAAAAACAAAATCTGTGCGTGGGGATTCATAGAAGCAAATGCTTTTAAAAAAAAAAAAAGCACAAATAAGCTAGATCATGCACAAGGCCCTTCGCGGCTAGACTTAGTGAAATAAAATAAAATGGAAAATTGATAAAATTAAAAAAAAAGTAAAATCAGAAATAGAAAAGTGATTGAAAGTAAAAAATAAAATTTGTTGGAAATGAAAGGAAAGAGAATAATATAAAATACATAAATAAAAATGAAACAAAATGAAATAAATAAAATATTAAATTAAGAAAATAATAGGAAAGGAAAGGGATGGATAAAAGGAAAATTAAGGTAAGTTAAGGTAAGGAACGGAAAATATGACAGAAAAATCAAAGGGAAAGGAAAGGAATGGAAAAGAAAAAAGGAAGGGAAGAAAGGAAATGTAATGTAGGTAAAGCAGTGGAAAAGAAAAGCAAAAGGAGAAAGACAAAGAAAGGAAAGAAGAAAAAAAGAAGGGAAAGAAAAGGTAGCGAGGAAGAAGGTATGGAAAATAAATGAAAAGAAAAATAAAGGAAAGAAAGGTAATGAAAAGCTAAAAAAAAATAAGTTAAGGAAATGAATGAAAGAAAAAGAAAAGCAAAGGAGTTGCGGAAAGGAACAAAAGAAAATAAGGAAACGGTAGGAAAGGAAAGGTAAGGAAACGAAATGACAGGAAGGGAAATTTAAGAAAAAAAGTGAAAGAAAATAAAGGTAAGAAAAAAATAAAAGAAAAGATATGAAATGAAAAAAAAAAAAAATTAATAAAATGAAAGGAAACTAAAGCAACGGAAACGAAAGAAAAGGAAAGAAAAGAAAATAAAAGGAAAAAGGAATGTAATGGAAATGGAAAGAAGGATCAGGTAAGAATATAAAAGAAACAAAAAGAAAGAAAAAGAACAGAGAAGAACAAAAAAGAAAGAAAGGAAGAAGGGAAATAAAATGAAATGAAAGAAGAGAAAAGGAAAGAAAAGGAAAGAAGAGAAAAGGAAAGAAAAGGAAAAGAAAGGAGAAGATAAGGAAAGGAAATAAAAGGGAAGAGAAGGAAAGAAAAGCAAAGAGAATAAATTGAGATGAAAGGAGAGGAAAGGAAAGGAAATAAAAGCAAATTAATGCTAAGGAAAGGAAAGGAAAGAAATACGTATGAAGACGACCTAAGAAGAATAAATAATTATCAACACTGAAACTATATTACTGAATGATGTAAAGAGGGAGGAAAAGGCAAAATGAATAGGAATGTATAGAAACCAAAAATATACAAAATATGGAAAAGAAAGGCAAATTTAAGAAATAGCAAAAAGGTAGGAAAATAAAATAAGGTTTTGTGGTTGAATTTCAACCACTGGGCGAACTCTAGTTTAAAATAAAATTAAGATAGGTAACAACCCTGTAAACTGCCCGAAGTGGCAACACCCAAGTAAAAAGTCTTAGAATAAAGCATACATTCCCCGAAAGAATAAATAAAATTGTGTCAGATGGCGAACCTAGGGGGCAACTCTGTCTGGAATACGGCAGAAAATTCCTTTAATTTGATACCCATATTGGCATATCTTGCCCAATATTGGAAAAAACTAAGATAGGTGGCAACCCTGTAAACCATCCGAAGTGGCAACACTTGTTTAGAAAGACCTAGAATGAGGCATACTATCTTTATGATAAAAATTGTATTGCATCGCCGCCTAAGAAGTTAACTTCAAAAAATCAGGCCTATTGGTATGGGCTTTAAAATATGCTCCATGCAGGTATGACATTGTCATAGGAGGCGACTAAAAGCCCCCTTGGCAAGGAATAAGTGAGAACTTCTTGGGCTTGTTGTTGCTGTTTGTAAGACAAAAATACTCCCCGAAGGTTTTGGGGAGTGAAGCTGAAATTAACTCTCCTTGACCGGATATGAACCCGGTACGCTGCGGTACTGCCCGACTTTCTCGGGAGAGATTTGGTATGACCATTGGAACCTTCTAGGTCATGTCATCCCTCCATCCGTAAGGAAGGAGAAGATGGGATCAACTATCAAGTTAGCACGTCATTATCTACATATGTGCATATAAGTCGGCTCTTACGACCGGTATGTCTACCTCGGGCATATTCTAAACCCCTAACCTGCAGGGGTAGCCTAACGTTGGCATGCCTGCCAAAATACCGCACTCAGAACGGCTACCGGGTGTGTTCTTATGTCTCCTATACCTCACTTACATCATGAGGTGGAAATGCTACCGTCAGGCAGTTCCTGTTCCCGTAAGGACACAATGGCGCTAACATTTTGATGAGATCCGGCACCTTGCAACATAACATCAACCAACTATTTGCTTGCTCTGCGGAGCCCACTCTTCTAACACCCGTTTTCCTCTTGCCAACCTGGTAGAAACTGCTAGTTTTCTGGGACTCGCGTTAGAAGATATTGATGACAATTTAAGCTAGGGATAAGTAAACGTTGGGCAGGGCTACACTTCGGCATGTGTGAATGCACATTTTTGATGCGGTATTACCCCAATGCATATGCACATACATACATACCAATATATTCCAGCAAACCATCCATTTTTATTAGCCTCTTCCGTTTCAACCAGTCATCATCATCTTGCACAAAATGCATTGCTCAAATATTAAAAGCATGCAGTATCAAGAAAAAACAACAATTCACCATTCTATTTTAACTGCAACTTATCTTTAAGTAAAAATTATCATAAATAGTTAGAAGAATATTCAAGAATATTTAATAGCAATAAATTTGCTAAAAATCATCGAAATGGAAATGCGCATTTAACCCATTAGCGGTCAGTTTTTTCTCAAATCTTTGAAATGTCACAGTTATCACAAAGGTGACAGTTGTACGTAGAAATTATCTCCTTTGCCTGCAATATCAATTTCTAAGTTTTAGCTATTATTTTGTGTTATTTAACTGTTATTCAGTTAATAAAATATAATCAATTTGCGCAATGTTAGAAAATGTTACGTTTGTATAACATGTGTTCGATGAGGATTAAATAACCAAGAAAATCAGATGCTCGCTACAGTGATATTGAAAGAGTTCAATCAGCTGTTCGCAGGGGGGCTGCACAAAGGGCTGAATTCGTATTTGCTATAACAGAGAGGAGTACTAAAGGTTCAGTTACATAAAGCTTTACTTTGACTTTACCTCAAACTTTGACTTTGACAGAAAAGTTCAGTATACGTATTTAAACCAAGCATGGCAAATTGGAGACCTCAAAGTTGAAGCAAGGTTAAAATTTGGCAAACTCAAATTTTGCTTGCTTTGCTTGCTTTGACAATCAGATGCTGATGACTTCGCTTTAATTAATGAATAAAAACTTGGAGGAAATAATAATTATTTCATTTTTTCTCTATTAAATTAATAAATTAACCAAAACACTCTGAATGCAAAGAAATAAAAAAAGAAAACAAATGTATAAAAGAGAAGCGTCAAGGCGTTCATTGTAGCATACCTCTGAAGTTGGACGTAAAGTTTTGAGGTAACAAATGCCAGGCGAGGTTAACAAAGCTTTATGTATTCGACCCTTAACACCCCTTTTACGCAATTCAATTCTGCCATGACATAGGCGAAGGGGGTGAGAAGAGAGGAAGAGTACACATGAAAGCGTATCGTCAACTCGTTTCAAGTTTTTCTTGTTATCTCTTTCATTCCTCCTTGTACGCCCATATTTTGTTGCATAATTACTTTCAAGAAAAATTGAAAAGTGTAGACACGTATAGAGAACACAAAAGAGAACGCCAGCACAGTTGAAAGCAATCCCAGTCAGCATTTTTTGAAAATTTTGAACAAAAAATATTCAATTATCACTCTCCAGATGATAGTAATAGTAATAATAAACTGAGGTTATGCACTGCGACCTTAAGATCTATTGTGCCCTCGTATTCTCATAGCACATCTTCTAAGCCGACCGCCTTCAGGAAATCCAGAATGATTAAAAACGTTCAAATTTAAAAATTTCTATTTCAGAATTTTAACGTATCGTCGGGAGAAAAGTGTCGGATAAATATGATTATTCATAAATAATCATTTGAAGACATGCATGGATGAAGGGGGTATGTCGCATTCTCACTCAATTTTTGTTTTTGGTATTGGTGAATAGTGTTTATGCAGATCTATATTTCTGTCTTATCAGAATCTGCCTATCGTGAAAATTGTAGAAGATAATTCATGGATGAAGGGGGTGTGTACACAACTTTTCAATATGAATTGTGGAAGAAGGGGGTATGTTCCGTTTTTTTTCATATAAAACACTAAATATAAACTTATGCTTTGTATTGCATATTATGCAGTCTTTTATGGCTTTGCATAATTTTTTGTCAGTTTTCCATAAAGACTCGAAAAAACCTCAAATGTTTAAGCAAAACTTTAAAGCCGATTTTCTCGTTTCACTCAAAATTCGACATACCCCCTTCATCCATGCATGTCTTCATTTATGATTAATATTTTTGATCATTTTTAAATATCTTTGTTCAAATTTGATATCATTTGATGCACATATTTTGTTTATTTTCTGATAACATTTGACTGCTTTTCGATTCAATTTTGTAATCATTTTATGATTAAATTTAATTAGTTAACGGTACCATTTTGGAATACAATTTCTTCAGTTTTTTTGATATACTATTGAATCCTTTTTGAAATTATATATTGATCATATTTTATATGCTTTTATAATCATAATTCGAATTCTTTTTTTTTAAACTGATGTTGGTTTTTGAAGTTTTGTGCAGAAGTCCACGCAGGTCGGTCAAGTCTCTGAGCTCTATCAGCAAATCCGACGGGCTGTCAATTAAGTCGCTATACATCACGAAATTCTGTAGAACCGTCGGAATTGCTGCTATACGCCTCGGACCAGCTCATGACTTCCGCACTTCTTTGGGTTAGGGTATTTTGAGGCGAGCCAAAGAAAAGGGCACCAACATGCTGAACACCTACAGTTGTGAGCCAGCGATGTATCATATAACATATACTACGTATCTGGCAGAGAAGATTTATAGAATTCATAAAAAATGTTTCTCATTTACAACAACTGTGTGAATTTTTTCTGAATTTTATGATATGAAAAATGTGAGTATAGGCTAAAAATTTAATTTTGATAGTAAAGTACAAAATTAAAAGTTAGAAATATGATTTTGAACATATTCGATTTCATAGTTGACTGAGAATTTAATCATCAGAATTATTGAAAAATGATTTATAATGGTGGCTGACAAATGATAATCAGTTTTTGATCATCAAATGGAATCATATTTGATTATTCCTCCTGTTCATTTTGATAATAACTCAGTATTTCGTCACTGAAAGTAATCAAAACGTATTCAACTTAAGATATTTTCAAAATTCAGTCATTCAAATGCTGTGTGGGAATACTTGACAAATGGTATAACCGGACTAACAGTTATTTCGTTTCAACAAAAAAATGTCCCTTATTGCCCTCTCAATTTTTCCTTTTCGATTTGCAAAAAAAAGAACTAAAACCAAAGCAAACGTCAAACAAAATGTGTGTTCGTTTCATAAAAAGTGACATTTTTAAAATATGCAAAAAAAAGCCTACGCCCACACTGCCGCCGACATTTCTCTCCACATTTGTGTGGATTAAGGCCTCGAATCCCGAAACTTTTTGACAATCCCGGGATTTCGATATTTCAAAATGACAATTTCGGGCTCCCACGGTTTTCTGGCACTATCTCAGATGCAGTCCAAAATGGTCGGTATGCTTAAAACCGAAATCGAAAATCCGATATTTTATTCCCAGCCAGCAGCGCAACCTACGTTTCCGATCGTATATTTTTCCATCGTTTTTCGTATCAGAAAACATTTCGCAAACAATACTGTTAGGCTGATTTCCTGTTGGTTCGTTTTTTTCGTATCCGAAACTATATTGCTGGGCTGATTTACTGTTGGTTCGTTTTTTTCACAAATTTTCGTATCCGAAAACGGTCCGGAAAGGTTTTAGGTGGGTGTACCACATTATCCCCAAGAACAAAATCCCCAACGTGAAATCCCCATTTTATGTGTGAAATAAATTAAAATTAGGTTTCAAATCGCCGCGATTTTCAACCTAATTTGAATTTATTTCACACATAAAATGGGTATTGAACTATTGGGTTTGCAGGTAGTGAGTTGGCTATTTTGCAATTGAAACTAATACGCAGCAGTAGCTAAGTCGATAGAGTCTTCGTTTATCACGCAACTGGCGTGATTTCAATGCCTGATCTACGCTCAATATTTTTTAAACTTTTATATAATTTGTTTTAAATTTTTATTTAATAAATTAATCAGCTTTTTGTTTTACAACTGTATTCTGTAACTCATTCCCATCTCAAACCACTTAATTTGAGATATTTCCTTATTCGTATTACACTTCGTTCTTTCTTTGTATTTTTCATAGAAAAAATAAAGTCACAACAATAATTTACAAAGAATGCAAAAAAACCAAAAAATACGTCAAAATAAACATTTGAAATAACAATAATTCCCACACAGCAAATTTTAGTAGAGAGCTTAGGTTCGCCGTCAAAAAGAAAACATCATTCCCATTGATCCCATATGAGCTAAAAAAGTTATTTTTTTGGACTTTTCTCGAAAACTGTTAGTTTTTTCGAAAAATGACTTGAAACCAAGTTTTAAACATGGAAATTCTCTACAAATATCGTCCTTAATTTTTTCTCTAAGAGTTACCAGTTCTGAAATATCGCGACTGTAAAATTAGCTCTGGAAATTATAAGAAAATATATGCCACGAATGGACTTTTAAGGATTTTTCTCGAAAACGTTAGTATGCGCAGACAAATTTTCTCTTACCGTTTCCTTGTCACGAAGTTCCCCATTGACAATGATAATAGTTATTTTTGTAAAGCCCATAGTTCTCGAGCTAGAGTCACCTTTTCTCCTTACATAGTATAACAAAAGATCCCACAGAGCCATTTTTTTGTCAGGAGCTTAGGTTCGCCCCCAGGAAGAAAACTGAAAAATTCGCTTCGATCCGCGTTGTGCAAAAAAAGTTATTCTTGGCGAAAGTCAAGAAAAAGAGTTTTTTTATATTTTTCTCGACTTTTTACCCCGAATAACTTTTTTACATGGTTTATTCCAAACATGGGGATTTTGGATTTGGGGATTTTTATTTTGGGGATAATTTTTTTGGGGATTTTTTAAAAGCTGGGTATTTTGTGTTTGGAGATTTAGTGGCACTCTCGTTTTAGGTACTTTTACATACGTTTCGTTCGGATACTTTAGTGGGAAAAATTATCGGGAAAAGTACTTTCCTTCTGCCAACCAGCGCTTGCCATGGTGAAAACAAAATCACAAATTAGTTATGTGCAATAGCAAAAATTACTCTAGGTTAAAGTAGGCATCGAAATACTAACGTATAGTTCGATACAACTCGATAGTTCCATAACTTCCAACTCTAATTAGCAGCTTCAACATGAATAGAAAAGGGACCATGTTGACCAAAAATTATCCACTTTATTATCCTCTTTTTTGGGGAGCGATATTCAGTAATTTCCCAAGAAATTATCCGAAAATGGCTAACAGGGAAGGGGAGCATGAAAATCTGAAAAATATACTGTTGTGAGGACCCCATGCCGAAGGCTTCGGAGCCCTCACAACATTTATACATACGCTACATAAGCTCAAATGAAGTACGAGCTGTTTATGATTAGATTTTTATACATACGACTTTTTGCAAAAGCACCGAATTACGTGGTTTTACACAAGGAAATACACTTAGATGTTATACTTATCCATTTTTATGCAAAACATTGAAATCTGATACTTTTGCACATAAGCCATTTCTTAAATGAAGTACATACGCGGTTATACAAACATACAATCTACATAATTTCATAATTTGCTAATGAAATCTAATTTGTACAGTATTAGGCACCCCGAAGAAGATTTTTACCGGAATATCAGCGGCCCAACATGAACAAGTATTCTTGTTGACAATAACCGAAATTTTACACAAACAACTAAAAGCAAAAGCAAAAGGGTCGGTCATCCAACCCAAACAGCAATGCTTGGCTACATACCCCCGCATGCCTACATACTAGATCATCCGATGCAGCGGACATAGCATAAAGAAGAGAAGGAATATGCATTGTTAGCACGGCAAGAACAATAGGCGTTGGGAATGCAGCAAAATAAACAAGTAACTAATACATATTGATGTCGATGTCACCAATATTTATGTGAACAGTAGGCCCAGCTGATCAAGGCAGTGCGAGCGAACAGCTGATGGAATATAATGGGGGCATTCCAAAAGGAAGTAGTAGCAGTACAAAAACTGTAAGAAAATATGATACAAATTATATATATGTAAATGTCGCATATATACCTGGTCTTAGAAATTAAGTGGAAGATGCTCCGTTAGTTTAAGGAACATAAATTTTAAGCATTGTTATTGTGAATTGGAAGGTTGCTGCGCACAAAAAAAGAGTATAAAAGGGCGAGCATTTCTTAGAATAATTGAGTCGTTCGCGACTAGAGCTAGGTATAGTAGTAGTCGTGGGTTTTCACCTCGATGAATGCGGAACTGGGGGTTTTCACCTCACTATCGTAGAGTTTATATTCTGTGGTGGGTTTTCACCTCCGCTGACGGTTGGGTCGAGCAGGAGGTTTTCACCTCAGCCGCCTTTATTTTAGCTAGGAGTCTTAAGTAATAGTAAGCGGAGGTTTTCACCTCCGCCGAAGAAGGGCCGAGTAGGGGGTTTTCACCCTTATCGTAGTTTGAATTAAAATTAACCCCGAATTCTGTAAGCTGTATCTACACCTTTTCCACCCAAAAATGAGAAAACGTTAATTAAAATGAGAAAACAAGAACTATAATGAGAACATATAAATTATAATGAGAAAAAGTAAAATGTATTGAGAAAATAGAACTTGTATTGAGAAAACATAAGTTGTAATTTACGATTTCTCGTTACAAGTTTAAGAATTCTCATTACAAATAATGTTTTCTCATTACAATTTACTTTTTCTCATTATAATTTTTATTTTCTTATTATCATTCTTGTTTTCTCATTTTAATTTACTTTTTCTCATTTTAGTTTATGTTTTCTCATTTTTGGGTGGAAAAGGTGTAGTCACAATAGAGACAATTCGTGTTCCAAATCCATGTGGTCCAATTACAAACCTCAAATGACAGATCTCAGTTTTGTGACTTGAGATGAGACAAAATTACAGAATTCCGGTCTAAGATTGTAGATTGATTTGAGAAAAGAGGAGTGAATCCCAACAATAAACGTTTTAAAAATATTAATCAGGGTCTTTTCACTTAGAGAGGGCCCTTAGGGATCATCTATTTTCAGAACCCTGGACGAATTGAGCCTACCCCAGCATACCAAAGGAAAAGTCCGTCACACTGTTTTTTCCTAATTTTTTTTTCATTATCAGATGCGTTTACGGAAATTTTGATGGCTGGGTTTCTTCCCAGCGACTCAGATAGATGTCTGGCCATACGTACCATAATCACGTCAAATTTTTGGGACAGGGCCTGGATTCTCTAGAAGTGAGTTTTGAAATTTTCACTTTTTCACCATTTAAAATATATGGGAAAAAAATGTACATTCCAAAACTCACATTTAGAGAATCCAAGGCCAGACTCTGTAAAATTATTGGTTATTTGCCAATTACTTTTCACTAAAACAAAAAACTTTAATTTTCTCTTTCTTATTATTGAAATCGAAGTCAAAACGCGTCTTTTGATAGTTTCTACGACAGTTTTGGACGTTCTTTAGCAGTTTTTTGGGATAAGGCTTATTCAAATCCTGCCATTTCAAAAGCAAAGAATTTGAAAAATTATAAATGGAATTTCGGGATGAAAAAATGGCGCGGGGGCCAGAGTTTCGGGATTCCCCAGGCTCGATGCTTATTGGAAACACCATATTATTAAGATCTGGCTGACCATCTACGCGAACACACCCAATGTCACACATTACATTGGTCCTCAAACCTACATAAACAGCTGTTGTTTTGGAAGTGGGCAGTCAAAATATTTTTGTTAATTTTCGCAAGAATTTCTGCTCTATATCTACACAAGAAAAATTGCATGTTTATAAAATTAATTGGCTGCAATGTATACCGTGCCTGTAATACCACCCGATTTACGTCATGAAGAAACTATCATCCAAGCAGCCGTAGCACTTGATTGTCTACAAAAAACAATAAATTCTGTATTTGACCGCATTGACAAACGCACCCAAAGCAATAATGCCAAAGTGCAAGAGTTGAGCACACGTATCGCGAAGGCACAAACGAAGATTCGCAGTTTAGTTGGCACCAAAAAAGCAATCAAAATTTACGCTCCAGCACGTTTTCCATCAACACAACTTTTTCACGATATACCACAAACTTTTGCTGATCCAATAGCAATGGTAGACCGGCAGCCAACACCATCAGGCCAACTTGAACATAAAAAAATTCCAAATTATGAGGTGCATAGCCGCGTGGATGCACTCGCCACACAAGCGCAACAAGAAAAGTTAGTATTCTTTCATGTACGTTACAAGGATACGGATATACCAATACATGGTGGTCATAGCGTGGCTGCTCATAAAGCACAAGTAAACAAGAGCAACGGCATGGGTAACGTGCCTGAAAACCTGCGCTCAATCTCATCTTTGCTACATTGTAATGGCGACGATTTGGTGTATAGTAATGAAGATAACGAAAAGGAGCAGTGGAAGCGAGCAAAATTCTTCAAATCAAAGCGTCCAGAAAATAGTAGTACCGTCGGCGAACATAAGCAACTATTGGAACCGGCGCCATACTCACTGGCACATCGCAATCAGAAAGTAAATTCGTTTGGTGGTTTACGCTATACGCCACGCCTGCATGAAGCACCCGAAATCGATTTGCCACTGGATTTGCCTGATTTGCCCGGTATAGCAGATGATATACATTTCGAAGGCCAAGATCAACAACAAATAGCGCCATCATTATACATAGACAATTTACCCGACTTAGCTGAACTGGAAGAGGCAGGCGCAGCGGACGTTAAAAACATGACAAGCGTTGATAAGGCAAGTGAACATGAGCCACCACCACCACCACCCCCACCACCATTGACCGCGATAGCTCCTACACCGGTTACAAACAACCTGATGCAAGTAGCAGCAGTGACGACACAAGCACCACACTTGCCGCCGCCCCCGCCACCACCACCTCCAGCCCCAGCACCACTAATGCCGTCATCAGCACAAAACCAAAATGAAAAATCAGTACCACAAGCAAACGCCGATAGCTCACGCAATGAGCTAATGGATGCGATACGCAGGGCAGGTGGTGCACGTGGTGGTCGTTTGCGTGCTGCAGCTGCAGCTCCCGTTGATGTGGTCGACAATCGTTTAGGCAGTAGTAAAAATAGTGATGCGAAAACGAAAGCGGCCACGGGCTCCACTGGAGGTGGCGACCTCATGGCTGATTTGCATAATAAATTATTAATGCGTCGAAAGGGTATATCAGGTGCTCAAGATAAGCAAAATACTACTGCGGTTGAAAGTACTATAGAAAAAACAAATGTTAATGCAACAACAGCGGGTAATCCGGTTATGTCACGCTTATCAGCGCTAATACCACCACCAGCCAGGCAACAAAAACAATCCGATGAAGATGAGGATGATGATAATGATACCGATTGGATTGAATAGCTATGGCTAATGCAATTAATTGTAGTAGTCCACCACATTCGAAGCCAATTCTAAACCGCCTGTGCCTGCATTGCAGTTTAGCTTCTAAAAAAAACAAGTATGCAAACTACCTTTTCATAGTTAAACTTTATAAAATTTGAAGTCTTTTAATAAATTTAAGAAACAAAAAATGGTTTAAAACGTATAAAAATTTAAGGAAGTAATAAAACAAAAATGAATAAAAAAACGAAAAAATTGAAACGGCATATCCCCATTATTTTTCAAAAAGTTGCCTTGTAAAGACATCGTTGGGGGCGTGGTAAATAAAAAAAAAAAAAAATATATATATATATAAAACAAAACTAAAGGAAAACCAAAATAAAAAAATAAATAAAATAAAATGCAACAAAAAATAAATAAAATAAAATACAACCAAAAAAATAACAAATTAAATAGAAAAAAAAAAGTTAAAAAAAATATCACAAATACAAAATAAAAATTAAATTAAATCAAAAAAAAAAAAAAATAAATAAATAAAATACAACAAAAACTATTAAAAAAAATACAAATTTAAAAATATCACAAAAACTAATAAAAAAAACAAATTTAAAAATATCACAAATACAAAATAAAAATAAATTAAATCAAACAAAAAAAAAATAAAGCAAAACCAAAAGAAAAAATAAAATAAAATACCAAAAAAAAAATGTAATAAATCAAATAGAATAAAATAAAAAATAAAATTAAAAAAATATCACAAATACAAAATAAAAATGAAATTACATGCATTAAAAAAAAAAAAAAACAACAAAATAAAAAAATACCAAATAGAAAAAAAAATAAAAGCAAATAATAAATAAATCAATATAAAATAAAGTAAATACTTTAAGCAGCACTAAGCAAGAGGATTTTGCCTCATTCAGATGAGCAAATGATTTACAGCACACTTAAGGCGTTTCTCAGCATGTATGTAATTATTTAACGGCTTTGTTTGTTTGTTTCTCATCTATTTATTATGCATCATACAGGCTAATGTTTTTGGTCTCTGTCGTCTCGTTTAGATATACATGATAAATGTATGTACAGAGCTACATACATGTCTATTTTTTTACATTTCACAAATTTCGAGCAAAGAATCATTTAGTATTAAATTAAAAAAAAAAACTACATTCTAAATTATTAAACAAAAAGTTGTCATTCACTTATTTTCTTGTGATAATGATTGTATACCCAGTAGCGAAAATGTGTAAGCGTGTGGTTAATAATACCACTGGTGATAGTGGGGCTCATGCATAAAAGGCAATCATTTGCTCAGGCTCAATTTTTATAACAAAAACAAAAGTAGCCTCTATTAAAAAAAATCGAGTCTGAGCAAGTGCTAGTCCCTTTTATGTCTTGCAGTGGTCTATTACAAAAATTAACTTTTATGATAAAAGTTTTATCCCTTTACATTAATATACACAAGGCATTCGCTAATGAGAAATTAAAAAAAAAAAAAATGTCTTCTCAAATAATAAAATGCTTTTGAGGTACTTTTGCATTCCACACTAATTACATTGTGGTAAAAAAAAAAACTTTTTTAATACATACTTTTTTAAATTAATTTTTTTGCGCTTTACTCAATGTGTAAGTGGCATTATCCAAAGGCGAGAGTGTCAATTTTAAATCCATGCTTTGCGCCAATTCATCAACCGTTTTTATTTCATTTTTTGTCAGGCCTGGTGGCAAAATGAAATTACTCAAATCCAAATTATCTTTGAAATCTTTCATTAATTGTTCCATTTCTTTTTCGAAAATATTGCGCGATTCTTCGACATTTTTCGCCGCCTGCTTATCATCCTTTTTCTCAATTATGCCCATGGCTTTCGTCCAAATGCTACGTTCATTTTCTTTGTAGCGTGCAAAACGCTCCTCCAGCACTTTCATCTCTTTACTGATATCTTCATTTTGCGGTTCGATGCGTTGTGCGCGTATTAGAATGTGGCGTGCACGTTCATATTCACCTGTTTGAAAAGAGAATATATTTAAAAAACTTTTTTTTAGTAAAATATTACAAATTGCATTTTCACCTACCCAATAATAGAAGCGCACGTCCTTCCTGAAACAGTGCCTTGCATGATGGTTTGTTACCTGTCAGCTGACGTATCTCCTTGCACATAATACACGCTTTCGCCGGCATATTGACCTTATTATAGCACACAGCTAAATTTGTGTACAATTTCAATAGAAATGCTGTCTGCTCATTCTGTTCTTGCTCATTCACCAAATGACAGCTCTGCAACATGCTGACTGCTTTTTCAAAAGCACGACAGGCATTCTTATGTAAACCTTGCGTAAAGAAATCCAAACCCTTCAAATGTACATCACGTATTTTATCAATAACAATTGCATATTTTCCACGATCTTCATCGGTTAAATTCTGATCAGCATCTAAATCGCCCACTGGATTAAATGCAATTAGCTCAATGATAAATAAACCATCTGCACGTGGTTTAACGCGTGGTGGACAACCGATCTCACGAAATAATAACTGATATGATATAACAAATTGTGATTGTTCGCCGCGATACATTGTGCGCACTGCTGCTTCGAGACCCTCTATCACTTCACTACGTCCTGTATAGAAACGATGCGATGAACCACGCAAATACGATGAATCGAATGGTGCGCCCTCACCCTCCCAATAAGCATTGTAGCGTATGCATACGCGCGCATTTAACGGCACCTCGCCATATTCCATTGTTCCGTGTACGATGATTTTTTTGTAAATATGCTCATTTACCTGCACCATTTGTTGGCGCAACTCATCAAATGGCTTAGTCCATGGCGACACCAATGCAGTGCGATCTGCTGCAGTTTTCATATCATCTTCATCATCGGAGCCTAAATTTAATTCATCGAAAATATCATTGCTGAAACCCTCATCGAAATTTGTGTTTATCTCGAATGTTGTCCCGGGGCCAATCAAGTCGCTGCATGCATGAAATAAATACGAGTTTGTTATTTTGAGTTTTTGTTAGCGTTTCTTATACAAACCTTATTGATAGTGGATCCTTTAAAAAATTGCAGCTACTTGGAATCGCTTCCTCTTCCAATTTATTAACTTCATCCATTTTAAAATGATTTAATTTAATTTTTTAAGCAAATTCAGCAATTTCAATTTTTTGCGAAAAATATAGCGGCAAATGTGAACATCTGTGTGGTAGAAGAAGCAGAAGTATTGCGAATTCACAATGAGTAGAAAACCAAATGGGCAGTGCTGGAAAGCGATGAAAAAATAGCGGTGGTTTTGTTTCTAGACGATCTTGAAAAAATGCATCTACTTGCTAAACAATTTCATTTCAGGCTGCCTGCTTCAAAATTCGAAATATATGGAATACCGACGCCTCAATTGAAGATCACCCTGATTTTTTTGTAGTTAACTTCTTAAATCTGTTATCATAAAATACTGAAAAGGAAATGGGCAGTGCTGGAAAGCGATGAAAAAATAGCGGTGGTTTTGTTTCTAGACGATCTTGAAAAAATGCATCTACTTGCTAAACAATTTCATTTCAGGCTGCCTGCTTCAAAATTCGAAATATATGGAATACCGACGCCTCAATTGAAGATCACCCTGATTTTTTTGTAGTTACTTCTTAAATCTGTTATCATAAAATACTGAAAAGGAAATAAAAAGCGATTTGGATGAAATGTGGCATATATTTTGTTGTTGTAACCGTAATCCGCCCTGCCTAGTCGAAAGATCCACTTATAAAAATTTACGTGACGTACCATGTGTGTAAGTAGTATGCTTCATTCCATTCAGGGTTGCCACCTAACCCCATTATATTCATTCCTTGTATATCGACAAATATCTCGGGAACGGATGACGCGCTACAGATCAAATTTGGTAGATGGATAGTATGCTTCATTCTTAGGCTGCGCTCACACAGAAACCGACATTTGCCGTCCGGAAACAAATACGCATCCGCACGCATGTTTTTAAATGAGCTACCCGATTTCACCCGAATGTAAACAAACTTTTTCCGCCCGATAATATAGAATGCGCCCGAATTTCTCTGATGATGTCGGATGAAAAAGTCGGTTGTGGTGTGAGCGTAGCCGTAAACTTTCTACTTTAGTGTTGCCACTTCGGGTGGTTCATATGATTGCCACCTATCTAAATTTTTTTAATATTGATCAAGATATGTATGCCAAAATGGGTATCAAATGAAAAATATTTTCGGCCATACGCCAGCGATGATATTTTCAGGAAAGATTGCCACCAATTGATATTAGATTTCGATTCCATTCTGGGATAAGGCATTCTGGAAATGAATTCTGAAAAAGGGTGTTGTTGAAAAAAACCAGCCGAATTTCAAACTGAGTGTTGAATTTCTTCTTTTTTAGTCACCCCGCCGGTGATATATTTTAGCTTGAAAATCTTTTCTTTGAATGAGACATGGGCTATACCTTTACCCACAAGTTAGCAGGAGTCACTACATATATTGGCAAAACCCGTGCGTACGATCCGTTTCTGTTCGTTTCTGGCACGTAAGTTTGATATGCAATCATAGTCGAGATAAAAAATACCTATTTAAGGCCTGTATATTATTAAATTGGAGGATATTTTTTAGTTTTTCTCTTAATATCAGTTGAATAATGAAATTCATAAAGTTCAATTCGAGCTTGACTCCAGCAACTATTATCTACGATAAACTTTTTTGTTCTCTGATTATGATTTTATTCGTACAAACTTTATTATTTCATTAAATATAATTGAATAGTTAGAATAGCGTAGAATTTACGTTAAAATTATGGAACATTCAGTTTCAATATACATTTAGCCGTACTGAAATATTTCAACTTTTTTAGAAAAACATTGAAATTTGTGCGTAGAGTGAAACAAAAACAAAAAAAAAAACATACATTATTGTATGTATGCATTCCTTTGTTAAAATTTTTCAAATTTGTATATAAGAATGCCGTTTAATATAATAGACTAAGCTTAACAAAATTACATTTATTTATAATTAGAATTATTTATTTTTGGTTTAGTATTAAATACGAGTGTAAGTATATCGACGGCCGAGTGGAGAGCCACCCTTTTTAACATATTTTTTAATAACGGACTTTGTTTTTTTTTTTTCAAAAACGCTCTCTCTCACAATTTTTTTCAACTGAAAATTGAAAACTCATACAAATTCAATATTGAATTTCATTCCGATGGGGATTTTTCGAAAAGAAAATAACTTTGAGATGGGGCGTTCTTGAACCAAACTCTGAAATACGACGTTATTGAAAAAAAAACAACTACCTGGCCCGTTTTTTTTTAACAAAAATTTTGAAAAGGGGTAGTCCTCTAATCAGTCGTCTCTATTTGTTGTCCTATATGGAATATATGTATATTAGAGTGATTCAAATAAAAAAAGAAAAATAGTTTTTTCTTTCGGTTTCAACCCTAAAATGTTAGGTATTGATGAGAAAAAATGCCTTGCAAAAAATTAAGGGGAAACTATTTTTTTCGCCCTTTCTCATACATTTTATATTAGGAAAAATGGAATTTTTTTCAAAGTGATTTTTCTCATAATTTTTTAAATTTTCTTCAAAAAACCTTTACATATTCTTAAAGTAGAGACTTTGAAGTTTCCAAAACCGTAAGCCGTGTGCGATTATCTTAACTATAAAAATGAAAATAAAAATAATTACAGCCATTTAATGCAGTATCAGTAATTTTTAATTGACTGTAATTATTTTAATAGTTATGATAATTGCACACGGCTCACCGTTTTGGAAACTTCAAAGCCCCCACTTTAAGAATATGTAAAGGTTTTTTGAAAAAAATTTCAAAAATGATGAGAAAAATTACTTTGCAAAAAAATCCCATTTTTCTCCATATAAAAAGTATGGGAAGGACCGTAATTATATTTATAGTTAGGATAATCGCATACAGCTCACCGTTTTGGAAACTTCAAAGCCTCCACTTTAAGAATATGGCTTTTTTGAAAAAAATTTCTAAAATTATGAGAAAAATCACTTTAAAAACACAAAAAACTCATTTTTCTCCATACAAAATGCATGAGAAAGGGCAAAAAAAATAGCCAGCCCTAGTAGGCTTAGTTACAGCGCTAATTTTTTGCAAGGCTTATTTTGTCATCAATACCTAAAGGGTCGAATACAATAAAGCTTTGTTAACCTCGCCTGACATTTGCTACTTCAAAACTTTGCGTCGAACTTCAGAGGTATGCTACAATGAACGCCTTGACGCTTCTCTTTTATACATTTGTTTTCGTTATTTTTTTCTTTGCATTCAGAGTGTTTTGGTTAATTTATTAATTTAATATAGAAAAAATGAATTAATTATTATTTCCTCCAACTTTATATTCTTTAATTAAGGCAAAGTCATCAACATCTGATTGTCAAGGTAAGCAAAGCAAGCAAAATTTGAGAGTTTGTCAAATTTTAACCTTGCTTCAACTTTGAGGTCTCCAATTTGCAATGCTTTGTTTAAATACGTATACTGAACTTTTCTGTCAAAGTCAAAGTTTGAGGTAAAGTCAAAATAAAGCTTTATGTAACTGACCCTTAACTTTTTAGGAGGTAAGACCAAGTCTATATTTTTTTTGAATCACCCTAATGTATATGCAGTGCATGTGTGCTTATAAACAAATTTCGTTTTGTAAATTTACATTACAAATGGCAATTAAAAAACTTAAAAATACATACATACATACATATATATAAATTTCTTGCTGTAACTAATCTATGCTTGAATCATAAGTAGGCTTCTGTGAGAGATACAAAACCATTATGGTGCTCAAGGCGCTCACTAAAAATATCACATCAAACCAACGATGATAGAAATTAAAATGTAAACTACCAAGTACTTCTGTAATGATGACACGATATTCGGCAGGCAAATTCATACGCATCAATAGCACCGATGAGCAAAAATACATGCCCATTATTTGTGCCATAATTAGTACGATAATATTTGAAGATTTGCTTGATGATATACGATAGAAGAACTGTGGAGGTAAAAATTTAAATTTGAACCTTTTATGTCAATGGCTGAGTGAAGTATCACCCTAGTTCAAAATATTTTTCAAAAACGTCCAATCTCGCATTTTTTTTTTAATAAAATTCTATGTAGTTTTATATTTGGTTAAAAAAAGCCTTACTACGCAGAAAATATATTCAATTTTCATTCAGGTAGGTCGTTGTTGAATCAAATTCTGATATGGACTTTTTTGTAAAAAAAATTTGAATTTCAGTGATCTTCCATCAAGCCCTTGATATAGTTGTATAAACTTTCAAAGTGTCTACCTTCGTTAGCGTTAACAATAAACCACGTATAGACGTCACCACAATGCAGCCGACTAACAGAAACGATATATGCTGATTCCAAAACGCTAAATCAATATCAAATCCGCACCAATGTACAGCGATTTCAAGACCACGCGTAACAGGGTCTTTACGCCCAACACGATCAAATATTATATTTACAGTACACTGAAAAAAAAACGAGGAAATTAGAATAAAAATAAAATATTTAAGACATTTACTTACAATAAAAATTTTCCATAAGCAATAAATGCTAAAAAAATGGCCTAAAACATTAAAATATTTGCCTTGCAGCGTTTGCGACCACTTTTGGCGTTCTTGCATATTTTTCATTGAATTAATTTCGAGAAAGAGTTGACGCATTAACTCTTCCAAGCCATAGATTTCTAAACGTAGTTGTCCAATGTCTGAAAAAAAGTTGGTTATTTTAACTTTCACAATTTATGCTTTAAATTAAAAACCTTGTCCACTACTGTCCAGACGATTAACCGCCGAACTCAGTATGTTCCAGAGACCTTTACGTATGTGGTTGTCCTTCTTTCGCCGCTGCACCTCTAAGGCAATACGCTTCTTCTTCGCTACAATCATATCTGATGTAAGTGTTAGACGTCGCTCCAAATTGAAAATGTCACTTTGTGATACTGGTCTGCAGGTGAAGGTGAACAAATTTGATATTAGTACTAAAAGACCAGGATGACCCCACCCCTCTTCCTATGTCTACTTTGTACAGATAGCTTCAGTGATATGAAGAAAGAAAAGTAACTTTTGGATGGGCGGTGTCAACCCTTTCTGAACATATGTATCTTCGTTGGTATGCGGCCGCGAATACCTATCATTTGATAACCAAATTAGCATAGGTATGTAGGTTGCAGTGGCCACTAGTAAACGGACTTGTACATATAGGTCCGATAGGTCCCGTTGTGATACCACATGGATCTAAATGACCCCCTACTCGAACCATTTCGTGGATTCCGCGAACCGCATAATATCCTTTTGCTTAGCTCTTGATAACTCGCCAAGGTGATAGAAAATACCCGACCCCAGGTATTTCAAACTCTTGTCCTCCAACGCGGGGCATTCGCATAGAAACTGCCTCACTCCTCCGGCTCCTCCTTGTCTTTTCCGCTTCTGCATATTTTGCTCAATTTTGAAAAATTGAGATAGGTGGCAAACCTGTAAACCACCCAAGTAGAAAGTCTAAGAAAGGAGTATACTGTCTATATGGCAATTTTGATTCAAATCGCCTCAGCCATTCTCGAGATAGTAGTGGCTACATATATGATTCATATCCAAATGGCAAGTGCGACATCTGTTGGAAGCTAAACCCATCAACAGTTTTTATTTCCTTCCCCATTTCTTAATTTCTACTCAATTTCACTCTCCACCCAGACATCGACCTCGGAAAATCCCAGGCCTATGACTTCTGAAGTTAGCGCAAGACGTCACGACTGCGTTGCTCAGTCGGCCATATTGAATTCGTACATGGTTGCCACCACAAAATTTTTTTTTTTAATCATACCAGCGGTATGCCCCACGGAACATATAGGTGTATATGCAGAACTCCTTTCGGAGTTTAAGAAACTCCTGACAAAAATGAAACATCGGGTATTCGCTTTCGAATTATGCATACCGCGGTCAAAACTCTTCTATGGATACCTCTCCCCGACCTATTTGACCCCGGGATTGTCAAAACGCTTCGGGATTCGATGCCTTACTCTCCACAAAAGCATTGCATCGTCGCTTACTACGAAGTTAACTTCAAAAATATAGAGATCTTGTCTGAATAACTCGAGAAATTGATTACCACACTCACTTAATGAAATAAGTCATGCTTTGATATGGACAATTGACCGCACCAAAGCCAGACAGCACAGCCATAACCGTTACACCGATAACGCCAATACGTGATACTCCTTGCTCGATGGTGAAAATGCCATGTGAAACGCTCAGCAGCGGAAAAGGATCACCAATTTTCCATAGACCATAGAGGAACACAAACCAGCACAGCACCGTAAGTATACGCACCCATTTGTCTGATACTAAAATACGATAGAATAATAAAAATTAATTCATATTCTCAACAAAACGAGATGTTTCTCAACCAACTCACCAAACGCTAAACTATGTATGACGGAATAACAAATGTAAAGCGGTATAACTGCAATTACCATTAGCAGCAAAAACGTTAAACCCAAACGCCAATGGAAATAGCGTGAACTAGATTCTAAAATGCCTAATATCTCGAAGATTATCAACTCGAACATGGTGAGCGATAGCGCAAAGCATATCGAGAATATAAGCTGCACGGAAATGTGTCGAATTTCATAGTTTTTAAAAAGTTGTTTCATAAAAAATAGCCAACCTCCAATGAAGAAGAGTATCTGCAAAACAATAAATAAATTAATAACTCCAAATAATTTTGCACCCACCGGCTGGGATGGTTAAAGCGTCCACTTACCTGTGATACGAACACAATCACGCAGTCTTCTAGAAATGCCATACCGCTGAGGTGTTTGCAGAGTTGTACAATTAATTAATTAAACTTTTCATCTAATCAAACTCATGTTTCCAAAATATGATCGTGTAGAAAGTTTTATTGTCGATATTTATTGTAATAAAATCAGAAGCCGCAAATAGCCAACAAATCATACAAAAATAGACGTAAACAAATGCCGATTGACAGCTGTGTATTAGAATTAGGGGTGACCAGATGACTTGAAAAATAGCCGTACTACTTTTAAAGGTAAGGACACATGTAACTACAATGCGACGCAACGGTACAACATTTTTGCAAACCAAACAAACCCTACAGGACATTTCTCATGCACACTAATTCATAAAAAATCTGTGACTACTCATTGACATTCAGGTCTGAGCTGCACACCACCACATTAAAATGCAACCCTACACGTACACTAATATTTGCATATGATTTTCCCCCATCACCTTCGAAATCTTATCATAATTTTGATGCTTCATAACCTCAAAACCCCTACCGGACAGCTATTTGGTCAGTGACCACTCATTGGATGCTCCGGTCTGAGGTTACGAAGCATCAGCTTTGTGATAAGATTTCGAAGGCGATGGTGAAGAATCTTATGCAAATATTTGGGTACATGTAGGGTTGTATTTCAATGTATGAGTATTCAGTTTAGACCAGACAAGTCAATGAGTTGTCACTGACCCAACCGATTGTTTTTATAGTAGTGTGCATAATAAATGTCCGGTAGGGACCGGAGAATCCAATGAGTGGTCACCGACCAAACAGCTGTCCGGTAGGGAATTTTAAAAGTCCTATCTATAAATTTGGCTAAAACGTCCTACCTCAGATTCATTTCAACAATGCCTTAACTGAGAGTTTCATTCAAAAACGTCATACTTCAGCTGCAAATGCATTGGACGGTAGTAAGGCATTGAATCGTGGGGAGTGCCGATTCCGCATCCCGGGCCCCCTTGGTGTTAATAACAAGTGTGATATCATAGACATAGTCGTGAAAACTTCAAAGTGAGTTTAGCCACCTGTTTTTAATTTCCTTTTTTGTCTCACTTCTTTCCATCTTCCCATCTCTTTCTACCATTAGGTAAAAGATAGGAGACCGCCAGGACAGGACAACGCCATTGCTTTTCTGTTATTCGGTGCTGGCGACATTTTAATATGTGCAGGATGTAAACAAACCGACATTTTAATGTGTGTTGTCAAAAGAAGAGTTCACACTTGTACTGATACACAATGCTCTTGACAGAAATAAAATATCGAGGCGTCGCTTTCGGATTATTCATACCGAGCTCGAAATGTGTCTCTTGATAACGCTCCCTATCTTTTGGATGGTATCTGAGATAATTCCAAAAAATCAACCTACGGGTTAGGGGTTTAGAATATGCTCGAGGTAGCAAGACATTCGGGCTAGTACCACGAGATGCTATTCAGCGAAACGTGCCAGATTCATATCCGGCGAAGGTATGCCAGCATCTGTGCAACCCTCTCTGATCCGTCACCAATGTTTTTATAAGTGGATCTTCCCACTAGGCAGGGCGAAGTACTGTTACAACAACATTCCGAAAAAACCCACTACATCTGGATTGTCATTTAAAAATTCCGAAATCCCAGGATGCTTCTTTGGTTTCGGGACTCGATGACCTAAAGTGTTGGCCCAATGAACGCCTGCTGTTGTTGTTGTTGTTGTAGCGAGGTGTAGCACTGCCTAAATGTCAGACAGGGTCACCTCGAGTGTATTGCTCTTGGCCGGGTCGATATAAGAAAACGGCCCGGGTCGTTTCGGCACGATGGGTACAGCACAAGTACTGGTACCGTTCTCGTAGAACCAGCAATACAAGAAACTAGCCGTGTAGGCTATGTAGGTCATTTAGCGTTACCCAGGGTGCACCAACTGGGAGGCGACCTACTTTTACTTTTCTGGCTTTGCTTACATTAGATTACCTTGAAAGCTTCTATGCCAAAAACAAACTTCAAAAGATGCCAAAGTACAGCGAGAGCATAAAAAGAAGCATTTGACATTTGGCTCTTATATGAAATAAATAAAAATTAGCTGTTTTTCGTTTACAAAAGCAAAACTTTGCATTGCAAAACTGTTCGTAGTCCTAATGCTTCGGGTAGACAGAATTTTCCGGGAGGGTATTTTTTATAAAAAAAAAATTTTACCGGCAGTGTGGCACCACTCTTTCATTCCCATGCAATGTTTACAAACTCCACACCTGCATATTTCGCTGACAACAAATTCAGTTTGATTTCAATTGGCGCTTATTTTTACCTGAGTTGAAATATTTGTTTTCTTGTTTTTATATTACCAATTGTATTACCAACACTTGTGTTTTTGAAGTATTAAAGTTACAACTAGTAAAAAAACTTGTTAAAAAGGTCAAAAATAATTAATTAAACATGAGTGATAGCAAAGCATTTGACAACAGACGTCGCAATCCTGCCAAGGAACGCACAGAAGCTG
The DNA here is from genome assembly GCA_964058755.1 of Campiglossa producta. Taxonomy (NCBI): domain Eukaryota; kingdom Metazoa; phylum Arthropoda; class Insecta; order Diptera; family Tephritidae; genus Campiglossa; species Campiglossa producta. Next base: position 16,412,624 of record CAXKVI010000004.1, on the reverse strand, counting down.
AGATGGAAGCTGCATCGGCTACTTGTTTCCCAAATGAATTATCGTCCTTGCACGAAGTTAGCGTTATTGAGAATATGACATCATTTTTATTGGAACATGGCGGTGCAGATGTAGATTCAAAGGTGCTGCGTACTATAGCAGAGGCGCTATCTAAACGAGTTCATGAGTAAGTACGATTATGTTTGTATGTTTGTTCTGGGGTGTTTATATTTGAATGTAGGTAATGCGCGAAAAAGGTTGAAACCAGAATCCTATTTCTTTGTTGCTTTTTTTTTTGGCTATTCAAAATGAACAACACAATTTCGATTGAATAACCAAGGCTTCCGTGCATGATATACCCAAAGAGAGCACTGATGCTACCAAACATGTGTGGTCACAACCGATAATCGCCTACATCCCCCATAAATTTCGGAACTGAAATGTTTCATCTGATTCACAAGCGTCATACCACATCACATTCAGGGAAGATATCACATCTCTTGGTTTCAGAATACATATGTATCCAGGTTTGAAATTTGCTACAAGCGTGGACGCTACGTTAATTTAGGTTGTTGTTGTTGTAGCGAGGTGTAGCCCTGCCTAAATGTCAGACAGGGTTACCCCGAGTGTATTGAAACAATTATGTAATACATAAGCATGTGATTTTTATGCAAACATATGATGTCACGATGTGATGCCAACAAGTATACCACATCATACATAGTACAAATCATATCACTGCACATAATGTGTGAGATATATTGTAACTTGCCAACAAGTAGGTTATGCACTTCTGCAATTATTTTTTTGCTTGGTATAAATGTAGAAAACAAATATCACAAATAATTGCACTCAATTTACCTATTACATATCTATATATTGACTTCCCATCAAATAATGATAAGCATGTGATAGATATGCAAACATGTGATGTCACGATGTGATATCAACAAGTATATCACATCATATTATAAACTGCTATTATTATATCACATCACAAAATTGGCGTGACATATTTCAATAACGACTTGTGAGTCACATTGAAATACGTACATATATATCATATCATAAGCCTAGCACTAAAATATAAAAATGTTTTATATCACAACTTAAGGACACAATACAGATATTTCGCATTGAGTATAGATATAAACGGCGATATCAGATCAAAACAATTTTGTATTGAGTGAAGATACATATGACATCACGTGACTGCCGATTTAGTTAGTCTAACCTTAATAAGGAATCCAATATTTACGAGCACTAAAATATTTAGAAAAAAGTGTTATATTTCAGCATTCAAACACAATACAACGATTTCGCTTCGAGTATAAATAACATATAAACATGGCTTGGTAAGAAGAGCTATCATGTAGACACAATTTTCCATTGAGTGAAGATATCACATCAATTGATATCCGATTTAATTGGCGATTTGAACATTGTATTACGTGCCAGCTTGACATAAGTGCTTTTTGGACTGAGTAGGCTACTGTGAAGTAAAGTGAACACACTATGATAACGCTCTCCACCAGATTTATAGATTTTCCCGCGATGCCAAAGTTATAAGAGTTTAAAGCATATTTGACCGTAGGCACTATGATGAGATTCGACGGCGTACCGCATGGTCGATATCTTGTCCGGAGTAGGAGGTGGTTAGTGCAAAATTATTAACTAAAGCTGAAGAGAAATGTGACCAGGTGACCACGACCATACTAATTATTCCTTCAATTCCTGGCTGATATCTTCGAAATACTCACCCTACACCAATCAGTCCTCTCTTGTTGTTGTTGTTGTAACGATGTGTAGTCCTGCCCAACGCGTATTTTTCCTTAACCTAATTGTCATCAATATCTTCTAAAGGGAGTCCAAGGAAACTAGCAGTTTCAATAGGATTGGAGCAAAGAGAGATGGGTGTTAGAAGAGTGGGCTCAAATGAGCAAGAAAATAAGTGATTGGTATTGTGGGGGGACGAGCCGCATGCCGGACATACATTCGGCACATCAGGGTTCAGTCTAGATATGTAGGAGTTTAACCTACTACAATATCCAGAGCGTAATTGAGCCAGAGTGACCCTTGTCTCTCGAGGAAGATGACGCTCCTCTTCAGAAATGCCAGGTGTTGCGGCATGTAAGACATTGTTTAGCGGACAGAGCGCAGAGTAATGGCCAACAGACGTTGTATGGATATGCCCCAAAGCCTGTTTGTGCACCTTCGAACATGCTTCTCACCTTTCTTAAACCGACTAGATGTCTTTATGATGAATTAACAAAATTAAGCTGGGCTAGATAAGTTGCTGCAACAACAACAACTCAAACTTTAAACAACTTTATTTTATATATATGTGCATACATACATACATATATAGATTTGACTACAGAAAGTTAAAAGTCATGACAGAGAATACAAAGTAAGATTAATGTATTAGACTGGAAACCAATTCCAATTCCAATTAATCTTAAATGCATCTCATTATACTTATTAATTATTATTAAACTGTGAATATTCTTAATTTGAAGGTAATAATTTAGTATGTGATATTCAAGCTATATTTTTGTATTTTTTGTTTAGTCTATGTTATGTCTATATCGACGTAAGCGAGCACTATTCTCTAATTTTGGAGCACCTGGTGGCGGTGTAATATCATTGTTTATTATAATCATCATATTATCAGGAGATTTCAGTTCTGTCTCTATATTGCATATTAACTCTTCTTCCTCACCTTCTTGTTCAAGTGATGCATTCTGCTTTTGCTGCTGCTGTTGTTGTTGTTGTAGCATACTACGATCCGATGATGTATGAGTATTAGCGCGAGAATTTTGTTCAGTTTTTGTTGCATGTTGCTGAGATGAGAGTACACATAAATCTTCACTATTATCGGAAAGTTCATCATCCAAACGACGTAGGAGTACGGTTGGTACACCACGATTACGATTCGAAATGTGACGTGAACGTGGTTTTGCAAAATTTAAGCTTAATTGGCAAGGATCTTCTATATAGTACTTGTCATGATCACGTCTTTTTCTTAGTGCTGGTGTTAAGTCTGTCTTATTGTTAGCGCTTTGATATATATCAGCGCCACCGTTGGTATCGTCTTCAGATTTTTTGTTTTTGTTGTTGCTATAAATGTACGTTGCGGCTGTTGGTGGTGCGGTGACAGGGAGGGGTGGTTGCTTATCTGTAGACCATGAAGCAAATTTTGACTGACGCGAGTTTAGAATGGGTATTTTACTGCCTGGTACACCACCGATATATTCTGCGTGTTTGTTATTTTTCAAATCATAAGCATCATGCATGCCACCTCCTTCACTGTAAGCGCCATCATCATTCAGACGCTCTTCATCCCGTTGTAATGGCATTGTCTTTGCGCTGCTGCTATGTCTTATATGATGGCTACGTTGCGGCGGTGGCGGTATATCATTCCCGCCAGCAGCAGTCACCACCATCTTTTGGTTGTTGTCCTTTGCTACACCTACCTCTGCAGCCTCTTCGCGCGGTATGACACGTATTTCCAAGCGTCCATTTACACAATTTTCATCGGCTTGTGTCAGCTCGTTACAACAGCTGGCGTTACATGGAAGATTTGTTGCTGAATTTGGTTGCATAATTTTCTTGAATGCAGGTTTTTGTACGGATTTTGTTTCCATACGCCAAGGTATTACTTTCAAATCAAGGAACTGAATAAGATTTTCCATAGCCAACTCTTTCTCATTATCGCAAAAAACAATGTTTGGCAAACTGCTATAAAGTTTGGGTGCTACTAAGTTCACATTACTGAATTCATCTCCGGCGGCAATGATGGACATTGGTGTAGCAGCTGAAGAGGGTGGGGGTATAGCGTCTGTGAAGGTGGCGCGCACAAAAACATTTCTTATAACATCCATGCGATAGACGGTGTTGTCGAAAGCGGCCTGCTGTAGGACGGGTGGTTTCAAACCCTTGCGCAATGCATTGCCAATAGCCGGCTCAGACCAACAATGCGGTATGCAGTCGCGTATATTATTCTCATCTAAAGTAGCGGGTTGCTGTCGCTTGCCTATCATGGCTTTAGCAGCTACTATGCCGCCGCCGCTACCCTCCTCCGCATTCAATATGCTATTTGGTGTTTGAGCAGCTGTTGCTCCTCCAGCTGATGTTGCCTCTTTACGCTGTTGTTGTAAGTTAGCTTTTGCTGCTGCTCCAGCTTCGCTAGCCAAATGTGGTTGTGATTGATTTAAGTATTTTTCTTGTTTCCAGTCATTATCTGTGGTATCCTCGGAATCATCAAACTGACTTTTCCATTGCGAGGCTAATGTGAGTGCGCCACCTCCTCTTGTGACTTGCTGCAATGCCGACACATTATCATCATCCATTAGAGCGTATTGTGTCATCGAATGATCGCCAGTGCCGCCTCCACCACCACTAATTGCGCTACCACTACCACCAATTATGCTAGCACCACCACCACGCATTGTGCCACCACTAGAGATGCGATGTTGATTAGCAGCACCACCACCTACATGGGGACGCAAATTGATTGAGGTGCCTGAACGTTGTATGCGACCAGCGCTCATGTGATGTTTATGATGCATTGCCGCGGCTGACACGCCACCCTTCGAAGCCCCAGCAGCAGCATCAAATGAGAAGGGTATAGCATCCTGTTCATGCGTAGCGGTTTCATTCACACCACCACCACCACCACTGACATTGGCTAAATCGTAAACGCTCTTGGCGGCCATTGGTGGTGCTTTTACTAAGGGCTCAGATGTGTTTGCATGCTGCTTATTCAAATTTCTACCAATCATTTCATCATTACTATCGCCTTCAAAGCTAGCAGCTGCCTGTTGTTGCAACATTTTTGGTGTGCTGCTACGTTTATTCTTTGCATCCATGCAAGCGTACCTAAATAACGCATCATCTTCAGCGGCGACTCCACCACCACCGCCAGCAGTCGTTGCATAATTATGTTGCTCGTCGGCTACGAGTGTTCCGCTTTTCAAATCGTCCTTGTTATTCAAACGCAAATGATACGACAATGAAGTGGCGCCTGTAGCTTGCTCCTCACAACCTACAAATTGCTGTTGCGGAAACCCCTTTTGGCTGTTGCTACTGCCGCCCACTACGGTTGTGGGTGTGATTTTAAGTACATGCTGTTGTGTGTGCGCATTATCTTGCTGCTGCTGTTGCTTGTTGTTGTGTAGTGGGTGTGTTGTGTTGTCGCCGGCTTCACCATTATTAACTGCACCGCCGCCGCCAATTGGAATAGTCATATTTTTGGCGGTCGCATGCATGATGGCTGCCGTTGGTTGTGATATAATTAAATGCGTTTGAGATTGTTGTTTACTTTGATTTTTTGCTGTCTCTACTGCTTGTTCACCGCCTGATTTTACAATGCGTAGCATATTTCCGCCAGCGTTTGTTGTTATCATGCCGCCGCCGCCGCCACCTGCTGCTGTCTTATGAGTATTATTTGTTGTTGGTTGACAAACGCCGCTTGTGCCGCCACCGCCTACCTCCACCATTTGTGGTGCTGATGTCTTATTACAATTGCGATCAATCGGTTCAGTTGAAACCATTATTGCGGCTGTATCAATATCGTTGCGCCGTCGTAAATATTCAGTGCCGCTGGCGTTTGATGCGGCGACGGTCATTTGCGTGATATTGCCGTGTATATAATCGTTTTTACCACCACCAGCGCCCTGCAGTTGTACTGTATTGTTGGTGGTTTGACTAGTTGTAGCCGCTGCTCCAGCATTGCCTGTATCAATTTTTTCCCAATCATATGGATCGGACTCCTTAACCCCCCTACGCTTCATACACCTTTCAAAGAGGCCAATCAACATTGCATAATCCGGACGATCAGCATACGTTAGCGTTTGTATATGTTCGAGAAATTGCTTCAAATCGGATGGCAAGTGTTTGAGTAAGATGCGATGATCATACTTTTCCTTTGTTAGCCCTACTTGTTCTTTATCCTTAATCTTACGCCATGGCAGTTGGCCATTCACAAATTCGACTAGCATATAGAAGAGTGACCACAAATCATCATGTCTACCCATTTCACGATTGCGATGCGCATTGATTGAGGCATAACGCACTGTGCCACGAAAACCTGCTGCAGCGCGTGGGCAACGCACCTCACCCGTGCCAGTGGTGTATTGACGTGCCAAACCAAAATCCAGCATATACACGCGACGACAATTGTATGGCAAGCGTCCGATCGAAAAATTGCTTGGTTTAATATCACGATGTAGAAAACCCACCGAGTGTATGGATTCAATAGCCTTCAATATTTGCAAACCCAAGCGCAGTGTAGTGCTCAGCGAGAATGCGCCGCGCGGCTGTGCCCTACGTAACTCGGCCAGATTTTTCCCTTGCAGTTGCATCACCACATAATTAAATCGATCATTACGCCCACAACCAATAAAACGGCACACATGCTCTTTGCCTTGCAACTTCTTGAGCACGGCCACTTCCATTTTTAACACCTGTTTCGGTTGCCGTGCCGATTCCACCTTCAACGCCACCTGCTCGCGTGTTATCAAATCTTGCCCCTCATAAATTTCACCAAAACCGCCTCCGCCAATTTTACGCACAACTTTCCAACGCTCCTTGACGACATGCCCAGGTTGCAGGAGATCTTCTGAAGTCATCTTCTCTCTTAACTAACGTTTATTGATTCTTCACGATGTGTACATATGTATGTATGTATGTATAAAGTTAACCTTATTAGGATTACGTTTTATTGGCCCATGAAAAGCTGTGAAAAGCTAATTTTTGCTCCAATAAAATGTAGTTTTCGTTTGTTTAATCCTTCCTATTATGCATTTTCATTTGTTCGACATGATAACAGCTAACTGCAACACTCTAAAGATTCGTTTAAAAACCAATGATTCCTGTATCTTTTATTGAATTTTCCATTTTTCACACTGAATCACATCTTTATTTATATTTATATTTTCTATCTGTCAAAGTAGGTGTATATCGTGGCCATTGTGAATTCGGAAAAGTGAAAAAATCCTTTCCCTTTGCAGGGTCAATTGTGAATATATACAAATGTCGAATCCAATAAGAAAAGTTCACAATGGTGATCAGCTGACAACATACATACCGCAGGGTGGTTCTAAAACGGATGAGTGAAAAAGTAAAGGGAAACAATCAGTCCGCCAATACGTCAGTTGCGTGACGTACGTCAATTTCAGAGCAAATTTTATTTTGACGTATCCGTCGTATCTGGCGTTACGCATACAAACACTCGCAGTCTACTTTGCTGTCAGTTATTTCGACGTACTGACGGACTGATTCTGCTGAACGCTTAAATTTATTGTTCCGTTTCTTCTATTTTGCAGATCAACTAGAGATGTGAGGTTGAGCCGAACAAAAATCGATTACCCGAAAGTCGATTTTTTGTTTAGAGATAAATCGGATTTTAGGGATAATAATCGATTTTTGCAGAATATAATCGGTTTTTAGAGAAAACAATCGATTATTTAAATTATTTTGGTCAGCTTATCTCATCTATTATGGGTCAGTTACATAACGCTTTATTTTGGCTTTACCTCAAACTTTGACTTTGACAGAAAAGTTCAGTACACGTATTTAAAGCAAGCATGGCAAATCGGAGACCTCAAAGTTGAAGTGAGGTTGAAATTTGGCAAACTCTCAAATTTTGCTTGCTTTGACAATCAGATGTTGATGAGTTTGCTTTAATTAAAGAATAAAAAGTTGGAGAAAATAATAATTAATTCATTTTTTCTCTATTAAATTAATAAATTAACTAAAACACTGAATGCAAGGAGATAAATAACGAAAACTAATGTATAAAAGAGAAGCGTCAAGGCATTCATTGTAGCATACCTCTGAAGTTCGACGCAAAGTTTTGAGGTAGCAAATGTCAGGCGAGGTTAACAAAGCTTTATGTATTTCACCCTTTAGGGTCAAGTACAATTAAGGCAATTTATTCCACCATTAGCCCAACGTTTCGATAATCCGTTTCGTCATTCGGCCCATTATACCCTGCAAAAATCGAGATTACTCTATTTCCTATAAATGAGTAATCCAGTTGGAGCATTAGAGTACTCTAAAATGAATCCTTTTTCATATAAAAATTGTGCGCCAATTAACATTGCGATGTCCTAGGACCGGACCACCTATTCCAAACTTCGCTTTGTTTCTGCTACTCCATGGAGTACCTAAAGTAAGAGTACTTTGCAATTTACTCCAATGAGAGGAAAAAATTGGACAATTTTTTTTAGTAAAGTTCTTATTCTACCCAGGCTTTAGTTGGTAACTAGTGTCGAAATTTATCGATTTATGTCGATACTCTTACCCACAGTCATTTTTGGTATTGCACAGCACTAATTTGGAATTTTGTTTTCACTATGGCAAAAACACTCGCCGGGGGATTTGGGGATTGATGCCGAAATTGACAGTCCTTGGCCGGATATGAACCCGGTACGCTGCGGTACTGCCCGACTGTCGTGGTAGCGATTCAGTTCAATGATCTAGCTCAATGAACTAATTAGTTCATGAACTATCCAAGTCTACTGTTTACTAACTGTCGACAGTCACACCAGCCTTTTGTTAAATTATTCCGTACAAAATAGTGGACGGTGCCACCCTTATGTTGAATTACTAGAATTCACAATGGTATAGGGTATTTCTATGTATTCACAATGATTTTGACTGCCAACTACCTAGCAAGACCAGCCTATCCGATGTAACTAATGCATCGAACGAAAATGTTTTAAAGACCCTATACTCATCTTAAATGCAGCTGAGTAACACTGCAAAAAACAGAGAAGAATACTTCTTAAGCGGGAAACAGTATCAGTCCGCCAATACGTCAGTTGCGTGACGTGCGTCAATTTTAGAGCAAACTAGCTGTTTCTCTAACCCGATCCCTATATCTATTTTAATCCATATCCCTATCTCCTTTGTATAAGAGGAACCACGCCCCCTTTTTCGTTATCCCCAGTTTATTTGGCGGTGGTAAGGCTCGATCTCATACAGCCTCTCACCAAATTTCAGTGGTATAACGTAAATAATTCCAGAGATATGGACAACGAAAAATTTAATTCGTATGGGAGGTGCCACGCCCCCTTTGTCGTTATCCCCAATTTTTTTGGAAGTGGTAGGGATCGATCTCGTACAACCCATCACCAAATTTCAGTGCTCTAACAGGAATACTTCCAGAGATACGGACAATGACAAAATTCCATTTGTATGGGAGGTCCCACGCCCCCTATATATATCAAAATATTTTTTAGGCTGTGACCATCCCTGGAAGATATCCAGTGCGTGTGTAAAATTTGGCTATCGGCTCATTCGTTTAGAAGCCAAGTTCGTCTATAGGTAGTTACATAACTTAAATTTTATATACATATGTATATAGATTCTATTTTGACGTATCCGTCGTATCTGGCGTTACTCATACAAACTCCCGCAGTCTACTTTGGTGGCAGTTATTTCGACATACTGACGCACTGATTCTGCTGAACGCTTTAAGGAGTATCCGAGTACTCCAAACTAATATTTTTTCTTTTAGGAAAAGGAGTTCAAATATACATGCCGTTCTCCTAAGAGAGGATCATATATACATATTTTCGCGGGTACTTCATTGCTTTTCTTCTTGAGTACTAAATGGAACATCAAGGAATACTTTCCGTAAACCCAAAAAAAAAAAAAAAAAATTACTCAACGAATTACTCAAAGGCAAAACATGAGATAGATGCTAAAATCTACGATCGGACAGGTTAGGGGTTTAGAATATGCCCGAGGCAGACATGTCGGTGGTAATAGGCGACTAATGTGCACATATGTAGGTAATGACGTGTGACGTGTTAACTCGATGGTTGATTTATGGATATGATTTGTAATTTACATCTCACTTTGTAGTTTACAAGGTGAATGACTTTCTTTGCAACCCCGGGAGCGTATGGTATGGGGTCCCCTGTTTGTTACTCCATACGACTATAGGACTCAAAATTACTTGCAGCGAACCTTTACCTAACGACCTGCGTCCATCTGCTGACGTGTCACTGTCAACAGCTTGCTATCAGGACATGCAAGGACGACCGACGACTCACAGGCGGTAAGCAATTTCAGTCAGAACTCTGTACTGCAATAGGTGGCCGGCGCCAGTTTGTTGCATTAATCGTTTCCCAACTCTACACACACACACACACACACACGTGAAAGCTCCAATGCATCGAAAATACAGCTACTCACCAAGATTTTAGTACTCTCGCACTGCTGACTTTCCCACCCCTTACAACAACACACAACAGCCCAGCGGAAGTGGCCGTTACATTTTATTTTCATTCTATGTAGCCTTCTATCTTGTACGATAGTTTAACTTGTGTACAGTTTTCCATACATACAGCAAACGCACTAATGCATCCTAATGACGTAGTTGATTACACTATGCAACAATAGTTTTTCGACGGCTACCTTAAAATCCAAACAAAATAAAAAGACGGCAAAAAAAATATAACAAAAAAAAGTAATAAATTAACTAAAATAAAATAAAGTAAAATAAAATGACACAAAATAAAAAAAAAAGTGAAGAAAAAAAGAAATTAAAAAAAGTTAAAAATAAGAAAAAGTGATGTCAAATAAAATAAAACAAACCCAAAAATGAAAAAAAAAATTAAGGTAAAATAAACAAAAATAAAACCAACAACCATAAACAAAATTAAAAAAAAAAATTAAAATAAATAATAAAAATTAATTAAAATAAAAAATAAAATAAAATTAAATATCAAAAATTTATTAAAATAAAAATTAAAACTAAACTAAACAAAAAACAAAAAACAAATAAAAAATTATAATTAAATAAAAAAAAAAAAACAAATAAATAAAAAAACGAAAAATCGAAAGTAATTATACAAAAAATAAAATAAAGTAAAAAAAAAATAAAACAAAACCCAAACAAAAAAAATAAATTTAAAAGAAACATAAATTACGATAAATAGTGAAAAAGTATAAAATTAAATTAAGTAAAAAATTAAATTAAAAAAAAAAAAATTAATTAAATAAAAAAGAATAAAAAATTAAACAAAAAAATTAAACAAAATAAAACAAAATAAGTTAAGTGAAAAAAAAACGAAGAAAAATATAAAAAAGAAAGAAATTTAAATAAAAAATTAGAATAAAAAAAATAAATAAAAATAAAGAAAAAATAAAAAATAAAGCAAAATAAAATTATATAATTGATTAAAAAAAAAAAAACAAGAAAAAAGTGAAAGAAATTGAAAAAAAATAAAAATAAAATAAAAAAGTAAATATAAAATAAAAAAAAGAAATGAAATAAACTAAACCAAAATAAAAAAAGAAACAAAATTAAATAAAAAAATTAAAACAAAAAAAAAATAAATAAATAAAAATAAAGAAAAAATAAATAAAATGTAGAAAAAAAATAAAATAAAGCAAAATAAAATTGTTTAAAAAGTAAACAAAATATAAGAAAGAAATGAAAGAAATTGAAATGAAAAAAAAAAAAATAAAAAATAAATAAAAGAGAAAAAAGAAAATTAAATACAAGAAAAATGAAAGAAATTGTAATAAATAAAAAAAAGAAAAAAAAAGATCAAATAAACTAAAATGAAAAAAATTAACAAAAACAAAAAAATAAAAAAAAAATAAAAAAAAAAATAATAAAATTAAAACAAAAATAAAATAAAATAAATTAATAAAAACAAAAAAACAAACAAATAATAAAATAAAATCATGTTGAAGCAAATTTTCACCCAGTAAAAATTATACCTGCTGTTACTATAAAAATTGATTTTGTCGGTATTATTTATACTATCGCACAGTGTTGCACACGCACACTGGTACACCAATGTTATCAAAAATCCTCCCTCCACCTCTTAACAAGCTGACGACTAGGTACATACATACGTACTTACCTATTCAGTGAATGCATTTGGATGTTTTGGAAAACTCTTCACAAACGACATCTGTTCAGTATTTTTAATATGCGGTTGCATGTGTGAGTCCAGGTGTATGTGTGTGTGTGTGTGATAGTATCTGAAAAATTTTCCACACATACACCTTTCATCTGTGAAATTTCATGCTCATGAAAATATTTTCTTCTCTACCCAGATACTATCTTTTATTCGCGCTGTGCTCTGCCGAGTCAATTTATTATTGTATATTTATTCTCGAGCTGCTCGACCGAGCTCTAGATGAGAGCTTCAGGAGTTCACCAACGAAGGCAGTTGTGTCAGTTGCGTTCTTTCTTTCGGTTTAATTAGACGTTTTTAATTTGTGTTTGCTGTGCATTTATTGTTCGTCCGCATGTTCTTTATAATACATATATATATATATAGAAATAAAGTAGATGAAATACATATGAACTTAGTGATTGTATAGATATGTAGTCGCGCATTTTCTTTTCGATACATTGTCAGCAAATCATTAAAAATTTGGAATTTTTTTTTTTCGTATGATTTTAACGTGTCGGCGGAATTGTTGCTTGAATTTTTATTATTGCCCAATTTTATTGCTCGACAATTTTTTGTGTGTCTGGTGTGTTGTGAATGATGCGTCGTTGGCGCGCTGCGACCCTCAGTGAAGCATCGAGTGTCGTTGATATGTACTACAATACAAAATTTGAAAACTATGTAATGAATGAAACGTGCAACGAGCACTGAAAAGTGTGGAAGAATTTAAAAACTGTTTTGTGGAAAAAAAAAAAATTGTAAAAAAATATTACAAAAGTAAGTGCAGTTTTGACCAGAGGACGAGAGAACTACTTGTCTCACAAAAATTAAAAAAAAAATATAAATTAAAAAAAAAAAAAAAGTTATAAATTTAATTTAAAAAATTAGAAATTTAATTAAAATAATTTTGTGATTAAAAAAAAAAATATAGAAAAAAATAACAAAAATAGAAAAAAAAAATAACAAAAATAGAAAAAAAAAACGAATAACAAAAATAGAAAAAAAAAAAATATATAAATTAAAATTGTGATGTTGAAAAAAAAAATATTAAAAAATTAGTAATTAAATCAAATAGTTGTCAAAAAATATATATAGATTAAAAAAAATGTAACAAAAACAAAATTGAAAATCCGAAATAAAAAAAATTTAAAAATTTTAATTAAAAAAGATTTATTATAAAAAACAAAAAAAAAAAAATACAAAAAAATAAATACAAAAAATTGCATATAAAAATCATAATTTTTTAATTATAGATTTAATTAAAAAAATTACAAATTTAATTAAAGATATTTTCTGATTGTAAAAAACCAAAAAAAACTAATAAAAAACAGAAAAAAAACCAAAAAAAAACTAAAAGAAAAAAAAAAAAAATTATAAATTAAAAATGAAATTTTGTATGAAAAAAAAATTTAAAAATATTAAAAAAAACAGTAATTAAATTAAAATAGTTGTCAAAAAATATATACTCGTATAAATTAAAAAATGTAACAAAAAAAAAAACTGAAAATCCGAAATAAACAAAAAAAAAATTTTAAAAATTTTTAATACAAAAAATTACATACAAAAATCATTATCTTGTTTAAAAATTAGAAACTACATATGTAAATGAAAAATTTAAATTAATTTAACAAAAAATTAATCCAAAAATTTAAAAAATACAATTTTTATTATTATTTTCACCATAGTGGCAACCCTGGCTAAAAATATCTTCGTTGGAATACGACAGAAAATACCCTTTCATTTTATACCAATATTGCTGTCATCTCTTGCTTAATATTTAATAAAAAATTTAGGTAGGTGGCAATCCTGTAATCCGCCTGAAGTGGCGACACCCAAGTAAAGAGCCCCAGAATGAAGATACCTGGTTAGGTTAGGTTAGGCTCAAGTGGCTGTCGTAGAGGCACACTAAGACCAGTTTTAAAAGGCCCATTGTGAAACTACCAACACTAGTAAAGTCAGTCCCGGCGGTCATATGGAAATTTCCTGTGTTTTCGGGACTCTCCACATAGCATAATCTAAATCGACACCATTACTCCTCCTCGAACCATTCAGATGACTTGATGAAGGCCATCAAGTACTTTATGTCCAACTCCGCGACCAGTCGTAGACTATCCAGGAAGGGAACTCCCAAAAAGCGCGTCTCGCGCCTCTTAAAGCCGAGCAGTTGCAGATGAGGTGATCCACCATTTCCTCCTCCTCATCATCTTTGCAATTCCTACGACGTCGTCGGTTGGGCACACCTAGCCCAAGCTTGCACAACAAAATAAACGATGGATATCCGCCACCCTTGGGATTGTAGCCATCTTTCGTTGGGTTTGCATGTGTCAAAAGGCATACCTATGTGTTCTTTATCCCGAAGTTCCTGCTTGGTCGTGTCCTGTCTAGCAGGTTAGTCTGCCCTACAGTTTTCCCTCGATGTCCTTGTGCTTTGAGAGCCATGTGAGGTTCACGCGGTTCTTTTGGGTCATCTCATGAAAAGATCGACGACAGCTGAGCGTCAGTTCAGAGTTGAACGAGTAAGAGCAAAGGGATTTGATGGCCGCTTGGCTGTCGCAGAAAACAACGATATCATGTCCAATAGAGCGTTTACCTATCCAAGCCGAGTCGTTCACGATTGCTGATACCTTAGCCTGGAAGAACGTGCAATGATCAGGCAGTACGAAGAAGAGCTCAAGGGTTCCTGCGATATGTAGTAGTGGATATACAAAAGAGTTCATTCCAAATTTGATCCTGTCGAACTTTCGGGTAGTCTCAAGAAAGAAAAGTAGGCGATTTATACATAGTATACAACTACTTGTTGAGCACTAGTTATTGTTCTAAGCGAACAGAAATTTTTCCCAACCTCTTGAATAATGAATCGTTTATTGGGTTTTCAATGCTTTTTTGACCTCCCCTTTGGACCGCGTGTGGCGCTCAGTTTACATGTATATGAATGACCGAGAGAGCATGCGAGCAATTCGTTTAAGTTGTATTTGTTAAATGAGTAGTTGTGTGAAGAGCAATTTGATGGATGCTGCGCGCCAGCAAGGGCACGTACATACGTACCTCAAAAAGGGGATGCTAAATTTAGTTTAATATGGAAATGAAATTACAACAACAAAAATGAGCACAATAAGTGTTTTGGAATTATGTGTATTTTTGCTTTTTTATAAATTTCGAAATGTTTTTTTTTTTTTTTTTTTTTTTTTTGTTTTTATCATTAACACTCAAAATATTATTATAGTGGAACTATTCTTCCATTATTCGAAAATTTTTAGTGATAATGAAAATAAAGATCCACTGTACATTCAAATATGCAAATTAATGGAAATGGAATTGAAAATAAAGTTCCACTCAAAAATGAAATATTGGTGAGTGGTTAGTGAAGTAGGTATTTACTGCATTCAAATTTCCATGCAGTCTGCCCATGTTTGATTTTCTACGTCCATTTCGCAAATGCAGTTCATCATTAAATTGACACTTTACGCGCTTTTGTAAACATTATTTCAATTTTATTTACACTTCATTGCATTTCAATTTATTTTGCTTTCGTTTTCTTTTTATTGTTTTCTTTAGCATTATGCGAATTTATTCAAGTATTCTTTGTTTTCTTAATACGCTTCCATACATACATATATACCTATATGTACCCTGCAGCCAAGACAACTAATTGTAAGCTGCTTCCAAACTAGCAAACAAATTGTCTCTTTTTTATACAAAAAGTGGTACTTTTAACAGGGTCAAATTGTCTCTATTTTATAAACAAAAAATTGTTACCTTTAACTGGGTGATTTGCTACGAGAAAACACAGAGAAATAATGCTCTGTACAAAAAATACGTTCACGAACTAATACCTATAAAGATTAAAATTAAATTTTTTGAACAGGTGGCAACCCTTTTTATAAAAATTATAACAAATTACCCATTTTGAAGCATGACACCTAAAATTAAAAAAAAAATCAGTGAAACTGCCTAATAGGAAAAAGTTATTTTTAAAAAGGTGGCATCTCTTTTCTAAAAAATTAAACCTTCCTGACATCTACAGTTTGAGCGCCTTTTTTTGAAACTTCCTTTACGAGAAGTAGACTAACGACGCCCTGCACAACAATCTCCTTCGCGTTATATATAAAAGTAAACATTTTTTTAACAGGTGGCAACCCTTTTCATAAAACTAGTAAAAAATTGTGACACATTTTTGAGAAGCGGACTAACGATGCATAAAACTTTTAATAAACTGTTAATTTTTGCGCCAAATCCTTTTACACCTTAAATTTAGAAAAACAAACTACCTAACAGGTAAAATTAATTTTTTAACAGGTGGCAACCTTTTGAAAAAAAAAATTTTAACCTTCCTTCACATCTTTATGCTGAGCCTTTCCATTTAAAACTTTAAATTAAAAAATCAAATAAAATATACAGAAAAAAATAATTTTAAACAGGTGGTAACCCTTCCTGTTCATTCGTAATCATGCTAACGGTGCAAAACTCATTTGTTACGAATTGGTTCGAAAACTACTACATGATTTTTTTTCCAAATTCTGACAGTTTATTTTTCGGAAAAGACCTATCGTAAGACCATATCATTCCCCGCTAGATGGCGCTGGAGCTACTATATATAAAAAGAAACCCGCCAGATGGCGCTGTAGTCGAGATATTCAAAACGAACCGTGTTAATGGTCGGTTTTTAGAAGTTTCACACACAAAGTCGCGGGCAACTGCTAGGATATGTTTAAAGATACATATGGACATGGTAACTCACAGATACCAGTGTCAATGGTTTGAGCTCAGCTGCTGGGAAAATTTAACTCAAATACCTATGTATAAAGTTTTACTTAATTTTTCCAACTCTGGCAACTTTAGTGTTCTCAAAAATTTGATTTTTTTTTTCTCTAAGGGCTAGTTTTTTTCTGGCTGGTGATCATGTTTTCCTGTTGGGCGCATCTATACATGGTTCCGTCTCAAATGCGGCGCAAAATTAAACATTTTCTTTTTGAGTATACAAAATTTGCCTTGAACCAAATACATATGTCTCATTTGGGTTGATGGTGTTCTCTTACGTTATTCAAGTGGACCCTATATTGCGATAAGAGAAGTCACTAACAATTTATACATTTTTGTCCAATTTCCCAGTATCTGGTTACCCTTCAAAAATCATTGGATCATATGTTCCAATTTTGTGATGTTGGAGTAGGTACTCCAACTGTTATACTTTGTAATGCTCCAAGGTGTGACAACATTGGAGTACATTGGAAACCTTTCACTGTGGAATCAGGTCTTAGTGATCCATATCCACACGGAAAACTCAAAAGACTGACTATCTTGCCTTATGACTTTTGGGTTTTCCAACAATTTTCTCTCTCTTAAGTTTTGGAATTAAAGGACTCGACTGCTATGACTTTAAAACTAGATAACTTAGAATATACTATAGAGTGGAAAATACCGCTAGGTGGTGCACGGAGCTTGAGTATTATCTGATAGAAACAAGAAGAATGAAGAAACGATTCTTGGAACAGGACGTATTCCAGCAAGAGCCCGCTGCGTTTTTAGGTAATTAAATGATGAGCCGTCGAAGCTTTGCTGTCTTCGGCACACAAACCCCTATCGATCATAACAACAGCCTAAGGAAGGCCTTTCACCGAGTCAAGCAGACAAAGGATGACTTGGCCTACCTTGATTTTATCGCTGGATGCTTCCAAAATTAGAATCAATAGAGTCAAGCGAAACAAGTTGGTTGCCTGAACCAAAAAATTCCAACTTCGAATTCTGATGTACCTAAATAGATTCAGTATTACTAATTTTTTTCAATTAAACTTAATTAACTCACGCTGACCAGTGTGAAAAGAAAAAGCAAGCCAAATAAAATAAATAGAAAATGTGTGTTATGTAAAGAGAGAGAGAGGGGGGAAAATTAACATAAAAAAATAAAAGTAATGTATTGATAACATCATCAGCATTGTAGCAGCGAGAGAAGCCCAACAAAACAGCATCCATCATTATTCGAACTGCTCGTTACCGGCAACGCTTATCATGTTACTGAACTCTGGGTGAAATGTTTGTTGTTTTTTCAATTGAAATGTATACGTTTGCTAATGAATCCTCATATTTATTATCACTATTGTTCTTATCTTGTGAAACTTATGCTAAATATGTATATGGAAATTTTATACTAGGTACATATTCGATGGATTTTGAAATGTTTTTGAAAGATGTGCATACCTACAAGGGATCTTTTGTGAAAACAAATTCGTCATTGGAGTTTGTCTCAAGGATTGTAGCAAGAATGATTGAAAGTCCCCAGCTTTGAGGTGTCGTGTCTGAATTTTTTGTAGTGGGATGGAACGAAGTCTGCAAATGTCTAATACTAATTAAGGGTAGTGTTCTGCGACCCATGTTTAAAGATCCGCCATTTAAAGACAGCCAAAGCTGGACAAACTCGTTGAAACAAGTGAAAGCGAAGTTTGGGAAAAAAAGTGTCAAGACCTTTGAGTTGTCATGGGATGAATTCTAAAACTGTCTGTTTTTACTTAAGAGTAGTGTTCTATGACACATATGTAAAGATCCGCAATTTTCAACAGCCAAAATTGAACAAGTTCGCTGAAACAAGTGAAATCGCAGTTATAATTTAAGAAAATTTCCGAGTTTAGAGGTGTCTGGCAGTAGTTTTTGCCATGGGACGAGGTCCAAAAATGCTTGTTGCTACTTAAGGGTAGTGTTCTACGACACATGTGCAAAGATCCGCACTTAAAAAATCGGACAAAGTCGGACAAACTCACTTAAACAAATAAAAGTGAAGTAGGGGTAAAAAAAATTCCCTAGCTTTTAGGTGTCTGGCTGAAGTTTTTGTCATGGGAGAAATAAGTTTTTTGCCTACAATCAAGTTTCCTTGAAAAAAGCCCCCTTATAGAATCTTTTGGTATTCTGTAAAACAATATAATTAAAACAAAAAAAAATGTTGGACCAGTCTAATGTATTTACATACATAACCAGCATCCTTGCCTTTGTTTTATGCATGTTTCTTGTTTTTTTTCAGGCTGTTTACTGCTCTTTTTTTGTTTTTATCTTTTTTCTTTTGTTCTCTTTATTGTTAAATAAGTGTATCGCTTAGCGGCCCGAAATGGATTCATCGTTGAATATACAGCTATGGGCAAATAAATAGAAACGTTTCACCTAACTAAACTTATTGACTGTTTTTTTCCTGTCGTTCTTATTTTGACATCTTGGTGGTCCATTTATGTAAAGGTAGCCTTATAAAATTTGGTGTATCACCAATTTGCATTCATTTCACTTTTATTTGTAAGATACCAAGCCACGCGCGTTGACCTTTTTAAATTGTTTCTATCTTTTTTTTTGGCACTTTTCACAATGATCCCACTTACATATACAAATGTAGATGGATGCAGGTACTCACTGTCTTCTCGTAGAAACCTTTTGTATTTGCACTTGAAACGTGTGCTACATGTTAGTTTTTAATACCGTAATACGAGTTTTGGGGGTGGGTACTTACGAATACGAAGATAACAATGATACATAAGTATCTGTTAATTATTTGGTCAAGTAGTTACTTCCTCTTTTGCTTTTTCTTCCTGCCCTACCCAGTAAGCATTTGGACAAAGGTTTGAAACTATCGATGATCATAGCGTTCTCAGTGAAAATGAGACATACCTACATATGCAGGTAAAATGTTATTCGTATTTTAATTGAAAGGCTAGAAGTAGGTAGTAGTGGCACTATTTTCGAATAATATTCGAATAAACGAAAAAAAAAAAAAATATTCGTTTAAAAATATTGAATATTATACCGAAATTACCCGACAATGATCCTAAAATGACCCCAAAATGATCACAAAACGACCCCAGAATGATCACAAAACGACCCCAGAATGATCATAAAATGACCCCAAAATGATCGAAATGTGACCACAAAATGAGCCCAATTTGATCACAAAATGATCCCAAATGACCTCCAAATTACCTCAATATGATCACAAAATAATCCCAAAACTAGATGGGAGCAAAAAGGTAATTTATAAAAATTTTTTATAAAAAACTTCAGTAATAGCTATACAAATCGTTTTTTCGATTAAAAGAAAAATAATTATATTTTGCTATTTTTATGATATTTCTCCCTTTTGATTAGAAAAATGAATCGGTATTCACAAAAAAATGAAAGGTATTCACAAAAAAATTTCCTTTTTATTTACATTAAAAATACGTTTCCTTTTTGCACCCATCCTTTCAATGGAACTTGTTTTTGAAGTTTTTTTTCTAAATTTATCGCTTATGTTTGCTGGGTAGCACTAGCTACGCGACGCAGATGTTCCGTAATGATTACTGAAAGTAGGTGGATAATTCCCAAGAAAATTGAACATCTGCATCTACCACTTGCATATTTTTTTCGAAGACTGTATTTAGTTATCTTCTTTCAAACTATATTAATTTTGGATTTTTTAACAAATTTTCAAAAAAAAAAACACCGTGAGTTAACAAAAAAAAAAAAAACATGCCAATCCGATCCCAAAAAAATTTGTATTCAGCACTTTTTTGTGGGGAATTAAATTTGTTACAAAACTCCAACCAAATTTTTTGCATCATTGTTTTGTCAGCTTTAAGAAAAAAATTAATATGAATTAAGTTTGAAATTTTTACGGATTTTTTTTCGTCACCCCGAAAAAAATATCGATGATTTTCAAAAAAAAAATTATTTTTTTCTGTACCAGTCTAATGTACATCAGGGTTGGGTCACTCGAATAAAAAAATTATTGAAAAAAAAAATATATAAAAAATTATTCTTCATTTATAAAATTTTGCATCAATGTTTTGTCAGCTTTAAGAAAAATTCTAAAAATTAATATGAAATTAGTTTGAAATTTTTACGGAATTATTTCGCCACCCCCAAAAAAAATAGCGATGATTTTCCAAAAAAAAATTATTTTTTTCTGTACCAGTCTAATGTAGATCAGGGTTGGGCCACTCGAATAAAAAAATTATTGTCAAAAAATATATAAAAAATTATTCTTCATTTATAAAATTTTGCATCAATGTTTTGTCAGCTTTAAGAAAAATTCTAAAAATTAATATGAAATAAGTTTGAAATTTTTACGGAATTTTTTCGCCACCCCGAAAAATACATCGATGATTTTCCAAAAAAAAAATTATTTTTTCTGTACCAGTCTAATGTACATCAGGGTTGAGCCACTCGAATAAAAAAATTATTGAAAGAAATATATAAAAAATTATTCTTCATTTATAAAATTTTGCAACAATGTTTTGTCAGCTTTAAGAAAAATTCTAAAAATTAATATGAATTAAGTTTGAAATTTTTACGGAATTTTTTTCGTCATCCCGAAAAAAATATCGATGATTTTCCAAAAAAAAAAATTTTTTTTTCTGTACCAGTCTAATGTACATCACTTGGGCCACTCGAATAAAAAAATTATTAAAAAAAATATATATATATAAAAAATTATTCTTCATTTATAAAATAACATGTTACCAAACTGATCCCAACTGTCCAGAAGTAATCCCAAAATAGCACCGAAATTTTCCGGAAATAGTCCCGACAAATATAGCCCATCTCTGGAAGAATTTTTGATTATAATTTTGAAGTAGTCCGCCTTAAAAAAATGAAGGATAGCTCGGTTTTCAGCTAAATTCTGTATATAGGTTTTTTCGGAAAAAACTTCTGAACAAAGAGCGGTGTGAAAAAAATTTTAAAAATGTTGATCTTCCATTCAGCCTTCGATATTTTATAACTTATTTTCTGCCAAATTCAATGTTCAGTTAATTTTTTTGACTAACTTAAATTATTCTTTCGTAATGCCCCAAAATTCTATGGAATTTGCCAATTCATTCTTGCAATCAGACAAGAAAGTATACAAATAAATTGACACGAACAATTAATTCCATGAGCTTTGCTGTTGCTTGGTGAGTCGACTTGATTGTCGACACCATAAACAAGACACACAAAAGTGAAGACTAGTGTGATTGTGTCCGACAAAGGAAGTGCGAAATTAATTGAATTAAATTGATAAACTAAATGGCTTAATTTAGAAAATTGTATCATTTCATAAAGATTTCGTTCACTTGCAAAAATTTCACAAATTTATGAGAAAGCACGGTACATTTATTTATTTTTTTTCGTTCGTTTAGTAGTTAAAGTTTGGAATTCTGAGTGGATTTATCTATTAGTAGGCTGATATATTAGCGCAAATCCTGAATTAACTCCGCTTTTGGGAGTTAACTTGAGCATAAACTTCATTATAAATTTCCAAAAATGAAGAAGATTTGAGCAGATTTCAGAAAACGAGCTAACGATTTGACCGCTACTGTCATCGATAAATAAAAAAAATAGCAAGGACAACTTCCAAAATTACCAATTTACCGCTACTGGACACAAGAGTCACAAAAAAAAAAACACTCCTCAGCGACATCTAGTTTTAAATCGTAAGTAATACAACCAAAGCACTAGATGGCGCCGATTGTTAATCTTCAATTTTGTGTGTGTCAGGGTAAAATTTGGATCTGATTAAAGAAGATTTATTGGAGATAATCTCCATTTGTGTATCCATAGCATAAGTTAATATTGTACTTACACATTTTTGACCACACCTGGTCTATATATTGGTCGATGGAGTTACCGAGATAAGAGATATCTTAAATTTTAAGTTGACTAATACAATGGTGAAAGTTTTATTTAATTCCATTCAGCAGTTTTCGAGTGATACGACCACAAATATACAGACAAACAGACAAGAATTCTAAAAACGGTTGATTGGGATTCTATTGGCTTAATACCCTATCATTCTCTGCAATGTACAGACATCGACCCGTTAAGGTTTTTTTTGACAAATTTTGACAGTTCATACCTTGGATACGTCCACTCGACATAGGATATATATTTTTCGCCGCTAGATGGCGCTGGAGTCGCTATAATTTCAAAATCCGTATTTACGGTCAGACTTTATTTTTATACCCAGCGTACTAGTACAAGGTTATTATAATTTTGTGCACATAACGGTACTACGTAACGGCACAAATTAATCGAGATAGATATAGAGTTCCATATATGAAAGTTCTTAGGTTGGAAAAAAAAGTTCATTAAGGCATGTCCTTCCGTCTGGCTGTCCGTGTACACGATAACTTGAGTAAAAATTGAGATATTTGCATGAAATTTTGTATACCGGTTACTTTCTGGCCAAGGTAGGTTACTATTTGAAATGGGCGAAATCGGATGATAAGCACGCCACCTTTTTCGATATCAAAAATTTCGAAAATCACATAAGTTGACATATCTCGGTAGCTGAAATGGCTAAAATGATATAATTTTATAGGTGAATCCCTCTGGTCATTCT
Source organism: Campiglossa producta (assembly GCA_964058755.1). NCBI lineage: Eukaryota > Metazoa > Arthropoda > Insecta > Diptera > Tephritidae > Campiglossa > Campiglossa producta. Next base: position 16,389,389 of record CAXKVI010000004.1, on the reverse strand, counting down.
CTTATTATTTTTCCATAAATTTTTTAAAGTGGTCTTGGCACCGCCTACTTTTAAGGGAGGCATTTTTGAAAATTCGACTGGTCGTAACTTTTAAACTGATTACGATAGAACGATGAAATTTGGCACAAAGCATACTAGTATCGTTGGGAGTATACCTGATAAAATTGGATAAAATCACCCTCCAACCATGCTCACTTTCGATATCGAAAATTTCGAAAATCACCTAAGTTGACACAATTCGGTAACGGAAATGGCTAAAATGATATAGTTTGGTAGGATGAACCCCCTAGTCATTCTATTGTGATTTTTTGATAAATTTTTAATTTAATTTAATTTTTAATTTTTACGGTAGAATGATCGCGACTATTTCTATTGGTACAAGGTATACTAGCATAATAGGGAGTATACCTGATGTAATTGGACGAAATCGTTACCCAACCACGCCCACTTCCGAAATGGAATATTACGAAAATCATATGAAAACTACCGCTGGGTATTCAATGTTCGTTAATGTTACTCGAACTTAGACTTCCTTACTTGTTCATATTTGACACGTACATATGTTTGATAATCAACAACTCTTTTGCATAAAATTTGCCCTCTAGGTGGCGCTAGAGTCGAGATATTCCAAAAAAAAAAAAGCAGTATTAATGTTCCGGTTATGTAAGTTTCGCAGACAAAGTCGCGGGCATCTGTTAGTGTTAATAATTTTGAAAACAATTTTTTTTGGTTCCTCTAGGAAGTAGGTAAATAAATAGAAATAGATATACCTATATACAAAACTATTCTGAGCCAAATTTTATTGCCACCACTGTGTACAGCCGTAATAAATGTCTTACATGCGCGTAATACGGCTGATACATTAGCGCAAATTCCGAATTAACTGCGCTTTTGGGAGTTAACTTGAGCATAATCTTCATTATAAACTCCCAAAAATTAAGAAGATTTGAGCAGTTTTAAAAAATTTGCACTGGCAATACTCTGTACATAAATAGACAACAACACCAAGAAACACTAGGAAATTAAGGGTAGCTGACAGATAGGCGTCGCGCTGGTTTGTAAGATCCGACTTTCGACAACTAGATGTCGCTGAGGTAGGTAAGAATATGGTGCAATAACAACCAAAGTAGTAATTCTCAATGCTGTTAATCTTCATTTTTGTGTGTATCAGGGTAAAATTTGGATCTGATTCAAGAAGATTTATTGGAAATAATCTCCGTGTGTGTATCCATAGCATAAAATGCATCTTATATCTCAAGTTGGACATCTAGCAATACATCCCTGAAAACTGCATTAAATTTTATACAGCGATTTATGAGTGATGCGCGAACAAACATACAGACAAATAGACGAACAAATTCAAAAAATTATTGTTTTGGCTTCTGTTACCTCCCGTATGTATTTCTATTCAATATTTCTTAGGTAAAGCATTCAATTTATGTGCGCATAATTTCCGTGTTTTTGAAATATAAACAAATAAATCGACTAAACGATGCTAAATTGACAGTATTTACAACTAATAAATTAAATACATACGATTTAATACTTGATTACATGCAAAACAATAAATAATTGCTTACAATGGTCAGCAGCAACACATTATTACCGATGCAACTGATTAGTTTGACAGTTCACGACGAGAGCTAAACAATACTTTGACATTGTGCCGTTAAAACATTATTTTCCATTCCAAACAGTTATACGATTGTTAGTTGACATTAAATTACGATTTAAGCATTTTCAATTGGTTTTTTCTAACAATTGAATTTAACTTAAATCAGAGCAATCGCCGCACATCCAACTCATTTGTTATAATCCATAAAACCAAATTTGTAAAGTAGGCACTATTAAATGTGATTTTTGCTGCCCCCACTCACACCTCATCTACTACACACTTGTTGTTGTGCGCATTTGCTGATTTTTGCACTGATTTTCAAAAACGTAATTAACTGCAGCTTGATATATGTAGTATGTAAGTATCTACAAATAAATCAAAATAAATGGGGAAAAAACAGAAAAATTTCCCATAGTATTTTGTTTAACGCTCGTAATTGAAAATGAAATCCATTTATGGTGAGAACAACTGAGGGCGTTGTTTGTATGTAGTTATGTTCGTACAGCTATCTACATAGTTATTAGAACTGATTTTGATCGGTATACCTACTTATTTATCTTCTACCTAGAACTGAGTAGACTATTTGGCTGAAGAAGCTTTTGCTTACAGAATAGCGATAATCGTCGATGATTTTTCATGATCTTCACATATAACACAAATGGACCTAATAATTGACGTACAGAGTGTACTTAAATTATGTAGGGAGCACTTCTCCTCACTGTTAAATTGCGAGGGAGACGTCGAACCCGATACCCCAATCCCTGACGTTGGAAAAGTCGTTCCACCACCTGACTATGATGAAGTGAGGATAAGAATATCGCTGCTCAAAAACAACATAGCGCCTGGGAAAGAGGGACTAGCCGCCGAGCAAACATGGAGGCGAAGAGCTGGTAAAAAGCATGCATCAGCTCTTATGCAGAATATGGTCAGACGAGTGCATGCCTCCGGATTGGAATTTATTAAGTCTGCTCTGCCCAATCCACAAGAAGGGCGATCCCGTTAACCCCACCAACTACCGCGGGATCAATCTTCTTAATATCGCATATAAGGTTCTTTCTAGCGTATTGTGTGAAAGACTGAAGCCCATCGTAGACAAACCTGATACGGTCCAATCAGTGTGGCTTTAGACCTGGTAAGTCTTTAATCGACCAGATTTTCACGATACGCCAAATCCTGGAGAAGACATATGACAAAAGAATCGACACACACCATCTCTTGTCGATTTTAAAGCTGCTTTTGACAGCGCAAAAAGGAGTTGTCTGTATGACGCCATGTCTAAATTTGACTTCCCTGCAAAGCTTATACGGTTTTGCTAAATGACGTTGAGCAATACCAACAGCTCCGCCAGAAACGGGAAGGAACTCTCGGAGCCATTTGAAACCAAACGAGGCTTCAGACAGGGCGACTCCCTTTCGTGCGATTTCCTAATGCTGGAGAAGATAATTCGGGCAGCAGAGCTAAACCGTAATGGGACAATATTTTATAAGAGCTTGCAATTGCTGGCGTATGCCGAGCATATTTATATCATTGGCCTTAACAGCCGCGCCGTAAAGGCTGCTTTCTTTGGGTTGGATAAGGAAGCGAAAAAAGTGGGTCTTGCGGTGAACGAGGACAAGACGAAGTATCTGCTGTCATCAAAGAAAGAATCGGCGCACCTGCGCCTTGGCAGCCAAGTCACCGTTGATAGCTACAAGTTTGAAACGGTGAGAGACTTCATCTATTTGGGAACCAGCATTAACACCGAAAATAATATCAGTCTAGAAATCCAACGGAGAATCACCCTTGCCAACGTAACACTTGTTGAACTAACTAGGCAATTGAGAAGTAAAGACCTCTCTCGACAAACAAAGATCACGCTCTATAAGTTTCTCATCATACCAGTCCTGATGTACGGCTCGGAATCATGGACATTGTCAAGAGAAGATGAGATGGCCCTTGGAGTATTCGAGAGAAAAGTTCTCCGGAAGATTTATGGTCCTTCCCGTGATGCCAACGGCGAGTATCGAAGGAAATTTAACGATGAGCTGTACGAGCTTTACGCAAACGTGACCATAGTTCAGTGGATTAAAGCCCAAAGGCTCCGCTGGCTGGGTCATGTTATGCGAATGGACAAAGAAGCACCAGCACAGAAAGTTTTCCTATCGACACACGAATTCGGCAGCAGAGGAAGGGGGAAACCTCGACTGAGATGGAAACAACTTGGGGTTTCCAATTGGCGTCAGTTATCGCTAAAAAGGAATGACTGGCGTGCTTTGATACGAAACGGCCAAAGAATGCAGCATTAAGGCACCTAGTGGACAGACTTCAAAGAACACCCCTCACCCACGAATCATACAGGAAGGAGCTTACCACCATATACAGCATAGCAACAAGCAACGGATACAAAAAAGCCCTAGTGGACAAACTCCGAAGGAAACATGGATCGCAAAAAAGAGACAACCCAGAAGAGAAATCCAAGATATGGACGGCGATGACATACACTGGAAACACGACATACAAATTGGCAAATTTTTTCAAGAAACACAACATCAACACAGCGTTCAGAACATCGAACAACTTAGGACAAAACCTAAGAACCAACACTAACTCGGAAGAGCCGTTTAGCGAAAGTGGAATTTACAAGCTTACCTGCGAGTGCCAGCACAGCTACATAGGGCAAACAGGACGAAAAATAAGTACACGATTTCGAGAGCACGTCAGGGACTACAACAAGAAAGCACGGAAACCCACCATTACACCAGAATCAAACTATGCAAATCACATGTTCGAAAACAAATGCTCCCCGGCCAACATCAAAAACACAGCCAAAACACTTCACATACAAAGAAAAGGCCGACGCTTAAATGTGCTGGAAAACATGGAAATATACAAACTAAAGACATTTGACGGGAGAATAATAAACGAACAAACAAAAACCATCTCTGACGCAATATTTGAACCGCTAAAATTAATTTACAAAAAACCGAACAATACCGCAGGTACAATAACCAAACGAGTAACAATAAACGAGCGAACACACAAACCCAATCAAAAGACGAAAATCACCGACTTCTACCTGACTAACGAGCGTCAGTAAGCAACCTTTAAACACACACGTACCTGACATAGCAGCGACAAGCAAATTAACTAGTGTGAAAACAACCCTTATTACAGGTACCTGTTCGGAAACATTCGTAACACACGAATCATATACACGAGTACTAACATTACCGCATACAGCGTCCAGGCTATAAATACATGACAACGGATAGACACAAAGTCAGAACGAAATCAAACACTGAAGATGGCAGATCGCCGAAACCGGTTTGTTACAAAACCAAATTTGACAAGGGATGACGGAAAATCGTTCCAATATACATCTAGAAACCAAAATCCGTTACAAGACCGAAATCGAAAATTAATTTTAATCGGTTTCATACCTGGTCATGCACTTATGCTTGCCGGCGTTGTATTAACTGTCAGTTTTACCAAATTTTGCTAATTGATAGATCTATGACTGTTCTATATTATGACTAATCAACAGTTGAATGCAGTTATTTCAACAAAAAAATTACGTAAATTCAAGAGAATTTGGTCAACTTCAGTATAATAGTACGAAATTGTTGATTTTTCTGTGTATAAATAATACTAGTTTGACAGCCAATGCATTAATAGTTGATGAACAGCAAATCCTTTAAGCACCAGTGTATGCATTAATTAGTTTTCGTTTTTACCCTCTTTTAACCGTTACCATGGCTAACAACGGCAACAACGAGTCGTTCGTCAAAACAAAGAAAAACCATTCATTTGACTCGTTAAATTTCCTCATTTGCTTGTTCTTCCTCTCCAGCTTTGTTAGAATTTTCAATTGAATTGCATTAATTTCCACACATTTCTGGTTGCATTCACTGGATTGGGAATGTGCAAAGTTCGTGCGCGCGAGTGTTTTTTTATTGTTGTTTTACAGAATGTGCAAAATATTTTAAGTTTTTAGCGCTAATTTTCCGTGCATATAAACATAAGTTTGCTAATTTCTAAAAATATCAAATTTGTGCTCAAAAACGTTTTTTATGTTTTTTTTTTTTTGTTGTAATGCAAATGTTGCGCTACATACATACAAACATAAATGCATAGATTTATGTGCTACATTCAAATTTTTGGCAACTACAACAATTGTACGGACGACAACGAGGCAAGTGGTTTTTGTTTTTGCACCTCAGACACGCGCCACCTCATCATCGTCGCCTTTTTGTTTGTGCGTTTTTGTCGTCTGCCAGGAGCGCGTCAACCAGCCGCTAAAAAGTGAGTGCCAATTATTTAGATTTCATTATTTTTGCTGACATTTCTTCATGTGTTGAACACGCACAATTTTGTTTTTATGTTGCAATAGTTTGTTACAAATGTTCGTTCTACTTGTTCCGAATGGATTTAAAATTATGTTTTTTAAAATGGGGTCAGCGTGATTTTTTCGTAAAACTTTGATTATAGCGGATTTTCTCTGTAGTTTTTGAGTTGTTTCTAGCTACATATTTGTCAATTTTTTATTGAAACATTTTTTTTTTGTTGTTGCTTGCTATTTTGGCATATTCAAATTCTCAGAAAATCTGGTATTAAATAAGTTTAATGAGTTCTCCTATTTTACTATATAGTACCTGGGTGACGGAGCTTGCTCGGTGCTATAAATTATGCACTAACTTTACTTACCCAACATGGTCCCAAAATGACCTTAAAATAATCCCGAAATTCTCCCAAAATGACCCTAAAATAATCCCAAAATCATCCTAAATTGATAGCAAAACGACCCAAAATTTATCCCAAAATGACCCCAAAAAGAACCTTAAATGTACCCAAAATGATCGGAAAATGACCCCAAAATTTCCCAAAATGACCCTTAAATAATCCCAAAATCATCCTAAATTGATCGCAAAACGACCCAAAAATGACCCCAAAAAGACCCTTAAATGTACCCAAAATTTTTGGAAAATGACCCCGAAATTCTCCAAAAATGACCTTAAAATAATCCCAAAATCATCCTAAATTGATCGCAAAACGACCCAAAAATTATCCCAAAATGACCCCAAAAAGACACTTAAATGTACCCAACATTTTTGGAAAATGACCCCAAAATTCTCCAAAAATGACCTTAAAATAATCCCAAAATCATCCTAAATTGATAGCAAAACGACCCAAAAATGATCCCAAAATGACCCCAAAAAGACCCTTAAATGTACCCAAAATGATCGGAAAATGACCCCAAACTTCTCCTAAAATGACCCTAAAATAATCCCAAAATAATCCTAAAATGATCTCAAAACGACCGTTTAATGTTCCAAAAATGATCCAAAATTGAACCCAAAATGAGCCCCAAAATTTTCTCAAAGTAACCACTAAATGATCCCAAAATGACCCCAAAATATACAAATACAATACGGTAAAATGGTAACCCTGGGCGGCAACCCTACTTGAAAATATTTTAGTTGGTGTGTCGGCAAAAATAGCTTTCATTTGATACCCATATTGGCATATCTTGCTGCTTATTAAAAAAAATTGAGATAGGTGGCAACCTTGTAAACCGCCCCAAGTGGCAGCACCTATGTATATATTCTTAGAATTAACCAAGTTGTCTATATGCCAAATTTTATCCAAATCGGCCAGGCATTTCCCGACAACCCTAAGTGGGAACCCTTCTTGACATTGTCATTCTTGGAATACGGCCGAAAATACCTTTCATTTGATGTCCACTAGTGCCGATCGGTCCCCATACAAAAAAAAAAGTTTTTCCAGTCCACCCCTAGAATTAAAGATATTTTGAAGGCGATTCCAAAAAAAATTTGTTGTGTGGCAAAAAAAGAAAAATATTTTTTGGGATCGCCTTCAAAATATATTTAATCTCTTTCTACGAAGTCCTATTTAGTAGGCAACTGAGAAGTAAAGTCCTCTCTCGACAAAGATGACTGTTATAAGTCTCTCATCAAATTCCTTGGCTCTTATTCATTTCATTCTGAATTAACACTGAACTGTCGACGATGATATAAAAGAACCTTACATAGGTCTAGTTTCTTCAAGTCAACGAAAGATTACTAGAAGTTCGGATATCTAAACAAACCTCATCTCATCTCGGATATCTAAACAAACCTCATCTCAAGGGATCTCGTCATGAAAGGGTAGGAGTGTCCTTTTTTCGATGAAGCGAAAGTTTTAATGATGACGAGAAAGAGGAAATGGTACAACACCTCGTCTCATCGGCTCTGCCAGGGAATTTTCTTCCTGAAGAACTTACGAAGAATCGTGGAGTACGATTTCAAGGTCTTTCAAATGGCTCGAAGTATCTTCCTCTTCGAATGGTGCATTTTCGTGGTTCCCCAACGAGCCTTCTAGCACTGACCTAAATTTACTTCGGCGGCAGCCACTTCAACCTTATCTAACCTAAATTGCTATATAATGAAATCGAATAAAGATGCTCCTGCCCAGATAGTGTTTTTTTTATAGAAACCCACCGGCAAAAGCGAAGAAAATGGGACATACCCACAGCTTTGAGATCGAGTGAAGATATACATATACTTCCTTTCTTCAAGTTTCTAGTTTTTAACGAGCTTTGTTTGGCCTGGTATAGATAACTAAGGACCTCAGATCTACATTTTTTTTTTTTGAATTATCAGAAAGAAATTCGGCTCGATTCTAACTCCCCCTCCCTTTCTCTTTCAAGCAATATTAAATAAATTGGGTTGCTTTTACAAACTTTTGAACTAGTTCAATTGGTCGAACTATTGTACGATAAGGTGACCGAACTGAAATCCTAAAGATCACGATCAATGGTTTGAACGAACTACATAGTTCAATTGGTGTAACTATAGCACGATGAGGTGACCGAGCTGAAATCCTAAAGATCATGATCAATGGTTTGAATGAACTACATAGTTCAATTGATCGAATTATAGTACTATAAGGTGACCGAACTTAAATCCTAAAGATCATGATCAATGGTTTGAACGAACTAGTTCAATTGGTCGAAATAGTACCATAAGGTGACCGAGCTGAAATCCTAAAGATCATGATCAATGGTTTGAATGAACTACATAGTTCAATTGGTCGAAATAGTACCATAAGGTGACCGAACTTAAATCCTAAAGATCATGATCAATGGTTTGAACGAACTAGTTCATTTCAATGAACTAAACAAATGTTTTTATTTGAAATTCTTTATTCTGTTATTCATCACCGAAAAACTCTCGAGAGTGAGTCAGATGCGCGCTTAACGACATGCAGCATACAGGTGTAGGTCTTCCCTATGCTGCTCCATTTTTATTTTTCTCCCAGCAAGAGGCTGTCACTACTACCTAAATCACTACAAATTTCGCTCATTAATTCTCAGGCAACCAAATGTTCGCAAGCTTATTTTTAAACGACTGTTTTTTTGAGAACAATTATTTTGTATTTTTTTCTACCAAAACATATCCATTAACGCTCTCCGTCTGTACCCCACTCTCCACTGCACCACTCTTTCACCAGTTCTAGAACACAGGTGAAATATGCTGCAGCACAAAAAAAAAATAAAATAAAATTTGCCACCCAAAATAAATTGAAAATACGCACAAAAAACAAAAAAAAATTCGAAACTAAAAAAACAGGCAATTTTGCACGGATTTGCAATTGGGCGAGATTTTAAGGAGTGACTCATCGTGCGCGTGTGCCGTCTTCTAAGACATAGACGATGGTGACTGCTGCTACTGGCCGCATGACTGACGCGCTGGCGCTAATTTAGTTATTTTAGAACTAAAAACGTGAAAAAGTGTTGTTTTTGCTGCTTGGCAATTAAAAAGGATTAAAAAAAATAAATTTTTTTTTTAACCATTACAAATATAAGGGCAAAATAAGTTTTTGGCTGTAATTCAAATTGCGGCACATTTGGTGGCCTCATTCGTTCCCTCTTGTGGAAGAGGATTTCTTGAACACCTTTTTTCTGCATTTTTTTTTTTTTTTTTTGTGTAGTGCTCTTTAATTGGAGAGGCTTTTGATGTTTGAAAAAAAAAAAAAAAAATTATGTGTGTCCGACTGTTTATGAGTTACGACGAGTCATCATCAACAACTGCTTCAAAAAACCCCAACCAAAGAATATAAAAATTTATTAATAAATTACCTACACTATATGACGCTTGAAAAGGGGTTTCGTCAACATTGCAGTTTATTTACATAGCGCACGTTCTTATCAGCAATGACCAAGAAACCGCATCGATAAAACGGGTATTAATACGCACCGTTAGAATTACATAGTTAAATATGAAAGGAGGAAGTTTTAATGAAATGTAAACAAAACCAAAATTGATAAAGAGATTACAACTAAATATAATACTATACTTATCTAAAAAAGTTAAATAAAATAGAACAAAGTTTAAAATTTATAAAAATAAAGAAATCATACATATTTCAAAGAGACAATATTTGAGCCACTTCAGAGGACAAACAAGTACATCTAAAACCGAGATTAAAAAAAAAAAAAAACAAGTAAGGAAAGTTGACTTCGGCTGTGTCGTGCTTTGGTGGCCCTTTGCTAATCGCAAATGCACAACAACACAAATGCGATCACTTGCTCAGACATGAGACACAAAACTCGTGATTATGAATGTTCTTTTTGTTGGAAGTTAAGGAAATTAAATTAAACAAAAGGAAAGATAAGGGATAGAAGGGAAAGGAAAGGAACGGAAATTAAAAAAGGAAAGAGGAGAAAAGGAAAGGAGTGTAGAGAATATAAAGGGAAAGGAAAAGAGAGGAATGGAAAGGAAAGGGAAGAAAAAGAAAAGTAAGAAAAGGAATGGAAGAAAAATTAAATTTAAGGTAAGGAAAGGAGAGGAAAGTAAAGGAAAGAAAAGTTAGTGGAAGGAAAGGAATGGCAAAGAAAGAAAAGTAGAGAAGAAGGAAATGAAATTGGGATCATTATGGGGGTCATATTGGGGTAATTTAAGATCAGATTGGTCATTTTGCGATCATATTGGGGTAGTTTTGGGGTCGATTTGTGGATATATTGTGATCATTTTAGGGTGATTTTAGGATCATCTCGGGGGTGATTTTGGGGTCAATTTGAGGTCATTTTAGGCCAATGCCGGGGTCATATTATGATCATTTTGATGACTTTACAAAGATACTTCGAAAAAATAACAAAATTTGTGTTGTTGTTATGAAGGTAGTTCGATGAAGCATTATTTTCGCTTTTGCTAGGAAGGAAATACGCCTTAAAAAAATAATTTAATTAAAATTATGTGCCGATACACATGTTTACACATCAAACGTCACGAGTAGTTGGTACTCACGTTTTTTTTTTTTTGTATATTAACTCCAAAATGTATGAAATTACGGAATCGTTTTGGATCATTATTTCGGAATAAGTATCTCCAAATTCAAAGGAGATGGTGAAATATAAACCATCTTACATATATTGCCATCAAGGGATATCTCCAAAATCATGCAGAACACAATCAATTCCGTGCAGTTTCAATCGATTCAGAAGAGTACGCATTTTTAATATACTCTCGGAATTTTTTCCCTCGCATTTTTCCCTCTTGGAAAGGTTCCTCCAATTCTTTTCGGTTGAGCCAAGAATAACTCGACGTGCCATACTCTAAAAGAGTCTGGAAATTAAAAAAAAATATATTTATAAAATCATGTAATAAATTTAAGAAAAAAATATTTACTTCAAACAAATATTTCTACAAATAAAAGAAAAAAGCTTAAAATCAAAACCGAAAATATTTCAGGATAACTTGAAATAAAATTTGAAACAACCTCAAAATAACCTTTTGTTATAGCTATATAACACTACGTATTTTCAAGAGTTTTTTCCTCTAGGAAGAAGAGACTTTTTTCACAAGAAACAAACGGCTTTCATATAAATTCGCGCACAAAACTTTCAATAAAAAATTTAAACAAAATTTGTTCACATAAAATAAAGGAGAAACGTCCAAGTCCGAAAAATATAAAAAATACAAACTTTTTAATTTTTTTTTTACAGTCAAGTTTGTATTTTCTTTATTTTTTCGTTATTTTTTTAACATAGCTTGCCCGCTTGCACCAATATGATAGTTGAATAAGACCGTTTCTTTCGCACAATAAATAGAAAAAATACAAAAAAAAAAAATAGAGAAAATACGTAGTGCCCTATATCAGGATAAACTGAAAAAAAAAACACCTTAAAATAATTTTTTTTCCAAAAATTGAGAAAAAATTAAATGAATTTTCATGAACCCTAAACATTTTCGAAAATAATAAAAAAAAATTAGATTAACAAAAAAATTTACTAAGGTTTTAAAAAATTTTGTTTAAAAGTACAAAAAAAAAACAGCTTTTTTTTTGTTTATTAAAAAAGTTTCCAGCATGAACCGGTGTGCCATGGTTGTACGGTAGTTGCAACACAAATGTAAAGTAAAGTGCCAAAAAGTAGTTTGTAGAAAACAAACACCAAAGTCACAAAACCAAAGATAACACAAATTAAAAAATACACAAAAAAAGAAGTAACAAGGAAACTAAAAAAGGAAGAAACTACAAAAAAATTATTAAAAAAAAAAAATCACCAAAAATGTCGGGCATATTTCGCAGCACATCGTTGAATAACACCAGTCATTCAACACCACAAAAACGTTATTCTTTTGGAGCATTTTGGTAAGCAAAATAACTCAATTCAAAGCATGCTACTAACTATAAATTTTGGTTGTTTTTTATGTACTAACAAATTTATAGTCATTTCCTTCGAATTTTTAATACCAATAAAAAATATTTATGTTAAAGCAATAAAAATTGGAGGAAATTATTAAACCGTTAAAATTTTGATATACACACAAGTGTGTGCAAATTAAAAAGAAATGAAAAGAAGAAAGAATAAATCGTAAAAACGGGCGGAAAAGGAACTTTATTATTCAAGGAAAATGCAACTAAACTACACACAGAAAAATTTTCATGTAAAATCAAGACTTTTTTAATACTTTTTCAGGTTATTATTTTTATCGATCATGTTATTTTAACACGACTTCCTGCTGAGCTTCATTCATGTTAAAAAATTTGACTTCGTGCTAAATTAACATGACTACCTGTTAAATTAACATGGCTTCCTGTTAAATCAACATGACTACGAGTTAAATTAACATGAATTTCATATTAAAAAATTTGACTTCGTGCTAAATTAACATGACTTCCTGTTAAATTAACATGAATTTCATGTTAAAAAATTTGACTTCGTGCTAAATTAATATGACTTCCTGTTAAATTAACATGAATCGCATGTTAAAAAATTTGACTTCGTGCTAAATTGACATGACTACCTGTTAAATTAACATGACTACCTGTTAAATTAACATGGCTTCCTGTTAAATTAACATTGCTACCTGTTAAATCAACATGACTACCAGTTAAATTAACATGACTACCTGTTAAATTAACATTAATTCCTGTTAAAACAACACTACCTGCCTCATTATCTCATGCAAATTTAACAAGATCTTTCTTTTTAGTATAACATGGTTCATGTTGACAAAAATTATTCTGTGTCCAACTTCCAGTTAACCAGAATACGAGTATTTCATTTTTTTTAACCGAATTTATACTTCCTTCAATATTTTCCTGCTTACCACACTTATACAAGCGAGCGAGCACTATCAGTGCTGCGATAACAGAGGGCAATTAGGTATGCACCTTTTGCAACCATGGAAAATCTTGAGCAATGCCCTAGTTATTAAAGTTGTTCTATTTTAGTACTTTTCGCTGTAATACAAAATTATTCGATTTTGTAATAAAAAATATTTTATGTTTTTTTTTATTTTTTTCTACAAGCAATTTGTCCAGTTCGATTTTATTAGAGAATTCGTTTAGGTATTGATAGTTTTTTTAGCGTTCACTTAATCAGCACAGGAACTGATTTTACAGTAAAAATATTGTATGCCCTACTTGCTCTTATACTTCTGATGGTTTGTGTGTGGCATTTCGCCCCAAAAGTACTTTCTTAGCATCACGTGCGCTTTATTGATTGAGTTGTCTGAACTTCCATTGCACTTTAATTGGAGCTCTAGCTTTCATAATTATTTACCGCTAGACCACGGGCGGCCGCCCGGGACTAGGCCATGTGGAAAATTCCCGGACTGTCGGGATTCTCCATATAACAGAATTCTGGGATTGACATTCCTAACCCACTCCGTTACTCCTTGTCGAACCATTTATATGACTTGATGAAGGCCATCAAGTCCATTATATCCAGCTCCGCGACCTGGCGCAGGAAGGGAACCAAAAAAAATGCCACCGCTTCTTCCTCCTCATCATCTTTGCAACTCCTACACCATCGCCGGCAAGGCACACCTAGTCTTGCTCTGTGCTTTCCAATAAGGCAGTTCCCGGTAAATACCCTTTTTAATATGGAGATTTCCATCCTTCTTAGGGTGTAGATATGTCTAGTTATTTTAGGAGCCCATTTTGGCCAGGTTTGCTTTAATATCCGGCACCCTGGGGATTGTAGCCATCTTTCGTTGGCTTTACGGAGTGTGTGCTCTTTCTGCCATAAGTTTGCATGTGACAAAGGTCATACTTAACCGTTCTTTATCCCGAGGAAATTGCTTGATCGTGCCCTGCCTAGTAAATACGTTGGCCATACAGTTTTTCTCAATGTCCCTGTGTCCCGGGACCCATACGAGATAAACGCGGTTCTGTTGGACCATCACTTTAATAGATCGACGACAGCCGAGCGTCAGTTCAGAGTGGCAGTCGCTGAAAATAAAGATATCCTATCCGATAGTAAGTTTACCTATCCAAACCGCGGCGTTCATGATTGCTGAGACTCCAGCCTGACAGATGCTGCAATTGTCAGGGAGACTGAGGGAGGGCTCAAGGTCCAGGTCCTTTGAATAGACCCATCCTCCAACTCTGCCAAGTCTAGTTTCGAGCCGTCGGTGTATATGGAAATGCTGTCATTACTAGCGGGACACCGATTCGTCCTCTTCCAGTCTTCCCTACTGGGAATATTTAACCTGAAGTAGCTATCTGCGATTGTTGTGGTCGCACAGTAGTGCTTACGCCCCAGCTGGATGATATCTCTTAGACGTAAGGCCGATGCTGCTGCCGCCCGGTGTCCTCGCTTAATTTTTATTATATTTCTGTTTGCTGATTAATATTGTTAGTGCGACCCATCGCGGACAAGTCCAACTTAGGGTCAAGGGTAGAGTAAGGAGAACATGTTCGTCCGCCGCGCTCGGGCTTCATACCATAGTTACTCTGTGAGGCGCCCCGGTGTCAGAGAGGCTAAGTTCGAAAATATTGAATATTGAGGTCTGAAACTTTTGCAGTATTTAGTACATTCCCTCGGTTATTAAAAAATGAGTAGGCTAAAGCGCCATTCCCTTTCTGCTTTACACCTTTCATTGAATTTTAATAACTTTTTATTTTTCTGGTTAAACTAGTATTTGAATGTGGGAAGCCATAATAATTAAATGAACTACACAATTTCACTCAGTAGTTTAAGAAGCGAAAGATAAGAATTGCTTACTGCATCCCGCTTTTGTTCAATGTTTATTACACCCGCTTTATTTGACTTTTGATAAAGGGTGGTCCAACGAGTGGTTCACTTTGAAGTATACTTCATTTTTAACAAGGGAGTCTGTTCTGTAAATTGTTCGTGACTATCCCTGCCAACCAGCGCTAGCCACGATAAAAACAAAATCAAAAATTAGTGTTGTTCAATAGCAAAAATGAGTGTGGGTAAAAGTAGGCATAGAAATGCCAACGCATAATTGGATATAGTAACTCTTTAATTCGAAAAGTTCCAACACTAATTAGCCACTTTAAACATGGGTAGAAAAGCCGCCTCGCTTAACAAAACTACCCGCTTTTTTATCCGCCTTTTTGGGAAACGCGGCTCGGTAATTTCCCAAGATTTTAACCACTACTGGTTAGCAGGAATGGTATTGATTTCGTTTATCGTCATAGGAATTATTTATCAGATCCCTACCTTGACGCCGCATGGAGATATTCAGTTGGTGTTGATATCGTATATCCCCATGAACCCTTTTGGAGATATTCAGCCTTAAAATTTTTTTGTGTTTTCATACCCTTAGCCTTTATTCATTTTAGAGATATTCGGCCTCAAAAATTAAGTTCGTTAGGAAAGTGCCACGCCCCTTTTCCAATAAGACGAATTTTTTCTGTAAGAATGGAATGATATGGTATACATCCATACCAATTTTCAGCTCCGTGACATGAACCTTATAAGAGATATTCGGCCTCAAAAATTAAGTTCATTAGGAAATTGCCACGCCCCTTTTCCAATAACTCCAATTTTTTCGTCAGTATGGTATTGATGTCGTATATCTCTTTAAACACTTTCAGGGCCTTACCTCGAACTCTTTTTAAGTTAATCGAACAAACTTAGCGTACTTTGTGAGCTATTAAGACTCCTATTTCTGACTCAAATATGAGTCATAAATGACTCATAGACGAGTCATAAATGACTCATACACGAGTCATAAATGACTCACAAACGAGTCATACATGATTCATAAATTAGTCATAAATGACTCATAAATGAGTCATAAACGACTCATAATCGAGTCATAAATGACTCATAAACGAGTCATGGATGATAAATTTCTAATAAATCATAAATGACTCATGGTTGAGTCATTAGTGATTTTCGTGGATGACCCCCATAGTAATGATATTCACACATCAAAAAATAAACTTCCCTATTCATCACCCTTTCTGACACTCATATTCATGCTATTGTGTTTGCTCTTTTACGCAGTAGCACAATAGATCGTCTTTATTATTGAACTAAAGTACGCACGATCCAAATTTACGTCGCTTAAGTATGTACATATTAATTCACAAGAGAGGGGCATGCTTTCTTCTTTTCTACTTATAAAGAAAAAATTGTTTGCGCTTCTAAACTCTGTATTATTCCGTTCAAAAGTGTAGTGAACTAATGTAAATTCATCGCAAATGAGCTTACAAAGGCGACCGGATCTTTTCTTTATCAATTTATGTGTTATTGCATTTATTACTTTTCAGCAAGTTGTTCAAAGTGGGAGCTCTTTGTGCTGATAATCATAAAGTAGAGTATTGCAAAAATAAGTACATACTAACACTTCTTTAAACTTTATGAAAAAGGAATATCTCGATTCAAGCACCACATATCGGGTCAACTTTATGTCGAAAGTATTAATTTCATGGGATGAATCATATGTACCTACTTCGAAATGGTTTGATAGTCATTTGTTACCCATGTTGTAGAAAAACCCTCATAAAATGCGATCAGTCTAGGATCAATCCTGATCTCTTTATAAAGGTTGAAGTCCAATTAGTCCCTTTTATGACCACACCGGTACTGTCGAACAGATACCTTCTGGATCCAGTCGGACAAGTTTACTTACGATATGTTTTTGCAGAGACTCTCCACGGTCCACGAATATCGCCCGAAAAAATCATACATTACTGACAAGACCTGGCTGTGAACTACTATCTCAAGTAGCAAGGTCCCCTTTTCTGTTGAAATTAAAATCCTCCGGACCCGAAACTTATTGCAATGTTACAGGGTTGTGAAATCCAGGTGATAGGGAAATGAAATGAGAAAAAGAAGGAGTTTGGAGAGAACCGAACGAGAAAAAAAAGGAATCACTACCTCCTGCCAAAGAACTAAACTTAGTTAACAAGCATACCTCTATCCAGCTGACTTGTCTTACTAAAAACCCAGAGGGTTAGTGGGCGCTTAGAACAAACCCTCGGTAGGGTATAAGAGTCGTGGAAGACAACTTAAATCCATCAATCCAATCAAAAAAATTGATCCAAAACCAGCCGGCTGGGACCAGAAGATGTTAGTGGCAGGTATGCACCCGACGAGCGACTGCTTATAGCGGTAAACTGCATTAGACCTCCTGACAAGGATTTGAGATCCCAGCAAAGGCGGGGCAGATGTACATCGGTGCAGATGTACATCGGTGCATTATCCTCAAGACAGTCTGGGTTGTCCTATATCTTTATCACAATCTTGTAAACCATAAAAGTGGCTTATCCGTGAGGGAAACGAAAATAACCCGTGGTAAGTAGTGTCTGTCGTAATAGGTAACTTAAATCCACGGCCGGAAGGTTTCACATAGTCAAAAAAAAAAAAAAAAAAATTCAGTCGGGCTAGTACCAGAAGGTGGTAGTGTCAGATGCAAACCCGATAAAGGACTGCCCACATCGGTTGAACTCCAATAAATCCCCGCAAAGTCCATTGCCACGAACCACAAACTTAGTGCCAACGGGCCGAGATTCCAGCGAAGGCCATGCAGATGTACAGAAAATTCTCGTTCCACTCATCCTCCTCAAGGCCGGACAGACAGTCGGGGTTGTCCACAAACATTTGTGCAATGAAAAGAGTTCTATCATCGCCTCCACAAATCTGCAGTGCTGCCTACTCAATTAAAGCCGATACTTGGCTAAACCTTCTCAGATTGACAAGATTAATCCACCTGCAGCCTCTTTATCATACCCAGTCTCTACTAAGCTTAATATTCATTAAGTTTCTGAGCTTGGCTTCGAGGCAGGGGTGCTGTATAAGTGTTAGCTGTAGCAACTAAACCAATCCGAATATTAACGGGAACGATGTAGCTGATGAGAAAGCAGGGAAGGCCTCTGAAATAGGCCTACACAAGTAGTAAGCCTAATCAAGTAGTATTCTTCATTTATTGGCGCTTGACCGCCTTCATCCTTTTTTAGCAATAACTGGCGCCAATTGGAAACCTCAAGGGTGTTCAAGTCGTCCTCCACCTGCTATTTCCGTCTCCGTCGAGACCTTCCCCTTCCTCTGCCGCCGATAGGAAATCCTTTTGGGATGGAGCTTCTTTGTCCATTCGGGCCAGCCTACTCCTCAAACTAAATGGCTCTGCGATAAGAGTACTTACAGGCAAGGCCGCTCAGACTTCTTGGATCATGCCATTTCGACAGTTGGGCGGAGATGAGGGAAGTGAATCTTTAGCTCCTTCTTAAGTTCATGTGGGAGCGTAAGTGGTTAAAAGGGGATCAAGTAAGAAAAGCCTGGTTAGACGAATGGGCTTCCGCCCGGCACGTCCTGAAAGCATTCTTAATGGACATAATTTTTCCCCGAGTGGAAGTGTGGGACTTACCAAGCGCGTTACCTTAATCTAACCTATAGTTATGTCCTAACCATTTTTTGATCCAGGCATACATTCAAAGTCTTTAGAGCTGTCTTCAAAGTCTTAGCTTTCACTGCAGACGACTAAATACCTGAGCTTGGTAGACCCAAGTCGACTTATTTTTAGTCTCATTAACCTTCCCTCCAAAACACCCCCACCACTAGAATCCAATTTTTTAATTGATTTACATATTTGGCGCAATTTAACCCATTCATGTCTGCTTAACCCTTTAATCATCTATGTGTCCGAAACAAAAAAGCGAAATTAAATGGAGTTCTGCAATTAATTTGATCACTTTTTCGAAATACCGCTGAATGGAAAGTGTAATTAATTTCTCCGAAGATCGCTTAACACCCACAGACTGCTTGTAATGGGTAAACAAATTATATATTTTCATAAGAACAACAAAGTAATGTGTGCATTGCTTGCAGGCGGTAAACAAAAAATGAAAAGAATATGGATAAAACGAAACAAAAACTGAACAAACAAGCAGCTCCTGCAGTTTTAGCCAATTTGTTTTGCTATCAAAATTTATGTTGGCCATGCAAATGATAGATGTTTGTTTACAAATTTTACAGCTACTTATTGGCCAATGATGCTTGTGCTAAGAGTGTGAATGGTTATGGCACTACTTTTTATTGTGGCTGACCAAAAGTCGTGA
Source organism: Campiglossa producta (assembly GCA_964058755.1). Taxonomy (NCBI): domain Eukaryota; kingdom Metazoa; phylum Arthropoda; class Insecta; order Diptera; family Tephritidae; genus Campiglossa; species Campiglossa producta. Next base: position 16,369,975 of record CAXKVI010000004.1, on the reverse strand, counting down.
ATTTGTATGCCGTTTGACTTGCTTCTTCTTTTTTAGGATCTATTCGGCCAGCCGTCAAATCTCTTCACACCTCATTATGTTTGGTTTACATCAGGGGTCGCCAGCGCTTTCACCTACTGAGTCATACAACAACAACAACGTCATACTTTCTACAACCATATCGTTCCTATGTAGGATATGTAGATGAAGATCCAAATGTTGTTCTTGTAAAGCCACAGCGAGTCAAAAGAGCCACTACGTGGCGATGGCTGTTTTATATATTGCTTGTGTGAAGAGCTCCTGTAACAGCGAAAGTGTTGGTCCTCAATAAATAGAAATAAAGCACACATAGCGAGCGTTATACCAATCTTAGATAGTCCCATTCCATTCAAATGAATACTTCAAACGATGGATGCACTGATTTCTCTTTAGTGAAGTTAAAAATATTTCTTCTCCGTCTTCGTTTGCTTCAATGTGGTTTTTGTAACTAAATATTTGTACTCGCTGTGTGTTATTTTCTGCCTGTTGTCTATTTGATATTCTAGTAGTAAGTTGCAACTAAGTTTGTACGCTCACTGCCAGCTTGTCAATCTTCGTTTTTCTTTCATCTTCCTGCATGTTGGAATCTTGCACGAGGGGTGTGGATACCGAGCAAAGGTAATCCCGAAGACATTAGTTCAATGCTAACTAAGGACGAGCTAAACAGTCAGTCAATCCAAAATCGAAAGAAACCGCAGTGAGGATATGGCCGGGAGCCATGTAAGTTTTTAGCTTGCTGACTGTTTAGAAGGAAACTAACTGCGTTTTAGGAGGAAGCTAGATCTCTTCCGATCGAAAAATGGTCATTAGGACCTTTTTACTCCTTAATACTCCCAATTAGGCTATAAGAACTATGCATTGTAATGACATTACAGTATCCATCTGAGTTTGACAATAACTATCAACTACCGACGACTGTGTACGGTCTGCTTGGGTCTTGCGGAATGGAGGCTTTAAAACCGGGAATTCATCACTGTCAGTATGGTTCCCTTGGACCCACTTGAAGACTTTGGAATCAGGAATTCAACAGGGTCTGTAAGGTTCCAGTCGACCCACGCAACGTAATGCCAAAGAGTAGACGCTTCCTTTAAGGTATAGACTATCTCATTATACCCCGAATGGTCCAAAGAGGACTATAGTGTCGAGGCAGTGGTTTTTTTGAGTTGTCGACCTCAGAAATATTTATGGCAACTAGAAATCAGAGGAACTGAATAGAAGTTTCTTAGGCACTCACGTCCAACCGTCCTCTTATAGCAATCAAATTGTTTTCCGCGGCCAATATTAGAAGGTGCTAGCAACGAAGCCTCCGGGGTCCTGTCAGAAAAATCTTCGGGTCGTTTTTTTTTTTTTTGTGGTTACAACATTAGGAATCCTTTCAATGAGAAGTGCAGGACCTACTACGAACTCAGCTGCAAATAAAAGATCAACCAATTTCCCTCTAGTGCTCAGCTCGAAGTAATATTAGGCAGAAACGTGAGGTGAGCCGCCCCTCGAAAAGAGACTGGCGAGCCAAGGAGTTCCTATTCCACTCTAAACAGAAGGCTGCAAGGTGGACTTTGGTGCTGGAGGGAGGGGTATATTTTGGAAGAGCTACAGGTCGTGTTTTCCATCGACCAAGGCTGTCGCTTCTGGTAGTGTAAGGTGATTTGGCTGGTGGTGTTATGCGAAACTTAACTTTTCTGGGCTTTTCATATCCACGAACGATATTACTGCTGATCGTAAGTTAGCCACGGCTACCGCGCTGGCAGAAGAGTTCGCTTACTATCGTCCGAAGTACCGAAATTCATATGATAAACCGAATCGAATACCGATAAACCTTTCCCACCTCTACTTCCTGCAATACTCGCGTTCAATAGCTCTCCCCGCCATACATTTTGACAGTTCATAGTAATTTTCCTTAATTTATTTATTTATAAATTTACGCCTTCAAAAAGTAGGTATCCATTTGTACTCACCTCATAGCATGGGCCATTAATGTGGTTGCGGCGTCTAGAAAAATCTTTTAAAACAAAAACATAAAATACCTAAAACTTGATGATTTTTTTAATGTTTATTTGATTTCCATCAACGAAATTGAATGTTACGCATCATTGCGTGCATTGAACTCAGCAGACAACAGACTGTTGATCTACATTCGAATGCAAGGCAGTGGTGCGACACGCATAAGCTGTCATTTCCATATATTGACAGCGAATTTTGCCTACTTTTGCGACCAAATAATCAAAATTTAACCCATTCGAAAAAGTAGTGCGAAAGGCTTGGCTGATCGCATAAATTTGGTTTAGCTTGGCTCGGCTTGCTTAGGAGCGTTGTTTGGCTTCACTTAACAATTAGGCACTTTTGGGTGTTGTTCTGAGATTTGTTCTTTATTTTAAATTAAATTTTATAATTTTTCGTTTTGCTGAAATCCATATTTTTCATATTTGACATAATTTCTTATATACAGAAATTTGCAAAAGTTTGGTAATTATCACATTTTCCATTTTTGGCAAGAGAATATAACCTTCTTCTGAAGATGCTCCATCGGTTTTGGCAAAACTGCGGTACTCTGTTGCCGCTATAAAGCGACTCGACGTCTCTCGCCACGGCTAATTTTTAGTTAGTTCATTGAACTATATCCTATCATCACTAGTTCCAAATTTCAAATGAACTACTTGAATAGTTCATTGAACTAGATAATGGAAATGATCGCAGAAACTAGTTCAAAATTTCAAATGAACTACGTGAACTATGTTAAATTTTCGTCAAATTTATAGATAAAGTCCGTGCCAACCAGGGATGACCATGGGAAAACAAAATCACAAATTAGTAGTGTGCAATACCAAAAATGATTGGGGTAAGAGTAGGGATCGAAATAACAACGCATAAATCGACATAATTCGATAATTTTCGACACGAATTGGCAACTCAAACATGGGTAGAAAAGAACCTCGCTGTGCAAAATTACGTACTTTTTTATCGTCGTTTTGGGTAAGCGCAACCCAATAATTTCCCAAGATTTTATCCGCTGCTGGTTAGCAGGGTTTGTACTACCGTATATAGGGTGGTATTTGCAAAAACACGTTGAAAAATGTAGAAGGAGGTATCAAAAGACTGTCTTCTGGATTGTTGAGGCCAAAAGGCATCTTTTGATATCCCTCCCCAACATTTTTGGGCGTGTGTAAGCAGTTATTTCCTAAGGTAAACAAATAAAAATAATTGAACTAAGTGAACTAAAACGAAATAAATGAACTAGTTCATTTTGGTGAGCTGTTTCAAAATCTCTGATTATCCTCATAAACTAAAATCCGCAACTCTATATTAAAGACGACTTGAAAGCCCTTACCTGCGATCCTATTAAAAGACAGCGGATGATAAAAACCTCGGATGACAAAAACACAAATTTATCATGTAGTGATCGACGCTACACATAGCTCCACCATTTTCAAAGTGCTTACCTGCATGGTTCCAAAATCAACTTGGAATATTATCTTGTAGTAGCCAAGATACACGCACGCCACTCTACAACGAAGAAAGTGCAACTCTTACGACTGCTCTCGGAGAGCAATAATCGACATAACGATGTAACCAATCCATGGGAGCATATCTCTCACTCATAACGTACCGCCGTGGCCACCTTGTAAACGACGTATAGTGTGTACTCAAGATATGGAGGGAATACTTGTCCTCATTGCTAAATTGCGAGGGAGACAAGGAACTCTATGCCCCAATCCCTGAAGATGGATCCCACCACCCGACTATGATGAGCTGATGATGCCTATATTTCGGCTCGAAAACAATAAACCGCTTGGAAAAGACTTATTATATCCGCTTAGTTCATCAAAAACGAGGCGAAGTATTGTTGGGGTTCTTAACTGTAGTCTGCCTAATCCACAAGAAAACCTATACTGCATATCGCTTCGAATATCGAGGAACCAGTCTCCTTAATATCGCTTAGACTGCGTTGGTCCATAAACTCGATTTAAAGGGGAATTTTTTGAGTTTATTCATATTGTTGTTGTCAATAAAATGGAATTTATTGTCAACGTGAATAAAACATTAGAAGGTTCTGTCTACCGTATTGTACGAAAGACTAAATCCCATCGTCCCCAAGGTCAGGCGGGATTGGCAGGAACCTCTCCGAGCTATTTGGGGATTTCCATTTTTTTTGGATATCTCGCTCCCGAGAGTTTGTAGCCATCCTTTGCCGGCTGAATGGAGTGTGTGCTTCTTCAAAATTAGTTTGCTTTTTATCACAAAGAACGTGCTTGGTCAAGCCCTGCCTATCAAGTTCCCACAATGTCCCTTGTGCCATCTCTTGAAGATATCGACGGCGTCAGTTCAGAGTTGAACAAGTAAGAGACAATGGTTTTAATGGCCGCTTAGCTGTCGCTGAAAATAAAAATATACTGTCCGATAGGACGTCTACTTATCCCAGCCTCGGCGTCCAATATTGCTGAGACTTCAGCCCGGAAGACGCTGTAATAATCAGGTAGACTGAAGGAGAGCTCAAGCTCTAGATCGTTTGAATAAACCGCCTCCTCCAACTTTGCCGTCTAATTTCGAGCCATTGGTGTTAATGAAAGTGCCGCCCTACAGTAACGGGACACCGATCCGTCCTCTCCCAGTTTTCCCTACTGGGAATATTTACACTCTGACGCAGCACTCTCCCACAACGATCTGTACTCAGAGGGAGATCCCAGAATACTGAAGTGTTCAGCCCTAGCCCCAGGCCCAGCTCTATACGCTGTCTTTCGATTAGGAATTAATTGTTTTCATACATAATTCATCTCAAGTTAAATATAATTTATTAATACAAAGAACACAATCGGTAAATTTTTCACGAAATCTCATCTCATCTGCCTTGCACTCGTCTCACACTCCCTCCACTCCACTTTCTTCATCAAAACAATCATCCACCTCCATCAACGTACGATTACAATAGAACGAATAAACACTCCAAGCGCTCCATCCTTGACGCCTTTGTATCATCCTAGCGCATTGCACCGCCTCGGTGATATCGTCCTGCAGTAAAGCGCTACAATTCACATTACACTCATTGAAAGCATAATATTTGACAATGTTGTCCGGTTGACACCAATAACGACTGCTAATTTGAAATAGGCCATAATCACTGGAACCGTCTCCATTACGATTGCCCACCACGTGCGTGTTGTAGCGACTCTCATAATGGGCAATGCACAACCACAGCGACAACTCCGATTTTGGCACATCCAAAATATATAATTGACCAGCGAGCTCGCAGCGTTGCAGACGACGCGCTGCTATGAGGGCGGGTGCGTGAGCGAGTAATAGCCAAATAATGCAACAACAAATGAATGCGCTTGTTGTTGTTGTTGCTGTAGAAGTTGTGGAGCTGGAGGTAGCGTTGTGTTTTGCAGCAGCGGCTAAAAACGGTGTCACTGTTCGGTGTGCGGGTGTTGTTGGTGACATTTTTTTTGTTGTTCAACGAAGACGACAGTGGCCAAGTAATTTGGCTGTTTTTTTTTTTTTGATTGATGACTCGAAATGCAATGAAAAATTTGTTGAATTTGTCTGAATGATGGCGGCGCGTTGGTTTATGAAGACGAATGTCAATAGCGGTCGGTCTCGTTGCTGGTTTATGATTTACTGAGGTATAGAGCGCATCGCTTTGCTGAATGCGTTTGGAGGAAATGAGTTTTGTACTTCAAAAAGTTAAATTAAGAATCAATGTTGTTGTGGGCATAACAATAACAACAACAACAACTAAGTATGTTTAACTACAACCGGTTTCATTTATGCTTTTAGCGAAAATTTCATTATGATAATTATAGTATGGAAACCCGTACTAAGTATAGTGAGTGCTTGTTGGCTAATTATTATAGTAGTTCTGAACGTGCTATCGGCATGAAATCTCACGTCATTATTGCCGTTTAAGCATGCGCTGATTTGAGATATGCTTCTTATTAATATTTCCGCGGCGTGAGAAACGTAGGTGAGAGCTTTAAAGCTTTCATGACTACATAGCTTCAGACGCTCAGATGTCGCCGATCTCTTCAAGAGATGGGTCCCCTGACACAGGGACATTGAAGGAAACTGTAGAGCCGTAGACGAACTTCCTAGGTAGGGCACGACCAATTAGGTTCTGGGGATAAAAGAAAGCTTTGTCTACAATGCCCAGGGTCCAAAATGGGATGCTAAAAGATCTAGACATATAACGCGCTAAGATCGAAATCCCCAAATTAAAAGGCACGCAGCAAGGCTACGTGTGCCCTACCGCAGATGCTGTAGGAGTTGCAAAGATGATGAAGAAAAGGTGGAGTCTTTCATCTGCAAGTGGCCGGCGTTAAGTGGCGCTAGAAGACGCTTTTTGGATAGATTACGCAAAGTCGCGGAGCTGGACATAAGGCACTTGATGGCCTTTATCAAATCATCTAAGTGGGTCGAGGAGCAGTAACCGCTTCGGTTAGGACTATCAATTCCGAGATTTTACTATTTGAAGAATCCCGACAATCCGCGGATTTTCCATATGACCGAGTCATGGGAACGACTTTTCAATTGTTGGTGGTTGTTGTTGCTGTTGTTGTGACGAAGGGTCTGTGACGAGTGTCTTCTAACTGGAGTCCTAGAAAACTAGCAGCTTCTAAATGGTTGGACCTTAGGAAAATGGGTGTTAGAAGAGTGGGCTCCGCAGAGCAGGTGAATAGGTTGGTTGGTTATGAGGAGCCGAGCCTCATGTCGGACACTTAACCTGCTACAATATCCATACCGTAATTGAGTCAGAGTCGCCATTGCCTCTCGAGGTAGATGACATTCCTTGTCAGCAACAAGAGGTGTTGAGGTATGCAAAATGGCGTTAAACGGACAGAGCTCAAAACGTGCCTTCTAAAACTGACCTAACGGTGCCTCTGCGGCAGCCTCTTCAACCTAACATAACCTATCCTCAGAGGAAGAACTTGATGGGATATGAAGTGAAAAGCACCTGAAGAACCTGCAACTTCTCTGCGGTGGGCAAGTTATGGGCAATCGAAAATTCCTGTCTAACCCGACAAAAGTAGAAGATTTTGTATCGGGCCCGAAAATATGCTGAGGCTCCTCTTTCAGGTTAGGCGTATAGAATATGGCCGAGGTAGGGGACAGCTTGATTAAGTCAGTGCGGTCAGTGGGCGAAGCCAAGTTATGTAGGTAAATCAATATGGAAAAAATAACGACCAATCAACGTCCTAATCAAACTCCACTTAGATGCTACGCTGCTGATTAACTCACAGGGCATACTAAAACTTCCGTAAAACATTAATTTAAGTTGACTTTAGTGCATTTTGTCATATGAAAAACATAACAGACGTATCGTGTGCGGTGCCATTGAAGTACACAAGTCGTATATGCGCTTGGGGATTGTACTGGACCATCACACTTCAAGCACTACACAAACAAATTCATGCCGTCACTTGATGTTTGCACATGGTGTCGTTGCTGTTGCAGCATTCACTCGCCTTCAAATACATACACGCCCACCACCAGCTGTGCATCATTGCATTAGGTCGACCGATCTCATCACATCTAACGTTTCGCTACAATTCTGTAAAGCGTAAATAATTCCATGCTGGTGCAGCGATCGACGGCTGATCGGCAGATCTGTGTTTTGCACCCGACTGAGTATGTGCAGATGCAAGAACACGGCGGGTTTATTGAAAACTTTACTTTGAAAAATATAGTTATATATGTAATAATAAGATGAAAAGATATAGGTACTCGTATCTTGATGGGGGACGAAAAAAGTTGCATAGAATATGTTTGTTTTTGAGTATTAGCAGAGTTAATTTTTAATGCACGAGCGATACAGTTAGTCACAGTCGAAATGGTACAGTAAAATTTCGAATAAACAAAACTGGTTTGGGTGGCAACCCTGCCTGAAAATAGATTAGTTTTAATATGGTCGAAAATACTCTTAATTTGATACCCATTTTGGCATATGGACATATCTTGCTCAATTAAAAAAAAAGGATAGGTGGCAACCCTGTAAACCCCCTAAGTGGCAACATCCGATCCCTATATATCGGTCGATCTACGAAGGTTTGGTAGAATACGTCCGAAAATACTCTTCATTTGATACCTATATTGGCATATCTTGCTTAATATTAAACAAAAATTGAAATAGGTAGCAACCTTGTAAGCCGATTCAAGTGGCTACACTCAAATAAAATATCTCAGAGGGAAGCATACTATCCATATACCAAAATTTTAAGCCTTAGAGGCAATTTCGCCGATAATAGCTTTCATTTGATAACCATATTACCATATCTTGCACAATATTAAAATATTTGGATAGGTGGCAACCTTGCAAGTGCCGAAGTGCCAACACTCAAGTAAAAAATCTCAGAAGGAAGAATATCTCCATATACCAAAATTTGTGACCATAGGTTTCTGAGGTAGAGGTCGATAATCGAATAAATCAATAAGATGCGGTAAGGTGGCAACCCTGCATAAAAATATCTCGTACATTCAAATACCTTATTTGGCATGCGGCCAAAAATACCTTTCAATTGATACCCTTATTAGCATATCTTGCTCAATATTAAACAAAAATTGTGTTAGGTGGCAACGCTGTAAAACGCCCGAAGTGGCAACGCCTGAGTGGAAAGTCTAAGAATAAGGCATACTATCACTCTGCCAAATTTCATTCAAATCGGTCAAGCGGTTTCCGAGTTATTAAGAGTTTTAAGAAATTTTGTCTATATGTCTGTATGTTTGTTCGTGCATCACTCAAAAACCGCTGTATAGAATTAAATGAAGTTTTTAAAAATGAAAGGGTAGATGACCAACTTAATTTTAAGAGTTCGTAAATATTTTATTCCCGCTATATACACGTTGGCAATCAAAATTGCCTAAAAATTTGTATATATGTCCCATTTTAGGTGTGAGCGACTGTTCATAAGTAGATACGTATGTACGTATATTTGTAATGGATTTATTTGCCTCCCCCAAGCTTCTGGCATTCATTTGCTGGTTGAGGCCTTTTCGGTGCATTTTTTTTTGCACTTTTGCTCTTGCTCTTTTTATGATTTATTTCCTTATATTGATCGCTTCAAGTGGCACAATTTAAAACTGGAAAAGTGTTTTGTACATCTTCAACATTTGCTTGGCTATGTGTTTTCGCAAAAGTTTTCGAGATTGCAAAAATACTTGAAAATGCCCTAAAGTTGATTTTAGCTAATTGGTTTCTTTCTTTTCTTTTATTTGCAGTACAAGCCCGAGCACACTGAAGGATGTTACAATGGAGCATTCATGTGAGTATATAGAAAGTTTTTGCTGAACTACCTAAAACGGGTGACTTGTGTGGTTGAGGAGCTAGCTAATGCTGGGATGCTGTGTGAGTCTCTTAAAGGTGATCCCTGGAGAATATGGATCATGCGAGCGCTCACTGAGGGAACTAAGGGGCTTAAAATAACTTTTTACATAGATGACGATCAGAGCTAAGGAACCATTGGGCGCCTAGACTTATGTGTATCTTTTTTCGAACACCAGTCTTTCGGATACTGTGGACCTGCACCTAAATTACCCAAGTTTCAGAACTCCTTTCTTTCTTTCATCCCAAAACGTTTAACAGAAATTGTAGCTTTTCCTTTTTCAGATGATCTCGGCATTGATTTTTGGGGTTTGAAGCTTCTTGGTCGGTCCTTAACAAATAGGTTCTTAGTCTGTTATTGTTGTAGTACACACGTACCCTGATCGAGGTTTGACATGTTTAAGCTCTCGATGGATTTTATTGGATTGGCTATCAACTAGGGCTATAAGGTTACCAACAATTACGTCGAAGCTGGTTGGTCAGTCCGGGGAGTGGACCATGAACCTGACAGTCAAGAAATCGTTTCAGAGCTGTTATAGCCGTTTTGATGTCCGAGTACATTTTGTGGGACAAGACTACAATGATCAGGAAGCTGCAACTAGCAACGTTCATCCTTCCCTTCGATCCATCCGCGAACTAGTTCATCGGGTCTATCCCCTAAACAAGTCCCTTGCGCCATTCTTCCCTCGAGGGTATTGAAACTAGGGCTCTCGCGATAGCAAAAATTACGTCGAGCCTGGTTTGTCAGTTACGGGAGTGAACCATGAACCTGACAGTCAACAAATCGTGTCTCTTAAATGGGCGCCGGGGCATCGTAGCTAACAGGGTAACTAGTTAGCCGACGAGCTGGCCCGGTATGGATCGGCTCTTGATGTCTCGGAGGCGAAGGGCGTTCTTGCACCTCTGGGACTTATAAAGGGTCGCATCTTTAAGCACTAGCTTAGCGAGGCTAACCATAGGTCAAAACGTTTGCAATTCTGCAGAGTGTCAAGCAGTCTTTGGACCTTCTACAATGAAACACGATCTACGGACCTATTCCGATTAGTTGCGGTACTCACTAGGCATGCGGCATGGACGGATCTGGAACCCAATACTTTGTCAAGCAGTTGCAACCTTCCGGAAGCGAAATAGACGCTGGAGCTCCTGCTGTGGGATTGCGCACTGTCGGAGCTGAATAAAATGTTTGAACTCATGTTCCTGAGATCTTTCCAGTGATGCCAACGAACCAACCAACGAAGCCTGATTTGATGATGCCGAAATTGGCAGTCCTTGGTCGGATAAGAACCCGGTATTCCCTTGCGGTACTACCCGACCGTCGTGGTAGCGATTTGGTATGACCGTTGGAACCTTCTAGGTCATGGCATCCCTCCATCCGTAAAGGATGATTTACACGCGTCGTTGTTTCTAGCCTTTTTTTATCGCTCGTGTCAACAGCAATTCGATCGATCTTTATCTTGAATTTAATGGTTGAACGCAAGTGGTTCGATAAAAATCGACCAGAAAATCGACCCGCGTAAATGAGCCTTAAGGAAGGAGAAGATGGGTAATGGGAGGCATCATATCCACCCATCGAGTTAGCACGTCATTACATATGTGCATATTAGTCGCCTCCTACGACCGGTATGCCTATCTCGGGCATATTCTAAACCCCTAGCCCGTAGGGGTTTGTTCCACCGTCCCGTTTCTCGCTTGTCAAAGAAAAATGTGTTCGAATAGGTCACACGAGCTCTGCGGATGTTTAATGTCGAGAGTTAGTAGAAAACTTGGTTTACAAATAAAGATAGATTCCTCTCGGTCTGATTTTCCACACACTCCTCTGAACAAAAATTTCGACTACGCAGTAGGTACTCAAAAATGTGAAAGATTTTTAACTTCAAGTTGAAAATTAGTTTTGAATTGTGGAAATAAGAAAAAAAAATAAAGAACGTTTTTAAAAAATCATACTTTCAAAACTAAATTAGGAAACTAATCAGCATAAAATCCCCAAATAGTTGAAATAAGAACAGTTTTTTTGGACCATAACCAACCCGCACCCACAAACGCCATAGAGACGGCAACAACAACACCGAAACTAAACTGCGAAAATAGTGAAAGATAACGCGAAATAGTTTGTAAATAGTAGTTCAGAAATTCTAGGCCAACAGCAATGCAGGAAGCGAGAACAGTGCGTCGAAGTACATCCAGCTTAAGTAGCTCACCAGACTCGTCAAAAGAGAGATTGATCGTGTTTAAGCGTAATTTGCAAATGTCGCCATTAAGTGAAGCTGAAACGAGTGGTGATGGTAAATGTGGGAATAAGAAGAAGAAACTCAAAAATATTTATTGAGAAAGAAACTCGTTTAAAAGTAGTTAGTTTGTAGTTAGTTACAAACTCACCACATCTCCCTCTCTTTTCTCTCGGTCACAGATGGTGTTGGATTTCCGTGTGTCAGCCTACAAGGACATGGCACGACATCGCCTCCAGTACAAGGACGTTCAGTACGCGAATTCGAAGAGCAAATGGCATCGTTGCGTAAGGAGAATTTTAATTTGAAATTACGTTTGTATTTTTTGGAAGAAAGTGTGCCTGGTTATCATCAATCGAATCAAGAAAATCAAGAGTCGCTAATGAAGCAACTAATTGATACGAAGGTAGGTGTGAGAGCGAAGTTTCATTTTCATACATTTTATTTATGTTAAATTTTTTTGTTGTTCTTTTAGGTTGAAATTGAAATTTTACGTAAAGAACTTGAGGAGAAGCAAGAGTTGCTCAAGGAGGCAGCACAAGCCATGAATCACATGGAGCAAATACAAAAAGAGACTGAGTCGAAGGGACAAGCTTTTATCGAAGAGCTTAAACAGAAGATACAGTTTTTGGAAGTAAGTTGAATCAATTTATTTATTTACTAGCAGAGGCCCGCGACTTTGTATGCAAAACTTAAAAAACGGACGAAAAATACGGTGTTTTTTAATATCTCAACTCCAGCGCCACCTAGCGGGTTTCTTTCCTTGTAACCGCGTTTTTGATTGCATTTCATGCACACGCGCCAAAAACGAAGATGATTCGATCATAACTATTGATTTTGCGAATAAAGCGACATCAGCGCCATCTAGCGGAAAACATTACCCTATGTCGAGAAGACTTAGCCAAAGAATAAACGAAAATCCCTTCAGTAGTTTAGGAGGTGTGACGAAGACATGCTCTGCGAGTCTTCGGTCAAGTTTTTGAGTTTTCCATTTTGAAATGTACTCCCCAGCCAACCAGAGGAGTCCGCACGGCGCTCTTAAAGAGGCTTCGAAAATTCTCCGACGGAGGAAAATGTATCACAAAAAGTGCTCCTCTGGTACTCCTTAAATGAGCGTTTTCGAAGTCTTAAAAGCTCCCTCAGATAATGATAAGTTAGTTTCTTTAGAGCTCTTCAAATATTCAAAACATACCCTGAACAAATCCGGAAAGACTATACGGACTCCTCTTTTCAATGAAATCCGTAAACGTTTCCATACTCTTTAATACTCTCTTTTTTCTCATTTCGATTAATTCTCAAGTTGGAAGACGAAACGAATGATCTGTTGATTGATCCAATTTTTGTTAAGTTAAATAGGGAATCGACTAGTTGATCAATTAATTCTAGTTATCAAGTTGAAAATCGCCTCAGAATCAGTCGTTTAATTGTTAATTTTGAATTAGTCGAATAGTTCTAGTTTAATAAGTCGATTAATTCTTAATTTTGGTTAATAAGTAGGGAATCGAATAATCGGTCGATTAATTTTAATTTTCGATTAATCGAGTCTCAAAGAATCAGTCGATTAATTGTTAATTTTGATTCATCAAGCCGACTAGAACAATTAGTCGAATAATTCTAATTTTTCAGTCAATTAGTTTTTATTTTTGAAGTAGATAGCGAATAGATTAATCAGTCGGTTCAAGTTTTGTTTAATCAAGTAGGAAGTCGATTTCAATATTCAGTCGATGAATTTAATTTTTTGAGGCATCATGTAGGAAGTCGACTCGAATAATCAGTCGATTCATACTACTTTACTATTCGATTTATACTACTTTTTGATTAATCAAGTCGACTCAAAATATTAGTAGATTAATTCTAATATTCGATTAATCAAGTAGAAATTTGCCTCAGAATCAGTCGTTTAATTGTTAATTTTGATTCATCAAGTCGACTAGAATACTTAGTCGAATAATTCTAATTTTTATATTAATCGAATAGGAAGTCGCCTGTAACAATCAGTCGATTATTTTTTATTTTTGAAGTAGATAGTCGAATAGATTAAACCGGGGATTAATTCAAATTTTGGTTTAATCAAGTAGGAAGTCGACTCGAATAATCAGTCGATAAATTTAATTTTTTGAAAAAATCAAGGAAGTCATCTAAAAAATAAGTCGATTTATACTACTTTTTGATTAATCAAGTTGACTCGAAATATTAGTCGAAACATTCTAATTTTCGATTAATCAGGGGGCAAGTCTAAATCAGTCGATTAATTTTTTTTATTAATCAATTGGGAAGTCGAATTCATTCGATAAAATGCTTTTTATTCATCAAATCAGAAGTCGACCCCAATAAACAGACGATTAATTTAAGTGCAGGGAATATTTCTCGAATACATTCGTGAATCTTTCTCAAATACATTCGCGAATCCTTCTCGAATGCATTCTCGAATCTATGTAGGAATATTCTTCAAAAACGTATGGATATGTTGCGTGGAATGATTCGGGAACATGTAGGGATCTTTTTGGGAACCATTTCAGGAATTTAAATCTCTTCGGGACTTTTCCGTACCCATTTCGATATTGTTTTCGTGTCATTTCGGGAGCAATTGGGGGGCTTTTCTGGATTGTTTTCGGATCATTTCGGTATGGGGTCGTGCATATATGACGTCACGCGATTTTTGGTAGTTTTTGACCCCCCCCCCCCTCCCCCCATGTCACACCCAGTCACAAACGCCAAATAACGTGACATCACGTAAGTGCTACTCCCCCCCTCCCCCATGTCACATTTCGTCACAAATCGCAGACCCCTCCCCCCCTCAAAGAGCGTGACGTCATATATGCACGACCCCTATGATGTTTTCGAATTTTTTTTTTTTTCATATATTTTGAAATTTGAATTTCGAAAACCTTTTTTTAACGACTTTTTTATTTCCTCATTTTTTGCAGATGGAACGTGATTTGGAAAAGACTAATCAAAGCGGATTTATGAACGATTTGATCGGACGCTCAGAGATTTCGGAAAATGTCAATACCTTACAAAAAGTTTGTACAGTTTTATTTAATTTATTATTGCGTTTATTTTTATAAATAAAGAAAAATGTATTTAATTCAAAAACTTAAAAACCTCTTCTTTGCTTCTTCTTTACACCAATCACTTTTAGATACGCGAACTCGAAGGCATGGTCACACAATCTGCCGAAAAAATGCTTAGCTTACAAACACAAACTGACAAATTGGAAGAGACTATAATGAAACGCGATGAGACAATCAAAGAATATGAGGAAAAGGTCAAAGAATTGGCATTTCAAAATGCTGAGCTACAAGAAATGTTGGAAAATAAAGAGCGTGATATAGCGAATATAGAGGTAAGTTGGAAGAAGTAGATTTTGCGAATTTATTTTATCTATCAGTTTATTAGTTGAAATTGCATTTGAGGTGTTGAAAAAATGTTACAATTATTTTCGATTCCTTTTTGTTCCTTTTACTTTTTATTCCAACTTTCCTTGGTCACTTTCACCCATCATTCCTTTTTCTATCTCTTATAATTAACTTCAATCCACATAAAAAGCTTAATTTGAAAAGTACGCGTCTAACCAATGCCGATTTGAAGGAAGATAATCGTCATTTGATAAATGCTTTGAAAGCTACGCAAGATAATTTCCGTAAAGAATTTTCGAATATGAAAGTGTGCGAAAGAAGAATGCGCGAGCAACAGGATGCTCTCAGTCAAATGCAAGTAAGTTTTTTTGCGCTGAAGTTGAGGTTGATTAGTTTTTGTTTAGTTTTTTTGGATATGGGATCCAACCTTTTGAAGAGATTGAGACATGCAAAAAAACTACGTACCCCGTTTTTCGAAGTTAGACTCCAAAATTTAGTTATGGGCTTTCGAAGTTCGAAATTAGCCGTGAATTTAAAAAAGTAAAAAGGGAAATGTAGGCGTGGTTGTTGTTGTTGGGCATGGTCTGCTTGACTCCTTGTTCGATTGGTATACATACCTGTTTTTCGAAATCAGTTGAACAATTTTTTTATTTTTTCGAAGATCTAACTTTTGACGCCATTGACAACTTTTAAAACAAAAAGCGGATACCAATCGAACAAGGAAGTCAAGCAGACCGCCCACATTTTTTCCTTTTTTAAATTTTTAAATACAGCAATTGGAAAAGCAAAATGAAAAGGGGTCTAATTTGAACTTCGAAAGCCCATAACTAAATTTTGGAGGCTAACTTCGAAAAACGGGATACGTAGTCTTTTTAAGTACATATGCCTCAATTTTTTATTGATTTGCTAATTAGAAACCATGAGTTCCGACATGAATCGGATTCCATAGAACCAACAACTATTACCCCGACGATAGTCCAACCGCGATATTTCAACCTTAGCCATTTCAACCGGATGACAGTTCAGCCCAAGTACTGTGCTTGGTAAAGCCGGCATTGGATCGAAACATGCATATTTTTTCGAAGCCTCGACCGCGAAAGACCGAATATACAGGAGTACCTAGTGTGGATGGACTAAATTGAAACTCTCGTCGGGCTAATTGTTACATAACTATTTGTAGAAGTATACACACTCACATTCATGGAGGAATTCTTATGGACACAACACTAACAACAACACCTAGACGATTTTGGCTTGAGTATCAAATCACCCCAGATTTCCATTTTTAACTAAAACTATCATCGTTTGGAAGACCAAGTCATCCTCTTCTGCTACCGAGGTCAGGTGTCGATACGAAGTGTTTCTTTCGCATAATATTACCCAGCCAGTTGAGCTTGAGAAGGGCCAAGCATCTTTTGAAAAAAAAAGCGTGATCCTTGTTCGCCGAGAGAATCCAAATAAGATCTCGTTGGCCGGAGTGATCTTTCGTTTAAATGTATACTTACTAAAACTCACCACACCCGGTGAAGGATGGCTTGTGCTCAGATTCTTTCACTTCCGTCTTCATTGTTCGGCTGAGTTCGCCACATTCAGTCCTGTCTCAATCCACTCTGATAGTGGTCCAGTGAAGTCTGACAATTATTCCTACAGTCTACTAATTGACGGCCCTTACATTTTTAAAGGAGAATTAGAAAATCAGATTACAACCAAAAACTAAACAGACATCTGTTGGTGTCTAAGCCTTCAACGAAAGACATAAAGAAGAATCTCCGTAAGCACTGTGATGAGATGCGGCACCATAGGCGTGCTCTAAACGACATCCACACCGAGCTGGCAGATGCCTCTGTTAGATCTCGGTCTCTGAATCCCGTTATTAAAACCCAAACACCTTAAATAGCTGAAGGAGACAGCGCCATCCTCAGGGCGACTACTCTGGCTTAATTTCGATATAAGTATACCAATTCAATTCGAAGGCCCGTGTAGCAATTGGAGTTATCAGGGAATTTGTAAGGTAGTAGCTCGAAAGTGGGATCCATTCGGGATCTTATTTAAGCCAAATAGAGTTTACTCCGAGACGTATTCCGGCAACTTTTAGTAGTTCTTCGGGTTTTATTTTTCTACGACTATTTTGGGATCATATAAAAAATTTTTATGGTATCAAGCCAGGTCTCCTTTCAGACCTTCTCGTTTCAATTTCGGTATCACTTCGAGCCCAATCTTGCGACAATTTCGGTACCTTCACGGGAATGTTTTTGAAATCGTTATGGACCTATTTCGGAGTTTCTGGACTATTTGGACTGCCACTGTGCCGTTCAATCTGCATCTGAAGGAAGAGACCTCTGCAGTCCCTGAAGTTTAGTATGATTTTTGCGATTAGCTAAGGATTTTGTTTTCTTGGAGAAAGTTGTTCTTTCATTGGACTTGATTTTTTACGTGGCGGGTACCAAACCCAGCGCACAACCCGTCTCCAGGGTTTTGAACAAATATATTCACACATTTATATAGCGAACCGCTTGCTCCAAGACAGTCACCTGCTTTCAACCGCACCACGTGGTGAACAGGCGCTTAGAAAAAGACCTCGGTGAACTCTTAAACCAGATATGTCAGAATGCCAAGATTAGATTAGATGAAAGTTGATCGTTGCTCGAAAGGTGCTCGTTTACACCGGTCGATAGCTATTCGATCGATCGATACCTTATTTTTGAAGGTAGAAAGCAGTGGAACGACAAAAATAACAATGAGCAAGATGATTAATTTCAATATCTCAACCGGTTTCGGAGATATCTTTCAAAATGTAATGACGGGAATGGAATGAGTTGGTTAATTCGTTCAAACTCGCGCCGGTCCACCTTTGGGCGGGATAACGTTTGTAGGGTCTGTTACTAGTTGAAAGCAATCGCAATCGGCTGTCGACCACGCCCACTTTTAGATAAACACTCGTTACACTTTAGTCAACGCTTTTCATGTTCCTTACACACTTATTGCTTTTTCTACAAAAGAATTTCAAAAGCGCTTCTCTGCACTAATCTTTTCCTTAATCCCATCCACAAGTCGACAATTTCCATAAAAACTGCAAATACCGCACGTCTACTCGAACGCATACAAGATTATGAAAAAATGGTTACCAAAATGAATTTCGAACGTAATTTGGCCAAACGTGAGAATCGCTTTTTCCGTGCCATTATCGGCAAACTACAACGTAGTAAAAATGAATATTTCACCATTGAAAAGGAAGAAATCTACAAACAATATGGTCACGAATATGATGAGAAACCAGTCGATTGTAATAAAAATTACGAAATGAATTATCATGATATGTTGAAGGCGCGCGGCGATTTTCATGCAGAATATTTACTCAAACAAAAATTGTGCGTTAACTACAGTAATACGTCTGCGAAATATAATAAAGCAGATAAATGTGAGCCAGAGAGTAGCGCCATGGTGAAAAAATCTTACTTGCATGATCATCATCATCAGCAATGTAGTGATATTGAACGCAGCATTGGCAGTGGTCGCAGTCGCATTAGCTTTAGCGTGGGTGATGGCGCTGCAATTGCATGTGATGAGCTGGCGGGTAGCGATCATGAGCCGGAATTTCCAATACGTTATACGATTAGCGATGCGAGCATGTTTGCTGGCTGTGGTGGTTGTGGTGGCGTTATACCATCTACTTCACGCTCCAATAGTTGTACATCGTTGCAGGCAAATTTTTCTCAATGCAGTGGGGTTTTTGGGAGTTGCAGGGAGGGGTCACCGCCGCCGCCCGATCGGCGGGAGTTTCCGACGCAGCAGGTGAGTTTGTTGTTTTTGTTAGGGAGGTATTATGGGAAACGAATTCATCACGCGAAGTATCCAATAGTATCAGAACTATCCAGTAGCGCATTCGGATTACCGGTCTAAAAGTATATAATATTCGAAAGTAAATGGATTGAACCATATCAATGCTTCGACAGTTTTTAGTACATTTGCAGGAGTAGCCATTCGTCAGATGCGAGTATATGTAAATCTGGAAAGACCCACAAAATTTCATAAAAAAATGGATGAATATTCTAATTTCCAAAATTTCGAACATAGCCCAAAATGTATTCCTGCACTATTCCTTAAAAATTGGACCACCTACGGTGCGGGAGGCAATCACCTCTGCGAATATAACAAGCTTGTACATGCTAAAAGATACACTGACACTGACTTCTTCTTGTTCGAAAATTTCGAACATAGGTCAAATTTTATTTCAACTCTGGGGTTTGAAACTGGCACCATTTAAGCTATGATGGGCAGTAACGCCATGATAATACGCTGAATTTTTCAAGTTCGAAAATTTCGAACATAGCTCAAATGTATTTTTACTTACTCTATGACTTCAAACTGGGATCTTTTACGGTGTAGTGAGCAAGCACGTTTTGCAGAGAAAATAAGTTTGTACTTGTTTAAAATGCCGAAACCGATTGCTAACGATGCCAATATTTTCTATTTCGAAAATTAGGAGAGTCCAAAATATTCTAATTTCGAAAATATGTTTCTCAAAATGTATTTATCGGGCTTAAGCCTGGCACCATCTATGGTTTGGAAGGAGAGCAACTTTGCAAATACAACTGTATTGTACATGTTAAAAAAAACCGAAATATATTGCAAACGATGCCCAATTTTTCTATTTCGAATTTAGGAAAGCCGAAAAAATGCTTATTATGGCAACAAATAAATGAAATATTCAAGACTTGAATAAAAAAATAGGTAGTACCCTGAATTTTTCAAGTTCGAAAATTTCGAACATAGCTCTTTTCAAGATCAAAATCTTTTATAGGCTCACAAAAATCGCTTTTTTGGCAACAATTAGTTCTAACATGCGCTCCTTGCATAGAATATAGATACAAACTAAAGTTTACAAGTTCAAAAAATTCGAACATAGCCGAAAATTGCTTCTTTCGGAATCAAATAAATTTAGATCGTTCAAAGTTGATATTTCGACTTTAATAGGGTCACTAAACATTTAGCTTCAAAAAACTGAGCTACGCAAAGTCGCTACTGGGTATATAATGTACGCGAGCTACATTTTATTTTATCCTTTTTGATTTTTTACCTTTTTCCAATCTTGTTCCAGAGCAAAAGGCACCATCAATTATCCAATGTGGATGGCGTACGCTTTGTTTATTCAAAATTTGGAAATTTTCAATGAATTTCACATATTATCTGACATCATTTCAAACATTATATCTAAATATTGGACTCATACCACAACACACTCTGGTGCGTTCGTCATCGTCAAGCAATTACTTTCCATTTGTTGGGCAAAATTTGTTTCGCTGTCAATGGGTACGAATGATACGCAGTTTGAAAGATGGCAGGAATTTATCATAAGAAGAAGAAGAAGATTAGGATTAGGTGGAGTAGTAGAGAAAAAGCCTATTAGGCGCGCAACAACGCTTTGGATGCTGAGCTATTTGCTGCTACTTTTTTGAGTGATTTTTGAATTTTCGTTTTGTGTCATTAAATTTTTCTTTTCTATGTACATAAATAATATTTGTAATTCTACTATGTGTATATTTATATGTGTATTTTGCGTCGAATTTTGGTATGTATTTGTGTTTAATACACATGTATGTATGTACGTATGTATATATTTTTGTATGTAAAAAATTTGTGTATATTTTTGTGAAAATCTTTTTTTTATTTTGACCGAACAGAAATAAATTTAATTTCTTTACTACTAAAAATTCACCTCAAATGCAATTGTTTATGAGTATAAATTGTAAAGCATATTAACAATAAATATTTATACTTTAATTTTTTTTTCTTGTATTCAAACAGATCGAAGTAAAAGAGAAAAAAATCGAATTGGCTAATAAACTGTGTGAATTGGATGATACTCAGCAGGAATTGAAAAAATTGCGCAAAAGTTATGATGCCGCTTGTCGTACATTACAACAATTGCTGCAGCGCGAGAAAAACAATCAACAAGACGGTTCGACTCGTGCCTTGAGTGATACGGAAGCAATACATTCGAACATACAAAAATGTGATCATGAGAGTATAATCAAGAGTCTGGAAGCTGAAGTGAAGAAGAAGACCGCTGACTTACAAGTAAGTTGTGTGATGATAATTAAAAATATGCTTATTCGTTATTTTTTCTAAGGCTTTTTTGAGTTTTTCCGAATAAGGATTTCTGTATTATAGATCGCACGCTAAATTTTTCAAGTTCGAAAATTTCGAACATAGCTTAAAATGGATTACTGCTAAGCTTTAAGCCCGAAACCAGCTGAGGTATGGTAGGCAAGCTCACTATCTTAAGAAAATAAATTTGTACAAACGTTAAATGCTAATGATTCTCATTTTTCGATTTCGAAAACCGGAACAAGGTTTTTTTGTTTTGGCAACAAATGAATCGAGTATTCGCATTTTTCATAAAAAAGATAAATAACTATGAATTTTTCAAGTTGAACCCGGAACCAGCTGCGACTTCTTAGGCAACCACAATGTGTAAATAACAAATTTTATACATTTATAGAATTCTAACGATGTCCGACTTTCCGATTTCGAAAAACTGAAAAAGAATGGCATTTTTTGGCAACAACTAAATTGTAAATGCACATTTTGTGTAAAACCTAAAGGTATGACGCTGAAGTTTTATGTTCGAAAATTTCGAACATAGCTGAAAAAGGCTACATGCTCTAGAACCACAAAGAAAAAAATGTGTACGTATGTATGTATTTAAAATGCTGGAATCGGTTGCTAACTGCCAAATATTGTGATTTTGAAATTTTCCTTTTTTACCAAGGAATAAGTCGCACATGCATAGTTTGAATAACAGGATATATGTAGATAACACGAGCACACTATGAAAAAAAAAATAATAATTTTGTACACATTTAAAATGCCGAATCGAATTCGAAAATTCGGAAAACTGAAAAAATTGCCTATTTCGGCAAGAAATAAATCTTACATTCATAATGTGAATAACAAAATGTGGGTAATGCGCTGAATTTTTCATGTTCGAAAATTGCCTATTTCGGCAACAAAAACAAACTTACATGCATGATTTGAATGACAAAATATGGGTAATGCGCTGAATTTTTCATGTTCGACAATTCGAACTTCGAAAATTGCCTATTTCGGCAACAAAAACAAACTTACATGCATGATTTGAATGACAAAATATGGGTAATGCGTTGATTTTATCATGTTCGAAAATTCTAACTTCGAATAATTTACTTTATACTTTTCGATCTCGAAACTTCGGAAATCCTCAAAACGACTTATTTTGCAAAAAAATTTATCTAACAACAAACATTTGTATAAAAAGAAAGAATAACTTGTGAAATATTTTCACATAGGTAAAAATATAAATAAATGCTTGATTAAATTAGAGCGGCTAGCTTTATCCGCGCCCTATTATTGAGCTAAAGCACTTAAACTAGTTCCTCAGATTTCAAAGCTAACAAAATAGTAACAACGTTCCTTTTTTCTTTGCAGAATCTTGTCAACAAGGAACTTTGGCAAAAGAATCGTGAAATCGAACGACTAACCAAATTGCTCAATGCCAACAACGCTACCTCACAACTCTCCCCAAGCGCAGCTCGTAAAAATCTCGAGGCTCTGCAACTGCAGCAATCTTTCACAGAAACCGATTACACAAAAGCAATGGAGCACAACAAATTGCTGCAACGCAAAGTAGATGTGCTGAATCAGCGTCTCATTGGCGGACGCACAAATGAGGCTTTAATTGAAGAGTTGCGTCAAGAAGCGCGCACAGCACGCGCCGAAGCTGAAAATGCTGAAACATGTCGACGCGCCTATTCAAAAGTGTTCGCGGTGCTTTCTGATCGTCTCTACGAGCTGGCCGGTTTCCTGAACTCGCTCATGAAGCACAAAGAGGTGCTCTCATTCTTATCGACAGAGCGTCGACGTGCGATGCGCACAGCTGTTGATTGCAGTCTCGATTTGTCAACAAGCATACGTGAAACGCTAACCACAGGCGGCGATCAAAGCTTCGAGAATTTGAGCAATTTATCGCGCTTGCTTTTGGATGATGATGAGATGCCAGACGGTGCTAGTGCTATTGGTAATAAAACATTCAATTCGCATGACAGTTTGCGCGCGCGTCACTCATTCGATGTGTTGCGCTCTGAAAATAAGGCGCTGCGTAGAATTTTGGATAGCCGACGCAGCTGTGGTGGTGCTGCCGCTGATTTGGCAAAGGATGCCAAAGAGCGCCGCTCATTGCCGCCATTCTTGTTGGGTGATTTGAGTGAATCCGAAGCATGGTCAGAGCCCGATCGGCAGGTTTCGATGGCGCGCATTGGGTTGGAGGAGCATGCGAGTGCCGCCTCGGGCGCTGCTGCAAAGGACGCGGTGTCCAAACAAACGCCGCCCTCTGCAGAAACAGATAGCGAGAGCGAAAGTGATGCGCTGCAACAGAGTCGCGCTATGAAAGCGCGCAATCTAGAGCGCATCACACAGCTAGAGAAGCTCATTGCCCAACGCGACGAACGCATATTGATGATACAATTTCAACTGGTGGAAGCGGATAATAGTTTGAAAAAGGAAACACTACGCGCACTCGCGCTCACCGAAGAAGTGGATCAATTACGGCAACGTAACGAAGAATTACTTACAGACCTCATCACAATCGGCAGCGAGCAGACGCAGAATGAAAACAATGCAACTGCGTCAGAAAGCGCACTACTTAATAAATCGCTGCTACAGCGCCAGGTCGATGAAAAGTGCCGCGCGGTTGAACAGCTACAAGCTGAGCGCGACCGCATTACGGTGGAAGCGCGCCTCGCAGAGGTACAAGTTGCCGCGCTCAAAGCTGATATCGAAGATATCAAACAAAAATATGAAATACAATTGCAGTTGGCCAGCGATAAAGAGGCGCAGCGTTTGGATACGCTCAAGCATGAGATGGAGCAGTTGATGCAACAACGCTTGAAAGAGCAAGAGCGCGTACACAAAGAAACGCTGGTACGCGAATGGATTGCGCGCACAACATACGATGAATGTCGCGCACAATTAGCGGAATTGCAAACGCAATTCATTGAAGCGCAACGCAACATTGACTATCTCACAGACAATGAGCAAGAGCTCAAACAGACGCTCGTTAACAGCGAAATGGAGGTGCGCTCCCTGAAAAAACAATTAGACGAAAGCGTGCTACAAGCATCCAAAGTCGTAACCGAGCGCACAAAATTATGCAATGAAAAGTTGCAATTAGAGAAACGTCTGATGGAGCTGCAACAAAAAATGAACGTTGCCGAAACGCAACATGCGGCAACAACGCAGCGCGTCACTGAACTTGAACGTCTGCAGCGCACATTGAATGAGCAATTGCAGCACGCGCAAGCAGCAGCGGCGTCAGCCAAGCGTCTCAATGCAAGCGACGTCTCACAGTCGGGCTATGGCTCGGATGAAGTGCAAAAGTCGAGCACAAAACGCGAAAGTAACTCATCGCCAGATTTGGGTATACACAGTGATACAGGAGTACGCGTTTCTAGCATGGAGTTGACAAATATGCAGCGTTCTTTGTTGAAGACGGTGCCAATCCCTTCGTCTGCTGAGTTGTCCGCCAAGGAAGGTAGGAAGCGTGCACAAGAAATCTGGTTAAGAATGAATTCTCCACATATTTTTTACCTTTCAGAAACCAGCTACAGCTCTCATGAAAAGGGTGCTTTAACTAGCAAGCGGCCA
Source organism: Campiglossa producta (assembly GCA_964058755.1). Classification (NCBI taxonomy): domain Eukaryota; kingdom Metazoa; phylum Arthropoda; class Insecta; order Diptera; family Tephritidae; genus Campiglossa; species Campiglossa producta. Next base: position 16,345,385 of record CAXKVI010000004.1, on the reverse strand, counting down.
CAGCATAGCTCATCTTCTGATCTGGGCATTGATAGCGATATGGGACGCATGTCCAGCATGGATGTGAAAAAGGGTAATGTGCACATATATAATAGATATTCCATACATCGATTGTTGACATGAGGATCACCCTATTTTAAAATATTTTTCAACAACGTTTATGTCAAAATAATATTTGAAGAACACTTAATTTCAGAATTTCTTTCCAAAATTAAAAAAGACATATCCCAGCTGAAAATGTATCGAATTTTCATTGATATAGATTGGTTCTGAAACTCATTCCGGGTAAAAAGTTCTTGAATTAAAATTTTCAAATAGGGCATTATCGAAAAATATTTTGAAATAGTGAGTTTTGCAAACAAATTCGAAAATAAGATGTTTTTACAAATAGTTTGAAAATTAAAAATTACCTTTTTTGTGAATTTGTACGATTAAGCTTTCGAACCTCGGAATAAATATAAATGCCCATTTTTAAAGTTTAGTATCATCCTTTTTCAATTTCGAAATTTTCGAAAATTCCACAAACCGTTTTATGTTGGCAGTAAACATGACAAGAATATAGGAACTAACACTTTTTCAATATTAAAAGTCATAAAAGGGACGAACTTACAATTTCGAACATCGCGAAAATTGGATTGTTTCGTCAAAACAACCATTCCCTAGTAACGCGATTTCGAAGGATTACTACTTTCTGAAATTCACGAAGGCGAAAACAGGGATCACCCACCTTGTTAATTTCGAAATTTTCGAACATTGCAAAGAAAAATGGTTTATATTGGTAATAAACATATCAAGAATATTAGTATGTATTGCCACTTCTTCAATATGTATTAAAAGTAGCAAAAGAGACGTAAAGTTAAATTTCGAACATTGGAAAAATGGGCCTGCTCCGGCAGAACGACCAACAGTATCGAAATTTGGAAATTAGCAATTAATTGCGGAAATTCACGAAGTCGACAACAGGGATTTAGCAAACCGACCTTATCAATTTGGAAATTTTCGAACATTGCAGATAACGTTTTATATTGGCAGTAAACAAGAATACCAAAGGTATCACCACTTTTTGAATATTAATAGAGCCGAGCATTGCGCAACAGGGGCAAAAGTGTAATTTCGAAATTTCGAAAATTTTAAAAATCGGCTTGTTTTGGCAGAGATAAGTTTAGTTTCGCAATTTCGAATATTCGAGAATAACTTTTAAGACGCCATTTCGAAAATATTGTTTAGGAATTCGAAAACATGGTTGCTAAACTTTGGAGTGATACAAATTTCGTAGTTGTCAGCTAATTATTGTCGTTATAACCCAGCCACCCAGAGAGATACGCAAGGTGCCTCTATAGGACTCCCTCCGCCGCATGCTGATCCTCTTAGGAAGGCTCCTCAAAGAAGCTTTTTAGAAGTCTTAGAGCACTCCCTAAAATAATCTGTAAAGGCTCCAGATTCTCTTATGTTTAAAAAAAAAAATTTTTTTCGAACTTCGAATTTCCTACTGGATACTAATTTTCTTTCAATTTGATTTACAGAATCACCCAACCGCACAGATACCGATGACAGCAATAATGAGAATAAAATGAGTGTAGCCAATGTACAAACACGTCCCACGAACACCGCCGCCTCTGGCACATCACCCGTCCACGATTGCGCTAAGGTAGAACAAGAAAATGCCGAATTGCGACGCAAACTCGTACAAACGAAGCGCGCATTCGAAGAAACATATAAAAAATTACACATTTCAAATCAACGTAAAGAAAACTTTGAAAAAGAGATTAAAGATCAAATATTAAAAACGAAAAATGTACTAAAATATGCGCGCTTTCATATGGCTAAAGTGCAACAACCTAACACTCATCAATCGCAACAACAACAACAACTATCGCAAACAACAACAACAACAGCGCACCAAGCACAACATCTTCAACTAGAATCACATGAACAGCTAGAACAAGAACAACGTAATGTAACAAATGATGATTGTGGTGCTGGTGATGGTGCTAGCACCTCAAAATCAAGTAGTAGTCATCATAACGCACTGCATTAGCATAATACATACATATTCGAAATTGGTTGTGTACTAAAAATAAACAAAAGCACAAAGCGCGTATTAGAAGAAGAAGAAGAAGAAGAAGAGGCACGCACAAGTTCATAAATGCCATTTCAATGCACACACTCAATTAACTACATATATAATTTATTAATCTAATTTAGGGTGTAAGCGTAGTTATAACTATTTATTACTTAATTAATTTTAGAAATCATGTTTAGGTCCTAAGCACTTTTTATTATAACATAAAGACATTTATTTTTAATTTTTCCCTACTTCGCTTGCTTGAAAAGGCTATATTTAATTTTTGTATATATTGTTGTTGTGTTATGAATACTTGTTATTTAACGTGTTATTCCAGCCGTTCATGTAAGGAATTCATTAAAATTGCATGCTACATTCTTAAAACACTTCAAAATCGCAACTCTTAGCACCACATATGTATGTAATGAAAATTAACTCTAGAAAATTGTTAGCTGGGAGCACCCTAACTCGGCTGTCGGTTTGAATATATCCTAGGTAAGCAAAATATTGAAAACGCTCTAACTCATATTTTCTAATGAAGCCACCTAACTTCTAATTTTACTCATTCGAACTTAAGGTAATTGCATTTTCGCAAAAAAAAAGAGACAACTTTGTTTCGAAACGGCAGCCAAGAACGCAAAATTGGCTTATTTCGGTAGATCAAACACTTCTTATTATAGTAGTTTCGAAACAAATGTCAAAAACGGATTAAGCAAACCGACTTTTTTAATTTCGAAATTTTCGAACATTGCATAAAGGTGTTTATATTGGCGGTAAACAATGATATTAGTATCTATTACCACTTTTCAATATTAAAAATGCCGATTATCTTAGAAAAGGAACGAAATTGCATCTTCGAAAATTTCGAACATTGCAGAAATTCGCTTGTTTTGGCAGCATGACTGCTTCTTACTATAGCAATTTCGAAAAATTGCTGATTCCGGAAATTCGCGAACGTAAAAACAGGGTACTACCAAACCGACCTTTTTAATTTCGAAATTTTCGAACATTGCAGAAAATGTATATATGTTTTATATTGGCAGTAATCGGCAGCCAAGATAGGGAAGAAGATAGTGATCTTTATTTCAATGAACTAAATCGACTGCTGAGTAGAAGATCGTATTACCTCAAAATATTTTTTGAAAACGCCTTATTTTAGAATTTGGTTCAAAAACGACCTTTTTAAGAATTTGTTTCAATAACGCTCTATTAAAAAATTTTATTCAAAAAAGCTCTATCTCAGCTTCAAATTTATTGAATTTTCATTAAGATAGCATGTGCCATGTTTTCCTAAGTAAAGCCATAAAACGTACCATACTTATATTTAACTCTATAAAATGTCAAAACAAAAATGCCATCCCGCCTTCTTTTCTACATCATCCATGATTTAACGTCATATTTCCTCGACGCAAAATGCCGTTTTTCTCAATGCTCTATTCAATACAAAGCAGCAGTTGACTGCAAGATCAATTTTCTGTTGGATTTCGAAAATCTTTTTTTCAATTTCGAATTTTTCGAACATTGCGGTTAACGGTTTATATTGATAGTAAAGATATAAGGAATAACAGTATTACCAATTTTTCGATATTAAGAGTGGCGAGCATTTCAAACAAGAGAAGAAAGTGTTATTTCGAAAATTTCGAACATCGCAAAATTGGTTTGCTTCGGCAGTACGACCACTTCTTAGTATCGAAATTTTGAAAAAGCTGGAAAATTGGCGCAATTTCATAGTAGAAAACAAGGATTTAAACAAAAACAAAATTAAATACAGCTTCTAGTCCTAAATTGTTGTTTTATTGTGGAACTTTGAATTTGAGTTTATTTTCGAAAAACTCTTGTTCGTAACTGTATTTTGTTTTTGTAATTAAGTATGTTAGACGTAATTTTAAGATGTTTTGTAGGTTATTTATGGACACAACATGTGAAAAAATCTAAAAAAAGAAACTATAGCATAAAACTCACATTTAGCTACTACTCCAAATAAAAGTGGGGAAAAGGGCTTTTTAATCTAATAATTTTATGTATATTTTTAACTCTAATTTAAGTTGTTATTAACTAATAAATTTATAATATTTTTATTAAAAAAATACCAACCAATACATCATCGTCCTGTTTGTCCTAACATAATATTTTTACAGTGTACAACCTTTTTCTAGTTTTTTGTGAACCTCGTATGACACAATGGGGGTCTCTCTACAATTTTTTTTTCATAAAACAAATAAGAAATAAACACACTAGTGTCAACATTGGAAATTTTTTTCAAAATTTTTTCCAGCAAGAACAAAAAACACGTATTTTGATGTTTATTCCTCCTATTAAGCACAAAAAAATGTTTCACTTCTTAAATATTTTAAATCAAATTTTTATGGGAAGTACACTGTAAAATTAAATATACCATTTTTCGGAAATGATAACTTGATGATAAAGTTACGTAAAAGTTGAAATGAGATGTTTAGTTATATATGTAGATCAATCTGGAACTAAGTAAAAAAAAAAAACTCTAAGTACACGAGAAAAAAAAAAGTTGAAGTTGAGGGACACTATACAACAAAATCAACTTTTTTTCTGGGTATGCGATCCAACCAACTTTTTTGAAGAGATTGAGACATATATAAAAATACTACGTACCCCGTTTTTCGAAGTTAGCTTCCAAAATTTAGTTATGGGCTTTCGAAGTTCGAAATTATAAAAGGGTCTAATTTCGAACTTCGAAGCCTATATCTTGCTTTTCCAATTGCTGTACTTAAAAATTAAAAATGTAGTGGTCTGCTTGACTTCCCTGTTCGATTTATATACTTTTCTTTTTTTTTTACAACCGCATGCAGGTTTTCGAAATTAGTTGACAAATTTTTTAATTTTAATTTAATTTTTTCGAAGATCTAACTTTTGACGCCTTTGACAACTTTTAAAACAAAAAGTGAATACCAATCGAACAAGGAAGTCAGCAAGACCACGCCCATATTTTTCCTTTTTAAATTTTTTAAATACAGCAATCGGAAAATCAAAATTAAAAGTGTCTAATTTCGAACTTCGAAAGCCCATAACTAAATTTTGAACGGTAACTTCGAAAAACGGGGTACGTGACTATTATATTGAAAAAGCTCCAGCTTATATTTTTTTATAAAGCCACCTAACTTCGAACTTAGCTCATTCGAACTTGAGACAAAATTTGTTTAAAAACAAAAATTGAGACATCTCTGTTTTGAATCGGTAGCCAAGAACGCAAAATAGGCTTATTTCGGCAGATTAAATACTTCTTAGTATCGCTGTTACGAAACAAATGTCAAAAAACGGACTAAGCAAACCGAATTTTTAATTTCGAAATTTTCGAACATTGCAAAAAGTGGTTTTTATTGGCGGTAAACAATGATATTAATATCTATTACCACTTTTCCAATATTGAAAATGCCGAGTATTTTAGAAAAGGAACGAAAGTGCTTATTCGAAAATTTCGAACATTGCAGAATTTGGCTTGTTTTGGCAGCATGACTGCTTCTTACTATAGCAATTAGGAAAAATTGCTGAACGACCCTTTTAATTTCGAAAATTTCGAACATTGCAGAAAATTTTCTCTTCAAAAAAGTTGGCTAGATCCCATACCCAGCCGGCTGTTGTGCATTTCCATGATATACCGATTTCACTTTTATAATATTTATTTTTTCTTTTTTACAATATTAAATCAATAAAATTAAAACAAGCTAACACCTTCTAATATAAAAAAAACATTTCTCTTATAACCACCATCATTAACCAACGCAAAAAAATAAACGTGCACGATTTTTTCAATATTTTGCCGACATTTTTTGTTAATTTTGCTTCAAAAAATGTATTCCTCATTTTAGTTAGCTATCGCAGAGGATATTGAAGATTTCATATAACCAGCTTCTTGGATGCAGTGCGAAATAACGAGATGAGCATTATTTTGAACAAAGCAGAAATAATAAATTAAAAAGCAGTTACAGCATTTATTTATTAAGTTCTTTGTTTGTTACTAATATAACAAGAGGAAAAAACGTAAAGGTTTATGCGAAGTTTTTAGCCACGCTTGCAACACTGTTCACCACGTACAACATTTTAGCGCGCTATTCCGTAACTCAATTCGAGAATAAATGTGAACAAATACGAACGTTTTATGCTTCGGGAGTCTCTTTTCTTGGCGTTATAGTGCGAATGTATGCTTGCTTGGCATAGCAATGCTACCAGGTTCGATTTCCAGCGCAAAAAAATCAAGAAAGAAAAGTGAAGTGGTTTCGAAGCGAGTCACCAGAAACGTCAAACTCATTTATTTAAAAACGCTTTACTAAGGACTCAAAATAATTTTAAATTTCACTAGCAATTTAACAAAAAAAATTTGTTTTTATTCAAAAAAAAAAAAAAAAAAAGAATGTTCAGAATGTAAAAAAGAAAATGTAAAATATTAGCTCTCAATTAGCTCTTAGAGGCCATTTAACATAGGTACATAAATTTAAGACAAAACAAATTTAGATAAAGTAATATTTTAACGTATAAAAAATCAAATTGGTTTCAATTTAAAAACCTGTAAGCAATTAAAAGTAAAGACGCCGTAAAATTAGCTTAACTAATTGATGCTAATAAAAATGAACAAAAAAAAAAAAAACAAATATATAACTTCAGTCAGCTTTATTTATTTGACTAGAATTAAACTTGTTTTCACAATTGTAACAAATGTATGTATGTAAATAACTTGTGTTTTTATATGCATAAAAAAATTACTTATTTAACTCAAATAAAAACGAATTTTTAAAAACAAAAACAAAAAACATATGTTACAACTATAATTTTCTGTTACTTTTTCTCTTCTAATTCACAGATGCATTTTCGTGTTTGGGTAAATAAAAATAGTGGCTGCTTTCTGAAGAATAAAATATGTGGTGAGCCATGCAAATAATGCGACTATTAATTTCTAGTCGATATCTTACTAGTCCAGGTTTGTTGCGTTTTGGACTAGTATGGGGACTAGTACATTTTGTTGAAAAACAAAAAACTAGTTCAGGTTCACTGCTTTTTGGACTAGTATGCAACTGGTATTTTACAACCAGTATGTTTGTAATATATCATGTTTACCCAGCTAGCAGATAAAAGTACGTTTTACCGTTCGTATATTTTTCCAACCGTCCGGAAACTATACTGTGCTGGGCTGGATTTATGGTTGGTTCGTTTTTTCAAATTTTTTCGTATCTGGAAACTATACTGTTAAAAACCGTGATCGAAAAAACATCATAAATCGTATCAGAATGTAAAAAGCACAAAAAAGTATAAGATTTTTGAAAGCCGATTATTGCTCGTGGCTTATTGACGAAAATCACGACACTATCGCTCTGACAGTATATATTCCAAGGAGTATCAACATTGGAGTACATTGCAAAGTACTTTGACTGTAGGTACTCTATGGAGTAGCTGAAATGTTATTTGGAGCACATTTTTTATATAAAAATAGATTACATTTGGAGTACTCTGATGCTAAAATTGGAGTACTCTTTGGATAAGAAATTAGAGTACTCTCGATTTTTGCAGGGATCATTTGAGGTTCAAGCTTGAGGTAAATGTTCCTCACGATTCTCCATCCCGTTCTTAAAGGCAGAATTAATCTTCCTTATCGCTAACGTCATACCCATAACGCTAATCAGTTGTTCCAACCACCCTTTGGAAATCTATCTATATAGAAATACGCCACATGAAAAACTTTGGAACCTCCTGTGAGCGCACCGTTTGACCGATTTGAATGAAATATGCATCGATGGAAAGGAAATTGAAAAAGCTGAGCTATAGGCTCAGCTGAAAATATACCTCAGAGGCGTCCCCGTAATTTAAGAATGGGGGGTACCGGGCTAGCGACTCCACGACCCCCTCCAGATCTTATTGGTTGAATTTTCGATCACAAGCGATACTAGTCAATGTAAACGCGTTAGCGTTATGTCATGGCAAGTATAATCGATTGATTTCCATAAGTTTGGTTGGAACAGCTGATTAGCGTTATGAGTATGGTGTTGGCGATAAGGAAGATAATTTCTGCCTTAAGGACAATGTAAAAAACTTGATGCGACTCCATCTTCTTCCCACTTACGTATTTCGCCGTTCAATAAATAATATAGCTGTACTCTTTTGTTTTTGCTTCATCAAACTTGATGTTTGCATGTGTCAAACTTGATCCACTGCATCAGCAATGAGTGTCAAGTGATTCCTCAAATGACGGTAACGGCAATGTGTGCGATTGAAAAAGATACATTTTATTATTTCTTTCTCATTTTGCATAAAAAAAAAATTATTTAAACTAAAATTTTTATTTATAATTTATTTTTTATTTTTGTTAATTTTTTTTATAAATTTTTTATAATATTACTATATTTTTTTGTTTAATTTAATTTAATTTTATTTTTATTTAATTTTATTATATTTTTTATTCAATTTTATTATATTTTTGTTTAATTTTATTAAATTTTTGGTTTATTTTTATTATGTTTTTTGTGTAATTATATTTTTTGTTGCTTTTTTATTCTTTTATTTTACTTTTTGTATAATTTAATTTTATTTTTGTTAATTTTATTATACTTTATGTTTGGTTTTATTAAATTTTATTATTAAATTTTAATGTGTTTTGGGTAATTTTATTTTTTGTTATTTTTTTGTATAATTTTATTTTTTTTCTTGTTTACTTTTATTTAACTTTTTTTTGTGTAATTTTATTTAATTTTTTGTGTAATTTTATTTTATTTTTGGTGTATTTTATTCTAATTTTTTCGTTTTTTTTTTATTATATTATTTGCGTCATTTTTTTTTTCTTTTTGGTTGTATTTTAGGCATAAGTGCAGAATACATACATTTCGCAAATCAAAAAAATATTTATATGGATCGATAGCGGTATTTGCGAAAAGTTGAAACGTATAATTTTTTTTTGGTGCAAATAAAAACTTTAGGGGTAATTCCACTTAAAAGGGCAATTTTTAATTTTTTTTAAATCGAAATATCTTTCAAACTACTTATCGGATTAGAAAATGTTAAATACCAATATTTAGGTAATAAAAATACCTTTCATTTAATGTATAACACTCCCACCTTTATGTAAAATTTTTATATGAAAACTATGTTTTTTATAAAAAAAAACCAATGGAAATGAATAAAACTGTTTAAAAAACGAAAAAATGTCCCGTTAACGGTATCGTTAGATGGTAAAATATTGTAGATAATGCAATAAGCTTTCATTTTGTACACATATTGCTATATGAAAATGGTGTATTTCCATTATAAAAAGGTAAAAAAAGTAATCGGCTCAGGGTTAATTTTTTTTTTGGAGTAAAAAAAAGGAACTAAAAGTGGTTTAGAAAGGTCTTCTGCACATAAATACCATGAATCCCGCCCATAGAGGCAACCACCCGGAGTTGGCATGGCGTAGCCCAGGGTTATTTTTTATAAGCGCGGCCGAAGGCCGCCTACCCAGAAAGGTGTTCTGCACATAAATACCACGGATCCCGCCCATAGAGGCAACCACCCGGAGTTAGCATGGCGTAGCCCAGGGTTATTTTTTATAAGCGCGGCCGAAGGCCGCCTACTCAGAAAGGTGTTCTGCACATAAATACCATGGATCTCGCCCATAGAGGCAACCACCCGGAGTTGGCATGGCGTAGCCCAGGGTTATTTTTTATAAGCGCGGCCGAAGGCCGCCTACTCAGAAAGGTGTTCTGCACATAAATACCATGGATCCCGCCCATAGAGGCAACCACCCGGAGTTGGCATGGCGTAGCCCAGGGTTATTTTTTATAAGCGCGGCCGAAGGCCGCCTACTCAGAAAGGTGTTCTGCACATAAATACCATGGATCCCGCCCATAGAGGCAACCACCCGGAGTTGGCATGGCGTAGCCCAGGGTTATTTTTTATAAGCGCGGCCGAAGGCCGCCTACTCAGAAAGGTGTTCTGCACATAAATACCATGAATCCCGCCCATAGAGGCAACCACCCGGAGTTGGCATGGCGTAGCCCAGGGTTATTTTTTTATAAGATGGCCATTCTAAAAGAAAATTAAGTATTTGATCGTTTTTGAACGAAATTTGCTTTTTTGTTCATTTTTAGTACATAGTGTGTCAAAGGGTTAATAAAGTATACATTGAATGAAAGGTATTTCGAAGAGAAAATTTAGGAACAAACAATTTTAAAAATCCATTTACCAGTTTGCAAGATATTTTGATATGAAAAAAAAAAATTTTTGACCTTTGACCTTGAATATCTTTTTAACCCTTCGAGTGCACCCAAAAAGAAAAGTACCGTTAAATTCAGCGTAAAACCCTCTTTCAAGCCCAATTTTTTTTTTTTTTTGGACAAATGTATGTATTCTGCACTTGTTCCGTATTTTATTTTTATTTTGGCCATTAGCCTTCAAGCAATCGTGATTACTGCTGTCACCTGTCTACACCTTTACAATTTCTCTAGCAGCAATCGATAAATATCTGCCAATCTTTATCGTCAGCTGATTGCATTTTTGATGGCGTCATTTGTGAACAAAACAATTTTGTAAACACTCAAAATTTTATTGCACCCAAACAATTAAATAAAAACAAAACCCCAAATGAAATGCTCGGTAATTAATTGTAAAAATACCCATAGAGGTAAAACGAAACCATTAGGCTTTTATACCTTTCCAAGAGACAAAGATTTATATACAAAATGGGTGGCGTTCTGTCGACGAACGGAGGTTAGCAAAAGTGCAAGAGTTTGTGGTGAACATTTTCGTCCAGAAGACTTCGACAGAAGCATAAAATATGAACTGGGTAAGAAATTCATTGCTTATATACTTGTCTGCCTTAGATTGAGTGAACGCACCTCGCTCTGGTCCAACCTGTTGGAACTGCCAGGACTTTCGCTGGATGATGGTCTCCGAAAGGATTATGAATATTAGGCAGTGCAAAGCACTGTTAGCAATAATAGCAGACTTACAGCGGTTATATTCTAGCGCCCTTATCCACGTCTTTAGCCAGATAGGCTCCGCTGAATAGCACCTTGCGATACTAATCCGATTGACGTAAGACCAATTTCGTTAAACCGATAGCCATGCTAAAGAAGGAATGCAGTCGTCGGGTCCGAGTCCTTTAGTTGGAGGATGGTGGTTTTTAACTCCCAGAACGACTTTTAGGTCAGGTCACCTCGCCTTCCAGAAGGAAGTGAAGGGGTGCTTTTGTATCTCGCGATCCTATTTTATATTTCTTCAAGACCTTCGAGTCCTTTTTTTATTACAGTGCGCATGGAGACAGGAGCTGTATTTTGACGGCTGGTCCGACCCGTAGCTGGCATCACGGTCCTTCCCATCGCTCAGTTGTGGCTTCTTTTTCCTTTGGACCCTTGTGGCCACGTCGTGAGACCCCTATCATAGAAGTTAGGAGATCGGTTTCCACTGGTGCTAGCTCCCACCAAGTCAACTTTACCTGTTACAAATCTGGAGGTTCCCCCTTAATATCCAAAGGTGGCCGGCTCGTAGTTGCTACCGCGGCCGTTCCCTCGGTTGACTTTGAAATTGGGGTTGTCCTCCAATATTGTGCTCTCGCACTACCCTTAAACGCTGGGAAGAAGAAGAAATTTGTGTTTGTTTCGCAGGGCGATGCCAACTTCGGGCCAAGGGTAGAGTAAGGGGAAAATGTCTCGTCCGCCGCGGCACAGCCCCATACCACGTTAAAACCATAGTTATTCTCTGTGGAGGCCCGGTGTTACAGATACTATTTTCGAATACAGCCACGATTTATCTCCCGGTTTCGAAATCCAATAGGTCCTTGGTTTGAGTTTCCTAATCAGAAACGAATAGTCGACGACGCACATATATTACAATAATGGAATTCGAAATTTGGTTATTCGAATACCAAGGACTGCCACTGTCGATTCGCCGGATTTCTTCTATTTCCAATGTTATCAAAGCTATTACTCTCTAAAGCCTCGGCTCATTTGGCAACTAATACCACAGTCAAAACTTTACTTGCCTGACTCGTTTTATAAATTTTACATCTCTACAGGTTTTACGAAATTTAATGTACTAAAAAGGGGCGCCATCCCAACGGTATACAATAAAGATGTATCACCAGCAACAGAAGTGCGTCAAAAATACGAAACTTTACGTATGCAAAAAGAAATGGTTGCCAACATGTTGAAAGAGACTGATTGCACAGCAAAGCTTGAACCGTTCGACACGAATTCATCCCTCACCTTACCGGCTTGTTATATCAAAGAAGAAATTTGCGAACCTCACATAGCAAGCGAACCTGTCTTGCCTACACCAAATTTACTCAGAAAATATGAAAGTCCAATAATCGATGAGTTGGAACAAAAAAAGCTATATGAAAGTCACATAGAAGAGCTGGAACAAAAAGTGTAAGTAAAATTATGCAGTAAAGAGTACCAACTAATAATACTTCTTTTTTTTTCTGCTAGAGACGAGTTAAAACGCAAAAACTTTAAATTAACTTTAGCTGCAGAAGACCGTGAAAAGCAGATATCCCTACTACAAAGGCGGATAGATAGTATGGAAAGTGATTCCCGAATTCTAAATGAACAACTGCTTAATATATTCACACCGGGTCAATTGCATAAATTAAAAAGTGGCAAGCGAAAAGTTAGCGAATGGAGTTTAGCTGATATAGAGCATGCAAATGCTATTTATAAAGAAAGTAAAACTGCTTATCAAATGTTAAAAGATATGAACTTTCCAATTCCATCTGTACGTACACTGCAACGTGTGGCACATCCAAAAATGGTTAAAACAGGAGAGAGCAAGTCGAATGAAAGTGATATTAATACGTAATGGATATGTGTGTATGTTAAAATAAAAAGTTAGATAATAATAATAGAAATAATTTTCAAACAAGGAATTAATTTGAATATTTTTTTTTTGCCCTCTTTTAGAGCAGTACAGCCTTAACCTGTTAACAGTATAGCCTATACAGCTCCAATTTTATGTACAACGTCACAATGTTAGTAGTCTAGCCTAAATGTAGGCAACGCGATTCTTAAATAAAATGACTTGCTATTCATCACTCAAGAAATGTTGAGTGATGATAAATTTATGGAATTCTTGAATAACGATAAAACTTCATTTTTAATCAGTTATTTACAAATGAAAAATTTGTCCATCGAGACCCCGCAAATTATACCCATATGCGCAATACATTCGGCGTAACCTCGGGACCATTTTCTGGATCGTTTCGGGACTGTTTCGGGATCATTTCGATGTCATATACGATGTCATATCATATCATATGATGTCATATCATATGATGTCATATCATATGATGGCATCATGCGATATGACATCATATGATATGACATCATTCCATTTCATTCCTACCGCCAAATGCCTGCGATAAAATCTATGCAATAGCTTTAAAAAAAACGATAGGTGGCGCGTGAGTCGCTATATTTCCAAAAATCGCATTTATGGTCCGATTTGGCTGAAATTCGTTTTCTTTCAAATTTCACTCTCCATAAAAGAAGTTAACCTCCATGTACATGGTTCCCTATGTACAGTCACTTCTCAGAGCAGAAAACCCAGGACATCGCCATGGATCTCTGCGCAGTGGAACCACCCGGGGTTTTACCTCGGCCAAGGACTGTCACTTTCAATGTAACCCTGTTTAGTATGTTTTGTCCCATTCCGAAACTATCATCCTCCCCCCTTGCAGCAGGGCTGCAAGATATTCTTTTGTTACGGGCGGGCGTTGAGCCGAACCCCGGACCAAAAGAATGGATATGCAGTGTCTGTTGCAAAAAAATATATATTAAACGGTCGCATTCTGTGCAATGCTTCTCGTGTAAGAGATGGCTCCATAAATCTGGATGTTCAGGGCTTAACCTTAACATCCACAGACCCCGTACTTTCTTTAGTACTTTCGTGGCCCCTTGCTGTTTGCGCCGTCGGGCGTCCCGCGGTAAGCGCCGTTCAAGCGCACCCCTACCGCCACCTTCTAGTAGCAATACTAATAATAATAATGTCTTAACGACTAGCAGCATTTCTGCTATACCCGCCACACAAATTCCAGACTGTTGCTCGTGCCTTATGGCGTCAACATCACGCGCAGCAGCTCAACACTCTTGCTCCCACCGGAGCAGTTTAGACATGAGCAACTCCGAGCATCAGTCTCTGTCTGTTTCGTTACACCCCCCCTCCCGTTTACACGTGAGTCAGGATCAACATCTTCTTGCACCTGTCTCGACGTGTACTGTTTGTCGGCAAAGATTATACACGCTCGCGTCATCGGTCAAATGCAATAACTGCTTAGGCCAATGCCACGTGCATCTATGCTCTGGGCTCGCGAACAGGAATCTTTGGACGGATGCGTTCATTGCGCCATGCTGTAACACGCCTCAGCCTACGACGCCAGCCAACCCGGTTACACCAGGTCCACAGCTAACTAGGCTGAGGCACAGCCTTGGTCTTCGCCTACCAACACCTGGGCGAACACATCCGTCTCTCACGCCTTTGGTTAACTCGACATCGACCCCACCGGCGCACTTCCAAATCTTACAGCACAACTGTAACGGATTAACTGGTAAGATCGCAGAGATAACCAATTTGATGACGCAATATGACATAAAACTTGCCGCAATCCAAGAAACCAAGCTCAGTCCAAGGTCAGACCTCATTACCTATGGTGGATATAACATTCACCGGAAGGACCGTCATAGAGTAACAGGAGGTCTGGGAGGTGGTCTAGCGTTTATAACGCACAACTCTGTACAGTATCATCTATTTGATACCGACATCGAAGGAACGGATGATATCTTAGAAAGCCAAGGTATTACCATCCGTACAGGAGATGTCGATCTGCAAATCATAAACATCTACATACCCCCTGTCTCAAGTTGCCCCACCGGTTATCACCCCGACATTAGCTTGCTATTACGAGGAGATAACCGCGTGATCCTGGGCGACTTCAATGCGCACCACGATATGTGGCACTCAAACTTGCCAGCAGACAGTAGGGGGCATGTACTCGCAGAACAAATAGATGATACGGCTTTCTGTACATTGAACGGAGACGCCCCAACGAGAGTATCGGGTAACTGCTATAGTTCGCCAGATATTTCTATCGTAAGTGCAGGACTATTGAACAACACCAATTGGCGACCCATACTCACGTTGGCGTCTGACCATCTCCCAATAGTCATTACCATCGAACGACCGACGGACTTTATAACACCTGAGCATGGTACATACATCAACTTTACCAAGGCGGACTGGGACAGTTTTCAGACATATACGGACGAATCCTTGGCTGCTCTATCCATTCCTACGGACGTACGCAAAGGCGAACGAGACTTCCGCAACATCATTGACTTGGCCTCTAGACGCTTCATTCCTGCGGGTCGAATATCTCGAATAAGACCAAATTTCCCCGCGGAGGCAGCTGCCATGGCTAGAGAAAGAGATGAAGTGCGAAGTCTCAATCCCGCAGACCCCCGTATAAGGGATCTCAACGCGGAAATTCGTAGGTTGGTCGATAAACACAAACTGGACAAATGGAAACAACACCTAGAGCAATGCAACCTCTCTGACGGTGTTGGCAAATTATGGACTACGGTCAAAGCTCTATCTAATCCAACACAACACAAGGATAAAGTAGATATTACTTTCGGTGACAGGGTGAAGAAGGACCCTAGGGGATGTGCGAACTCCTTCTGTAGACAATTTGTACTACATTCCCCACCCGATAGAGCTAAACGTAGAACCATGCGACAGGCGCGTAAATACAAAAACCAAAACACGCCCATTGTCATCACTGCCTCAGAGGTCAAGGAAGCCATCAGACAGGCTAAGCCCTCAAAATCCATCGGCCCCGACGGCATTGCCATGAAGATGCTGAAACATCTAGGCCAAGAGGGACACAAATACTTAGCGGCTCTATTCAATCTTTCACTGAACACTTTCGTCATTCCTGAAATATGGAAAAAGGCGAGAGTGGTTCCATTATTAAAACCTAGAAAGCCGGCAAACATAGGCGATTCATATCGCCCTATATCACTTTTGTCGCCGGTAGTGAAGACGCTAGAGTCCATTTTGCTCCCGTATTACACCGCAAATCTGCACCTGGCTAATCATCAACATGGCTTCCGTAAGCTGCACAGCACCACCACCGCACTCAATGCCATTACAACGCAAATAAATAGCGGTCTAAATCAAAACCAACCAAATCACAGGACTGTGTTAGTGGCACTTGACTTGTCGAAAGCTTTTGACACAGTCAACCATGCCACTCTCATACAAGATCTATTAGAAACACAAATACCTGATGGGTTAAAGAGATGGACCGCTAATTACTTGAATGGGCGGCAGGCGTCGGTCAACTTTAGAAACGCAACATCAAAACCAAGACGAATTAGACAGGGGGTGCCACAGGGTGGTGTCCTATCCCCGACACTGTTTAATTTCTATCTATCGAAGATGCCCCCACCACCAGAGGGTGTCTCCGTCGTTTCTTATGCTGACGACTGTACAATAATGGCGACGGGGAAGGGCCCCTATACTGATGAACTCTGTAATAAAATCAACGGTTACCTCTGCGACCTTTCCAGGTTTTTCACAGAGCGAGATCTGACGATATCTCCGACTAAATCAACGGCGACGCTTTTTACGACGTGGACGCACCAGGTGAGAAATGAATTAGACATTTTCGTTGACGGCACTAAGCTACCAACTGTCAGCCACCCAAAGTTATTAGGGATGACATTGGATAATACTTTCTCATTTGCTGGTCATGTGTCTGCAATGGTCTCAAAGGTACGTGGTCGCAACAAGATCCTCAAGTCACTTGCCGGCAGTACTTGGGGAAAAGACAAAGAAACGTTGTTGACTACATATAAGGCCATTGGCCGACCAGTCTTTGACTATGCTGCACCCATATGGTCGCCTAATGTACATAACACCAACTGGACGAAGTTACAAGTCTGCCAAAATACTGCCATCAGAACTGCTACGGGATGTCTCCTCATGTCTTCCGAGTCTCACCTCCATCAGGAGGCAAAACTGCTCAATGTAAAAGAGCATGCGGAAATGCTGAGCAAGCAATTCCTTCTGAACTGCCACAAGCCAGCACATCCAAACCGTCATCTTTTGGACATAGATCCGCCCCCGAGAGACATAAGGAAACATCTCCGTAAACATTATGATGAGATCCGGCATCATATTACCTTGCCGTTTGATCTGCAGAATCATAAGCGGGCTCTAACCGACATCCACACCGAGTCGGTAGATACTTTTGTCGGATCTCTACCTGTGAACCCCGTTCTGAACAGTCCTCCACCGGATATTGCTGAAGAAGAACGCACCTTACCAAGGGAGACAAGAGTTACCCTGGCACAGCTTAGGTCTGGATATAGTGTAAGGTTAAACTCCTACTTGTCCAGACTTAATGACACAATCTCAAACACATGCCCTGCATGTGGTAGGACCCCCCATGATACTCTACATCTCTTCAATTGTTCATTTGAACCTACTCTTCTAACCCCTCTGTCCCTCTGGACAAACCCTGTTGAAACTGCACGTTTCCTTGGACTCCCCTTAGAAGAGCTTGATGAAGATCTTCGGAATGATCATACACTCTAGACAGGGCAATGCATTGTTAACAACAACAACAACAACATGAATAATTCGAGCCCCTTGGCTACACCGATTTCAATTCTTTCTGTAGCAGCTTCAATGATTCCATAAGCAATTATTTTATATTTAAAATCACTATTTATTGGTTCCGTTTAATAAATTCTTACTGTGTGAGTACGCAAAGTGAAAATTTTATGACGTGTCTGGCGTGAGAAAATTTGGCTTCGTGTGTGGTGTCATATGCAAAATTGTGCAGTGCTTATCATTTTGAAATTTAATTTTGTAACAATTTTTATATGGACGTAATGTAGCATGGAATTGTTTTGTGAAATTTTATAAAAATACTGCTAGCATAAGGATAATGATAGTGGGCCCCATGCATAAGAATCGAGCATTTGTTTAGGTGTGTAAAAGGTGGGCTCCTTGGTTTTTATTACAACCACAAAATAACTAGCTTTTACTCAATAAATCGAGTCTAAGCAAAAGCTCGCATTTTATGCATGAGGCCCTGAGATACACACTATGTGTATTTTTTTTAGCTTTTTTTTTGGCTTCATTAGCTCATGTGACAAAGATGAAGCTCTAACTGCTTCGAAGTGCAATTGCGCAAGATATGCTTTGTATGCGATAATATTTTTTATTTTTGTTTTAATGTGTTATCACTTAAAATTTAAATTTAAGTCTGAGAGATTTGGCTTAAGGTACTAATTTTAATCTAGCATTTAGCAAAATTTAAAAAATGACGCACTATTCAACTAAGTACATACGTATACACTTATTTAGTAGTTTAAAATAATTGAATGCTTTAGTGATTAAGTCTGACGTACGACTAAAATTGCACTTCTAGTTATAACATATGTTTACTATTTTTATTTGCTTATTAAAAACTATCTGCTTTTAATTATGCATGATTGTGTATGTGTGTGTGTAAGTAAGTGACCTGTGCTGTGCGTTTGCGTACATTCTTTTATTCTATATTTGCTAATACAAAAGTATTTCAGCTTTCATTATACATACTCTTAGCTCCTTTCTTTTATTTACTTTAACAGCAGCTTTGGTTCTTTGGTTTTGTTATTTTTTTACTAAAGTAATTTAGAAATTTTTCTAAGCTAATCACAAACGAATGCGTTCATCAGTTAATAGCACAATTTTTAATTGATTCACATTTTCTATGATTAAAAAAATTGGCTTTGGTTTTATTGCTGTTATTTAATTATTGTGTTGTGCGATGCGCTTCTAAGTTTCCTTTAACTAACTACATAAATATAGTATGCTGCTTGTGGGTTTTCGCTCTTTCACTCTTGTCCTACTGACGATTGCTATAGAATTGATTGATTCCGAGCACATGCTTCTCTTCATGATATTTTTGCAGGATATGTGTAATTACGGATGTAGTGTCATTGTCGCCACCCCAAACGCGTATGGAATTCTCATTTTCCAGGATCGAGAGAAAGGCTGAAAGAGAGAGAGAAAATATACATTTGGAATCTATATACATATATTGGAATCATTTGCTCAGACTCAATTTTTGAAGTTAACTTCTTCGGCGTCGATGCGATGTTTTTATGGAGAGTAAAATTTGAATAAGAAATAAAAAAATTTAAGGAAATCAAAATCTAGCTTCCAGCAGATGTCGCACCAGCCATTTGGAAATAAATCTTTTCTCATATCCGCTACTATTTCGGAAACAGCTGGATCAAATTTGGCACATATACAGTATGCTTCATTCTCAAACTTTCTACTTGAATGTTGCTGCTTCGGGCGTTTTACCGAGTATTCATCTATTTTTTTTTTTTTTTTTAATTTGGAGCAAGATATGTCAACAGCTGTATCAAAGTAGTAACGTTTTACTTAAACATCGAGTCTGAGCAAATGCTCGCCTTTCATACATGAGGTGTAGTATCTTAAAACTCACCTATTAGTATTTTCGGATTACTTAAATTCATTTGCACTTGTGGCATTTCAAGTATGGCTTTAAGTATTGGCGAATCTTGTGCTAAACCTTCACGCAGCTCAATTAAACTTCCCGTGCGATTACCACATAGCCATTCACATGCGGCTGCTTTATTATTGCAAGTTTTACGTAAAGCTTTTACCACTTCAGCTTCTTCGAAACCCATCTCTACCAATGAAGTGATCGTTTCAGTTGTCGGTGGTATATCACGATGACTATAAATGCGCACGATCTCTAATAGAGCCTCGGTATTTTCCACAATGCTCTGAGATAGAGAAAATTATGTAAAGCATACCAAATATAAGCTAAGTAGATTTTACACTATAAGACAAAATCAACTTTTTTTCTGGGTGTTGTGCCATATAAAATTTTTGGAAAAAGATTAAGACATATATCCCAACAAACACAGTCTCTAACGTTGGAGAAAAGTTCGTCTTAAGGTTAGATAACTAGGGTAATTCTCTAACTACTCTCTATTCGATGGCAACAGTAGAGAACTACACTAGAACCCGATTCGAGATAGGTTAAAGAACTAGTCAAAAGGCGAGCATTTTGCAGCTCCCTTAACCTAGCCCAACCTTTGTAGCCCAATCAAAAAAGGAAAGCGTACTAAATTGCCCAATATTTATTGCTAATTTAATACGCTTTGATTTAATTTATTACACTTGGGGTTTTAAAATTACCGAGGATTGGGCTAGCTTAAAAAATTTCAGCCCAACCAAAAAAGGAAAACGCAGTTGTTTTCTCCTTATTTAATGCTAATTTAGTACGCTTTACTTTAATTTATTACACTTGGTTTTTTTAAAATTACCCAGGGTTGGGCTAGCTTAAGGTTAAGCTAGCCCAACCATCAAAAAAATTTCAGCCCAACCAAAAAAGGAAAACGCAGTTGTTTTCTCCTTATTTAATGCTAGTTTAGTACGCTTTACTTTAATTTATTACACTTGGTTTTTTTAAAATTACCCAGGGTTGGGCTAGCTTAAGGTTAAGCTAGCCCAACCATAAAAAAAATTTCAGCCCAACCAAAAAAGGAAAACGCAGTTGTTTTCTCCTTATTTAATGCTAATTTAGTACGCTTTACTTTAATTTATTACGCTTGGTTTTTTTAAAATTACCCAGGGTTGGGCTAGCTTAAGGTTAAGCTAGCCCAATCCTCGGTAATTTTAAAACCCCAAGTGTAATAAATTAAATCAAAGCGTATTAAATTAGCAATAACCTTAAGCTAGCCCAATTCTCGGTAATTTTAAAACCCCAAGTGTAATAAATTAAATCAAATCGTATTAAATTAGCATTAAATATTGGGCAATTTAGTACGCTTTCCTTTTTTGATTGGGCTAAAATTTTGTTGATGGTTGGGCTAGGTTAACTTTAAAACCCTCGGTAATTTTAAAATACCAGGTGTAATAAATGAAATGAAAGCGTATTAAATTAGCAATAAATATTGGGCAATTTAGTACGCTTTCCTTTTTTGATTGGGCTACAAAGGATGGGCTAGGTTAAGGGAGCTGCATTTTGCATAATTTGCAAAATCACATAAGAATCCCATTAGAGAATAGTATTAGAATTCGACTCGAAAACTATAGTTTTCACGATTTCAGAACTATGTCCCATTTTGTTGGAAAACGCTGCGATTCTCGAGTGTTTCTCGAGTCGTCCTCTTACTTTAGAGATTAGAGAATGGGGCTAGTTCTCGAATATGCATCGAATCGAAATCTAGCTTCATGGTTTGTTGGGTTGGGATGTCAGTAGAAAAGTCATATCCCCGTTTTTCGAAGTTAATATTCAAGACTTAGTAATGGGCTTTCGAAGTTCGAAGTGGGACCCTTCGTAAAAATTTAAAATGTGGGCTTTGCCTGTTGGTCTCTCTTGTTTGATTGATGCCCTTTTTCTTATTTAAAGTGTATGTAAGAAGGAATATTATAATTTTTTCAAAGGTCTGATATTTGATTCTCTAATCAAACAAGACCGGCAATCAGGCCACGCCCACATTTTACCTCCTCCCTTTTTTTAATACAACAACAAAAACCAGAAATTACGAAGGATCCAATTTTGAACTTCGAATGCCCATAAGTAAATTTAGGATACTAACTTCGAAAAAAGGGAAATTTTCACTATACTCATGTCTCAACCTCTTCAAAAAACATGTTTTTTTTCCAATACCCAACCGGGTGCGGTACAATGTTATTGTTGCTTACATCATTGGTGAGTATGCCCGATGGTGAAAGCACCGACTGACTCTTTTGTAAGCCCATTGCAGCCTGCTCTGCCGTACTTTCGTCACTTTGATGCTGTATAAGCCATTCCAATGCCGCCGAATAAACACCTCTGTGGATGGATTTAAAAAGATAATTAGTTGGTTTGAGAATTACATACGTTAATAGCACAAATTGCAATTACGTACTGATTAATTTTCAACGCATATTCCGCACGCTCCTTTTTAAAACCCATATCGACAAGGCACTGTAGTGTATCATTCTGATAATTACGTTTGTTGATGAGCTTTTGTTTAAGCATATCAATCAGTCGTGTCGCATATGGACCTGTGCCAATAATAGCCGCTGAAGCTTGAGCCAATGAGATCAACACTTTGCGCACATCAAATTGAAGCTAAGAATTTTAAAAATAAAGGTTTAAAAAATACAATTGCTAAATATGCAATACAACTCACATTCGATTGTTGAAATATCTCATTGATGTCCACCATTGGCATGTCAACAGTGTGCGGCATAACGTTGCGGGTGGCGGCATTTATTTCGATTTCACGCGGTGGTTGTATATCGCGCGATACCACTGTCATTTGTTGTAGATTTTGACGTCGCGGCACCAACAACAACGAGCAGTTATCTTCAATTTTCAATTGAGCAAGCGTCATTGTTTCATTCAGTTCGGCACCCTGATACTCGGCACGCATTATACGATAACGTGGTCCCAGCTGTCGCACATCGGGTGCAAATAATGGCATGGCAGCAGTATCATCGGCTAGTTCGAGCATAACTTCATTTTTTAGTTCGGTAATGCGTTTATTTACATCCGTTTGAAAGATTAGCACACGCGCAGTCGGACATATTATACGCACTCGGATAGTTTGTTTGGGTCCATCACGCTCGATGTTATCGCTGGAGCCACCCGCAGTGGTAGAGTCCGTACTCGAAAGAGCCGAAGAACGACGAGAGCCTCGTCTGAAAATGGAATTTGTGTTGAATTAGTATATTTAGTCAGACAAATGTGGCGCTTTTCAATATGCTCTCATAAATTTCTAAAACCCCTTTACTTGGAAAATAAGTTTCGCAATTTTTGCATGTTTTTCTTTTTTTGGAAGCTGCAAATATTTGTGCGCGTTTTTTTTTAAATACAAAGAGAATATTCAAAATTTTGACAGCGAATTTTGATATGAAGAGAGTTTCAAAATATTTTTTTTTTTGTGACAAAGTTTTTTCACGGCAGGGCAGGTGTCAGCAGTTGAGCACCTCAAAGGCCCAGTGCGCAAAGTGCGGTCCCAAAAAAGAGCGAAAAGGGACTCCGTCAAAACTCAGTCCGAATAAGGAATGAATAGGGAGTCCAAAAGCGCACCACATGAGCGCGGTTACAGATTTCACAGCGTCTTTCTGGATTATA
Organism: Campiglossa producta; assembly: GCA_964058755.1. Taxonomy (NCBI): domain Eukaryota; kingdom Metazoa; phylum Arthropoda; class Insecta; order Diptera; family Tephritidae; genus Campiglossa; species Campiglossa producta. The sequence continues at coordinate 16,322,166 of CAXKVI010000004.1, read as the reverse complement.
TGATTGAGTTGTTGTTGTTGTGTTTCGGGACTCCGTAAATGTACCTTAAAGAACAACTTTTGTTATTACCTGAGGTAGTGTTTTGGGCTCCTTTGTTTAGCTGAGAGGGAGCGAAGTCCCACTTGTTGAATGGTCTGCAGATATGACGTCTTTTAAATCCCGTTTGACCTTTTTGTGAACAAATTAGGTATATAAGCCAGCCAGACGGTTCAGTAAAGCTAGCTGGAATGAAACTACATTTAGCAAGAGCCCCTTCGCTGCAAACCTACGTACGCCACGGAGAACGAGATTTTCTCTTTCGTCGTAAAAAAAAAAACAACGACTTTCGCAAGGTCATCGACGCGCCCCAGTTTGTTTCGTTCTTGCTAAAACTGGAACGTCTCTTTGTAGAAGTAGAGAACGATAAAAAGTACGACCCGTCAGAGCACCGAATAAGTGATCTGAATGCGGCAATCCGAGGGATGGTTTATGAACACAAATTGATCAATGGAGTCAGCAACTTGAGACGCTGTATGCAAATATTGGTCCACAGTCGAAAGCCTTATCTCAACCTACTTAATACGAGCTCCTTTCACCGACTGATAAGGCCAAGCTGCGAATCATACGTCAGGCGAATAAAAAGAGAAACGACTAAGCGCCTTTGCCGTCACTGCATCTGAGAATAACTGAAAACCACCATTAAAGCCAAACCCTAGAAGTCCGTCCGATGATGCTAAAACACCGCAATGATGATGTTGAAACCCCTTGGCAATGAAGGTTCGATTTCAATCTGTCGCTCACCACCTTCACCATTTCACAGGTATGAAAAAATGGTTCCCTCTTAAAACCTTGGTAATCTAAAAATATCTTTGAAAGTGTTTCCAAAAAAAAGAGGCATTTTTCGTACTGCATATCTCTGGAAGTGTTGATCGAAAAATTTTGAAAATAGATAAGGACCTAAATGAGATATGTAAATCTGTAACACCTTAAGAAGAAACGGGAAGTAGGTATAAGGGGCGTGGCATCTCCTATACAAATGGAGTTTTTAATACTGCATATCTCTAAAAGTATGCATCGTAGAATATTGAAAATGGCTATAGAGTTAAAGAAGATGCATCTCTAACACCTAGAAGGTTCCACTGGTCATACAAAATCGCTACTACGACAGTCGGGCAGTACCGCAAGGGAGTAACGCAGCGTACCGGGTTCATGTGAATATATCCGGCCAAAACTTCGAGGAGCACAGAAGAGAAAGGGATAGATGAGCAAGGAAAGAATGAATTATTCACATGCAGGAGAGTAAGTTTTTGGGCAGGACAACGTCTGCCGGGCTCTTTAGATAAATAGGGGCTTGAATCAACATGTCTACAAATAACTATATCCGTTTTGTACAGTCAATTGCGTCGCCTTTCATCGAGATCTGAGGCATTCAGGGCTCCCTAGCTACATTTAAAGGTGGACCGCTAGCTATCTAAATGGTAGACAAGCGTCGGTGGATGTGTCCTATCTCCTGTCCTATCTGATGTTGGCATATCGAAGCATAATAATAAAGTAATACTTACAGTCGAGACAATCTACGCGATTGCGGTGTTCCACACGGCGGAGCAGCCTGTTGTATCAGCTGTTGTGATTGCGACGATAACGTTTGCCTTGGTATATGCGCCATCGCACGCATTCCATTATTAAGATTGATACCACTACGTACTGGCGATACGTTAGACGTAATATTCCGATTACGCCGTTGTGGTGGTGCGGTATGCCGTGCAGGTGAATGTTTACGTATGTGTTGTTCACGTGTTGTCGTCTCCGGCGTCCTTGATCCAGTTGGCGTCGTATTGGCACTTGCGGCACGTATGCCTGCGCTCGGCGAACCGCTGCTGCTGCTGCAAGCAGGTTGTGGTGCAGCATCATTTTTATCCTCATTGGCGGTACGTTTGCTGTTGCGTGCCGCCCATCTGGCACGCATCCAAGGTATCATCAAAGTGTCGTCGAGTTTACAACAGTTACGTAGCGTTTAAGATGCAAGCCAACGAACAGAAATGCAGCGCAAGTTTAGTACGATGGACGGTGTGCGTCAACCATTGCCAGCACATGTTTAACTGCCTTTGACCGATGTAAGCGATTTTGTGCAACCAATAAATGCTCGCCTGAAAAGTTTGGTATGTGCTGCTGCATTTCTGATAAGATTGACGAGTATTCCAAAGAGGTGAACATAATTTTTAACAAAGGCCTTTCGTCGATTCCTTGGCTGCGAAAACTAACCAAGAGCTTTGATATATGTACGTACTTTTTTCTACTCACTGCATTTAGCTTATTTTCATTTGTTTAAAATATGCATTTATTTGTTTATTCACTGCAGTTGACAAAAATAATTGTTTTTCGCAGATTGCTGATTGCCTTTTTCAGTTTTGTTTTGCTATTTTCTCTTATCAAGCTAGACACCTACGCTGTAATTTGATAAGAAACCAACGGCGATGAAATCCAAAACACTATTAGGTTGAGCCAAAACAAGTTTAGTAAAATTTTACCACATCCACCGAGTGCTAAAAATAGGTGGAAAAAATGTCCTTTCGGCTTCAAAAACGTTGTAGTGACAAATGAAGGCATAAGGGTAATTGTCTACTTTAGGTGTCAACTGCTACTAAATTATCTAAAATTATGGGAAAGTATTCAAAAGACGGGACTCAGGATCAAAAATCCGGAAGCGGTTTTTTAATATTTTGTTTCCCTGAAGAGATATTTGCAATAAAAGTTGCAAGTTTCCATGTGGTTGCTGTAAGTACATTAGGCCGTCCCTAAAAATGTGCAAAAAAAAGTCGCGCATAGCGTTACCCAGGGTTATTTTTTTATAGGCGCGGCCGAAGGCCGCCAACTTAGAAAGGTGTTCTGCACACACCATGGATCCCGCCACCAAATTGGGATCAGACCTGGGTAATTTTTCGGTTTTTTGACCATAACTTTTCACTGAAACAAAAATTAAAAAATCGCTTCCGCATTTGTGAACACTTTTTTTATCCTCTCCCATAATTTTAGCTAATTTTTTAGCAGTTGACACCAAAAAATCCAGGTATTGTCATTTTAAAATCCCGAGATCCCGATCTACACCTTGCATTTGAAGATAGGGAGGGTCCTAGATGGCTGTCTTTTGAAAATGTACGAAAAAAAGTTACTTTCCTCTTAAAATGTGCGT
>CAXKVI010000004.1:16255523-16318797 GCA_964058755.1 Campiglossa producta | reverse complement strand
TGGATGTCCTGGCTTGTGCAAGTTCAGAAGGAATTGCCTGCTAAGCATTTCCGCGTTCTCCCTTGAACAGTTTTGCATCTTGATGGAGGTGAGACTCAGGAGACATGGGAAGACATCCCGTAGCAGTTCTGATAGCGGTATTTTGGCAGACTTGTAACTTCGTCGAGTTGGTGTTATGCACGTTAGGCGACTATATGGGTGCAGCATAGTCAAAGACTGGTCGGTCAATGGCCTTATATGTAGTCAGCAACGTTTTGTTTTTATCTTTTCCCCAAGTACTACCGGCAAGTGACTTGAGGATCTTGTTGCGGCCTCGTACCTTTGGGACCATTGCAGACACATGACCAGCAAATGAGAAAGTATTATCCAATGTCACCCCCAATAACTTAGCTTAGTGCCATCAACGAAAATTTCTAATTCATAGATAGAAATTAAGCAGTGTCGGGGATAGGACACCATCCTATGGCGCCCCCTGTCTAATACGTCTGAGTTTGGATGTAGCGTTTCTAAAGTTTACCGACGCCTGCCGTCTATTCAAATAATTAGCGGTCCATCTCTTTAACCCATAACAGAGTTGTGTCTCATGACAAAGGTCTTGTTGTTGTTGTAACGAGGTGTAGTCCTGCCCAACGCGTATTTTTCCTTAACCTAAATTGTCATCAATATCTTCTAACGGGAGTCCAAGGAAACTAGCAGTTTCAATAGGGTTGGACCAAAGAGAGATGGGTGTTAGAAGAGTGGGCTCAGAAGAGCAAGAAAAAAGTGATTGGTATTGTGGGGGGACGAGCCGCATGCCGGACATACATTCGGCACATCAGGGTTCAGTCTAGATATCGTCCCCTTTTTGCGTTTTTATCGTAATCACCATTTTTTCGAAATTTACTTTTTGATGCAAATTTGTTCATCATCCCTTAGCGCATCATCTGGAAAAAAATTATAGCTGAAATCCTTACAGTTATGTCAAAAAATGGCTATCTTTTTTATCGTATCCACCAATTCATAAATGATAAAAAATAAAAAAAAAATTTTAAAAATGCTCTCCTGTAAAATTTGGATTTTGGCGTTTACGATAAAAACGCAAAAAGGGGACGATATGTAGGAGTTTAACCTGCTATAATATCCAGAGCGTAATTGAGCCAGAGTGACCCTTGTCTTTCGAGGAAGATGACGCTCCTCTTCAGAAATGACTGGTGTTGCGGCATGTAAGACATTGTTTAGCGGACAAAGGTCTTCACCGTCCCTGTATAGCTGGTGTTGAGTACCTGTGTGTGAACCCGTGGGTTAAACAGCTTTGTTATATGGTGCCGTTGTTTGGGAGCTCTTCCACTCTGCGCTCGATATATGACGATTTTTTCTCAAAATTTATGGGTTGCACTATAACCATAAGTTGTTACCAGTGTGGAAAAAGGTGAATCAAATATCTTCAGAAAATACCATTAAGCAAATGCAACCCTACCCTACACTAAAAATTCAACGACAATTTGACGACGATGAAAATTCGATAAATGTTTTTCGACTTTTCTGCGTGAAGAAGCGTTGTTTTGTGCTGCGGTGATTAAAATTAATTTTTACAATGAAAAATCGCTGAAATTTATTATTAAAATTACTATATAACAAATATTTGATAGTGCAAGTAACTTAAGAAAGTCAAAGATTGTGTTTGCGACTTGATAAATCGTGTCTTTTTTGCAAACGAAAATTTTTTTGCTGTGAAAGCAAAAAATCCTTGGTTACATGTATGCGTGTGCAATAAATCGAAAGCCAAAAACACACAAAAGTGAACGAACGAATTTCCATTGAAAGAATATTGGCCAAAAAAGAGAAAAAGAAACATCATTATCAGCAAAATATCGATGCGACGGCGACGACGACGAAAGAGGCAAACAAAGTTGTAATGAAAATTGGCAAATAAAGCAGCATTTCTATATGAATACTGAATTTTAAAGCGACGCATATAATTTTTTTTATTTTACGTACACGCATCTATAGAGATATACGCAAAAAAGTAAACTAAATACTTTTGGCAAAACAATTAAGACGGCGATAGCAGAAGTGAAAATTAAAAAAAAGTTGCCGAGCACATTGAAGGTATACATAACATAAATTTCTACATTCATTCATAACTACATATCCAAATAATTGGTACACACGTTAACACATGTGGTAAGCGGAGCAGGTAATAGTCGTCTGTACTGTGCTTGGAACTTGGTGGCATACACAATTTATGTATCGGATGTGTGTGATGTCGTTGCTTCACATTTGACCGCAACACCTTTCCATTGTTCGGGCTGTCTCAACGTTTTTTCCACACAACATTTTTATAATGAATAAGCATTTTTTTATGCGTTAGTAGATTCTGTATATCATCAGTGCATCAGTGACTTTCTGCTGCGTATTTTTATGTGTTCGTGGCAAAATGTGTTGATGATGATGTTTAGTTTGCTTACCAGGTTTTGTAAGTCTACGCTTGTTCCGGTGTTTGGCATCATAAAAAGTAGTCAAGCGATTTCTTTTATGTATTAACTTAGATGTATTGTTATCTTTTACAAGGGGAAATTATTGTTAGTACGTACATAATGATATGTTATTGTTGTCACTTAATACATACAAACATACTGAGCAGTCACATCCCATCATGAGTTATGAAGGTCATCTAACGACAGGGTTAGATATGCAGATATGCATATATGTATATATATATATATAAATGTAAAAGGATCGCACCTTCACCATGTTCCTTTGTATTCTTGTCTTCACAACACCTATTCCAAGCCCACTTCACCTAGGAAGCACAGTACATACGTAAAAGCTTATTGGACGTTATCAGAGTGGCTTCCTAGTTAAGGAGCATAATTAAATGCTGGGCAGGCAGTTCCTGTTAAATTCTTGCAAACCGCAGCATCCTAGCAGGTTACAGGTTCGTAAGGACACATCTGCGCAAATATTTTGATAAGATCCGGCACCTTGCAACATCGCCATTTGATCCAGAGGTACATACATGTGCAGGCCTTGAAACACATCCATGATACGTCTGTTGTCTCCCATCTTGAGTTCTGTCCGATGAACGCCTTTTTGCATACTTCAAACCTCGCGTTGAAGACGAGGAACGTTATCTTCCTCGAGAGACAACGGTCACTCTGGCTTAATCTCGTTATGGATATACTAGCAGGTTATATTCCTACTTATCCATACTGAACCCCGACGTGCCGAAAATTTCCGGCATGCGGCTCGTCTCCTCATAACACTATCTACCTATTCACCTGCTCTGCGAAAACCTATTTCTCTCGGGTCCAACCCTGTAGAAACTGACGCATATGTAGTTTCATAGTACTCCCGCTAGAAGACATTGATGACAATTTGGACACAGATCAGCCCCGAGAGACATAAGGAGTCATCTCCGTAAGTATTATGACGAGATCCGGCATCATATTACCTTGCCGTTTGATCTGCGGAATCATAAGCGGGCTCCAACCGACATCGACGCCGAGTCGGTTGACACTTTGTCAGATCTATCCAATATTGCTGAAGAAGAACGCACCTTACCAAGGGAGACAAGAGTCACCATGGCGCGGCTTAAGTCTGGATACAGTGTGAGGTTAAACTCTTACTTATCCAGACTGCCCTGCATGTGGTAGGACCCCCTATGATACCCTACATCTTTTCAATTGTCCAATTGAACCTACTCTTCTAACCCTCTGTCCCTCCGGTCCAACCCTGTTGAAACTGCGCGTTTTCTTGGACTCCCGTTAGGAGAGCTTGATCAAGATCTTCGGAATGATCATACACTCTAGGCAGGGTATGACAACAACAACAATTTAGGTTAAAGATAAGTACACGTTGGGTAGTGCTACGACACGATTTCAAAGGATTTGCTGTCATCTCTGAATTTGCTTTCCGTACAAAACTTAAACGACTATACAACATGACGTTGAGCCATTTGAAACCAAAGGAGGCTTCAGGCAGGGGGCGACTCCCTTTAGTGCGATTTCTGCCATCTAATCTAAGCAACTCCGCCTTGGCAGCCACATCACCAGAGTCAAGTTGGTGCTAAAACAGACCAATCCGCAGAGTTGGTAAACAGATGGATGGAATCGTGAGAGAACCAAGCACAAGTCGGGAAAACAATAGGCATGTCTCCGTTCAGTTTGAAAGAAGTTGAAAATGTAATACATACATATATTTTTTTGCAATGATATCTACCCAACTCTGCTACAAGGTCTTTCATTTGCTGGTTCCGCCTTTATCTTGTATTTTTATTTGAAGTAGTTGATATTGGTACTTTATTTTGCTTATTAATAATTTTGCTTACTAAATGAGTTTGTTTATATTTTCAGCGTCGTTCACTACTCAGTTTGTTGAAATTTATATAAAACAAAAAGGGATCATAAAATTAAGCCAGAGATGTTAAAACTTTTAGAGAAATAAACAAAGAACGAAGAGAACACGTGCGATATCAGCAAGTTACACAGTTACAAAGTGAAACTTTAAGCAAACAATTAAAGGATAAAACTGGAAACGTAAATGACATTAGAAAAGTGCGAAAATCGTAGAAATTAATAATATTTAAATTCAACAGTTGACATTAATAGGTACGTTATATTAATGTTAAGACTTTTAATCACATTTCGAACAATTACACTGTACAGTAGCCGGCTGAGTAGGGCAACGAACCAGCTTCTTTTTTTTGAACAGATTAAGACATAAGTAAAAAAATGGCGTTTCCCGTTTTTCCAAAATTTAGCTAAGCGCTTTCGAAGTTCGATATTCGAAAATGATTATCTATCTTCGAAGGGCAAAACTTCGAAAGCTCGTAACTAAAACAGGGAACGCCATTTTTTACTATTAACTTTTTTCACTTTTTAAACAAAACAATTAGAAAACCACTTTCGAACATCCAACTTCGAAAGCCCGTAACTAATTCATTTCAATTGATCAATCAAATTTATTTTATATTTGAAAAGTATATTTGAAACCAAAAAGGATCGAAATCAAATCCTGTTTTTGAGCCTAGTTTAATTACAGTTTTAATAAAAATTTAAAAAATTTGCTGGAACTGTTTTTGAAAGTGGAGTTCATGAATGGATTTAACCAAATTAAAATAGGAAGGGCATAAACTGCGTGCTTTTATTATTTTAATATTATACTAGAGTAAATAAACCTAGAATCAAGGGTTATTGCCTGTCAAAAAAAAAAAACATTTATAAAACAAATTTGCAAATACCAGCACTGTAAGAAATCTAAGCCTAAATCTGAATAATTTTTGTACAGCTAATGTAACTAATCCGATTTGGTTTCGTTATGCTTCTAATGCAAATCGAATGGTATCAAAAAACGCAGTATTAAAGTAAAATATGTACATATTTGAAATTCAAAAAAGTTATGAAATTTTGTACCGTGTACCTACTTAACAAGCGTACAAATATGCGAATCTCTTACCTGCCCTAGAAAAAAGGATATGTATTTAAAAAATCAGAACAAAAGAACGAATTACTATAAAACCGCATAACTGAAAAGCACTGAGAGCACTACCTGCTATACGAAACAAAAAAGTGCTAAAAACTATAAAACCGCACAACTGAGCATTAAAGCTTCAAAACGAATATTGACAAAGAACATGGCACGAGTGCGTAGCGGATTTGTCTTAAAAGCAAAACTCATAATAGTCAGGAGCAAAGCGTTTACAAATAAGTGTTGATTGAAGTGTAAGTTGAAACGTCACCGTGGAACTCGCCATACATATTTTGATAATTGTGTATGGATATATTTCCCGGGTATATAACGCTGATAGAACCTACACATAACATAAAAAAGCGGAAAACTAAACTAAAAGCAGATACAGCTGGATAGTACGGATAAAACTTGATAATGGGAAATCAATAATCAAATAATACATTTTTACTCTTATCCCAAAATCTCAGTTAAACTGCTATCACAAAGAATTAAATTCGAATAGAACTAAAAAAATCAGTCCTTGTTATAATATGAGTTCGCGAACGGAGCTTAGACCACGTTTTTATAAGAGAGGTGTCGGTCCATTTCAAAGAAAAACTAACGCGTTTAATTCTGCCTGGTCAAATCTTTATATACACGTTATCCATAGTCTCGACCTATCGCGGTATATTATTTTTTTATTTCGGTCAATTCTTTTATAGTTTTAAATATATCTGCAACTAATTGATCTCATCTTTCTTCCTCCAGATTTAATTCAACTAAGTATGTGGAACTCTGAAACACGAAATCAAAATGGTGTGGCCACCTCATCAGCAGGCTCACCAAGCTATGGTAGTTATAACTCCAATGGTAATGGCAAAAATAGTTCACCTCAACAGCAGCAACAACAACAGCCAGCCGCAAAGCAATTGGGCATGACATCAGCCATCAGTTTGGCTGAACCACGTTCAGAAGATTTACAAAAGACCGAGGAATTGCGCAAAGCATTAGAACCATTCAAAGTATTTGAAACACAAGATGAACTTAATCATCGCATGGAAATTTTAGCTAAACTCAATACACTCGTCAAGCAATGGGTTAAAGATGTTTCAATGGCTAAGAATATGCCAGAGACTGCAGCTGAAAAACTTGGTGGCAAAATTTATACTTTCGGTTCATATCGTTTGGGTGTACATCATAAAGGCGCCGATATTGATGCGCTGTGTGTAGCGCCACGCAACATAGAACGTGCAGATTATTTTACTTCATTCTTTGATATGCTCAAGAAACATGCTGAAGTGACGGAATGTCGTGCTGTGGAGGAGGCTTTTGTGCCAGTTATAAAAATGAATTTTGATGGCATCGAAATTGATTTGTTATTTGCGCGCCTCTCGCTCAAGGAAATACCAGACGATTTCGATTTGAGAGACGATAATCTATTGAAGAATTTAGATCCACGCTCGGTGCGCAGTTTGAATGGTTGTCGTGTGACAGACGAAATATTGGCATTGGTACCGAATATTGAAAATTTTCGACTAGCATTGCGTGCTATTAAGTTGTGGGCGAAAAGTGAGTATGCAGAGAATGGGCCTCGTGCATAAAAGGCGAGTATGTGCTCAGATTAGATTTTGTGTTTAGAGGTTATGTATTTACTTTTCAAACAAGTCTGAGCAAATGCTTGCATTTTAGCATGAGCCAAAATAAATCTAAAATATTTTATTTCTTGAATTTCAAATAATTTTCTTTTCTTTTTTTGCTTTTACAGAACATGGCATTTACTCGAATTGTTTGGGTTACTTTGGTGGTGTTACGTGGGCTATGTTGGTAGCGCGCACTTGTCAACTGTATCCAAATGCAACAGCCTCAACTTTGGTGCATAAATTCTTTTTGGTCTTCTCACGTTGGAAGTGGCCAAATCCAGTGCTACTAAAACATCCAGATAATGTCAATTTAAGATTTCCGGTAAGTGTACTTTTTTAATAAATTTTTTTTTTTCAAAACTTAAAATTTTTTTTTTTTCAAAACTTAAATTTTATTTTTAATTGCAACTGCCCAACGCTTTTTACACATTTTTATTTAATTTTTATTTGTTGATCAAATTAAATAAAAACCAAAAATCAAATAATTTTTTATTTCTTTTTAAATTTATTAAATATTTATCTTTTTAAATTTTTGCTAATTTTTTTAAACTTTTTTAAATTTATTTTTTATTTAAACCTTTAAAATTTTTGTTTTTATTCTAACTGTCCGAAGCTTTTATCTATGTTTTTTTTTTAATTCGTTTTACATACAAAAAAATTGTTTAGTATTTTTGTTTTAATTTTTCTTTAATATTTAAAAAATTTATTTTGCAATTTTTTAATTTTTTTTCACAGAATTTTTTTTTTTTTAATTTTTGTAATGCTAATTTACCATTACTTTTTTTACTAATTAATTTATTATTATTTTTTTTTTTTAGGTTTGGGATCCACGCGTCAATGCTTCGGATCGCTATCATCTTATGCCAATTATAACACCGGCATATCCGCAACAAAACTCTACTTTTAACGTATCAGAATCAACAAAGAAAGTTATGCTGAATGAATTTAATCGTGGCATGATTATTACCGATGAGATTATGCTCGGACGTGCTACATGGGATCGACTCTTCGAAGCGCCTAGTTTCTTTTACAAGTAAGAAACACAGTACACCAATATATGGAATTTCTACTAATAAGTCTATTATTTTCTTTTCCCTTCTACTTCACAGATATCGTCACTTTATTGTACTGTTAGTTGCATCACAAAATTGCGACGATCAACTGGAATGGTGCGGCTTGGTGGAGTCAAAGATACGTTTATTGGTTGGTAATTTAGAACGTAATCAACACATTTCATTGGCGCATGTAAATCCTACATGCTTTGATTTTAAGAAAACTGCAGCTGCAACCACACATAACAGTAGCAACAATGAGGAGGATAAAAATCAATCAAGTGGTGGTGGTGGTGTTAGTACACCAGTTAGTACTGCAAACTTTTGTTCGATGTGGTTCATTGGTTTAGAATTTGAACGTACAGAGAACTTAAATGTAGATCTTACCGAGAGTATTCAAAATTTTACGGAGCATGTCATACAACATGGGGTGTGTATAGAGAACATCATGATTTTAAAACGCTGTATATTTATTTACATTTTTCTTTTTTTCTTTTAAGGTAAACATAAAAATGTTGAAAGATGGCATGAATATTGAGGCGCGGCATGTAAAGCGTAAATCGTTGTCACAGTATTTGGATACGGACTTTTTGAAGCGTGAACGCAAGTCCATGGAACAGCATACTACTTTTAATAATGCAATTTTAGCAAATCGTAAGCGCTTGTCAACCGAATTGTCAGCAACACAGCAGCAAAAAGATGGTACGACTAAAAAAGGTCGCGTCAGTGAATCGGTGAGTAAAAAGGAGAATGTAAGCTCGGCAATCATTGTCCTACCCAAAAATTTACTCCCCTGCATGCGAAAAAATTGATTGTTTCCTTTCTTTTCCAAATTTTGTTATGTTTATGTTTATCTTTAACCTTAAAATTAACATATTGTCCTATCTCTTTTGCAGCAAACGGAAGAAAATTCGAATGCATCAAGTGATGCTGGTGCAGTTACACCAACCTCGCAGCCTACTTCTGCGCCCAATTTCACACCCGATGGAAAGAGTAGCAATAATGGTGGTTCTGGTTCGAGTTCACCACGCAACAATAATGATGGCAACAACGACAACATTTCAAATGTCAGCAGTTCAAATGACAACAGTAGCGTTGCAACAACAGCAGCACCAACAACAACTGCAACTGCCGCACCAAACACTGAAGTAGTCTGTTCGTGACCGACGCTAAGCAGCAAAGCAACGAATGAAACACCGCCGGCTCCGCCGCCGCCGCCACCGCCACCACCATCCACCCAACAGCAACATGCTCAACCACAAACACAATCACAAACTCATTATATCTCACATTCACTTCACACTGCACATTCAAATCATCAAAAACATTCATCAATAATAACACATTCACAGAAATTTCGTAAAAATAATAATGCAGCAGCCGCAGCCAATTCAAATAGTATTTTTAGTCAACGTGCAACATCAAACGCATTTAAGCAAAGCTTATCTACAGCATCGGCTATGTACCACCAAAGGCAACAAAATAGCCGACGTTTACAAAATATATCTTCAAGTGCAATGGGGGGTGGCATTATGAGTGGGGGCGGTGGTGAGAAACCATTAACATTTTCCACTTCAAAATCGACAAATGCAAACTCGAACAATTCGAATCAGACACTTCAAAATCAACATACTAATTATATGAATTGCGATAGAAATAATAGAAACAGTAGTTACAATGCTGCCACAATGAATTCAGCTAACGCTAATACCGCTGCTGCTGACAACAGCGCTTCTACCACAGCTATTGCCACCATTCCCGATAGTAATGACAACAGCAACTATAATATTTACAATAATTCATCAATCAACACAAGCGCTGGCCATGTTGTTGACAACGATGATGACGATTTGTTGATGCTGACCGATAACAACATGAAAACAGCAGCAGTAACAACAATTATTAATTGTAAGTTTTTAACATTGCAATACTACTTATTATTGGTATTTTAGAGGTAATTCCAAAAAAAAAAAAACGGAAACAAAAAACAAAAAAGCGAAGAGTGCCTTCTTTAGATACCAATTTATTATCTCTATTCTCTTGGAACTGTGCCTACTTATTTATATGTATTTTATCAATTTAATTTGATTTACGTATTACTTTTACCTACTATTTTACACGTACATTTTTATGCAAAAACATATTTCTCAGAGAAATATATAAGATAAAAGAAAGTAGAAATAAATAATAAAAAAAAAAAAAACAAAAAAAAAAAAAATAATAAAGAAAGAAAAAGGAAAAAATAAGAAAAAAACTTCTTTTACAAAAAATTTATACAATGGATTTTTTTAAATAAAAATAAAAGAAAAAAAGAAAAGTAAAAAAAAAAGAAAATTAAAAAATAGAAAGCAAAAACCTAAAAATTCTTATTTCATTCTTAATTTAAGTTTATTTAATAATATTATTACTTACGGTCTTTATCGACACTGTCTGTTTAGAGCTTATAGGACTGTGTTTTTATTGCTTTTTTTTTTAACAAATCGCCAAAAGTTCTTAAGCGGCAGCCTGTCATGTGCATCTACTCTAAATTTTTAACGCTGTACGATAAAACTTTTGGAAGTTATGGCTAAAGCAATTTGGGCTTGAGCGGTACATTTGTTTAATTATAAAAATGTGTATACTCTAATATATTCTTTTTGTCGCTTAAGCCCTTTTGGTATCATATCAATTTAAATTCCCAACCAACAAGCATTTCTGTAAGTGTTTTTAAAAATAACTTGAAGTAAACTTGCTTTAATAAGCGATATGTAAGCGTTTTCAATATGAATTTATTGGTAAGTTTAATGTAAGCTTTTCATAAAGTTCAAAAACAAAGTTATAAATTATATTATTTTCAAAATGAAATATAAATGTTTATGGAACATGTTTTTAAATATAATTTAATGTAAGCTTGATATAATAATTATTAAATAAGCGTTTTTCATTTTAAGTTTTTTTTTTAAGTTTTTTTAAATAATTATTTTTTAAACGTTGAGAAAATGTTAATAGATTTATTAAAATTTAAAGCAAAATGTAAATGTTTACAACAGAAATGAAACAATAATTTTTATTTGTCATTAGTTGTAAGCAAATTTTCGAGCTAAAAACATAAAACAATGTCCGCTTTCAATACAAATGGTCCTGGTGGTGGCGCTGGCAGTGGTTCGAGTCGCTCAAAATCACTCAACTATAACACACAACATGCCTGGGAGCCCCTAGAAGCACTCGCTGTCAAAATTACCTGCAAGGACATCTGCAGCTGCTTTTCCATTATACCACTTTGTTGGGGCCACGCACTAGAGTTGGTTGAAATCGATACAGAGGTGCATGTCGGTGACACATCCCAGCCAGCAAGTTTCACTCATCGTTAAAGCGCCACAAAATCAAGTCGACGCTCATCATATGAATCACTTTTTTCCCATATGTTAAATTAAAACATATATATTTTTTTTAATTAATCACTTTCTTTATATATGTATTAAAAATTTGCGTCTTGTGTAAAAAAATAATTTTAAAATAAAGGTTAAAAAAATGATAAAATAATTTCATTTGAAAATTTATCGTAAGCTATTTAGTAATTTGTTTAGGAATGTCAGTCCTGGGATTCTGCTATGTGGTGAATCCAACAACTTAGGGATTTTCCATTTGGCCGCGTCCCGGGACTGACATTCCTAGCGTTGGTGGTATCACAACGGGCCTTTCAAAACAGGCTTAAGTGTGCCTCTGCGGCAGCCACTTGAACCTAACCTAACCTATATAAATAAGCTTGAAAGAAACGCTTACATTACGCTTATTTTAAAGCAACACATCAACATTTTGTAAGTGTTTTGCTTACAAAAGTAAACATAAAAAAACTTAATTCAAGTTTAGTTTTTCAAGATGAAGTTTATAAAAGGCTGTTTTTATTTTAAATATTTTATAATCTTAAATTGAAAATATTTAAAAAAGTTATCGTTTGAAAATTGTTTATAAGTTTACTTCAGAAACCAATGTGTCGTTTCAATTACAAAACGTTTCCTTTTAAGCGTTTTGTAAATGAAAAATCAGAAATATGTAAGCT
This sequence comes from Campiglossa producta, assembly GCA_964058755.1. Classification (NCBI taxonomy): domain Eukaryota; kingdom Metazoa; phylum Arthropoda; class Insecta; order Diptera; family Tephritidae; genus Campiglossa; species Campiglossa producta. The sequence goes on along the minus strand of CAXKVI010000004.1, from coordinate 16,306,636 downwards.
TAATGTTTGTTTGGAAAAGCTTTTTATAAATTTATTTCAAGTTTGCTTGGTTGGTTGGGGAGGTATTCCTTTCACTATGTAGTGCTGTTTGAAATTTTAATTATCTCTCGCTTGAAACTACCCAAAGGGAGACAGTCGAGCTAATATTAGCAGGTTGTTGTTGTTGTTGTTGTTGTTGTTGTTGTTAACAACAAAACACTCCCCGAAGGTTTTGGGGAGTGATGCCGAAGTTGACAGTCCCTGGCCGGATATGACCCCGGTACGCTGCGGTACTCCCTTGCGGTACTGCCCGACTGTCTTGGTAACGATTTGGTATGACCAGTGGAACCTTCTAGGTCATGGCATCCCTCCATCCATGAGGAAGGAGAAGATGGGTAATGAGAGGTGAGAGGCATCATATCCGTAGATCAACCATCGAGTAGCACGTCAATTACCTATGTGCATATTAGTCGCCTCTTACGACCGGTATGCCTACCTCGGGCATATTCTAAACCCCTAACCCGCAGGGGGTTAGTTAGACCTACTGTAAAAACTTTACCGAAATGCTTTTACAGTTACGAACAAACCCAATATTGATATGCTCTAACCCGCCTAAGCAATTTAAGGTCCTTAATTCAACTTTCGATACGTTTTAGAATCACGAGAAGAATCTTAATTCTATCGGAGAACTTTCATTTTGCATATTTTGCATATCGTTACAACAACAACAACAACAACAACAACAACAACAAAGGGAAGGAATGGAAACAAGGGAAGAAAAGGAAGGCAAAAGAGGGAAAAGGAAAAAAAAACAGGAGAGGAAGATAAATTAAAGGAAAGGGAAGGAAAGGAGAGGAGAATAATTAGAAGGAAAGGAAAGGAGAGGGAAAGAATGGTAAGGGAAGGAAAAGAATAGCAAGGAAAGGAAAGGGAAGGAAAAATGGAAAGGGAAGGAAAAATGGAAAGGGAAGGAAAAATAGAAAGGGAAGGAAAGGAAACTAAAGGATAGGAAAGGGAAAGTAGGGGGGAGGAAAGGGAAGGGAAGGAAAAGAAAGGAAAGAAAAAGAAAAAAAGGAAAGTAGAGGAATAGAAAGGAAATGAAGAAAAGGTAGGGAAAGGAAAGGAATGGATAAGGAAGGAAAAATAGAAAAGGGGAAAAGGTAATTTTCGGGTAATATTTTAGATCATTTTGAGATCGTATTGGGGTTCCTTTGGGGTCATTTTGGGGTCGTATTGGGGTTCCTTTGGGGTCATTTTGGGGTCGTAATGGCGTCATTTTGGGGTCGTATTGGGGTCATTTTGGGTTCATTTGGGTGACTCCACAAAGATAGATAAAATAACAAAGTTTGTGTTGTTGCTTTGAAGGTACCTAATTCGATGAATAATGAAACCGAATAAACCTGAGAATGATAGCGTTCTCTATCAAAAGGGCATTTTTTGAAATGAAAAAAAAAAAAAACGCTGGGTCTCAAGTTGAGAAAGGGATACTTCTCAACTTGTACTCAAGTGGAATTCTCTAATTGTACTCAAAGTTATGAATGCGATACTGAAAATAAATATCGTGAATTAGTTAACAAAAAATGTTTAAATGCATAAAGTTTTGTCTAAGCTCTTTAATTATAACTCAAATATCAAAGGCTGGAGATTGGAGAATGATGTTGGATATCAATTTGAAAACTCTGAAATTATCAAAATATCTGAAGGGTTAGAGAATACTTTGAGAATGATGTAGAATATCAAATTAAAAACTATTAAATTATCAAAGTATCTCGAGAAAACTTGGAGAATGATATTGGATATCCACTTGAGAACTACATAGTTATCAAAATATCTCTAAGGTTTGAAAAAAAAATTGGAGAATTTTGTTGAATTTCAACTTGAGGACTATACAGTTTTTCAAAGGTTTGAGAAAAAGTTGAACGATGTTTGCTGGGTTGTCATATGGTATGGGCATTTACATGCAGACCTACGACAATCGTTTCTCGACGCAAAACAATGAAACCAGACTTTAAGGCCAAAAACAATTTTGGGGTCTCATTATCTCAATGTTAAGCTTTCCTTTTCGATTGGCTTCATTAATTACACTATAGGGGGTGTAAAAGTAGGTCGCCTCCCAGTTGGTGCACCCTGGGTAAGCTAAATGACCTACATAGCCTTCACGGCTAGTTTCTTGTATTGCCGGTTCTACGAGAACGATACCAGTACTTGTGCTGTACCCATCGTGCCGAAACGACCCGGGCCGTTTTCTTATATCGACCCGGCCAAGAGCAATACACTCGGGGTGACCCTGTCTGACATTTAGGCAGGGCTACACCTCGCTACAACAACAACAACACTATACAGCAAAATCAACTTTTTCTCTGGGTATGGAATCTAACCAACTTTTTTAAAAAAACTACGTACCCCGTTTTTCGAAGTTAGCCCCCAACATTTAGTTATGGGCTTTCGAAGTTCGAAAATATACCCTTTTAATGTGGGCGTGGTCTGCTAGACTTATTTGTTCGATTGGTATACTTTTTTTTAAACAACGGCATGAAGTTTTTCGAAATCAGTTGAAAATTTTTTTCGAAGATCTAAATTTGGCGCCTTTGATAAGTTTTAAAACAAAAGGTGGATACCAATCGAACAAGGAAGTCAAGCAAACCACGCCCACATGTTTCGTTTTTTTTTTTTAATTTTTTTTTTAAATGGAGCAATTGGGAAAGCAAAGTTAAAAGTGTCTAATTTCGAACTTCGAAAGCCCGTAACTATATTTTGGAGGCTAACTTCGAAAAACGAGGTACGTAGTTTTTTTAAGTATGCCTCAATCTCTTCAAAAAAGGTGGCTAGATCCCATACCCAGCCGGCTGCTGTACAGTGCTATGCATATGCTGCTTCGTTCTTCAGCGAATCGTGGCTTGGGTGCCTTGAAAAAATTTACCAAAGTCCAACCAATGAAAACAAAAAAAAAAAAAAAATGAATGAATGAATGAAATAACTTTCTTCTATAATCTAATTAGTAATAGTTTTGCAAGGGCTAGCACAAAATACATGGTGTTCATCCATTGGGTAAGCTAAGAAGGTTGTAAGTAAAAAAAAATAATAATAAAAAAAGACAAATTTGCCTTTGTTATCTTCAAAAACTACAATTTTACTGATGCAAATAATTTTAACACAAAAAATTTAACTAAAATGTCAAATTGTTTTTAAAACTTTTTTCTGCTCTTTTTCTTTCCTTTTTTGCTTTTCTTTCTTTCACAGCTTAAATGTTATACTTTTAAGGACTCACACATATATACTTACATACATATATAATATATACGAGTATATATAAACATAGCATAGCTTGTAAGGACTCTATGGATACGAGGATTCAATTTGGTTAAGCAGTTAATCGCACTCATTTTACATGTAAATAGATACTACCTACATATATACTAGATATACGGCACGTGGAATGACTCCTCCACTTATTTGTGAGTATGCAATTTGTGAATTTATCATATAACCACGGTTGCCACAGTTGGTAGTTTTCTGGCAAACTTGGTAGCTTATTGTAACATTTTCGAATTTGGTAGTACTTTTTCGATTTAGTAGTTTTTTTTCGATTTAGTAGTTTTTTTATCATATCGAATCGATGGAACTCTCAATTTTTGTTAATCTTAAATGTCACATATGTGTAATACTTTTTTGTTTTAAAAAGAAAATAGTTTAATACATTTTTGTTTCTTTACAATAAATACCTGAAAATAAAATTTGGTAGTTTTTTTTCTTTTGGTAGTTTTTTTCACTTGGTATTTTCTCAGATTTTGGTATTTTTTTCATTTGGTATTTTTTCAGATTTTGGTATTTTTTTTTCATTTGGTATTTTTTCAGATTTTTTCATTTGGTAGTTTTTTCAGATTTTGGTAGTTTTTTTCATTTGGTATTTTTTCAGATTTTTTCATTTGGTAGTTTTTTTTCAGATTTTGGTAGTTTTTTTTTTTTATTTGGTATTTTTTTCATTTGGTACTTTTTTCATATTTTGGTAGTTTTTTTTCATTTGGTATTTTTTCAGATTTATTCATTTGGTAGTTTTTTCAGATTTTGGTAGTTCTTTTCATTTGGTATTTTTTCAGATTTTGGTATTTTTTTCATTTGGTATTTTTTCAGATTTTTTCATTTGGTAGTTTTTTCTGATTTTGGTAGTTTTTTCAGATTTTGGTAATTTTATCAGATTTTGGTAGTTTTTTTTCTTTTGGTATTTTTTTTTTATTTGGTACTTTTTTCAAATTTTGCTAGTTTTTTTTTTCATTTGGTACTTTTTTCAGATTTTGGTAGTTTTTTTTTTTTGCAAGTGGCAACCGTACAAATAACATACAGAGTATTACATATATGTAGACAGCGTAGTGGAAGATTACCCTTTCTCAAAATAATTTTTCAAAAATGCCCTATCTCAGAATTTATGAAGTTAACTTCTTAGGCAGCGATATAATGTTTTTAAGAAAACTGAAATTTTAAACGGAAATCAAAAAAGTTGTTGACTCGATGTGGTATGCTTCATACTACGGCTTTTGTCTTGGGTGTTGCCACTTCGGTCGGTTTACAGAGTTGCCACCTTGCTAATTTTTTTTTAAATATTGAACAAGCCATGTCAATATGAGTGTCAAATGAAAGGTACTTTTGCCGTACACAAAACTAAAACTAATGGCGGCGATATACCAACAGGTTATCATAACCTCTAACGAGATTTTTAGCCGAGCTTCTCTTTCCAACTTGTGGTGTGTTGCTTTTGAGTTTTCCTACAAGTTGGCGGGACCTACAGTTTTTTGCCGACTCCGAACGGCACTTGCAAAGCAAATGAATTTTTTTGCTGAGAAGCTTCTCATGGCAGAAATACACCCGGAGAGTTTGCCAAACTACTGCCAAGGGGCGACCCCGTTTAGAAAAAGAAGGCCGAACACTTAACCGCTACACCACGGCGGCCGCCATTTTGTCGTACACAATCGAAGATATTTTCGGGCAGGGTTGCTACCTACCTAACGGCATTTTATTTATTCTTTCGTATATCGACCCAGTTCTAGGAATTTTTACTTGTGTGTTGCTTTTCGCGCGATTTACGGGGTTGCCACCCATTTCAGTTTATGTTTTAAATATTGATACCTAACCGCCAAACAGACTTCGGGTCACTTTAGTTGAATTTTGATATAGGACTTTGTTGAAAAAAATCTGAAATAGAGTGTTCTTCGAACAAATTCTGAGAAAAGGGTGTTCTTGAAAAATATTTAAAATAATGTGAACTTCCACTCTGTTGTCGATATACATATGTACTCATAAGCACATAAACTTTTGTTAATTCTTTTTCTTTACTCTTTCTGTTTTTTTTTGTTTTTCAGTCACTTTTCGATTGCAATGCAAGGATTGGCTTGATATGCGTAAAAACGTTTCGCATTTGAAGGAAGCTCATGGGTATTTGACGAGCTAATTTCAAATTATCGTCAGAGGATAACAAAGAATATTTCCACTTTCAGCATTAACATTTTGGCATCCATTTGATTGGCAGATTTGGTTGGCTGTTAATACAAATATACATAGGCCCCCTCCTACTACCTACATAAAATCCACTACTACTACTACTACATAATTAAGCTACTTGTGTTCTAAGCAATGGATAACAATTTGCAAATAATTGTTATTTAAATCTTTTTTTTGCAGCAAAATTTTGCAACGCAACAGAAAGAGAGAGAGAGAGAGAGAGAGAGCGAGAGAGCGAGAGAACGAATGATGAAGTAGATGGTGGTGCTTCAAACGAGACCACAACAACAACAACAACATTAAGCAACAATTTCTTTTTTCTAATATAAGGCTTTATGTCATAATCACCACACAATACAACGCTGAAGAATTCAACAGACCAGCACATGACCTCTTGATGCCTGCTTTTTGGGTTTATGGCCTCCTACTTTCATTATCTACTACAACGAACTGTTTTCATTAGTAAACACGCCAATTACAATCTTAAAGCTAGATTTAAAAAAAAAAAACTAGGGCTTAATAATACCGTTTTTTACTGCTACAGTTTTTTCAAAGTAAGAAAAAAAATTATAAAAATTAATTTTTTTTAATTACAAAACTCACCACTCGAAACACACCACTTCCACCTCCAAACTCACCACTCTCCAACAATCCCATACTTTTTCCAATGAAATCTCGTTTCATTAAAATTTTCAAATACACCACGACTCATTTCAAATTCACCTTCACCACGACCATGAATCGTCTCAATTCTTACACTTTAAGTTTGTCTGTTTTTTGAAATTAATTACTTACATACATACATTTATAAATTCAAGTATATTTAAAGTGTTACTTAAAAGCTGAAAAAATGCCGAAAAGAGAAGCAACAAAGATGCGAAAGAATGAAAACTGGAGTGAAAAAAGGTAATGAAAAAAATTAAAATAATCATTAAAAAAAAAAAAAATCAAAATATTTCCAAATTACATTTTACGCATAATTTACATAAAATAAAAGAAGAAAGTTAAAGAAATAAAGCACAAAAAAATTTAAAAAAAAAAAAAAAAAGTTCATGTTTATTTACTGGGAACAGAAATCATTTCGACGGATGAGTGGAAGATCGCTTTATTGCAAACTATTTTTTAGAAACGCCCTAGCACTCTTAAGCTTTAGCACAAATCTTTTCTTACGCCCCTTTTCGAAATTTGTTCACAATAGGGGGATTCATCAAACCATTTAAGTTGAATTGGAAAAATTTACCAAGTCTTTTACACAGCAAAATCGACGCGCCAGTTTATCAAGTTTGTTTAAACTTGGTTCGACGCAAATTTTGACAGTTCATTTACACACTTGATAAATTTATACGTTCATCCGCTCTATAAGGTGTTTATAAGGTTTGATGAATACCCCTAATGAGTTTCAAAAAACACCCACAATTCAATAAATTTTTAGCGGAGATAGGGCGTTCTTGAATGCAATTTTGAAATAGGGTTTGATTGAAAAAAGTTTTGAGAAAGAGCGTTATAAAAAAAAGTCTGAGATAGAGGGTTTTTGAAAAACCTTTTTTTAAATAGGGTGATGTTCCACTTAGCTGTACATTTGGCATACGGGGCTATGCTCTTAGGCTAAGACAGTTACGGAAAAGAAAGGATTCCAACTCAGCATGAAAAACCTGAATAAGTGGTCGGCACGGAGAGAGGGTTCAATATTTGAAGTTATTAGTTTCTTCCTCCAAGCCAAATAATGACCCGAAAAGCTCTTTCACGTAAGTATATGTTTAAAGTATTCCTAAAACTGCCAATTTAATAACGTAAGTTTAGGAGTGTCAGTCCCGGGATTCTGCTATGTGGAAAATCCCAACAACTCAGGGATTTTCCATAAGGCTGGGTCCCGGGACTGACTTTCCTTGTGTTGGTGGTATCACAACGGGCCTTTCAAAACTGGCCTAAGTGTGCCTCTGCGGCAGCCACTTGAACCTACCTACCTACCTAATAACTAAAGTAGGAGCTAGAGGTTTGAAAAGGTTTTAGAAAAATTATAGAGGTGATGAACGTGCCCGGAAAAGCCGTGATGGCCATGTTGTTTGAAGGTTCAAAGGTGGTCGAGAAATTTTTAATAAAAATACACAATCCGAAAATGGATTTCTATTCTCTTGGTGGTCGCAAGTGGAAGGAATAACTGGGGCGCTCTGTAGAACTTGGCTCAAAATGGTTAAGCCTCAACTAGAATGGATAAGAGATATGGAGAGGTATGTTTTGGAAGAGAGGTGAGTTTTGTAGAGCTAATGTAACTAATCCTATTTGGTTTCGTTATGCTTCTAATGCAAATCGAATGGTATCAAAAAACGCAGTAATAAAGTAAAATATGTACATATTTGAAATTCAAAAAAGTTATGAAAATGTATACCGTGTACCTACTTAACGAGCGTACAAATATGCGAATCTACTACCTGCGCTAGAAAAAAGGATATGTATTTAAAAAATCTGAACAAAAGAACGAATTACTATAAAACCGCATACCTAACTGAAAACCCATTTTTACCGAGTACTTAACGAGCGCACTACCTGCTATACGAAACAAAAAAGTGCTAAAAACTATAAAACCGCACGACTGAGCATTAAAGCTTCAAAACGAATATTGACACAGCACATGGCACGAGTGCGTAACGGATTTGTATCTAAAGCCAAACTCAGAGACAGTGGCAAAGTGTTTATAAATAAGCGTAAATTGAAGTGTAAGTTGAAACGTCACCGTGGAACTCGCCATAGATATTTTGAAGATAATTGTGTATAGATATAAGCGCCGGATAAAAGATGATAGAACCGCGAAGATATTAAAAAGTAGATACAGTTGGATAGTACGGATAAAACCGGACAATGATGCAGGGAATCGGGATAGTAAATTTTTACTCTTATATTCCAAAATCTCAGTTAAACTGTTATCACAAAGAATTAAATCCGAATAAAACTAAAAAAATCAGTCCTTGTTATAATATAAGTTCGCGAACGGAGCTTAGACCGCGTTTTTATAAGAGAGGTGTCGGTTCATTTCAAAGCAAAAACTAACGCGTTTCGTTCGGCCTGGCCGTTATCCATAGTCTTAACCTATCGCGGTATATTATTTTTTTATTTCGGTCAATATATTGTTTTATAGTTTTAAATATATCTGCAACTAATTGATCTCATTCTTCTTCCTCCAGATTTAATAAATATGTGGAACTCTGAAACACGAACTCAAAATGGTGTGGCCACCTCATCAGCAGGCTCACCAAGCTATGGCAGTTATAACTCCAATGGCATCGAAATTGATTTGTTATTTGCGCGCCTCTCGATCAAGGAAAAACCAGACGATTTCGATTTGAGAGACGATAATCTATTGAAGAATTTAGATCCACGTTCGGCACGCAGTTTGAATGGTTGTCGTGTGAAAGACGAAATATTGGCATTGGTACCGAATATTGAAAATTTTCGACTAGCATTGCGTGCCATTAAGTTTTGGGCGAAAAGTGAGTATGCAGAGAATGGGCCTCGTGCATAAAAGACAACAACAACAGCGTGTGCTCAGACTAGATTTTGTGATTAGATTACTTTTCAATCAAGTCTGAGCAAATGCTTGCATTTTATGCATGAGCCAAAATAAATCTAAAATATTTTATTTCTTTGAATTTCAAATAATTTTCTTTTCTTTTTTTGCTTTTACAGAACATGGCATTTACTCGAATTGTTTGGGTTACTTTGGTGGTGTTACGTGGGCTATATTGGTAGCGCGTACTTGTCAACTGTATCCAAATGCAACAGCCCCAACTTTGATACATAAATTCTTTTCGGTCTTCTCACGTTGGAAGTGGCCAAATCCAGTGCTACTAAAACATCCAGATAATGTCCTTTTAAGTTTTCCGGTAAGTGTATTAAAAATTCTGCTGTATTTTTGGGTGAAAAGAAGAGCAAATGTCCAAATATTTTTTAGTTTTTTTTTATTGTTTCTCAGTATTTTAGTTCCAACTAGCCAAAGTTTTTTATATAATTTTTTTTTAGTAAATTTTTTTTTTGTTCAAAACTTAATTTTTTTAATTGCAACTGCCCAACGCTTTTTACACATTTTTATTTAATTTTTATTTGTTGATCAAATTAAATAAAAATCAAATCAAAATAATTTTTTTAGTTCTTTTTAAATTTCTTAAATATTTATCTTTTTAAATTTTTGCTAATTTTTTAAACTTTAAAAATTTTTGTTTTTATTGTAACTGTAACTTGTTTAGTATTTTTTTTTTTAATTTTTCTTTAATATTTAAAAAAAAATATTTTCCTTTTTTTAATTTTTTTCACCGATTTTTTTTTTTTTTTTTTTTTAATTTTTGTAATGCTAATTACTTTTTTTTTACTAATTAATTTTTTATTATTTTTTTGTTTAGGTTTGGGATCCACGTTATGATCTTATGCCAATTATAACACCGGCATATCCGCAACAAAATTCCACTTTTAACGTATCAGAATCAACAAAGAAAGTTATTCTGAATGAATTTAATCAAGGCAGGATTATTACCGCTGAGATTATGCTCGGACGTGCTACATGGAATCGACTCTTCGAAGCGCCTAGTTTCTTTTACAAGTAAGACCAAAACAGTAAACCAAAATATGGAATTTCTACTAATAAGTCTATTATTTTCTTTTCCCTTCTACTTCACAGATATCGTCACTTTATTGTACTGTTAGTTGCATCACAAAATTGCGACGATCAAATGGAATGGTGTGGCTTGGTCAAGTCAAAGATACGTTTTTTGGTTGGTGATTTAGAACATAATCAGCACATTTCATTGGCACATGTAAATCCTACATGCTTTGATTTCAAGAAAACTGCAGCTGGCGCCACACATAACAATAACAACAATGAGAAGGATAAAAATCAATCAAGTGGTGGTGGTGGTGTTAGTACACCAGTTAGTACTGCAAAGTTTTGTTCGATGTGGTTCATTGGTTTAGAATTTGAACGTACAGAGAACTTAAATGTAGATCTTACCGAGAGTATTCAAAATTTTGCGGATCATGTCATACAACATGGTTTAAACATAAAAATGTTGAAAGATGGCATGAATATTGAGGCGCGGCATGTAAAGCGTAAATCGTTGTCACAGTATTTGGATACGCACTTTTTGAAGCGTGAACGCAAGTCCATGGAACAGCATACTAATTTTAATAATGCAATTGAAGCTAATCGTAAGCGTTTGTCAACCGAATTGTCAGAAACACAGCAGCAAGAAGATGGTACGACTAAAAAACGTCGTCGCAGTGAATAGGTGATGCTGGTGCAGTTACACCAACCTCGAAGTAGACTTCTGCGCCCAATTTCACACCCAATGGAAAGAGTAGCAATAATGGTGGTTCTGGTTCGAGTTCGTCGCGCAACAATAATGATGGCAACAACGGCAACAGTTCGAATGTCAGCAGTTCAAATGACAACAGTAGCGTTGCAACTACCGCACCATACGCTGAAGTAGTCTGTTCGCCACCGCCACCGCCGCCCCCATCGACCCAACAGCTTTGGTAGCTTTTTTCAATTTAGTAGTTTTTTTTTATCATATTGAATCGATGGAACTCTCAATTTTTGTTAATCTTAAATCTTACCATATGTGTCATACTTTTTGTATTATATGTTTTGTATTAAAAAAAATTGTTTAATACATTTTTGTATCTTTACAATAAATACCTGAAAATAAAATTTGGTAGTTTTTTTCATTTGGTATTTTTTTGAGATTTTGGTAGTTTTTTTTCATTTGGTACTTCTTTCAGATTTTGGTAGTTTTTTTTTGCAAGTGGCAACCGTGCAAATAACATACAGAGTTTTTTAACTCGATATGTTCGGTGAAGTTAACGTGCTGTGTGGGTACTGCTTCGGGCATTGTGTATCAATACCAAGTGTAAACTCTTCTGCATAGACGTCAAAATTCCAAAATGAGTTTAACACCTGTTTGAGATTGTGGTTAGATAATAACAAGTGTGATATCATAGACATAGTCTTGAAAACTTCAAAGTGAGTTTAGTCACCTGTTTTTAATTTCCTTTTTTGTCTCACTTCTTTCCATCTTCCCATCTCTTTCTACCATTAGGTAAAAGATAGGAGATCGCCATGTTGATGTGTGCAGGATGTTAAACAACGCCATTGCTTTTCTGTTATTCGGTGCTGGCGACATTTTAATATGTGCAGGATGTAAACAAACCGACATTTTAATGTGTGTTGTCAAAAGAAGAGTTCACACTTGGTATTGATACACAATGGCTTCGGGAAGTGAACCCATCACCTCATTCCAGTGGTGTTTATCATAATATTACCTTTGAAAGTTATAAAAAAAGTCCCTCTTGGTCATCTTGTCAAATTTCCGTTTTGTATTATCGCGTGCTGGTCATTAATTAAAATTATGCCGTTATCGATCTCCTCAATGGCGGGCACATGATCGGCAGATTTGGTTTTGCATTTTGCGATGTGTTGGTTAAGTGGTTGTCGTACACAGGGACTTTCTTTCAAGGGTCAGCAGAAGTTTGCTGTTATGGCTAACTCCATTATTACCGCTCTATTTCTAGTGCTGACTAAAGAAGAGATTTCCCGTATCGATCTGCGTCCGTTTTGCCTGTGCCAAAAGTTTATTAACTGTCACCGTCAGTTCGTTAATTTGCCCCTGTGTAACTGAATTAATCGTTGCTTGTTGTTCATTTGCTTCTATGAGGGTTTCGGCTCTGGTCTCAATTGCTTGGAAGTCGTCAAAGTCTGGGGTGCCGGTTATGTATTTTAATGCAGTCCCCAGGATATTAATGCCTCTAGCATGTCGGTGATGTATTCTGACCGCGTCTAGTAGTTTTAATATTTGGTTAGCGTCGTTTCGGAGAAGTTGTCTGGCGTGAGAAAGTGGAAACTGCTCTAAAATTATATCCGTTTCTTCCGCTATCGCTTCGAACTCCGTCCAAGTTTGTCTTGTGTAGCAGAAATTCGTAATGTTCGTGGAGGATCACTTTCCCTGTTGTTATTGGGATGTAATGGGAGCTGGTATAATTGAATATCCTCGCGTTGGCCCAATGATCTATTGTCAAGAGCAGAGTTACCCTAAGAAGGAAGAAAAAATTTCAGTATTTTAAGTTGGTTTTGTGAACTTTACGTCCGTCAATTAAGACAAAGATACCTAAATGGCTCTGGACTGTTTTTTCGGTGTAAAGTTTAGTGAATTGGTTTTGGTCGTTGGTATTTTGCTTCATGACATATTTTGCAATTTGAAACTATTTGTTTTAGGATTTTCCTCAAGTCAGGGAAGTAGTAATTTTCCAGAACTTGCTGCTCATTTTCGCGACAGGATCTATGTGCACGATTATGTTCGGTTTGGAGGATTTCTCTTTGGTCCTCCTTATTAAAAACGTCGATAACCTGCTTTGTAGTGTGGCGGAACTTTACCCCTGGAAAAGATGTGGTAAGCTCGTTTTGGATTAGTGCTAAGGTTGGGAGTTCGCATGGCAACCCGTTAACAACATTCGGATTTACGCATTGTTTCATAGCTTTCAATAAATCTTGTAGGTTACTAAAAGATATTCGATGCCTCACTCGTGTCCTAAAAATAATAGTTGTGTTAAATGGCAATGTCTTTCCCTCTTCCAGAATAATTTGGGTTTTGAAGCAGTTAATCTGGTTTTTTACTTTGGTTATCGTTTGAGTCAGTGACAGCTCACTGCTAGCGACCATGCTTTCTGAGTCTGGCTCGTGGCCTAGTGTGTTTATATGTTGCCGTGAGAGCGCATCAGCAACAAAATTTTCCTTGCCTGGTTTGTAATGAAACGTTGGTGAATATTCTTCCACAAAAGCGCGCCACCTTTTCATCTTTGCATTTGAGTTTTTGTCAGATAAAGCGAAGGTGAGCGGTTGGTGGTCTGTGAAAATGTTCAGGTGCTTTACACCGTACAAATAATTGCGAAGTTTTTGTACGGCCCACACTATCGCCAAGAGTTCGCTTTCGTTGGTGGCATAGTTCTCCTCTGCTGGAGAAAGGGTTCTTGAGATCATGGTGGTAGGTCTGCCGTTTTGGGATAAAACGGGGCCTGTGGCGTGTGAAGAAGCGTCTGTTGTTAAGTTAAATGGTTGTTTATAGTCGGGATAAAGCACAGCCTCTGATGCAAGAATATTTTTAACTTTATTAAACGCGTTAAGTGCTTCTTCATCTAAGTTTATTTATATTTTCCGAGATTGGTTAGTGCCAATGTTCCCATTTTCCCCACGTAGGTATTTTGTTAGGGGTTTGGTAACCGAGGCGTAGTCTTTTACAAACCGTCTGTAATAACCAGCCAATCCCAAAAAAGATCGTAAAGCTTGAACTGATTTGGGAGTGGCAAAGTCCAAAATGTCCTTGACTTTTTCGGGGCATGTCCTGATACAAAGGGAGGTGAAAGAATTTAGACTTGTCGGCGGACACTCGCATATTAGCAGAGTAGAGTTTGTTTAATACCTGGTCGATGTCCATTAAGTGTTGTTCAGCACTTTCTGAAAAGATTATGACATCATCTACATAGACATGGCATATTTTTCCGATTTCTGCTCTAAGAACATCGTCAATGGCTCTCTGGAAAATACTGGGAGCATTTTTAAGGCCAAAGGGAAGCATACAGAACTCGTACTTTCCGTTATTGACCGAAAATGCAGTTTTTCCCGATCCCTCTCAGCTAGTTTAATCTGGTGAAAACCAGACTTAAGGTCTTTCGTTGAGAAACATTTAGCATTTCCCATGTTTGCCAAAATTACGGACGTGTCGGGTATAGGATACTTGTCGCTCACTGTTTTTAAGTTTAGTTTCCTAAAGTCAATTACGAGTCGTGACTTCCTATTACCATCTTCATCTATGCCCTTTTTACTTACTACCCAAATTGGATTATTGTAAGGAGAACGGGATGGTCTTATTATACCGCCCTGTAACAAATTGGTTATCTCCTTATTGACGAATTCGGCTGAAGCTATGGGTAGCTCCTAGAGTAAACGGGAAGATCGTCGGTGGTCCTTATTGTTCCTACAATATGGGTGTTGTATGGTAGTGCCTCGTTAGGGTCCGCGAAGACTCTAGCGTGCCGCTTCAACATTGCAGGAATACTTAACTCGTGTTTCGGTGTTTCGGCATCCGTTTCTATTAGTTTGTTAATGTCAGGGCAATCATGATATAAAAGCTTTTACTGACCGCCTTTGTAACTTAAAAGTCCAGTCATCAAATCTATTTTACCGTTCACTTCTTTGAGTAGGTCGAAACCTATAATACCATTAAAGGTGTTAAGACTGGGTAGGATGAAGAAGCTGGTGTCTCTATTAAAAATGTTTATGGTGCAGTATTTGTCAATCCTAGTAGTGCCATGGATTGATTTCACCGTAAAGGTGTGACTTACGGGTTTGGTTCCCTTTAAGTCTTTGAGCGGTTTTATGTAGCTCTTTGCTGCACCAGTGTCTATAAGGAGTTTTATGTCTCTTCCCCCGACTGTCCGCTGACGTAGGGCAAGAGGGATTTCGTCCTAAAAAAATTCACGTCGTCTTTGGGTTGGTCTTGGCACTCGACTGGGTTCCAATCGTCATTATGGTAGTAATTGTCATATAGAGCATCATTACCATAGTCTTCCTCGAGTTCATCATGTTCTTGGACAAGGTTGTTTATTCGTTGTACCTTTTGTATTGGCTGTTGATCACTCCCGTGCGATCTTCTTTCTGGTCGCGCTGCTACCTGTCCAATAGTCTGGTGGGGTGGTGTTTCGGTTGGACCAGCCACCTGGGGTACCAGCATATGGACGAGATGTTGTTGGGTAGGTTCCTAGACGGTTCCTCTCGTTATTGCCATTTATTGGTTGGGGTCTGTTTTGTCTAAACCTGGAGAGTGATGGGTCTATGTCCATTGGTACAGTCGTTTGTGTCTGGGTCTGTCGTTGTTGGTCTGGTTGTACTCTGCGGTACTGTGGAAAAGCCAGCCATGTTGTTTGAAGGTTCCGAGGTGGTCGAGAAATTTTCAATAATAATACACAATCCGAAAAAGGACATCGGTCGCAAGTGGACGGAATAACTGGGGCGCTCTGTAGAACTTGGCTCAAAATGGTTAAGCCTCAACTAGAATGGATAAGAGATATGGAGAGGTATGTTTTAGAAGAGAGGTGTGTTTTGTAGAGCTAATGTAACTAATCCGATTTGGTTTCGTTATGCTTCTAATGCAAATCGAATGGTGCCAAAAACGCAGTAGTAAAGTAAAATATGTATATATTTGAAATTCAAAAAAGTTATGAAATTGTGTACCTACTTAACGAGCGTACAACTATGCGAATCTACTACCTGCGTTAGAAAAAAGGATATGTATTTAAAAAATCAGAACAAAAGAACGAATTACTATAAAACCGCATAAATGAAAAGCCATTTTTACCGAGTACTTAACGAGCGCACTACCTGCTATACGAAACAAAAAAGTGCTAAAAACTATAAAACCGCACGACTGAGCATTAAAGCTTCAAAACGAATATTGACACAAAACATGGCACAAGTGCGTAGCGGATTTGTATCTAAAGCCAAACTCAGAGACAGTGGCAAAGTGTTTACAAATAATTGTAAATTGAAGTGTAAGTTGAACTCGCCATAGATATTTTGAAGATAATTGTGTATGGATATAAGCGCCGGATAAAAGCTGATAGAACCGCGTAGATATTAAAAAGTAGATACAGTTGGATAGTACGGATAAAACGTGATAATGATCTCAGTTAAACTGTTATCACAAAGAATTAAATCGCGAACGGAGCCTAGACCAAGTTTTTATAAGAGAGGTGTCGGTCCATTTCAAAGCAAAAACTAACGTGTTTCGTTCGGCCTATCGCGGTATATTATTTTTTTTATTTCGGTCAATATATTGTTTTATAGTTTTAAATATATCTGCAACTAATTGATCTCATCTTTCTTCCTCCAGATTTAATTCAACGAAATATGTGGAACTCTGAAACACGAAATCAAAATGGTTCACCAAGCTATGGTAGCTATAGCTCCAATGGTAATGGCAAAAATATTTCACCTCAACAACAGCAGCAACAACAACAACAACAACCAGCCGCAAAACAATTGGGCATGACATCAGCCATCAGCTTGGCTGAACCACGTCCGGAAGATTTACAAAAGACCGAGGAATTGCGCAAAGCATTGGAACCATTCAAAGTATTTGAAACACAAGATGAACTCAAACATCGTATGGAAATTTTAGCAAAACTCAATACACTCGTCAAGCAATGGGTTAAAGATGTCTCAATGGCTAGGAATATGCCAGAGACTGCAGCTGAAAAACTTGGTGGTAAAATTTATACTTTCGGTTCATATCGTTTGGGTGTACATCATAAAGGCGCCGATATTGATGCGCTGTGTGTAGCGCCACGCAACATACAACGTGCAGATTATTTTACTACATTCTTTGATATGCTCAAGAAACAAGCTGAAGTGACGGAATGTCGTGCTGTGGAGGAGGCTTTTGTGCCAGTTATAAAAATGAATTTTGATGGCATCGAAATTGATTTGTTATTTGCGCGCCTCTCGCTCAAGGAAATACCAGACGATTTCGATTTGAGAGACGATAATCTATTGAAGAATTTAGATCCACGTTCGGTGCGCAGTTTGAATGGTTGTCGTGTGACAGACGAAATATTGGCATTGGTACCGAATATTGAAAATTTTCGACTAGCATTGCGTGCTATTAAGTTGTGGGCGAAAAGTGAGTATGCAGAGAATGGGCGTCGTGCATAAGGTGCGAGCATGTGCTCAGATTAGATTTTGTGATTAGAGGCTATGTATTTACTTTTCAATCAAGTCTGAGCAAATGCTTGCATTTTTTTGCATGAGCCAAAATAAATCTTAAATATTTTATTTCTTTGAATTTCAAATAATTTTATTTTCTTTTTTTTTTTTTGCTTTTACAGAACATGGCATTTACTCGAATTGTTTGGGTTACTTTGGTGGTGTTACGTGGGCTATGTTGGTAGCGCGCACTTGTCAACTGTATCCAAATGCAACAGCCTCAACTTTGGTGCATAAATTCTTTTTGGTCTTCTCACGTTGGAAGTGGCCAAATCCAGTGCTACTAAGACGTCCAGATATTGTCAATTTAAATTTTCCGGTAAGTGTACTAAAAATTCTGCTGTATTTTTGGGTGGAAAGAAGAGAAAATGTCCAAATATTTTTTATTTTGGAATTTTTTAACTTTTTTTCACCGAATTTTTTTTTTTTTTTTTTTTTTTTTTTTTGTTAAATTTTTGTAATGCTAATTCTTTTCTTTTTACTAATTAATTATTTTATTTTTATTTTTTTTTTAGGTTTGGGATCCACGCGTCAATGTTTCGGATCGTTATCATCTTATGCCAATTATAACACCGGCATATCCGCAACAAAATTCCACTTTTAACGTATCAGAATCAACAAAGAAAGTTATTCTGAATGAATTTAATCAAGGCATGATTATTACCGATGAGATTATGCTCGGACGTGCTACATGGGATCGTCTCTTCGAAGCGCCTAGTTTCTTTTACAAGTAAGACCAAACAGTAAACCAAAATATGGAATTTCTACTAAGTCTATTATTTTCTTTTCCCTTCTACTTCACAGATATCGTCACTTTATTGTACTGTTAGTTGCATCACAAAATTGCGACGATCAACTGGAATGGTGCGGCTTGGTCGAGTCAAAGATCCGTTTATTGGTTGGTGATTTGGAACGTAATCAACATATTTCATTGGCGCATGTAAATCCTACATGCTTTGATTTTAAGAAAACTGCAGCTGGCACCACACATAACAATAACAACAACAATGAGGAGGATAAAAATCAATCAAGTGGTGGTGGTGGTGTTAGTACACCAGTTAGTACTGCAAACTTTTGTTCGATGTGGTTCATTGGTTTAGAATTTGAACGTACAAAGAAATTAAATGTAGATCTTACCGAGAGTATTCAAAATTTTGCCGAGCATGTCATACAACATGGGATAAACATAAAAATGTTGAAAGATGGCATGAATATTCAGGCACGGTATGTAAAGCGTAAATCGTTGTCACAGTATTTGGATACGGACTTTTTGAAGCGTGAACGCAAGTCCATGGAACAGCATACTAATTTTAAAAATACAATTGAAGCTAATCGTAAGCGTTTGTCAACCGAATTGTCTCCAACACAGCAGCAAGAAGATGGTACGGCTAAAAAACGTCGTATCAGTGAATAGGTGATGCTGGTGCAGTTACACCAACCTCGAATAAGGCTTCTCCGCCGAATTTCACACCCAATGGAAAGAGTAGCAATAATGGTGGTTCTGGTTCGAGTTCGCCACGCAACAATAATGATAGCAACATCGACAACAGTTCGAATGTCAGCAGTTTATATGACGACAGTAGCGTTGCAACAACAGCAGCACCAACAACAACTGCAACTGCCTCACCAAACGCTGAAGTAGTCTGTTCGCCACCGCCGCCACCATCGACCCAACAGATTTGGTAGCTTTTTTCGATTTAGTAGTTTTTTTTTATTATATTGAATCGATGGAACTCTCAATTTTTGTTAATTTTAAACTTTATACATATAACTGTCATACTTTTTTGTATTAAAAAAAAAATGTTTTGTTGTTTAATACATTTTTGTTTCTTTATAATAAATACCTGAAAATAAAATTTGGTAGTTTTTTTCATTTGGTATTTTTTCAGATTTTGGTAGATTTTTTTTTATTTGGTACTTCTTTCAGATTTTAGTAGTTTTTTTTGCAAGTGGCAACCGTGCAAATAACATACAGACAGCTCAGTGGAAGATTACCCTTTCTCAAAATGACGCCCTATTTCAGAATTTTAGAGGGTTTTTGAAAAATCTTTTTTAAATAGGGTAGATTTTCCATTAGGCTAAGACAGTTACGGAAAAGAAAGGATTCCAACTCAGCATGACAAATCTGAATAAGTGGTCGGCACGGAGAGAGGGTTCAATATATGAAGTTATTAGTTTCTTCCTCCAAGGCAAATAATGACCCGAAAAGCTCTTTCACGTAAGTGATATGATTAAAGGATTCCTAAAACTGCCGAAGTAGTTAAGTAGGAGCTAGAGGTTTGAAAAGGTTTTAGGAAAAATAATAGAGGTGATGAACGTGCCAGGAAAAGCCAGTGATGGCCATGTTGTTTGAGGGTTCAAGGTCAACGACGACCTTTTCACAATACCCAGTTACCGTTGCAGAACATCCCTTACGCCAACCCCCTGGCCAGAATTGGCAGGTCATCAGCTAGCAGTCTACCATCCAATCCCTTCTTACCTTATCAATCTTGCTGCAAAGTAGTCTGTTGATAAATTCTACCAAACTCGGCTCGACGCCAAAAAAAAGTTTTTTTTGAGGACTTTACTTTTCGTAATTGATGCGCCTTTTTTTTCGATTTTAAGGTTAAAACTTAAATTTTGTAAAAAATTTCAATTTTTTTAAATCTTTTTTGAACTTTTTTTCGCATAGTGGCCAAACTACTTATAGAGATCAAGGTAAAACATGTTGATGGGAATTAGGTTAACACAGGGGCGGATCCATGGGGGTGGTGGTTTTCAAGTTCAAACCCTCCCAAAAACCCATCCAAAAAGTCATATTTTTCACAGTAATTCATAGAACAAAAAGTAGTAAAAAAAAGATAGTAAATTTTCACAATAGTGCACACAGTAACGGAAGGAAAATTTGACATCGAGAAGCTGCGCATGACACAGACAGCTGATAATTTCACCACTCGACTCTCACACCTTCTATGAAAAGATCCGGCGGATGACGGAAGGCTTTAAGACCGGGGCAAGCTCCTGTAAGGACAATAATGGCGACCTGGTAACCGACGTACAGAATGTACTTAAATTATTGAGGGAGCACTTCTCCTCACTGCTAAATTGCGAGCGAGACGTCGAACCCGATACCCCAATCCCTGACGATGGAAAAGTCGTCCCACCATCTGAATATGATGAAGTGACAACAACAAAGCGGCTGGAAAAGACGGACCCACCGAGCTGTTCAAAGACGGGGGCGAAGAGCTGGTAAAAAGCATGCATCAGCTCTTATGCAGAATATGGTCAGATGAATGCATGCCTCCAGATTGGTATTAAAAGTGTGCTCTGCCCATTCCACAAGAAGGGCGATCCCGTTAACCCCACCAACTACCGCGGGATCAGTCTTCTTAATATCGCATATATGGTTCTTTCTAGCGTATTGTGTGAAAGACTGAAGCTCATCGTAGACAAAATGATTGGACCTTATCAGTGTGGCTTTAGACCTGGCAAGTCTACCATTGACCTGATTTTCACGATATGCCAATTCCTGGAGAAGACCCATGATAAAAGAACCGACACACACACTATCTTTAAAGCCGCAATTGACAGCGCAAAAAGGAGTTGCCTGTATGCCGCCATGTCTGAATTTGACTTCCCTGCAAAGCTTATACGGCTTTGCCAAATGACGTTGAGCAATACCAACAGCTCCTTCACAATCGGGAAGGACCTCTCTGGGCCATTTGAAACCAAACGAGGCTTCAGACAGGGCGACTCTCTTTCGTGCGATTTCTTCAACCTGGTGCTGGAGAAGATAATTCGAGCAGCAGAGTTAAACCGCAATGGTACAATATTTTACAAGATTGTGCAATTGCTGGACGTATTGATATCATTGGCCTTAACAAGCGCGCCGTAAGCGCTGCCTTCTCTGGACTGTATAAGGAAGCGAAAAAAGTGGGTCTTGTGGTGAACGAGGACAAGACGAAGTATCTGCTGTCATCAAAGAAAGAATCGGCGCACTTGCGGCTTGGCAGCCAAGTCACCGTTGATAGCTACAAATTTGAAACGGTCAGGGACTTCGTCTATTTGGGAACCAGCATTAACGCCGAAAACAATATCAGTCTAGAAATCCAACGGAGAATCACCCTTGCCAACAAGTGTTACTTTGGACTGAGTAGGCGATTGAGAAGTAAAGTAATCTGTCGACAAACAAAGATCAGGCTCTATAAGTCTCTCATCATACCAGTCCTGATGTACGGCTCGGAATCATGGACAGTGTCAAGAGAAGATGAGATGGCCCTTGGAGTATTTGAGAGAACAAAGTTCTCCGGAAGATTTATGGTCCTTCCTGTGATGCCAACGGTGAGTATCGAAGGAAATTTAACGATGAGCTGTATGAGCTTTACGCAGACCTGACCATAGTCCAGCGGATTAAAGCCCAAAGGCTCCGCTGGTTAGGACATGTTAAGCGAATGGACAAAGAAGCTCCAGCGCAGAAGGTTTTGAGATTAACATTCATTATTTGATTTTATAGTCCTTAGAAATAATTATTTTTTTTTCGGATTATTCAGACTAAATATCGCACTAAAAATAGTATTAAAAAATCTTGTGTGGGGTATATAAATTATAAAACTGATAGATCACAAATTGAGTAAAATTTAGCAAACATCTAGCAAAAAGAAACACGCAAACAATAAGAATAAAAAAAAAAAAAACAAATACACAAAAACAGTAAATAATGTGGAATCCAAGTTGACCAACGGAAAATACAGTTCAATGACACTGAGCCAATAGGATCAAATTTGGACTTTTAAGCAAAACAAAAGAAATTGCGCAAATTAGTTAGATTATTAACATTGCAGTGAAGTGTTGGTAGTGAGTGTGATTAAAATTTTATTATAAAACGAATGTACGAAAAAATTTTATATTTTCTAAAAAATAAAATATCTTCTATAAAATAAAAAACAATTTAATTGAAAAAATATTTTTTAATAAAAAAGTTAAAAGCTTTGTTTTTAAATGGAATTTGGGGTAAGTGATTTGCGAGTTTTTTAACCAAGAAAAAAAAATTGTCTTAAAAAAAATTATGTGTTCCACTTATTTATTTGGAAGTGTTTTTAATAAAAAAATTTTTTTTTGTGTTAAAAATATTTTAGTAGTGACTTAAAATTTTGCTGGAAAAATAGCAGTTAATTATATCGGGAAATTGCAACAAAGGTTATACTTTCGCATAGCATGACTTTACTGTTTCTATAAATATTAATATAGGTACAGCTGCGGGCAAAATATTAGTAGTGTGCATAGGTAGAGAAAAAATAGCTAAAATTTTTTATAATACTTTGTGTATCTACTTTTTTTCAGTTTTATCTACTAAAGCGCGGCAATATTAAACTAAACAGATTGCCAAAAAATGCATGCTTTGATTTATTAAAAAAAATATATATATTTATTAGGGTGATTCAAATGAAAAAAAAAAAAAAAATGTTTTTTTTTCGGTCTTGCTCCCTGAAAAGTTGGATACTGATGAGAAAATAAGCCTTGAAAAAATTAGCGCTGTAACTTAACCCTTAGGGGTGGCTATTTTTTCGTCCTTAAAGAGATTTTTTTTTTTTCAAAGTGATTTTTCTCATAATTTTTGAAATTTTTTCAAAAGCCTTAAAATATTCTTAAAGTGGCTTTGAAGTTTCTAAAACGGTAAGCCATGTGCGATTAGTTTAACTATTAAAATAATTACAGCTATTTAAAATTTACTAGATTTTTTTGAAAACTCATTTTATAATGGTTGTAATTATTTTAATAGTTAGCTTAGACCGCGGCTTACCATTTAGAAAACTTCAAGGCCTCGACTTAAGGAATATGTAAAGGTTTAAAAAAAAAATTTAAAAACTAAGACAAAAATCACTTTGAAAAAAATTCCATTTTCCCATATAAAAAATGGGCGAAAAATAGCCACCCCTAAGAGTTACCTTGCAGCGCTATTTTCTTGCAAGGCTTAGTTTCTCGTCAATACCTAAATTTTTAGGGACTAAGACCACGTCGACATTTTTTGGATCACCCTAATATATGTGTATATTACAAAAAAAAAAACTGAAACAATTTTGTGCGGTCACACCCTAATATTTATAAAAAATAAAAAGGTTTATAAAGCTCTTATAATTCTAAATTTGTGTGAAAATGTCATTTTAAAAGGCTTTATTTTTTTCAAGTCCGGTCAAAATAGTGGTTAAATAATAGAAATTCCCACAGAGCTATATTTTTGTAGGTAGCTTAGGAAGAAAACTTCAAAGATCTTCTTTAGATCCCAACCTGTTAATCAGTGATAGTACTGTTTAGCAGGGTAGTTTTTTCTAAAATCAACACGAGGCCAAGTAGATGACGTGGAAATTCTCTACAAATATGGTCCTAGCATTTTTCTGTTAAAGTTAGCAGTTCTGAGATATCGCGCCTGGTATGGACTTTTTGGGATTTTTCTCGAATTAGACTAAGATCCCAGGGCCGCCAGATATCACTTATTTTCTGATGGATGAAACCAATACTGTTGGATAGTCCTCCCCGAATCTAGAACAAATGTGAAAATTTCAAAGCTGTACCTAGGTCTTGGGCCTAGATATCGGGGATCAAAGTCGCATAAAAATGACCCTAACTTCACTTATTTTCTGATGGATGATTTTCACATATTTGTCATAGATTACCACTCCGCGTCAGTATCAAGTGTTGTTAGACCCGTACCATGGTCTATGCTCCAGCCAGACACCCTAAGTTCGCGGATTTTCCTATGAAAATTAATTCCGTTTTAACAATTTAACAGATTTGTCCAACTTTGGCTGCTTTTAACTACCCAATTTTTTTCCCATTTTTTGTAGAACACTACCCTCAAGAATTATCAAGCATTTTTAGGCATCGTCCCATGGCAAAAACTTCAGCCAGACACCTCAAAACTCGGTAATTTTCATAATTCTCACTGCGCTTTCACAGGTTTGAGCGGATTGGTCACACTTTGGCAGCTTTTAAATAGCGAATCTTTACACATGTGTCACAAAACACTATCCTTAAATAAAATCAGTAATTTCCAGGCATTATCTTATGACAAAAACTTCAGCCAGACACCTCAAAGTTCGGGAAATTTTCTTTTCCAATTAATTTGCTTTCTCTTGTTCAATCAAGTTTGTCCAACTTTTACTGCTTTTAAATGACGAATCTTTACACATGTCTTGTAGGACACTACCGTCAAGTAATATCAAGTATTCTTAGACTTCGTCCTATGGCAAAAACTTCAGCCAGACACATCAAAACTCGGGAATTTTTGTAATTCTTACATCGATTTCACTTGTTTAAGCGAGTTTGTTCAACTTTGGCTATGTTAAAATGGCGCATCTTTGCACATGGGTCGTAAAACAATACCCCTAAGTAGCATCAGGCATTTCCAGACTTCATCCCATGAAAAAACTGCAGCGAGACACCTCAAAACACAGGGACTTTTCATCATTTTTAATGCGCTTGGACATTTTTAAGCGGGTTTAAACAACTTTAGCTGCTTTTAAATGGCGGATCGTTACACATGTGTTCGTACAATACTACCCTTAATTGGTATCAGTCATTTTTAGACTTCGCCCCATGGCAAAAACTTCAG
Source organism: Campiglossa producta (assembly GCA_964058755.1). Classification (NCBI taxonomy): domain Eukaryota; kingdom Metazoa; phylum Arthropoda; class Insecta; order Diptera; family Tephritidae; genus Campiglossa; species Campiglossa producta. The sequence continues at coordinate 16,281,779 of CAXKVI010000004.1, read as the reverse complement.
CCAGACACCCCAAAACTGAAGAATTTTCCTAACTTTTACGGCGATTTCACAGATTAAGCAAGTTGGTCCACCTTTGGCTACTTTTAAAGGGCAGATCTTTTCACATGTATCGTAGAAGACTTCCCTTAAGTGATATCAGATATTTGTAGACTTCGCCCCATGGCAAAAACTTCAGCCAGACACCCCAAAACTGAAGAATTTTCCTAATTTTTACGGCGATTTCACAGATTAAGCAGGTTGGTCCAACTTTGGCTACTTTTAAATGGCAGATCTTTTCACATGGGTCGTAGAATACTACCCTTAGGTGGTATCAGACATTTTTAGACTTCGCCCCATGACAAAAGCTTCAGCCAGACACCCCAACACTGAGGAATTTTACTAATTCTTACTGCGCTTTCACTTGTTTGAGCGGGTTGGTCCCACTTTGGCTGCTTTTAAAGGGCAGATCTTTTCACATGTGTCGTAGAAGACTTCCCTTAAGTGATATCAGATATTTGTAGACTTCGCCCTATGACAAAAACTCCAGCCAAACACCCCAAAACTGAGGAATTTTCATAATTCTTACTGCGCTTTCACATGTTTGAGCGGGTTGGTCCCACTTTGGCTGCTTTTAAAGGGCAGATCTTTTCACATGGGTCGTAGAAGACTTCCCTTAAGTGATATCAGATATTTGTAGACTTCGCCCTATGACAAAAACTCCAGCCAAACACCCCAAAACTGAGGAATTTTCATAATTCTTACTGCGCTTTCACATGTTTGAGCGGGTTGGTCCCACTTTGGCTGCTTTTCAAGGGCAGATCTTTTCACATGTGTCGTAGAAGACTTCCCTTTAGTGAGATCAGATATTTGTAGACTTCGCCATATGACAAAAACTTCAGCCAGACACCCCAAAACTGAGGATTTTTTCCTAATTTTTACTGCGCTTTCACATGTTTGAGCGGGTTGGTCCCACTTTGCCTGCTTTTAAAGGGCAGATCTTTTCACATGTGTCGTAGAAGACTACCCTTAAGTGGTAGCAGACATTTTTAGACTTCGCCCCATGACAAAAACTTCAGCCAGACACCCCAAAACTGAGGAATTTTACTAATTCTTACTGCGCTTTCACTTGTTTAAGCGGGTTGGTCCAACTTTGGCTGCTTTTAAAGGGCAGATCTTTTCACATGTGTCGTAGAAGACTACCCTTAAGTGGTAAATAATTGTAAAAAATCTGCTGACGTAATATTTGAACGGCCCCTTATTCGGGGACAAAAGTCGAGAAAGATCCAAATTTGAGTTTTTTTTATATTTATCGACTTTTGACTCCGAATAACTTTTTAGCACATATGGTATAGAGGACATTTGATGCTTTCTTTCTGACGGCGAACCTAAGCTCTCTGTCAAAATTTGGCTCTGTAGAAATTATAGTTATTTAAACACTATTTTTATGTCTATTTTGAGCGGACTATAAGATTTTGAACGAAAATTTGCAGTAGGAGCTATTAATTAATAATTTCAGAGACCGTAAATAACAGTTACTAACTAAAATTTATAAAAAGAGCATATCGATACATTCTTTTTACTTTGAGTATCGATTAATGAACCAATTTTTTAGCATTTTTTTACATTAATTGTAATTTTTTTAAAATCCCGAAATCGCGGGATTTTACCTACATCCATATAACCACAGCTAAACACTCTGTAAACAAAAATCTCAAACTAACAAGGTGGGTAGCGACTGTACTTGTTTAAAATTATATACAAAAGAGATTGTTTGCTCAATGCAAAAAGCATTTGCTATTGTTAAGCTAGGAAATTTTCGAGCAATTTCCAAAGAAACAAAAACATTATCGAAAAGATACAACCTTTTCTAAATAATTTGGTTTGGTTATTGTAAGCCATGTGACTAACTTGTTTTTAATCTAGTGAAACAAACAAAACCTTTTAACTAAGGTGTTTGCGTGTTGAAGGTCATGCGATAGGATTTTTACGTACATACATTAGGGTGGCACAAGTTATTCGGTTGATTGTTTGTTTTTAGGGCGGCCGCCGTGGTGTAGCGCTTAAGTGTTCGGCCTTCTACACCAAGTCGTGGCGGTTCGATGCCCGACAAAAGTAACATCAAAAATTATTTACAAAAAGAATTTTTCTAAACGGGGTCGCCCCTCGGCAGTAGTTTGGCAAACTCTCCGGGTGTATTTCTGCCATGAGAAGCTTCTCAGCAAAAAATTCATTTGCTTTGCAAGTGTCGTTCGGAGCTCGGCTAAAAATCTCGTTAGAGGTTATGATAACCTGTTGGTATATCGCCGACATTCGTTTTTTTTTTTTTTTTTAATTAGTTTGTTTTTCTATGTAAAACAAAAAAAAAAAAATAATTTTAAACACTCTAGTATGCACTTTTAATACCTGCTATTGTTCTCAACAGTGTCGCGACTCTTTTTGGTACCTTTCAAATGTAGTCAAAGATTAAAAATAATCGCAACCTTTAAGTAGAAGCAGGTAGGTAAGTTTCGAAGTTGGTAGGTAAGCGCTTGACTACTTAAGGCTGTCAGGCGTAGCTGCCTCTGTTTTGTCAGCAACGCGGCGTGAGTAAGTAAGTAAATGTTTCAGAAATGAAAATTTTTGAAAACTTATTAAAATTTTGTTTTAAAATATTATCTAATGATAAATGACCTAAACATAAATCATAAATCAGTTTGTTCAGATTAGTACTGACAATAAAGTTTTTTTTTTTTTTAAACTATGCATTAGAGCGTATCATGTATGTAAGGAGGAAAAAAAAGTTGAAAATGAAAAAAAAAAATTTTTAATTTTATTTGTCACCCTGTAACAAACAGCGAAATTTGTTTTTTTTTTCTATAATTTCTATATTTTACGTTCGATTTTCCAAAGTGATACATTTTTAGAAAGGTATTCGCCAAGGCAATATTTCATCCATAGAAACTTTTAGCCCATCATGCCAAGTTCAGCTTTTATTATATTTTTACTAAAACCAACACCCTGTATTTAAAAAAAAAATTGTTTCCTGAATACTAAGAAAAAAAAAACAAGAATATTTACCTGCATATAATAAGGAAATAAATGTAATGCTTTTATGCTAAATCTTTCCTTGACTCTAAGTTACTGTAACGTTCTCGGCTACTTAGTTTAGCGAATATTTAACCTAGGCGTTCCTCGTCGGAAACTTCTGTACAAGAATCACTTACTACGTGAACAAATCACTCAGTATTTTAAGAATGCCATAGAAAATATAATGGTTTATTTACTTTATTCAAAAATTTTTTTTTTTTTTTAATATGTACAGGGTGTTGGTTTTAAATAAATTTGTATAAAAGCTAAAGTTGGTGTCGCAGGTTAATGGCTTATATGGACGAAATATGACACGGGTTAAAACCTTTACAACAATCTATTGCTCATAGAAATCAAAGACCAAATAGAAAAGTTATCAGCAAAAAACGAATTTCGCTGTTTTTACAGGGTGCCGAAAATTTGTTTTCCCCATTTTTGAAATCACCAACAAGTAAACATACGAAGCAGGGGGGGAACATTTTAAACTTTTTTTTGGCGATACGCTCTACTGTGCATTTTTTTAAAATTATTGCCGTTTTTCTTTTTATGTAAATTTTTTTTAATAGTCCGGTCAATATAGATATTTGAAACAACAAAAATTCGCACAGCGCCAAATTTTGGCAGAGAGCTTAGGTTCGCCGCCAGAAAGAAAACTTCAAAAGTCACCATCGATCAACTTTGTGCTAAAAAAAACTTATTCGGGGTCAAAAGTCGAGAAAAATAAAAAAAACTTAAATTTGGATTTTTCTCGACGTTTTTCCCCGAATAACTTTTTTTTACCAGAAATGGGATTGATGGGGACTTTTGCAGTTTTCTTCCTCGGGGTTAATCTAAGCTCTCCAAAAAAAAAAAAAAATTTTCCCTGTCGGAATTTTGGTTACTAAATTTACCGGACTAGTAGTTTTTGATATCATGCATAGAGAAAATTTGGCTCTAGCTAAAAGAAAATTGTTCTACGCATACTAAAATTTTCGAGAAAACTAGTGATAAGTCCATATATTTTCATATAGGTAGCTTAGAAAACTAATTTTACAGTCGCGATATCTCAGAAATGGTTAATCTTGAAAAAAAAAAATGCTCGAACCATATCGAGCCCTAACCGCAATTTTGGTGTAACCAACAAAATTTGGGAAATCCATTTTTTGGCTAATATCGGTAGTTTTGCTTGTTTCAAACCAACTCACAAAATATTATAACTGTATTAAATACCATTTCAGAAATAAAGCCAAAGCAATTTTGATGTAACCAACATTTTGCCTTAAAATTTTAAAAATTTTGAAATTAAAAAACCTTTTCCTGTAACATTTTTTTATTTTTGTTGGTTACACCAAAATGGCTGCTCGATATTTATTTCCAGGCATAAGGGTGGTCAAAATTTATAGAGACAAAATATATCTATTATTTTTTTTTTTTTTTAATTACGATTATTGATACTTTTTCCCGGATATTGAAAAAATAGTGTGAAAGTTTTACCCCCGATTCTGGGTTCTGTGTGTTGAAATAGTGACATTTTAAGTGAAAAGTGCGATATTTAAAAAAAACCCAAAACACGTGCCTTTTTTTAGTGCCTTTTTGTTGAAAGCCCACTGAAGAGCTTTTTTTTATTGAAAATGAAAAATTCGATTAAAGGAACGATCGTTGTGACATTTCTATATGTGTATTCTAAAACATATCCCAGTGATTTTCCTTTATATGGAATTTTTTCAAAAACAACTTTTATTTAATTTTTTTTTTTTCTTAAAATTTTATTTGGTGAAAGCTTTTTAGAACATGTTTATGGAAATTAATAGCCGCTTAAGTTCAAATAACAGTTACTGTGTTCTATTGTTGGGACCCAAAAATACGGACTTCAGATTCGGATTCAGCACACCCAAAAGCTTTTGAAACCGGGAAGAAATTCTCTGGATTTTTTTTTTTGGTGTTGTACAGTGTAATCAAAGAAAAATGTTTGTCCCCCTTTTTTAAATTTCTTCATAAAAATTTATGTCAATTTTTTTAAAATTCTAGAAAAAGAGTTTTTGTAAATTCGCTTTCTGATTTCACACTTAAAAAAAATTGTTTGTTAATATTAATGTTGTAACAGTAAAAAATTAAAATTAAAAAAAAAAAAAAAAAAAAAAATCGTCCTCCCTAATGTTGATACAGGTATGTTGTGCTAACAATAACTTAGTTTGTGTTACTATGCTGTTTAGTTAGTTCAAAAACAAAACTGTATGACTGTACCTACAACCTTTCAAAACTAATCTCGGCTTTACTTAACCGCTCAATAAACCAAACTTAAAATTATGGTCCTTCCACGAAACGAGCGCGGATCACTCGTTCATTTACAGCGTTAACCTTGAGCGAGAGCAATTTACTAAACAGGACAATGAGCGATTGTTTAGCATAGTTGGAATTTACCCCGAATTGAGTACCTAGGACAAGATTTTGCGAATAAAATTGACGCGATGTTTTTTTTTTTTGTATAAATAGCAACTTCACAACATTGGAAGGTATCAAGTAGATAGGAGTGGCTAGCCGAAGGTGCTGACTGTTTGCAGAAGAATTTTTCTTTTTTTTCGTATAAAGAGCGTTAGCGTGAAAGGATTATTGTGATTTTTTAATTTCCTGTGTTTTGAATAATTTTTTTTTTTTTTTCAAATTTTAAATAAACAAAAAAAAAAATTGTGTAATTTGTGGTCAACTGTGATTTGAGAGTGAGTCGCTAGTGATTTTTATATTAACTTAAATTTTTTTTATTAAAATTTGTTTAGTACTCAAAACCTCAAAACAATTAACAAACTCAATTTTGATTCCCAATCACTAGTGATTTTTTAGTGACTTTTAAAAAATTTATTTTTTGTGAAAATATTGGTCAGATTAGATGATTTTTTTTTTTTTTTTTTTTTTTTTTTTTTTCTTTTTTTTTTTTTTCGCTGCGAGCTTAAACCATATGCAAAGTTTACTAGTGTCACTAGGGACTTATTTTATTTTAAGTGACTTTAAAATCTTTTTTTTTTTTTTTTTTTTTTTTTTTTTTTTTTTTGTGTTCTTAAATGAAACTACAAAATTATACGGCAGACTTTGCCACAGCCCTGATATTTTTCACTGTTTGATGCAGTTGTTTAAAAATATCACTGGGTAAAGTTTGCCTTATAATGCCAAATGTAGCGTACATCATAAAGGGTGATTTAAATGTATATTTTAATTTTTTTTTTGTGACATTCGTGAGGTTTTGTGAGTTAAAAAATACAACAATTCATGTCCTTTTTTTTTAGTGTATAAAAAATTTAAGTATAAAAAAATTACTCCCAAAAAAATTCTTTTAAAATTAAATAGCGATTGTCGGCCTAGTCGTTTTTAATATATACGTTTGAAACAAAGTGACTAGACCGAACACTCGTGCTATAATTTTAAAATAAATTCAACTTTGGAGCGTACGTTAGTTCAAAATAATTTTAATTTTCTACTCTAACCTCAAAAAAAAAAAAAAAAAAAAAAAAAAAAAATGCGTATCAATTAGTTTCTTTGGTAGCTTAGCTTTAAATGATTGTTTTTCTCATAAAGCTAGACAACCATTGAAGTTCGTTGCATCGTAATCAACATAAAAACGTCGTTAACTCAATATAGTAAAGCTTCGCAGCCACAATAGTGACTTAATTAAGTTGTGAAAGAGTGCTTGTGGGAGTGACATTTTAAGTGAAAAGTGCGTGATTAAAAAAAACTCACAAATGGGGTACTTTTAGTGCCTTTTTGTTGAAAGCTCACTGAAGAGCTTTTTTATTGAAAATGAAAAATTCGATTAAAGGAACAATCGTTGTGATATTTCTATATGTGTGTTCCAAAACATATCACAGTGATTTTCCTTTACATAGAATTTTTTCAAAAGCAACATTTAATTCAGTTTTTTAATTAAAATTAAGTTTAGTGAAAGCTTTTTAGAACATGTTTTTGGAAATTTATAGCCTCTTAAGTTCAGGTAACAGTTGCTGTGCTTTATTGTTACAAATATTTTACTAGATATATCACAGTGGCTGTTCCTTATATTTATGACTGGCTCAACGACTAGGAATTTTTTTTTTTGTGAAAAAAAGCAGTAATTTCTTTTCGCTTACTGAATACAAAACCAATTTCCAAAGGAAATAGAAAAAAAGTGATTATGACATATTTTTTGCGGCACCCTGTAGCAAGCCTACACCTAAATTCTATACATTAAACTTAGCCTTCATTACATGATTGGCCGCTGAAAAAAACTTGAAAGTGATCAGTGACAAAAAAAATTCTCGCGATTTTGAAGCACCCTGTATTAAGCCTTGCAATTATATGGCGAACTTGACACAGTCTTGATTTTAAACTCTGGCGCAATGCTGAGTAACTCACATCACTGGGTCTAGTTTGCCACATAATTGCATTTTTGGCGCTCAACAGAAAAATTGTAAAAAAAAATAAATAAAATTATTTAAATAGTTACACTGAAAAAAAAAAACTTTAAACTAAAATAAAAAAATTAACCACTAAGGTCTAATTTTTAGCTGCACTTTGCTCAGTTTGTTGCGTATTCTGAATCAACACTGGGTAAAAATGCACCTAAAAATGAGACTCTGATGCAACGAAAATATTTTAGGCTTTTTTTTTTGTGAAATTGCGACTTGTGTGGTTTTTTAAACGGCGTAGAAAAATTTATAAAAAATTTACCTAAATTTTTCTCAGTGTAAACTTTTTTGTTTTTCGGCCGAAAGCTTAAAAGTGCTTTCACTTTATACCAAATCATTTCTATTGACAAATTCGATTAAAGGAACGTTCGTTGTGGTATTTTATTAATCATTTCCAAATATCACAATGATTTTTCCTTGTATAAAATTTGCTCAAATTCAACGGTATTAAAAAAAAAGTGATTTCCAAGTGATTTTTTTTTGTGTCACTTAAGTGCGCTAAATCTCAACTCCATTTAGGTGCAGAGAACAGTTGTTGTGGTGTATTTTTTTTTTTACAATATTTATATCACAGTAGCTGTTCTTTATATTTTAAATGGGCCATACAACGAGATATATGTAATTGTAAATGTGCTAAATAAATATAGTTTAAAAAACTAAAACTCCCGCTTTTAGGGCCAGTTGCATAAAAGCCGGTAACGACTAATCGCCCGGTTACCGGAGTTTAATTGACGTATTTTGTTTGGTTAGGTGTCAAACTAATCGTCATATCATATGATGTCATATCATATGATGTCATATCATATGATGTCATATCATATGATGTCATATCATATGATTTCATAATATATGATGTCATATCATATGATTTCATAGCATATGATGTCATATCATATGATGCCATTTCGTATGATGTCTAATCATATGATGTCTTATCATATGATGTAATCTTATATGATGTCTAATCATATGATGATGTCTTATCATATGATGTCATCTTATATGATGTCTAATCATATGATGATGTCATATCTTTTGTATGATACCAGTATTGTAGAAAAACTTAAAGGTTTTTGCGAAATCACATTTTGACCGATTACTTAGTTATCGATAAGATTGTCGTAATATATTGAAGCCCAAATGAAACCTGAAATCCCTCTCGTTTGATACCCATATTTTAGGGACATTTTAAGGTTTTTGGGCAATCACATTTTGACCGATAACTCAGTTGTCGATACATTTATCGAAATATATCGAAGTCCGAATGAAACTTGAGGCATTCCTGTTTCGTTTAATACCCATGTTGTAGGGACATTTTTAGATTTTTGGGCAATCACATTTTGACCGATAACTCAGTTATCGATAAATTTATCGAAATATATCGAAGTCCAAATGAAACCTTGGGCCTTCCCCTTTCGTTTGAAACCCATATTGTAGGGACATTTTACGGTTTTTGGGCTACTGGGGCTTAGACCGAACGAGAGTCACATACATACAAGTAAACAAACAAACAAACAAGCAAACATACAAGTGAAGCTAATAAAAGCGTGGTAAAAAAATACTATTGACAAAATGTGACATATGTGACTAATGCTATGGATACACACATGGAGATTACCTCCAATAAATCTTCTTTAATCAGATCCAAATCTTACCCTGATACACATAAAATTGAAGATTAACAATCGCGCCATCTAGTGCTTTGTATTGTACTACTTTCTATTTAAAACTAGATGTCACTGAGAATGGCTTATTTTATAGCGACCCTAGTGTGCAGTAGCGGTAAATCGTAATTTTGGTAGTTGCCCTTACTATTTCTAGCGGCAAATAGCGGTAAACTGCAAGAAATATGCGTTTTCTTGCAGTTTTTGTTTATTTATCTGAAGTGTGTTGCCAGCGAAGATTTTGTTGTGGCCGCTCAAGTCTTCTTCATTTTTGAGTGATTATAATGAAGATTATGCTCAAGTTAACTCCCAAAAACGAAGTTAATTCGGAATTTGCGCTAATGTATCAGCCGTATTAGAATAAAGCATGCTTTTTATATGCCAAATTGTAATCCAAATTGCTTCAGCCGATCTGGAGATATTGATCGATATAAGAAGGTGTAAATAAAATCGAATTAAGTGGCAACCCTGTTGGAAAATATATTCTTTGGTATACGGCAGAAACCCCCTTTATTTGATACCCATTTTGGCAGTTCTTCTTCAATATTTAGGGCCACTTGCATAAAAGCTGATAACGCTTAATCGGTGATTAACTTGACAGCTAACCATACAAAATACGTCAATTAAACTCCGGTTAGGCGTTATCGGCTTTTATGAAAGCGGCCCTTAATTTTTTTTATAGATGGCAACCTTGAAAACCGCACGAAGTGGCAACACCAAAATTAAAAATCTTTGAAGGAATCGTACTGACTATATGCGAACTTCGATCTAAATTGCTTCAGCCGTTCGCGAGATATTGGTCGATATACTACGAAATAAAAAAAATTCGGTTAAGGGGCAACTCTATGTGGCAACCCTGCCTGAAAATGTCATCGTTGGTATGCGGCCGAAAATGCCGATACCCATATTGGCATGTCTTGTTCAATATTTAATTTTTTTTTGATAAGTGGCAACCCTGTAAGCCACCCGAAGTGGCAACACTGTACTGTCCTTCAAGTATGCTTTCGAAAAAATACAAAAAAAAAATAGATAAAAATTTACAAACAATATTAAAAATGATTTTTAAAAAACCATTCTTGACAAAAGATAAAACTAACCTTAAATTTGGATTATAGGAAAGAGGAAGAGAAAATCCTTTGCCACAGCCCAAACTTTTTCGATATAAAAAAATTTCATTGAGTTCGCCATGTGAACTTACTAGTATGCTTTGGAAAAAAATATGTCATACCATTTTTTCACTAAAAGTCATAATTGTCAAAAGAAAAACATAACCTAAAAAAAATATATAAAAATATAAACAAAAATATTGCTTGCAAATTAATATTTTTATTTTATAAAAACTGATTTTTTTTTATAAAAAGCAAGAGTTTTTACAATGGAAGGTGAGTTAAGACGGAAGTAGAAAAATTGAAAAGCGACAGAGAGAGTCTGGCGAACTCTTTTGAATGCCGAAAAATTACAGCAATCAGTGAGCAGAGTTGGTCGTACCAGGACCCAAAAGTTCTATTGATTTCCCAATTGAAGCTACAATAAAGGACGATAACCAATTCATTGCTCAAACCACAAATGAAAAATCGAAAAATGGATGTGCGTGAATCCGTGTTAAAACTATGTTGCGTTAGTGAATGAGGTAGGGGGGGAGAGGTTTCTAATTGAACTAAGCAACCACACGCCTCATACTGACTTTTATTGTAATTCGATTGTTTAGTTTACGGTTGCCAGGAAAAGTGCTTACTTTTCGTACAAACACGGCCACCTACCACGGAGGGATGACCCACATATGTAGATAGGCGTTCGACGTGAATAGATATTGCTTTGGTTAATTGAGCTGCGTGAGGTATCGACTTGATTTAGCCATTCATTTGTTCCTTGACTCAGTACGCGGTTGGTTGTGATTTGGAAATGTTAGCAAAAAAGTTACCAAAAGCTGAGCGCGACCGTTTGAGAGCTGAACGTCGCGAGACTCGACTGATAGAAGCAAGAGCTAAAAGGGATACAAGTAAGATTGAAGAAAAATTTGGGTAAGCTTTAGCGTAGTGAGAACAGTGGACCGGCCAAACCGGAGAGACGAACACGATTACCGATGAACATAAGAAGGAAGAGTTGCGAGGAGAGGGATTGTGGATGGATTGGGAGAAAGAAAGAAGAGCGTTTTCGAGATGAGAGTAGGACTGCCCTGCAGAACGAGATAGGTAACGAAAGTCAGGATTTGGACTCGAGATCGAAGGAGAATGGGTGGTATGGGGACTGCAAAGACGAAGAACGAAATGAGGAATGCGAGAAACGATGAGAGGAGAGTTTTGGGACTCGAGTTGGGAGGAGGATGGAAGGGATTGCAACTGCAGAGATAAAGAACGAGATGACGAATGGGAGAAACGAAGATAGGGGTTTATTAGATTCGAGCCAGAAGAAGGAAGGGTGGGACTGGGACTGCAAAGATGAGTAGTTAGCGAAATTACGAGAGGAGAGTTCTGGGATTCGAGGTAGATAGGGGGATGGATGGAATGGGGACTGCAAAGATAAAGAACAAGATGTCGAAAGGGAGGGTTGGGTGGGATTGGGACAACAAAAAGAATAGTGAGATGAAGAATCAGAGAAAGGGCGAGAGGGATTGGGACTGCAAGATGAATAGTGAGATGTATAATGAGAGAAAGGGTGACAGGCGATTTCTAGGACTCGAGTTGAGCAGATGATGGATGGGGCTAGTACTGCGAAGGGGGGAGTTCTGTTGGAGTTGATAGGATTGGGACTATAAAAAGAATTAAGGGGAATGATCGATGGGAGTGAGGTTGCAAGGATAAAGAATGGGATGAGGAATGAAAGAAAGGAAGAGAAGAGAGTTCTCGGACTCGTGGCACACGGATGATGAGTGTTATTGGGATGGTGAATGAGATGGTGGGAGGGGGGGGGGGGGAGTTGATAGGATTGGGACTATAAAAAGAATTAAGGGGAATGATCGATGGGAGTGAGGTTGCCAGGATAAAGAATGGGATGAGGAATGAAAGAAAGGAAGAGAAGAGAGTTCTGGGACTCGAGGCAGACGGATGATAAGTGTTATTGGGATGGTGAATGGGATGTGGGATGAGGTAAAAAGAGGCCAGAGTTTTGTGATTGGAGTTGGTAGGATGAGATTGGGACTGCAAAGATGAAGAACCAAATAAGGAATGACAGAAGGGGAAGCCATTTCTAGGGTTCGAGTTGGGAGGACAATGGATGCGATGTAATGACGTAGATCGAATGAAATTGGAGCTGCTAAAAATGGATGAATTTGTGATAGAGGGGTTTTTTCAACATGACAAGAGTTTTAGCGGATGGTTTCGCTGCTGCCCCTGGGACGAATTTTCACGAAAAACGCTTAGGAGGTTTTTTTCTCTCTCGATAGTCTGCCGGTCGTAAAGGAAGTGCAGGTCTCGCCACTATAAGAAAATATGTGGTTTAAGATGGATTATAATGAAATAGTGGAAAGATTAGAAAATATTTGGTGGGAAGACTGAGTACCACCCAGCGCCCACTGAGGGCACCTAAAGGAACACTTTTTTCACAAATCTTTAAAATGCATTTTTCTCCGTAAGATAAAATTTTTTGGTAACTTCACTAGAAGGGTGAACGCATCTCCCAGGGACTTCTATCGTAGCCCCTTGCAGACTCCTCTGTTAGTCTGGGTACGCTGCTAAGTCAAACGATCATATCTCATTTAAATCTATAAACACCTTCCATTGCTCTCTTCCAGGCTTTATCTATGTGGTAAATCCACCAGAAATTCCACGTGTAGCCTTCGGTTCTGGGTTGGAACGTGAAACACTGCCTATGTCAGGACCATCTCTAACGCCATTTATGCGTACAATACAAGCGGAAGTGCGTGAGTATCCAGGTCCACAAGAATATAATAAACCAAAAGGTTTGGTTAAGAAGGTGAGTCTGTGAGCTCTGGAGATTTTGAAGAAGAACAAAACATTCTTTTTTTTGGGTCCTTAGTACGCATCGAAGTACGGTAGTGCGCCTTTTGTTAGCAAGCTTCCACGTTTACCGCCAACTGATGTATCCGACGCCCCAGCAATGGGCATTTACGATGTTCTGCCGCCGAGGAAGCTTAAAAAAGCAGCACGTCCATTCAATATTGGCGCGATAGCGAAGCCAATGGAAAAATTTACGACACCAGGGTGAGTTTGAGCGATTTTGTGCAATCAGGAATTATTTGATATTCATTTACACTTTCCTTCCATCGCACTCTGTACCTTCTGCAGTCCAGCGAATTACGCGATCGAACGCCAGAAGCCCAGTATGAAGATTTGCACTGCTTTCGGTTCGAAACGTATCTTTTGGCCCGCCGTTGCTATCATATGTACTCCGCTGAATAATGCAAAGTGTACGAAGTGTAATCGTACACCAATCGGCGATTATTATCATCAATTTCAATTGAATTTGGATTTGTGTCGTGTATGCATGAAGAAGCAAATGCGTTTCCTGAAGCGTTGCTCCACCGATTTGTATTATCGCGCCCGCATGCGCCAAGAGTTAAATCAATATCAACCGGTTAGATATTGTGGCTTCTTTCATGATCATCAGGGTACCTCGGCAGCGATTCAACTTATGCCCAAATCGACTTTGAAGTATAAAATCAAAACGGAAAATTATCTTTACATGTATCATAAGTTGTGAGGAGGCTGTGAGAGGATCTCTATATGGATGAAGATAGATTAGGGTGGTCTTTTATAAAGATTTCGAAAGCTTTTAACAAGCAATAAAGGTGTAATTATGCACAAAAAAAGTTTGTTTTTGGAATGCAGTGCGAGTAAATCTCGTGAAATCGGCATAATCGAGAAGGAAGCTTTTATTCGGCTTTGTGGGTGATCAACAGCTAGCTTTTCGGCAATTCAATTAAGCCTGCGAAGACGACGAATGGAAGTAAGAACAACGAAACAGAGAGAGAGTTAAGGAATGAAAAACCGGATGGGTAAGGATAAAAGGGGAGTTCTGGGTTTCGAGCTGAGAGCACCATGATGGCATAAAATACACAAAAATAACTTGATCGGACTTGTTGGAAATGGAATTGTCTGTGGGGGTAAGAGTTTCAGTACGACAAGGTGTTCAGTAGATGGCTGCGGTGTTGCTCTCTGTAAATATATTTCGCGAAAAAGCTCCCTCGAGTCATGGGAGATTTGTTCTCACGATATCGCAGATCGAGAGGTATCTTTGGTTTGGTGTGCAGGTTGTCAAGTAGGTCAGTGAGCAAAATGAATTAAGAGCTTTACATAGAGGGAAAAAGTAAAAGCTTTATAAACTGAATAACTTTTATATTAAATGAGAATGAGGTTTTTTGAAAGATGATTTTCTTAAAAAAACCCGTGCTAAAGCTTATAAGTTAAGAGCTTATAAGTTAAGTGGATGGGTAAAATACTACTCTCGGAGAATGCCTTTCGTGAAAAAAGCTCACCCTAGGCATGGAAGATTTTTTCCAATGTATCTTTGATTTGGTTTGCAGGTTGTAAAGTAGGTCAGTGAGCAAAATGAATTAAAAGCTTTTCATATACAAAAGCTCTACATAGAGGGAAAAAGTAAAAGCTTTATAAACTGAATAACTTTTATATGAAATGAGAATGAGTTTTTTTGAAAAATGATCTTCTTTGAAAATAAAAACCGAGCTAAAGCTTATACGTTAAGAAAGCTCAAGAGGTATCTTTGTTATGGGTTAGATCAGTTTACAAGGTATCAACTGAAATAAGTGGCTAAAATAAATTTAAAGCTCTTCATATGCAAAAGCTTTAGTGGAGAGTAGCGAAAGCTTTTGCCACTAAAAAGCTTTGGTATGAGATAAGAAGCTGACAAGCCTGATCTTCTGAGCGAACAATTTTGACAAAACAAATTTTACATAAAAATCTATGCACTTTCAATTTCGAAAGTTTTTTTGTTTCGAAAACTATTTTTTTAAGTCGATGAAGGCTTTAATGCTGAGAAGGGTTTTGCGTTTGAACAACGATAGGTTTGTGATCATCTTCTTAAAAAAAAAAACGAGCTAAGTGGATGGGGAAAATACTAATCTTTGAAATACTACTCTCTGAGAATACCTTTCGTGAAAAAAGCTCACCCTAGCCATGGAAAAGTATCTTTGATTTGGTTTGCAGGTTGTAAACTAGGTCAGCGAGCAAAATAAATTAAAAGCCCTTCATACCCAAAAGCTCTACATAGAAGGAAAAAGTGGAAGCTTTATCAATTGTATAACTTTTATATGAAATGAGAATGAGTTTTTTTGAAAGATGATTTTCTTTGCGTTAAGAAAGCTCAAGAGGTATCTTTGTTATGGGTTAGATCAGTTTACAAGGTATCAACTGAAATAAGTGACTAAAATAAATTTAAAGCTCTTCATATGCAAAAGCTTTAGTGGAGAAAAGCGAAAGCTTTTGCCACTAAAAAGCTTTGGTATGAGATAAGAGGCTGACAAGCCTGATCTTCTAAGCGAAAGATCATGAAACAAACTTTCTTTTTATAAAAAAGTCTATGCACTTTCAATTTCGAAAGTTTTTTTGTTTCGAAAAAAATTTTTTTTTAATCGATGAAGGCTTTAATGCTGAGAAGGATTTTATACTAAGAAAAGCTTTTGAACAACGATAGGTTTGTGAATGACATTTAAAACTTGCCAATATAGATAGTAGAAACTGTAAAACTTCTGAAATTTTTAATTTTTTTTCTATGTCGAAAATTCTTTTTGTTTTCGAAAATTTATAATTTTTTAAGTTGAGCTTTTCAGCTAAGAAAGGTTTGGAAATGGTATGCTTCTTAAAAAGTTGCAACACCTTCAAAATTGTAATTGGCCCTTCCATCGGTGTTGTGGTCACCTTTTCTCCTGCTTCCCTCAATATAGATCATAGAAATTCAAAAGCTTTTGAGTTTTAAAAGCTTAAACAAGCTTTATACTTTTGATTTCATTCCTGGCGATTGAAAACTTTTTTGACGCCATAGTAGTAAAGCTCTTTAATGGGTCAAGTTTTAGAAAATGAAAGCTTTGGCGTAGACAGAAAGCTTCAAATATGAAAAATGCTAAGCAAAGCTTTAATTTAATTAAATACGAATTAAATACCTGCAGTAGAGTGAAAGCTGTTAAGACAAAAAACTTTGGAACAAATACTTCTGAAAAGTCGTTGGGCTTTTCAATTTGAAAAAGCTTAAATGTGCTTTCGTGCAAATATGCGATGCAAAGCTTTTGAAAGTTAAACTATTATGAAATATTGGGTTTCATTGTGCCTTATCTATCGAATTGTTTAGAGCTTGAAAGCTCAAGTCCTACTCGAATAAAAAAAATATGCAATTAAAAAACAGATTTTTCTGATATTTTTTGTTTTAAGAAATCAAAGCTTTTATATGTACTTATTAACCTCAAAAAGCTTTCATTTAAGTGGGGCCACCTCTGTTATTCGAGTTCGAAATTGTTGAAAGAATGATGACATAGCAAATTGAAAAAAAAAAAAATAAACAGTTTGAAATCGTTTGGCGATCAGAAATAATTTTTTGCAAATTTCCTCTTCATTTCGGCATTACGAAGCTTTTGTGCTTTTTGCAACTTTTTTGTTTTAGAAAAAATTTAAAAAACTTGAGTTACCAACCAAATGCTTTTTGAAGCCTTCGAGGAAGGTGGCAAGGACGCACAAGTCGAAAAAGGCATATATGGTATGTTTCATGGGAGCTTTTGCTGTGTAGTTACACAAATAATTGTTCAATCTTTAAAAGAGTTTCCTTACGTTGTGGACGAGCCGCGAGCGCCAAAGATAGCGTTTGGCTCATGCCGTGAACGTTTTCCAAAACCAAGAAAATTGATCAGCAAAGAAAGGAAAGGAACAATTGTTTTATATAACTTGTCTAAAAACTTAATAAAACCTGTAAGTATGCAGATCATGAAATAAGTACAAAGCTTCTCTGACAGTTTAAGCCAACTTTTAATTCCACAACTCATTTAAGTCACCCGCCAAAGATGATAATAATACAGCCTTTGGTTCAAAGGTTGCGCGCTTTCATTCATTCAAAAGGCCGAGTGTACAATCCAACACGGATTTCTATGAAATTCAACCCCAAAAACCGATCAACAAACCCAGCTATCCTTTGAGTTCGACAGTGCCGAGAGAGTGGCCGCCGAAGGGATTGCGCACGCCAGCGTAAATGACTGCAAGCGAGTGAGCGAGACAAATGAAATATTTCCACTCAATTTCTTTACTCTTTGCAGACCCTCCGACTATTATTGCAAACAAAGTCGTCCCGAACTCTCTGTCTCCATGGGTTTTGGTAAACAACGTCTTATCATACCAGAGGTCGCTGTCTTCTGTGGTCCTGAGAACACTAGCATATGTCATAAATGCTTGAGCAAACCAATCGGTGATTACTTTCATAATTTTTCGTCCAATTTGGATATTTGTCGTAGATGTATGGCCGCAGAACTGGTTCGTTTGAAGAGTTGCCAATTTAATAATTACAAGCGCACATGCGGCCTTTTGGAATTGGGTAAATATAAACCCACGCGCTGGTGCGATTTCTTTCACAGACATCATGGAGAGTTGATAGGTGAAAAGTTTTCGCGGCTGAAGTTACGTAGGAAAATCAATTTGGAGAATCATGTCTATATCTATCACAAAATGAGTAAATGGTATTCAAAATATTAAAGGATGGTTGGTTGACTCAGCCGAGCCTCACTACTTGCTAGGTGCAACTAAGTTTAAAATTAAGAACGAAAAAAAAATTAAAAAAATTACCAAAATTTATAGAATCTAAAAAAAAGTTAAAATTGTATTTGAAAATCTAAAAAAGTAATAAAATACCCCTGTCGTAAGTCTGTATCTCAAAAACAACCACACCGTAATTATTTTAGATAAAATTCAGTTATGTTACAGCCAATAGAATGTTTGTTGTGAAAGCTCCTGTCAGCTTCTGTCGAGGTTGCAGTTTGAGTTTTCCCCCAGATTTACCACTATTGTATAAAATTAATTTAAATTATTATAGCGAAATTATTTGTGACAAAAGCTTCTGAAAGCTCACACAGCTTTTGCCACAGATGTGCTTTGAGCTTTTTCCACGCCTCAAATAGAATATTTTTTTTAAGAGTTACAACTCTTGTATATAATCTATTTATGCTATAGTCAAATAAATGTTTGTTGTGAAAGCTCTATGATTAATTTTGAGCTTTGAGATTTCTTGGGAGCTTTTTTTTTGTCGGTTGTGCTTTTGCAACAGTGTTCGCCCTCTTTTGTGCAATCCATTGATGTAATATCCATGGTATAATTAAGGTTGGCGGCCGCCGTGGTGTAGCGGTTAAGTGTTCGGCCTTCTACACCAAGTCGTGGCGGTTCGATGCCCGGCAAAAGTAACATCAAAAATTATTTAGAAAAATAATTTTTCTAAACGGGGTCGCCCCTCGGCAGTAGTTTGGCAAACTCTCCGGGTGTATTTCTGCAAGCTTCTCAGCAAAAAATTCATTTGCTTTGCAAGTGCCCTTCGGAGTCGGCAAAAAACTGTAGGTCCCGCCAACTTGTAGGAAAAACTGAAAAAGCGACACACCACAAGTTGGAAAGAGAAGCTTGGCTAAAAATCTCGTTAAAGGTTATGGTAACCTGTTGGTATATTGCCGCCATTAGTTTTAATTAAGGTAATATCTAATAAAATGTTTCTTGTAAAAGCTCACTGCAGCTTTTTTTTCAAAGGAATTGTTTTGAGCTTTTGCAAAAAACACGTGTCGATTTTTGGTAGATATTTTGCCGTTCCATGTTATAAAAAAATTTGATCGATTCCCACCATGAATTTGAAGGTTGAATAAAAAATCTAATAGAAAATCGACCCGTGTAAATCAGCCTTAAGAGCTATTGTTCTTAAAAGCTCTCTGCCATACGTAAACTACTATTTGGTCCTTATTTAAGTAGCATACTGCAGCGAAAAATCTTTAGGCTTAAAAAAAATATTACAGTGAAAGCTTCCATTTTAGAGCTTTACGCCCAAATGCCATAACAACTTTGCTAAAGGCTTTTCTAGTCGATTTTTGTCGTTCCACCGTGTAAATTGCAATTCGATCGATTCACACCTTGTATTTGAAGGTAGAACGCAGTGGAACGACAAAAATCTACCAGAAAATCGACCCGTGTAAATCGTTCTTAACAACCATATTCTGTGCTTTTAACTCAAAAGCTTTTATATATTGTGGTGAGATATTCGTGAAACTATTTTCCAATTAACTACAAGCTTCAAAGGTTCCAAACTTTTGATACAGAGCTTTTGCGACTTTTGCAAAAACGTTTTTATATCTAAATAAAGTATAGGACTGCAGCGAAAACTCTCACCTAGGAGCTTTTGTTCTAAATATATACGGAGCTTTTCTTTTTAAAGGCTCTCTACTAAGATTGGTCCTTATTACATACAGTGAAAGCTTTCATTTTAGAGCTTTGCCCAGAATTGTTCTCAGAGTTTTTCTTTTCAAAGCTTTTTTGCTGATTATAGTACGGAACATGGAATAAGGTTAAATGCCATTGCTGGATACCAATAACAGCAGCTATCAGTTAATGAGATGCTATTTTCGCTCCTCCATAGCTCGGATAAAAGCATCGTATACACCCGTTTTCATAGCCGATCTCACTTTGTGTTGCTTCAAAATAAAAAAATTACATTCAATCACGAAAAATCAATCAGGTTTTGAATTTTATGAAGTAAAGCGTTTCAGTACAAATTCAATTTGCGACGCGTGCAGTCCATTGAAATATACATGAAGTTTCGTTAGGACTTTAAACACGGACTTTTTTATATGTTTTTTTATACATTTTTTTACAAACAACCTTTTTTTTATATCAATACCCGTTCCAACAAATTTGAGCGACCTGAAAAACTACGAAAATGGAAGGTACGTTGTTTTGTGTGAGTTTGAATGGTATTATCGTTCTTATTAACCTCAACTGAAAATTGTTTCTTTGGACCTCCAAGGCTTTCCATATGTGCTCGACAAACGTACGGTACCTCTAATAGCTTTTGGAACCTCATGGAGTCTCCCGAAACGGGAAATACCTTGGAACCGCAAACGCTACTCCAGTAAACCTGTATTAAATCCTGCTAAACATATATTGCATAAAGAGGTAGGTAATAATTTCTGAATGTTGTTACGAAAGATCGAAAAGAAAAGGAAGAGAGACTTTAAAAAAATTGTCGAGACTGCAGACTGAACGTAGGCCTAAACTTCGATGATTCGGGAAGTTATTCTAAACTCAGTTATCCGTCGTGGTCTTTCTCGGTACTCAGGCAGCCTCGAGGATGATCAAGATTCACAATGCGGGCTAATCGATGAAGTGGGCGTGGTGCCTTACATACAGATGGGAGTTTTCGGATAGGGATAGGGATAGGGATAGGGATAGGGATAGGGATAGGGATAGGGATAGGGATTGGGATAGGGATAGGGATAGGGATAGGGATAGGGATAGGGATAGGGATAGGGATAGGGATAGGGATAGGGATAGGGATAGGGATAGGGATAGGGATAGGGATAGGGATAGGGATAGGGATAGGGATAGGGATAGGGATAGGGATAGGGATAGGGATAGGGATAGGGATAGGGATAGGGATAGGGATAGGGATAGGGATAGGGATAGGGATAGGGATAGGGATAGGGATAGGGATAGGGATAGGGATAGGGATAGGGATAGGGATAGGGATAGGGATAGGGATAGGGATAGGGATAGGGATAGGGATAGGGATAGGGATAGGGATAGGGATAGGGATAGGGATAGGGATAGGGATAGGGATAGGGATAGGGATAGGGATAGGGATAGGGATAGGGATAGGGATAGGGATAGGGATAGGGATAGGGATAGGGATAGGGATAGGGATAGGGATAGGGATAGGGATAGGGATAGGGATAGGGATAGGGATAGGGATAGGGATAGGGATAGGGATAGGGATAGGGATAGGGATAGGGATAGGGATAGGGATAGGGATAGGGATAGGGATAGGGATAGGGATAGGGATAGGGATAGGGATAGGGATAGGGATAGGGATAGGGATAGGGATAGGGATAGGGATAGGGATAGGGATAGGGATAGGGATAGGGATAGGGATAGGGATAGCGATAGCGATAGCGATAGCGATAGCGATAGCGATAGCGATAGCGATAGCGATAGCGATAGCGATAGCGATAGCGATAACGATAGGGGAAACGGACCGAATCCATTTATGTATCTGTCTGAATCATCTTTTCCGATCTTGCTTTGTACTTCACAATATTACACTGGTCCTTAAAACTTTACTCCGCAGTATCCTGCAAGAAATGGTTCATCGTTTTTCAGTGATGTATCTCGATTTTCGGATCCAATTAAACGACATACCGTTGATGTTGGTACATACGAAGTGGAGCCAACAAAACCGATAAAGCAGAATTACAAACCCTTTAATAGCAGTGACCATAAGGACAGACCGCCGAAGTTCGCAACACCTGGGTAAGTGGGAAATGATGCTGTCAGATTGAGAGGGAACAATAGGTCTACGGTTAACGCGTCGAACTCCCTTGTTTGAATGCTGTTCTTTGAATACTATGTCGCTTCGTTCTCTCTCTCTCTCTCTCACACACACACACACAATATCTCACTTTATCTTCTAGCCCACCAACCTATCCATATCACGAGAAACTGCCCGGCCGCAATTACTGTATCGGTTTCGGTAAGAAGCGTCGTATTTGGCCTGCTACTGCAGTATTTTGTTCAGCTCTGAACGACGCCAAATGTTCGCAGTGTCAAAAACAACCCGAAGGTGATTACATGTATAATTTCAAAACAAAGTTAAATTTATGTCGTCGTTGCTTCAAATGGCAGTACAACAATGTGACGCAATGTGCCACAGATGCAACTGTGCGAGCCTACAAAATGCGTGAATTGAACGAGTTTAAGCCGGCGCGCTATTGTGATTTCTATCATAAGCATGCAACCGATAAAGTCGCCATTAGGCTGATATCCACAAAGCAATTAAATAATAAAATTAGAACAGAAAATTATTTATACTTGTATCAGCCATTGTGGTATAAGGCAGCGCCGTGGAAAACGTTGCAGAGAACGATGTGAGGGCGCAGAAAGAATAGAAAGTGGCAAAATGTCGAGGAGGAGCTCATATAGTTTTCGTTCATTTGGTATAACTCTCTTATTTAGGTCTGAAAAGTATGTTTATGATATATTGGTGATGTCACATCATGTCATGATATGTCACAGGCATGTCACATGATGATACACTAAAAAAATTAAAAAAAATTTCAAAAACGAAAATGTAAAACTAAAACTAAATATTAATTGAAAAAATAAAAAAAGGAAATAAATTAGCACTATGTGATACATTTTTTAAAACTAATGTTTTTTTAATTTTTTAAGTTTTGCGGTACTCCAAAATCAAGCATAAAAATCAGTGATGTCAAAAGAAAGGCATTGGCAAGTCAAAAACATAATGGCAACAAAAAGTTACTAGTTCAAAAAAGAGACTTTCCAAAAAGTCACTAGTTCGAAAAAGAAACTTTATCCAAAAAGTCACTAGTTCAAAAGAGGAACATTTTTCAAAAGGTCACTGTTCCAAAAAGGCACTAATTCAAAAGAGGAACATTTTTCAAAAGGTCACTGGTTAAAAAGTAGTTCTAAAAAACTTGTTTCAAAAAGTCACTAGTTAAAAAAAAAACTTCTCCAAAATGTCACTAGTTCAAAAGAGGAAACTTTTTTTCAAAGAGTTGCTCTTTAAAAAAAATTGTCCACTGCCTAAAAACTAATTTCTTACTGTCACTACTAAAAAGTCACTGTTCCAAAAAGTCACTAGTTCAAAAGAGGAACATTTTTCAAAAGGTCACTGGTTAAAAAGTCACTACTTTAAAACAGGAACTTTTTCAAAAAAGTCACTACATAGTTATAAAAAAACTTGTTTCAAAAAGTCACTAGTTCGAAAAAAAACTTTTTCAAAAATTTCTACTGCCTAAAAACTAATTTCTTACTGTCACTACTAAAAAGTCACTGTTCCGAAGAGTCACTAGTTCAAAAGAGGAACATTTTTCAAAAGGTCACTGGTTAAAAAGTCACTATTTTAAAACAAGAACTTTTTCAAAAAAGTCACTATATAAATCTAAAAAAACTTGTTTCAAAAAGTCACTGGTTACAAAAAAAACTTTTTCAACAAAGTCACTAGTTAAAAAAAAACGTCTCCAAAAAGTCACTAGTTCATAAGGCAAACCTTTTTTCAAAGAGGCACTTTTAAAAAAAATGCTCCACTACCTAAAAACTAATTTACTACTAAAAAATCACTGTTTCAAAAAGTCATTAGTTCAAAAGAGGAACATTTTTCAAAAGGTCACTGGTTAAAGGGTCACTATTTCAGAACAGGAACTTTTTCAAAAAAGTCACCACATAGTTCTAAAAAAACTTGTTTCAAAAAGTCACTAGTTCGAAAAAAAAAAATTATCAACAAAGTCACTAGTTCAAAAAAAAACTTCCCAAAAAAGTCACTAGTTCATAAGGGAAACTTTTCACTCTTTCAAGAGTTGCTCTTTAAAAAAATTTTCCACTGCTTTAAAACTAATTTCTTACTGTCACTACTAAAAAGTCACTGTTCCAAAAAGTCACTAGTTCAAAAGAGGAACATTTTTCAAAAGGTCACTGGTTAAAGGGTCACTATTTCAGAACAGGAACTTTTTCAAAAAAGTCACCACATAGTTCTAAAAAAACTTGTTTCAAAAAGTCACTAGTTCGAAAAAAAAAAAAATTATCAACAAAGTCACTAGTTCAAAAAAAAACTTCCCCAAAAAGTCACTAGTTCATAAGGGAAACTTTTTTTCAAAGAGACATTCTTTAAAAAATAGTGTTCCACTGCCTAAAAACTAATTTCTTACTACCACTACTAAAAAGTCACTGTTCCAAAAAGTCACTAGTTCAAAAGAGGAACATTTTTCAAAAGATCACTGGTTAAAAAGTAACTATGTCAAAACAGAAACTTTTTCAACAGAGTCAATAGTTAAAAAAAAACTTTTCCAAAAAGTCACTAGTTCATAAAAGAAATCTTTTTTCATAGAGTCACCCTTTAAAAAAAATTTGTTCACTGTCTAAAAACTAATTTCATACTGTCACTACTAAAAGTCACTATTCCAAAAAAAGTTGGTGAAGAAAACGACAAACTGGTTCCACAAAAGGGAAAAAAGTAACTGTCACGCATTCAAAAAAATCACTGATCGAAATAAATCACCAATAAGTCACTTGTTACAAAAACATCACTCTACTAAGTAACTTGTTAAAAAAATGTACAAAAAATGTTTGGTTTCAAAACAGTCTTCGAATTAGATTCCAGAAGAGTGAAGCTTAAAAAAGTCACGGATGAAAAAATCACCGTTTCTAAAAAAGGCACAGTGCCGAAAAAAGTAAGTGGCCCCAAACACAAATAACTCCAAAAAGGAGAAAAAGTCATTGATACCGATTACAGAAAGGTTACCAATCACAGATTTCAAAAAGATCCCTGGTTCGAAAACCTAACTTCGTTCTCTGGTCTCCGGTTAAAGGCTTCAAAATTGTCGACTCCAAAAGATTCACTTGTTAAACGAAAAAATTCACTGGTTAGAAAAATGTCACTGAGTTAAAAAAAGTCACCGATTTCAGAAAAAAGTCACGCCCTAATAAAGTTACAGGATAAACAAAAATCAGTAGAACCAAAAAAAAACCAGTTCCAAAGATCGGAAAAAAGTGGTTTTCTGTCAAATTGTTTACCCACAGATCGGATGGCTTCACAATGACCAGTGACCATTCTGGAAGCCTAAGGTGATGCGAAGCGGGGAAAGGGACGAATGGTAAAACAAATATGAAAAAGCTACAGTTCAATAGTAGCATCAGAACTAGAAGACCTTCTATCTTCATCACTGAATACTTTTAAGGCGGATTAAGCCCTATTTTGCCAATCAAAATTCAAAACAGTTAGTACTATCCTACCATCACATCTCAAACCCAAAAGTATCACTATGCAAAGGTACGATGCTAATTCATAAATATTTGATTTTAATCTCAAATGTTTCGGTGTGCTAAAATGACAACACAAATTTTCGATTTCAACACACAGAGCAACCAACATCCAAATATAGGAGTGTGCGATAAAGATAATAAATGCATGAACAAATACATAAACCTACAATCACACACACACACACCCACACCTACATTTTACATGCAACGAATTTCGAATTTTCCATGAACTAACAACGTCAAATCAACGGAAAATCAACATCAACAGCACAACCACAAAAGCAAGGAAATCACACTTTAGTCGAGTACGTATACGCCATGTACGACTAGGGCAATGAATGAAATCGCGCACGTTAGGTGAGTACATACACTAATGTGGTAGATGCCCGGTAGGAAAAAATTGATAAAATAAAAATGAAACGATAATAAAAAAAATAAGATAAAACAAAATAAATCAAAATAAAAGAAAATAAAATAAAATAAAATAAAATAAAATAAAATAAAAGAAAATAAAATAAAATAAAATAAAATAAAATAAAATAAAATAAAATAAAAAAATAAAATAAAATAAAATAAAATAAAATAAAATAAAATAAAATAAAATAAAATAAAATAAAATAAAATAAAATAAAATAAAATAAAATAAAATAAATTAAAAGAAAATAAAAGAAAATAAAATAAAATAAAATAAAATAAAATAAAATAAAATAAAATAAAATAAAATAAAATAAAATAAAATAAAATAAAATAAAAGAAAATAAAGGAAAATAAAATAAAATAAAATAAAATAAAAAAAATAAAATAAAATAAAATAAAATAAATAAAATAAAATAAAATAAAATAAAATAAAATAAAATAAAATAAAATAAAATAAAATAAAATAAAATAAAATAAAATAAAATAAAATAAAATAAAATAAAATAAAATAAAATAAAATAAAATAAAATAAAATAAAATAAAATAAAATAAAAGAAAATAAAATAAAATAAAATAAAATAAAACAAAACAAAATAAAATAAAATAAAATAAAATAAAATAAAATAAAATAAAATAAAATAAAATAAAATAAAATAAAATAAAATAAAATAAAATAAAATAAAATAAAATAAAAAAAAAATAAAATAAAATAAAATAAAATAAAATAAAATAAAATAAAATAAA
>CAXKVI010000004.1:16248023-16250523 GCA_964058755.1 Campiglossa producta | reverse complement strand
ATATTTTGGAAATCGAGTCATTTAGAAATCGAGTCATTTAGAAATCGAGTCATTTAGAAATCATAGTTTATTTAGGAAAGAGGAGTATAGAAAGAGGAGTATATTTAGGAAATCGAGTCATTTTGAAATCTGAGATTTTTTTTAAATCGAGTCATTCCGAAAGAGGAGCTTATTTAGAAATCATAGTTTATTTAGGAAAGAGGAGTATAGAAAGAGGAGTATATTTTGGAAATCGAGTCATTTAGAAATCGAGTCATTTAGAATTAGGAGTATATTTTGGAAATCCAGTCATTTTGAAATCTGAGATTTTTTTTAAATCGAGTCATTCCGAAAGAGGAGCTTATTTAGAAATCATAGTTTATTTAGGAAAGAGGAGTATAGAAAGAGGAGTATATTTAGGAAATCGAGTCATTCCGAAAGAGGAACTTATTTAGGAAATCGAGTCATTTTGAAATAGGAACATTTTTAAGAAAACGAGTCATTTAGAAATCGGAGTTTTTTTTAAATCGAGTCATTCCGAAAGAGGAGCTTATTTAGGGAATAGAGTAATTTGGAAATCATCGAGTCATCCCGAAAGAGGAGCTTATTTAGGAAATCGAGTTATATTTGGTCATTTAGAAATTGGAGTTGGTGTCATTTAGGGACTTTGCAGCAAATGTGCGTTTACTTAAGTACTAATAACAAATTGTACAGTTATATTGGCGAATGATCGAACCGACGCCATTTTAACAATAAATGTAAAGGATTGACAGGAAACCTAGCGGCAAACGTCTACAGTGGGTGAAGAGATGATCAAGCCCACCCTCATACCCCCAGCCCCAAACAAGCGCAAGATAATATTGAATGAAAGAAGACGACAATTATGAAGGAAGAGGGCGAGAAGAAACGAAAGTTGAGTGAAGCGGATGGGCAAAATACGTTATCAATCAGTATAGCCTTGGTTTCCTGATATGGGCTACCGCGTGCATTTATGTAAATCCCATAAAAAAAAACACCCATTTGCTCTCTTGTTCATCTTCAATAGTGTCGTAAATGAAGCATTTAGTGGATTGTAAAATTTGCTGCTGATTCGCCGTTGAGATTGATGAAGCTTAAAGCTCGCACATACTTCCCCAAAAAGCTATCCACATACTTACATGCATACATGCCCAACACAATATATTATTATGGGCACCAAGTGTCGTTGTTGGTCTTGAGCTTCGCTGTCCACCTTTGCCATCGACGTCCATCTTTTTGATGTGACCGTACTTTTTCGTTTAAATGAAAAATCGTGGTATTTTAAATCAACGAAAATACACAACAATTTAATCGATGTTGATCAATAATTGATTTGATGTGCAACTGACAGCAAGGAAGCAAATATTGTCCTATCGTTCGCGCTGTGACATTCGTCGCGCGCTGGTTGTGTTTGTCTTCCATTGTTAACCATCACGCTGATGAATGAGTATTGGTAGCTTGCTTTTGGTGCTTGTGTACTGGGCTGGGAATATCAAAGTGAGGCATACGAGGAGAAAAGCCAACGCGCTGATAAATGGATTCATTTGACTTGACATAAAACATTTAAAGAGGATGTGACATATCGTCGTGGGCTGTAAACTGGCTAACTCACAAAAAAAAAAAAAAAAATTTATTATCAGGAAACCAATCTTGATGTTCTCTGTGTATATCTTTGATGAAGAAGAGATGGACCTCAATTTTCGAGATATTTAGCTAAAATTTCGTATGCGGGCACCATTTTCTAAGAAAATAGAAATCATTTGTTGGAACCAGCAAGATCGGACCAACATTACCTATAGCTCCCATACAATCGATAGTTTCGATAAACGGATTTTGGGCTATAACTCCTGTAATTTAACAGGTAGAAACGTGAAATTTTGTACCTATCGCTCTTTTTGCATGAGTAATATCGATGTTGAAAATCATTAAGATTCAATTAATATTTGACATAGCCCCAATACAATCGATTGTTCCGATAAACGGATTTTGGACTATAATTCCTGTAAATAAATAGGTAAAAATGTGAAATTTTGTAACTATTGCTCTTTTGCATGTTCAATTTCATATATATACTTTATTTATAGTTTGTTCATGTTTCAAATAACGTGACTCATACTCTTGAATGGTATAAAGCCGTCGGCACAGCCGAAGACGGCTCTTTCCTTACTTGTTTCTATATCTTTTACCATTTATATTCCTCTATCTGTTCTTTACATTTTCTTTTACTTTTTTTTTTAATTTTCTTTTCCTTTTCTTTTCCTTTTCTTTTCCTTTTCTTTTCCTTTTCTTATCCTTTTCTTTTCATTTTCTTTTCCTTTTCTTTTCATTTTCTTTTCCTTTTCTTTTCCTTTTCTTTTCCTTTTCTTTTCCTTTTCTTTTCCTTTTCTTTTCCTTTTCTTTTCCTTTTCTTTTCCTTTTCTTTTCCTTTTCTTTCCTTTTCTTTTCCTTTTCTTTTCCTTTTCTTTTCCTTATCTTTTCCTTTTCTTTTCCTTTTCTTTTCCTT
>CAXKVI010000004.1:16223384-16243384 GCA_964058755.1 Campiglossa producta | reverse complement strand
GATCTTGTGGAAAAATCATTATTCTCAAATCGGTTGCAAGAAAGTCCTCGGCGGTGCGCACCTTAGGCATAAGAACTTTGGCGCTAAACATTGAAGTTAGGCTGCCTGAATATAATGTTTCGAACACTATGAAGAGAGCACCAAAATATGCCACCAAAATATTTAAATTTGTTGTCAACTTATCATCGATGGGTTGATTGAGGAACAATTTGATGA
Source organism: Campiglossa producta (assembly GCA_964058755.1). Lineage (NCBI taxonomy): Eukaryota > Metazoa > Arthropoda > Insecta > Diptera > Tephritidae > Campiglossa > Campiglossa producta. The sequence continues at coordinate 16,243,168 of CAXKVI010000004.1, read as the reverse complement.
CGATTAGAGCATAGGCGCCACTATCTCTACATTTATATTGATACGTGATCCAACAGATCAATAAGAGCAGACATAAGAATGTTAAACCCAAAAAGAACCAGGTAACTACGTCGAATGCTTCATGCAAATAACACTGGCGTGGTATCTCGGACTCCACCGGCAATACGATACAAACTTGTGTGCGAAAGAGTGGATAACTTGGTTCGGCACGACTTTGCACTTTACCAGCTCTTAAGAGCAGATTTGCGTGTATATCAATGGTTCGTCGCTTCTTTGCACTCATTGGGAATGGGACCACCGATATTGTACCATTTAAAGAGCGTATGAATAGGCGTAACATTTGACCAATGACACCCTGAAGTTTGGTACGATTCCCTTGCTGTGTGTGAGAGAGAGAGAGAGAGAGAGAAAACAGAAAGAATATAACATTAATATCGGATATACATATGAACCATAGGAAATATGTGTGGTGCTAACGTTGCTGTCAAAATTAAGGTCTCGGGCGCGCCCACTATGAAAGGAAAGGAAAGGAAAGGAAAGCAAAGGAAAGGAAAGGAAAGGAAAGGAAAGGAAAGGAAAGGAAAGGAAAGGAAAGGAAAGGAAAGGAAAGGAAAGGAAAGGAAAGGAAAGGAAAGGAAAGGAAAGGAAAGGAAAGGAAAGGAAAGGAAAGGAAAGGAAAGGAAAGGAAAGGAAAGGAAAGGAAAGGAAAGCAAAGCAATCGAAAGGACAGGGGGAAAGGAAAGGAAAAGAAAGGAAGGGATAGGAATGGAAAGGAATAGATATGAAAGGATAGGAATGGAAAGGAATAGATATGAAAGGAAAGAAAAGGATTGGAAAGGAAAGGAAAAGAAAGGAAAGGAAAGGGAAGCAAAGGAAAGAAAGGAAAGGACAGGGGGAAAGGAAAGGAAAGGATTGGAAAGGAAAGGAAAGGAAAGGAAAGGAAAGGAAAGGAAAGGAAAGGAAAGGAAAGGAAAGGAAAGGGAAGCAAAGGAAAGGAAAGGAAAGGAAAGGAAAGGAAAGCAAAGCAAAGGAAAGGACAGGGGGAAAGGAAAGGAAAAGAAAGTATGGTATTGACAGCTGATATCTTCATATTGATTTTCAGATCCCTAACATAACCACTTTTTCAAAAATGACGCCTGTAATAATATTTTGGCCCATTTCTTGTTCTTTACTTTAAAAAGGTACTTCGATTCTTACCAAATACACCATCGGCGGATCATAAAAAACGCTCACTTTAAAATTATAGCCATGAACATTCGCATAGCGACACCAAAGAAAGCTGCTCAAATCACTCGCATCCAATTTTATAATACGTAGCTCTGGAAATGATGAATACGTCCTTACCATCATCGTGCCATTAACGCGATACATCAACAACAAATTGATCATATTGATGCGTGAAAAAAATTCAAAAAAATCTTTTTGATCCTCAATGCTGGGTACACGCATGCTTACGCAAACGATCGGTATGAAGGGATGATGATTCAAAGTTGAAGCAACTTGCCACAAAGTACCTTGTTCCACGATGCGTACCACAAAGATTAAAGCCATACTATTGCGATTGACAATGTTTCCAAGTTCGTGTGATATTTCGTTTTTCACAATGATTTGTGGTATTTGCAGTCGCTGCTGCAGTGTTGGCTCCACATCTTCAATGGGAAATTTTCGTGTTGGGAATAGCAAAATATTATCCAATGGTGAAGTCTTATGACGATATGCCACAAAATCGATGACGAGGCTGTAGTTGGTTAGAAAACTTGCTAGGCAATAGAGAAACTTGCAATGATCCATACTGGTTGGACGTTAAATGTTGACTGCATGTTGGACTTTGGTAGCTGTTAGCATTTATAATGGGTTAATTAATATTTTTCGGTTGGGGATTTGTTTAATTAAGATTTTGTTAATGAGGTGTCCGGCATTTGTTTGGTGGACAAGCCAAGTTGATGGGTGTCAGATTGTTATCAAGGTGTAAACAGATTTTGGTAAACATTCGAGCTTGAGAAAGGGTTGTAAGCGCTTCTAAAGGTAAAAAAGGAAATTCTAATGTGAACCTCGCATGAAATTTAACGATGAGCTTATGTGCCTATTATATTCCCAAATAGCAAGTTTTGATTATCTAAACATATTTTCTTCCAAAAAAAGCTATGTTGAGATATGTTCGAAAATTTCGAACATTAAATATTTTGCCTCAGGCATTTTGAGAGTCTTTCAAAATTTTTTAGTACCGCTTTGTATTTATTTTCTCCCGGAAAAAACTATTTTAAACTATGTTCGAATTTTTCGAATATAAAAAATTTCGTTTATCAACCTTTTTTCTACAAAATGCGCATGCTCTATTTATTTGTATGTACCCAAAAAGGCCGTTTTAAGATTTGTTCAACAAAGTGAATTTATTCGTTCCCGAAAAAGCCCATTTCAAACTGAAAAAAGCTATTTAAAGATATGTTCGAAAGTTTCGAACTTAAAATATTTTGCGTAAAACATTTTGAGAGGCTTTAAAAATTGTTTAGTGCTGTTTTTCAAAATTGCGTTTATTTTCTATCAAAAACAGCCATTTTAAACTACATATGTTCGAACTTTTCGAAGATGAAAAATTCCATTTTATCTACCTTTTTTCTACAAAATGTGCATGCTCTATTTATTTGTGTGTACCCAAAAGCGGCATTTTAAGATTTGTTCAACAAAGTGAATTTATTTATTTATTAAAAGGCCCATTTCAAATTAAGTTCGAATTTTTCGAAGATAAAAAATTCCTTTTTATATATTTTTTTTCTAAAAAATGGGCATGTTTTATTAATTTAAACCCAAAAAAAGCCATTTTAAGATGTGTTCGAAAATTTCGAACATGGGAAACTTTGTAATTCTGTAAGCCTTATGGGGCTATTATATTCCGAAATAGCATGTTTGGATTATCTAAATATATTTGGTTCCGAAAAAAGCTATGTAAAGATATGTTGGAAAAATTCGAACATCCAATATTTTGCATAAGAGAGTCTTTCAAAATTTTTTAGTGCTGTTTTTCAAAACTGCGTTTATTTTCTATAAAAAACACCCATTTAAACCATGTTCGAACTTTTCGAAGATGAGAAATTCCGTTTTATCCACCTTTTTTCTACAAAATGTGCATGCTTTATTAATTTTATACCCAAAAAAGGCCATTTTAAGATATCTTCAACAAAGTGAATTTATTCGTTCCAGAAAAAGCCCATTTCAAACTATGTCCGAACTTTTCGAAGATGAAAAATTCTGTTGTATGGATCTTTTGTCTACAAAATTTAAATAGATCATTAATTTATGCCCAAAAAAGGCCTTTTTAGGATATGTTAGAAATTTTCGAACATCAAACACTATTTGTGTAAGACATTTTAAGGGTCTTTCAAAATTTTCTAATGCTGTTTTCAAAATTGCAATTGCAAAATTGCATTTCTTTTCTCCCGAAAAACCCCATTTTAAACTACTCTCGAACTTTTCGAAGATGACAAATTTCGCTTTATCTAAGCTTATTCTACAAAATGTGCATGCTCTATTTATTTGTAGGTACCCAAAAATGCCATTTTAAGATATGTTCAACAAAGTGAACCTTTTCGCTTCCGAAAAAGCCCATTTCAAACTATGTTCGAATTTTTCGAAGATAAAAAATTCCGTTTATCTAACTTTTTTCTACAAAATGGGCATGCTGTGTTAATTTATACCCGAAAAAGGCCATTTTAAGATATGTTCGAAAGTTTCGAACATGAAAAACTCTGCTTATGTAATTTTGTAAGCCTTTCAAAATTTTCAAATGTATATTTGATGTATGTAACGAGACTTTTTCTCCTTTTTGAACTCGCCGTTTTATTGAAAGCAAAAAAAATTTGAAAATGTAAATTTATTTGCTTCCGAGAGAGCCATGTTCGAACTTTTCGAAGGTGATAAAATTCAGTTTTATCTATATATATATTTTTTTTTTCTGAAAAGAAAAGTGCATGCTCTAATTATTTGCGGATGCGAATATTCGCTACATCCCTAAAACATCTGCATGTCGTATATTTGTTGTACGACCGCAAAATGTATTGTCCTCAGCTAAATTTGTAAATCGTTCGTAATTGGGGCATAATTGTTAAATTGTAGTTCGGTGTAATGTAAGCGTTAATTAAACGTTAACCGAGATGCCAACTAAGAAAGAAAGGAAGTAGGGAAATTTGCAAAATTGAAGGATATGAATACGATTTTAATTGGTTACTAATTGAACAAGAAATTGTGCTGAATATGAGCAAATCGATTTTTTAAAATGCGAAACATTTTGTTACTTTGCGTGTTTTTTTTTTATAGAGAGAGAGAGAGAATGAGAATGGTATAAGAATTGGTATTTTTTTTATTCTTTTTCGTTAACAAAAAAATTAGAAAATTAACCAAAAAATTTATTAAAATACAAGTAAACAAAATAATTTTCAGAATAAGTAATGCTATTTTATTAGATTTAAAAACGATTTTTAGGACAAATGAAGGTACTTCAAATATTTAAAATGTTTTTCGGAGTTATTTTCGGAATAAATAATTCCATTTCAGAATAACTAAAAAACTTTTAGAGAGGAAATTGTATTTTAAAGTCCACAAAACCAATTTTCGGAGTATATAATAGTACTTAAAATTTTTTAGAATGTTTTTCGGAGTAGTCAATGACACTTCAAAAATCATAAAACATTTTTCCGAACAAATAATGGCACTTCGAATATTTAAAATATTTTTCGGAGTCATTTTCAGAACAAAAAACTGTACTTCAGAATATTTAAAATGTTTTTCGGAGCAATTTTCAGAATAAATAATAGAACTTCGGAGTATTTAAAATGTATTTCGGAGTTGACAATTATAATTCAAAATCCATAAAACAATTCAAAATATTTTAAATATATTTCGGAGTAGTCAATGGTACTTCAAAAATCATAACACATTTTTCCGAACAAATAACGGCACATCGAATATTTAAATAATTTTTTCGGAGTAATTTTCAGAACAAATAATGGCACTTGCGAATATTTTATTGTTTTTCGGAGTAATTTTCAGAATAAATAATAGAACTTCGGAGTATTTAAAATGTATTTCGGAGTTGACATTTATACTTCAAAATCCATAAAACAATTTTCAGAAAAAATAATGGTACCTCAGAATATTTAAAATATTTTTCGAAGTAATTTTTAGAATAAATCATTTTGTTTCAGAATATTTAAAATGTTTTTCGGCATAGTCAATTGTACTTCAAAAACAATAAAACAGAGCAAATAATGGTTTTTCGAATATTTAAAATATTTTTCGGAGTAATTTTCAGAATAAATAATTGTACTTTAGAATGCTAGATATTTTTCGGAGTAGTTCATTGTACTTCAAAAACTATAAAATAATTTTCACAACAAATAATGGTACTTCGAATATTAAAATATTTTTTGGAGTAAGTTTCAGAATAAATAATTGTGTTTCAGAATATTTAAAATGCTTTTCGGAGTAAACAATTGTACTTCGAAAACTATAAAATAATATTCACAACAAATAATGGTACTTCGAATATTTAAAATATTTTTCGGAGTAATTTTTAGAATAAATAATTGTGTTTCAGAATATTTAAAATGCTTTTCGGAGTAGTCAATTGTACTTCGAAAACTTTAAAATAATATTCAGAACAAATAATGGTACTTCGAATATTTAAAATATTTTTCGGAGTAATTTTTAGAATAAATAATTGTGTTTCGGAATATTTAAAACGCTTTTCGGAGTAAACAATTGTACTTCGAAAACTATAAAATAATATTCACAACAAATAATGGTACTTCGAATATTTAAAATATTATCGGAGTAATTTTTAGAATAAATAATTGTGTTTCAGAATATTTAAAATGCTTTTCGGAGTAGTCAATTGTACTTCGAAAACTATAAAATAATATTCACAACAAATAATGGTACTTCGAATATTTAAAATATTTTTCGGAGTAATTTTTAGAATAAATAATTGTGTTTCGGAATATTTAAAATGCTTTTCGGAGTAAACAATTGTACTTCGAAAACTATAAAATAATATTCACAACAAATAATGGTACTTCGAATATTTAAAATATTTTTCGGAGTAATTTTTAGAATAAATAATTGTGTTTCGGAATATTTAAAATGCTTTTCGGAGTAAACAATTGTACTTCGAAAACTATAAAATAATTTTCACAACAAATAATGGTATTTCGAATATTTAAAATATTTTTCGGAGTAAGTTTCACAATAAAAATTCTACTTCAGAATATTAAAATTTTTCTTCGGAGTAGTCCGAACTCTAAATAGCACAAACAGCTTAACCTCTTTTATGAATCCAATAGTTGCCTCTTACGTTTCCAGGTCGATGTATGAAGTATTTTCTTACTTTTCAACATCCCATGATTGCTCCATCTGCCTCGTAGATCTTCTCAATTCTCATCATAATCGTACTAAAAAAAATGTCACTCATACTTCAGCACAATCTAACAACATACAATCAGCTTCTATCGACTAATAAACTCAGCTTCATAAATACATGAGCAAACTTTATCTATCATACCTATCAGCATCTCATTTCGCTTCAATTAATCACCACCAAACACCACAGCCCACATATTGTGAACCTCATTAAATAATCTGCACTTGTCTTAATCCATGTTAACTGGCCGCTGCATCGATATTATCATACACAAAGATCCAAACACTCTAAACCCCCCACATAATCTCACATCATATCTTTGCATTCCAGCTTATCCATCCACTCATACATACAACCAACGACATTTTGCACATATCTTGCATCACATCCAGACAAGTAGGCGAGAATAGAAGCTTTGTGGTGAATTACGGCGCGAGTATTAAAATGGCATACCAAATGATCACCCAGGCGTATGAGTAACCAACCAAGTATTGCAAGCAACAAATCATCAACGAAAGTACGTACATACGTTCGAGGTTAAGTAACTAAATAATAACAACAAGAACAATGAAAGACATTTGTATGCAACTATTTACTCTACGTCGGTAGACAAACACGTGAATTCGCGTGTGCATCCGACGATGACTGCATATTGAATTGCAACGAGGAGGAAATGCCAAGTAAAACGGAATTAGATGAAGTATGTGGTCGTTCGTTGAATATGGATGCATGCTATTGGTTGCACAGTGGGTGAGTTGGGTGGTGATGGAGAGAAAAAGTAGAGAGGAGGAGCCTTTGAGAAAATATTAGCGCGAAATTACAATTCCGAAATACTTTTCCATAATATGTTCTGTAAACTCCGAAATTAATTTTATATTTTCCGAAATACAATTGACTACTCCGAAATTCATTCTATATTTTCTTAAGGATGCTTGACTACTCCGAAAATCATTCTATATTTTCTTAAGGATGAATGATTGACTACTCAAAAATTATTTTATATTTTTTGAAGTACAATTTACTACTCCGAAATAAATTCTATACTTTTTTAAGGATAATTGAAATTCATTTTATATTTTCTGAAGTGTAATTGGCTACTCCGAAATTCATTTTATAATTTCTGAAGTGCAAATGGCTACTCCGAAATTCATTATATACTTTTTTAGGGATAATTGGCTACTCCGAAATTCATTTTATATTTTCTGAAGTGCAAATAGCTACCCCGAAATTCATTCTGTATTTTCTAAAAATAAAATATTTTCTAAAAATAAAATAAAAATTAACTACTCCGAAATTCATTTTATACGTTTTTAGGGATAATTGGCTACTCCGAAATTCATTCTGTATTTTCAAAAAAATAATTGACTACTAAGAAACTTATTTTATAAATTCTGAAATACAATTAACTACTCCGAAACTCATTTTATATTTTCTAAAGTACAATTGACTACTCCGAAGTTAATTCTATACTTTTTTAGGAATAACTGGCTACTCCGAAATTCATTTTATATATTCTGAAGTGCAAATGGCCACTCCGAAATTCATTCTGTACTTTCTAAAAAATAATTGACTACTCCGAAATTCCTTCTATATATTCTTAAGGATAATTGAGTACTCCGAAAACCATTTTATATTTTCTATAGTACAGATGACTACTCCGAAATTCACTTTATACTGTCATTAATTTTGTATCTTCTGAAGTACAATTAACTATTCCGAAACTCGTTTTATATTTTCTTGAGAATTATTGACTACTCCGAAACTCATTTTATATATTCTGAAGTACAATTGACTACACCGAAAGTCATTTTAAAATTTTTATAGCACAAATGGCAACTCCGAAATTTACTTTATACTGTCAGTAGTACAATTGACTACTCCGAAATTAATTTTTTATCTTCTCGAGTACACTTAACTATTCCGAAACTCATTTTATACTTTCTGGAGTACAATTGAATACTCTGAAATTAATTTGACTGCTCTGAATTTCATTTTATATTTTCTGGAGTACAATTGATTACTCCGAAATATATTTTAAATATAATAAAATGCCATTATTTGTTCTGAAAATTGTTATATGGGATTTGAAGTATAATTGACTACTCCGAAAACATTTTCTGATTTCTCCTTCCATCAAAAAGTTGAGTAAAGCTTAAAGAATATCAACATTAGTTTGTCACTCAGAACTTTCGAACTTACACACAGTGCTCCATCCACTTCCCACCAACTTAGTGCTCGCTGCCTGCTCAGCAGTGCATTGCAATCTTAATCATTTTCACCTGCCTAATGCTTTCAACTACTGTCCGTGTTCGTGATCGTGTAATGTGCAATTTTGGGAGGGCGTGTAGAATCGAAAGGCGCTTGTTGAGGACACGAATTGGGGTACGAGTGAGTTTTTGGTTGGTTTAGTCGGTTTGGCACGTAGGCACAGCAAATGGTGAGCACAGCATAAACAAGCTCATAAATGCAATCTTCATGTGTGTGTATGGGGCGTGTCTATGTATGTGGGTTAGATGCCACATGCCGCACATACTATTAGCACATGCAACATGCCACCTGTCATTTGCTGCAAAGTGGGTGTTTAATAATGCAGGGAGGTGTATTGAAAACTAGGAAAGTCAGGTGTTTGTTGCTTGCGAAAAAATTTTCCACTTCATTTTACTCGCGTTGTTGTGAATGGGAATTGCATATTTGACACAAAAAAAAAAAAAAATAATAACAAAAAATCGAAATGTTGATACTTGAAGCTGCCGAGATAATAGAAACGCGATTTGATTACTTTCAGAATTTTCACTGCACACACAAATAATGCACTTAGCCAACACCAGTCAAGGTCGCGCAAGTGGAAAAGAAATTTTCAACTTCGGGATGGTAATGGTATGGTAATGGTATGGTAATGGTATGGTAATGGTATGGTAATGGTATGGTAATGGTATGGTAATGGTATGGTAATGGTATGGTAATGGTATGGTAATGGTATGGTAATGGTATGGTAATGGTATGGTAATGGTATGGTAATGGTATGGTAATGGTATGGTAATGGTATGGTAATGGTATGGTAATGGTATGGTAATGGTATGGTAATGGTATGGTAATGGTATGGTAATGGTATGGTAATGGTATGGTAATGGTATGGTAATGGTATGGTAATGGTATGGTAATGGTATGGTAATGGTATGGTAATGGTATGGTAATGGTATGGTAATGGTATGGTAATGGTATGGTAATGGTATGGTAATGGTATGGTAATGGTATGGTAATGGTATGGTAATGGTATGGTAATGGTATGGTAATGGTATGGTAATGGTATGGTAATGGTATGGTAATGGTATGGTAATGGTATGGTAATGGTATGGTAATGGTATGGTAATGGTATGGTAATGGTATGGTAATGGTATGGTAATGGTATGGTAATGGTATGGTAATGGTATGGTAATGGTATGGTAATGGTATGGTAATGGTATGGTAATGGTATGGTAATGGTATGGTAATGGTATGGTAATGGTATGGTAATGGTATGGTAATGGTATGGTAATGGTATGGTAATGGTATGGTAATGGTATGGTAATGGTATGGTAATGGTATGGTAATGGTATGGTAATGGTATGGTAATGGTATGGTAATGGTATGGTAATGGTATGGTAATGGTATGGTAATGGTATGGTAATGGTATGGTAATGGTATGGTAATGGTATGGTAATGGTATGGTAATGGTATGGTAATGGTATGGTAATGGTATGGTAATGGTATGGTAATGGTATGGTAATGGTATGGTAATGGTATGGTAATGGTATGGTAATGGTATGGTAATGGTATGGTAATGGTATGGTAATGGTATGGTAATGGTATGGTAATGGTATGGTAATGGTATGGTAATGGTATGGTAATGGTATGGTAATGGTATGGTAATGGTATGGTAATGGTATGGTAATGGTATGGTAATGGTATGGTAATGGTATGGTAATGGTATGGTAATGGTATGGTAATGGTATGGTAATGGTATGGTAATGGTATGGTAATGGTATGGTAATGGTATGGTAATGGTATGGTAATGGTATGGTAATGGTATGGTAATGGTATGGTAATGGTATGGTAATGGTATGGTAATGGTATGGTAATGGTATGGTAATGGTATGGTAATGGTATGGTAATGGTATGGTAATGGTATGGTAATGGTATGGTAATGGTATGGTAATGGTATGGTAATGGTATGGTAATGGTATGGTAATGGTATGGTAATGGTATGGTAATGGTATGGTAATGGTATGGTAATGGTATGGTAATGGTATGGTAATGGTATGGTAATGGTATGGTAATGGTATGGTAATGGTATGGTAATGGTATGGTAATGGTATGGTAATGGTATGGTAATGGTATGGTAATGGTATGGTAATGGTATGGTAATGGTATGGTAATGGTATGGTAATGGTATGGTAATGGTATGGTAATGGTATGGTAATGGTATGGTAATGGTATGGTAATGGTATGGTAATGGTATGGTAATGGTATGGTAATGGTATGGTAATGGTATGGTAATGGTATGGTAATGGTATGGTAATGGTATGGTAATGGTATGGTAATGGTATGGTAATGGTATGGTAATGGTATGGTAATGGTATGGTAATGGTATGGTAATGGTATGGTAATGGTATGGTAATGGTATGGTAATGGTATGGTAATGGTATGGTAATGGTATGGTAATGGTATGGTAATGGTATGGTAATGGTATGGTAATGGTATGGTAATGGTATGGTAATGGTATGGTAATGGTATGGTAATGGTATGGTAATGGTATGGTAATGGTATGGTAATGGTATGGTAATGGTATGGTAATGGTATGGTAATGGTATGGTAATGGTATGGTAATGGTATGGTAATGGTATGGTAATGGTATGGTAATGGTATGGTAATGGTATGGTAATGGTATGGTAATGGTATGGTAATGGTATGGTAATGGTATGGTAATGGTATGGTAATGGTATGGTAATGGTATGGTAATGGTATGGTAATGGTATGGTAATGGTATGGTAATGTTTCGTTTCATTGCCGGTAACTGCTTATACATCTTCTTAAGGACCTCGCATTTTTCAATAATCTCAACGTCGTTTATATATTCTTTTTAAATTTAAATTAAAATAAATCTTTGACTTTGCGCACAATTTCCGCAGGTAGGCATCACAATAAAAGTTTCTGCATAAAAATTAATTTTATGTACTCATGTTTGTGCGCTTGTGTTTCAGAGTGGAAATGCCACAAGTCAAAACAGCTTGAATATTAAAGATGCAACGTGACCTAGAGGCACTCCCACACATGTTAACACACAAATGAGCGCATGAATTAAACACACACACATTCGTTTCCTCACAAACACACTCAAACAGAGAGAAAGCCTTTTATAGCTTTTGGCCAACCAACCTGCTAATTTGAATGTCACGTTCAACTCATTTTCATGCTTAAAATACGATTTTCCAATGGAAAGTTATAAATACTACATTTACTAGGGTTAGAGGGGAAAATTAGCTCAAGCCATACGTACTTACAGATATACATCAGTATTTAAGTAACTTTCTATTGGCTCTCATTTTATTTTTTCATGTAATATTTTTTTTAAGATTCGTCCTTTTCTTTCGGCGGCTACCAGCGAAAGCAATCATCCGGACGGTGTTCCGGTTTCCAGATTTCGCTGTTAGAAATGCAAATTATTTCCAATGATTCTCAAAAGCCTAAGAAAGATCCATTTTGTAAGTTCTAAAGAGAGATTTAAGCAAATGACTCGTGGTGGCAAGTTCCGAGGAAGGGCGAGAGAGCTGCCCCAAGAAAAAGATATTTTTTCCGCGAGGACCTACATACATACTTCACTACTGTAAAAGATATGACTAGGGAGCCCTTAGTCTTCTTGCACTCCTACATAGGATCATCAGAAAGAGCTGAGACCTCTCGCCATGTATATGTACTGGCTCTTTAGAATGGTGCTCAGGTTGACATTCTTCAATAGAGTGCTTCTCTGATAGAACGCACACAGACCACAGCCATCTTGGATTATGTACAGTTCAGAATTTTTTCCGGCTGCGATTTTATTCCATGTCCGACTGTGATTACTGTGCACTGGTGGCTACTTACCTGGCTAGTTTTAATACCGCGAGTCCTACGAGGAGGGTATGAGATGAGGGACTAATTTGGGGCCGTGGACTGAAGGGCTGTCTTAAAGATGAATTGACGTTTAAAGGAAGGCTGAAAAGGGGATTTTCTGTCAGAAATTTGATTAGGCAGCAAACTAAGCTATCTTATCAATGTAAGGTGGTCCAAGCGGAAGTCGCAGAAGTTATGGATGATATCCAGTTCTACCATGATTAGGGACGCTCTGTGGGGTACTGAGATTGCCTGACCTCTCTCCTGACTAACTGAAACTATTTCCGAATAAGCATCACTTGAGTCGTAGGTACTTTTAAAACGGACGTGGCGGCCGGTATTGAATTTGTGGTTCCGGTTTGCTTGGCCCCTGAGCCTTCGAGTTATGGATTTTAGTTGCACTTTACGACACAGTCTTAAATCATAGCGGATATATTCTGTGCCATGGCCGTCTGCGGTTGTAAGAGTCTTAGTGAACGCAATTAGCTCCAGAGATTGTCTGCAATTTACCTAGGGCCAGACGCAACGTGCTAGGCTGCAAGAGCTAAGGATTCCTCAGTGGTCAATAGTCGAATATACCTGGTGAGGCTCAACATATTGGATAGGCCTACCTCAAGTCGGTGCGTGGAGGAGACTGAGGTAGAACCATTAAAATATTGCATTTTCCAGAACTAGGTATAGATTCTTCTCGGTCCTTATCTGGAGACGAGGTCTGCCATACTTAGAACTATATCGTTTAAGATGTCACCTTGCTATCATGTGGCAACATATTTTCTAGATAAGATTCTCAACCTAATCTACCCACAGTGCATTGATTATATTCCTCTGCATAAGTTCGCCATACAACCCTGCGAGCCGGAAGGAAGTCCACGCTTAAGCGCAGCTATGAATAAATGAAAAGCTCTGCTAAGCTAATGTGGGAATTTTAACCACAAGTCTGATTTTGAAATGACCGATTTCTTTTTGTGAGAAAATTTATTTAAAATAATGCGCTATTCTCCACCATCCCCCTATTCGGCCGAAGAGTGCACGGACAGAATTGAAAGCGAAAAAAACTTGAAGTGCTTTACACGCGTCGCTTGACGCAAACCCGCAATCGTAAATCACAGCAAACGCTTTTCAGGCAAAACTCACTCATCTCACGCTGTGGGGGAGGGGGTGGCGGAGATTAACTAAATTTGTATGCCACAAAAAGGGAAAGGCTAAAAATGGATTAGGAACACTCTCACTAGCCGTTTTTTGCTGTAGGTCAAACCGGTGGTCGTTTGAGAATTTTTTTCCAATTAATTTCCATCAAAAATTTTTAGCTTGAAAGGAAAGGATAAAAGTTTTGTGTGTGTAGCTTAAAATGCTGTGGTCAGCGACTTGTACCGAAGTTCTTCTGTTGAGACACAAAGTTAGAGAGAGCTTGAAAAAAATGCAAATGTGTGTAGGTGGCCATGTACGAGATAAGAAGGTTAAGGAGTACACTGCAAAAGTTGCAGCGAACCAAACCGACCTTAACTCAGCGAAATTTTAGAGACTCCCACATTCCCTCGATCCGAGCTCCAAAGAACCTCCACAAAAGTGCCTATGGCCAGCTTAAAGGACGGTTTGCCACTTCGTTGCCTTTGCGCTGCTGACTTTGTCCAATTTTTGCTTAGTTGTTACCGCTGCCACTCACTTCGCAAAACCCCACAAGCTCTCCTCTTCCAGTTGCATTTCGTATCAGCTACTTTGGTAGCTGATGGCGTCCTTTTTGTGAAGTGTACAAATTGCCTAACATCATGAATTTATTATAGCAACACACCAGCAACAACAACAACAACAACAACTACAACAATAACTGCATTTATAACTCGTCAGCTGCCTTGTTTCCCTATTTTATGTGAGCTTAACACCTTCAAAAGCTTGGCAAGCGTAACTTTTCATTTTCTTCGTCGAGTTAGTAGTGGTGTTGTTGTTGTTGCTTTATTTTTTGTTAGAGTTTCATTTGCTATTGCATCTGGTAGGTTTGCGTGAGCTACCAGAGGAAATGCATACTTTGCGTTAACCAAATTTAGCAAGCAACAGCTTTTGGTCCAGCGGTCACTTGGGCAGCTTGGATGGGGGTAGCCACTGAGATTAATATGTGGTTTCTATGGTCAGCAAGTGAGCGGCTAAAAAAGTAGTGAGTGAAGGAATACATTTCGAACAAAACTGTAAAAATTAAATAAAATGAAATAAAACCAACAAAAAAAACTAAATTAAAAAAAGTATAGTGAAATAAAATAAAATGAAATAAAAAAAAAATCATAAAATAAAATAAATTAAAAAAATTTAAGAAAAAAAATTAAATAAAATAAAATAAGATAAAAAACTTAAAAAAAAAAATTATAAAATTAAAAAAATAAACTAAAATAAAAAAAAACAGAAAAAAAAAAAAAATTAAAATAAAATAATAAGTAAAAAAAAACTTATTTAAAAGAAAAAAAAAACACAATAAATAAAACTTAAAATAAAATAAGATAAACTAGAAAAAAAAACAAAAAAATAAGTAAAATAAAAAAAAAATAAAAAAAAAAATAAACTAAAATAAAATAAAACAGAATAAAAAACATAAGAAATAAAAAAAAAAACGAAAAAAATAATAAAGCTAAAAAAGCTAAACTAAAATAAAAGAAAAAATCTAAAATTTAAATAAAGATAAATAAGATATACCAGAAAAAAACTAAAAAAATAAGTAAAGTAAAAAACCATATCTAAATAAAATTAAAAAAAAAAAAAATAAACTAAAATAAAATATAATAGAAAAAAAAATTAAAAAAAAAGAAAGAAAAAAAAAAAAACTTAAATAAAGTTAAATAAGATAAACCAGAAAAAAAACTATAAAAAATAGGTAAAATAAAAAAAATTAACTAAAACAAAATAAAACAGAATAAAAAAAACATAAAAAATAAAAAAAACCAAAAAAAAATAAAAAACTAAAATAAAAAAAAAATAAAAATAAATAAATAAAACTTAAATAAAGCTAAATAAGATACCCCAGAAAAAATACTATAAAAAATAAGTAAAATAAAAAACAATAAATAAAATTAAAAAATTAACTAAAATAAGATAAAACCGAATAAAGAAGTTAATAAAATTAAATTAAGCAAAATAAAACAAAAATATAAAATAATATAAAATTAAATAAGACAACGTAAAAAATAAAATAAAACTAAGAAAAATTAAAAAAAATTAAAAAGTAAAAATTAAATTAAATACAGTAAATTAAACCAAAGTCAAATACAACAAGTAAAAAGTGAACAAAAAAAAAATAGTAAAATGAAACAAAAATTATTAAAATTAAATTAAACAAAATAAAAAAAATAAAATAAAAAAATAAAAAAAAAAATTATAAAAAATAAATAAAAGTAACGTAAAAAAATAAAATATTTTAAAATAAAGTGAAATTAAATAAAAAACTTTAATAATAAAATATAAAGAAAAAATAAAAAAATTAAAATAAAAAATAAACAAAAAAGATAAAATAAAATAAAAACAAAAAAAAGAAATAAACTAAAAAATCGAATAAAATAAAATAAAATAAAATAAGGAAGTAAAACAAAATTAAATAAAAAAAAAAATTATTAAAATAAAAATGTGAAAAAAACTTAAAGAAAATAAAATGAACAAAATAAAACAAAACAATATAAATTTAATTAAATTAAGATAAAATAAAACATAATAAAATGAAGTAGAACAAAGTAAATGAAAACGATTGAATTGATTGGCACAACAATTTAATAAAATAAAGCGAAATCAGATGAAATTAAAATAAAAAAAAGGAAAAATATGAAAAAAAAAACAAGTAAGGAAAGCTGTTTTCGGCTGTGCCGAAGGCTATATACCTTTCATGAATAAGTGTCACGATTTTCACTGTTCGATCCCCAGTACAGGCTGTTTCAATTTAACTTTAGCTCATACCGAAATTATCGGAACTATCGATTATATGGGGGCGATGTGTTATATTGGTCCAATCTCATTGATTTTTAACATCGACATTCCACATTCTAAAAGAGCAATTGTTACGAAATTTCACTTTCCTACCTATATAATTACAGGAGTTATCTATCAAAATCCGTTTATCGGAACAATCGATTGTATGGGGGCTATGTGAAATATTTATCCCATCACAATGATTTTCAACACCGACAGTTCTTATATAAAAAAGCAATTCGCACAAAATTTTACGTTCCTACCTCTTTAATTACAGGAGTTATAGCCCATTATCCGTTTATCGGAACAATCGGTTGTATGGGAGCTATATGTAATATCGGTCCGATCTTGCTGGTTCCGACAAATGATTCCTACATTGGAAAATGGTGGCCGCATACAAAATTTCAGCCAAATATCTCAAAAACTGAGGGACTAGTTTGCGTTCAAACAGACAGACAGACAGACAGACAGACGGGCATGGCTAAATCAACTCATCTCGTCATCCTGATCATTTCGGTATACTTAGTGATGGGTCCATCTCTTCTTTGTCCTCTCTCGACGAACAAAAACAACACTCTATAAGTCACTTATCGTACCCGTCCTGCTATATGGTGCAGAAGCATGGACACTGACAGCATCTGATGAGGCGGCTTTGGGAGTATTCGAGAGAAAAATTCTTCGAAAGATTTATGGACCCCTAAAAGTTGGTGACGGCGAGTACCGAAGAAGATATAATGATGAGCTGTATGAGCTTTACGCAGACGTGGACATAGTTCAGCGAATTAAAACGCAGCGGCTCCGCTGGCTAGAACACGTGGTGCGAATGAACGAAGACGCTCCGGTCCAGAAGGTGTTTTTGTTGGAAGTAGAGGAAGAGGGAGACCACCACTTCGATGACAGGACCAAGTAGAGGCAGACCTGCGAGCACGCGGTACATGTTGGACGGCCAAAATCGCCTAGGCGGTTAAAGGCTTTTTTAGGTAAGTAAGTAAGGGATCGATCTCATATCGATCTCAAATTTCAGTGGTCAAACATGAACTTGAGTAATAATTGAGATATTTGCATGGAATTTTGTATACAGGTTACATTCCGGCCAAGGTAGGTTGCTATTGAAAATGGGCGAAATCGGCGAATAACCACGCCCCCTTTTTCGATATCGCAACTTTCTAACTTTTTGATTACGATAGAACGATGAAATTTGGCATAAAGCATACTAGTATCGTTGGGAGTATTTCTGATGAAATTGAATACAATCGCCCTCCAACCACGCCCACTTTCGATATCGAAAGTTTCGAAAATCACCTAAATTGATATAATTCGGTAACGGAAATGTCTAAAATGATATAGTTTGGTAAGATGAGCCCCCTAGTCATTCTATTATGATTTTTTGATAAATGTATTAAAGTAGGCGTGGCACTGCCCACTTTTCAGGGAGGCATTTTTGAAAATTCGACTGGTCGTAACTTTTAAACTAATTACGGTAGAACGATGAAAACCTGATGTAATTGGACGAAATCGCTTCCCAACCACGCCCATTTCCGAAATGCAATATTTCGAAAATCATATGAAAACTACCGCTGGGTATTTAATGTTCGGCTTACCCGAACTTAGACTTACTTGTTTTATTTTAGCTTAATTAATTTTGATTCATTTTACTTTATTTTTTTTTTTTTTTTTTTTTTTTGAATTACATTGTACAACGAAATTGAAGTTTTTGATAATTTAACTGGAATTTTTTGGCTCTTGTACAGTGTTATTTTATTTCATTTTTTTTTTTTTTTTTTTTTTTTTTTTTTAAGTTTACTTAATTTTATTATATTTTCATTTCATTTTTTTTTATCACTATTCTATAGCAGACAGCAGAAATTTTGATCACAGCTCCACCACCACCACTTCAACTCATTCTTATATGCATAGACATCAATTCAGTGCAAATATTGATGAAATCCCTTAAATCTCTATAATCTATAAATTTGTCAACAGTAAATACAATCGATTTTGATTTCGAGACACTTCGCATCCACATTGTATATTTAATCCATCTAATATTTGTAATTCCACCTAAATACCCAAATTCAAAACAATCCAAGCATCGAAGCAATTACAACAACAACATGACACGAAATACAAATTTCCCCACCCCAGAGCCCGACAACCCTTTTTTGATATTCCCAATAGCTGTTTGTTGTTGTTGTTGTTAATTTCAAACTCAACAGCTCTATGTGGAATTAGTCATCGGCGCTGTTATGCGATCTGTCAATTGTTGTAGTTGTTATTGTTTTTGCATTAATTTATTTATTTAGTTCTCAAATGCAATTTTAGCTTATTTTAATACAAATTTTTTATTTGAATTTAAATGCGATTTATGTGTCTACGTGTTTGTGTGTGTGTTTTGTATGCACTTTTAAATGCAACACTTTTTCGCTTGAATTAAATATAAAATCGCAATTCGTTGTTGATGAATTTATTTAGATTGAGTGTATGTGTGTGTGTGTGTGTTTGTGAAGGGTTGGTTATTTTAGACTCGTCAGTCTGTGATTTGCATTGGCCACATATTTATTTGTTAAGTTGTAGAAGGAATGCATCGCTTTTTTGAGCACAGAGGCGGATCAGCAGTTTGGTTGGCCAAGGGCGCTAACCTCTCGTTTTCTCTCTGTTTCTTTCTCTAGCATTTAATAATAAAATTAATTTAAATCTAATTTTTTTTCCATATTTTTTTGTTTTTTGTTAAACGTTTTTTGTTTCCTCTAATTTAATTTATTTTATTTTATTTTATTTAAATTTATTTTATTTTAATTTATTTTATTCTATTTTTTTATTTTATTTTATTTTATTTTATTTTATTTTTTATTTTTATTTTATTTTATTTTATTTTATTTTATTTTATTTTATTTTATTTATTTTATTTTATTTTATTTTATTTTATTTTATTTTATTTTATTTTATTTTATTTTATTTTATTTTATTTTATTTTATTTTATTTTATTTTATTTTATTTTATTTTATTTTATTTATTTTATTTTATTTTATTTTATTTTATTTTATTTTATTTTATTTTATTTTATTTTATTTTATTTTATTTTATTTTATTTTATTTTATTTTATTTTATTTTATTTTATTTTATTTTATTTTATTTTATTTTATTTTATTTTATTTTATTTTATTTTATTTTATTTTATTTTATTTTATTTTATTTATTTTATTTTATTTTATTTTATTTTATTTTGTTTTATTTTATTTTATTTTAATTTATTTTATTTTAATTTATTTTATTTTATTTTATTTTATTTTATTTTATTTTTT
>CAXKVI010000004.1:16089016-16223184 GCA_964058755.1 Campiglossa producta | reverse complement strand
TGAATATTTTGAAACAACAATTTGCATAATAAAAGTTTGAGTTATAACTTATAAGTAAATCAACAAATTGTTTTGTTATCTTTTGCAGCAACGAGGAGCTGATGTTGGATGTCTCCTTAATCGAGAGACTTTTTTTGGAAGACCACTAAAGCTAATGAATATGGTCTAACCGAATAAAGGTAGCGGTATTAACTGATAATGAAGAAAGTGCCCCTGCGGTTCACGAGTTTAGAACATACCCGAGGTAGGGATGGTTGTCGTCAGAAGCGACTTAAGTCGGTTTTAATTTATTTCTTTTTATTTTATTTTATTTTAGTTAGAAAGAAATAGTTTTCAAATTAAGTTAAATAAAAAAAAAAAATTATATAAAATGAAGTAAAATAAAGAAAAAAAAAAAAAAAAATAAAATCAAATCAAATAAAATAAAATAAAATGAAATAAAATAAAATAAAATAGTAAAAAAAAAATAAAATAAAATAAAATAAAATAATATAAACAAAAAAAAAACAAAAACAAAATATGAAATGGAATAAATAAAATTAAAAAACTAAATAAAGCAAAGCAAAATAAAGTAAAATAAAATGCAATAGAATAAAATAAAATGAAATGAATTAATATGAAATTGTTTATTATTTTATTTTTTTTTTGTTGTATCTTTTTATTCTTTTATTTTATTTTTTTGTTTTGTTTTATTTTATTCCATTTTTCTATATCTTTTATACATTTTATAAGTTACTAAATTTTTTATTTTATTTTATTTTATTTTATTTCATTTCATTTTGTTTTACTTCATTTTCTTGTAGTAAATTTTATTCTTATTTTTATCATTTTCTTTAATTTTCTTATTTGATTTTATTTACTTTTGTTATTTTCTTTTACTTCGAGCTGTTTGAATTTATTTTATTTTGTTTTATTTTTTATTTTATTTGGGCTTTTTTGGTGTTTTTTTTTTCATTTTTGTTTATTTAATTCAATTTTTTTTTTCACTTTATTTTGTTTTATTTTATTTTTATTCTATTTCATCTTATTTCATTCCCTTTTTTATTTTATTTTGTTTAATATTTTTCTATTTTCTATTTTATCTTTTTTTTTTTTATTTAATTTTATTTTTTAATTTTTTTTAAGTTTATTTTATTTTGGTTTTTTTTTTTTATTTTTTTTATTTCATTTTATTTATGTTTTTTTTTTAATTATTTTTTTTTGTTATTCTAACTTTTTGATTAAATTTTATTTATTTATTTTTTTTTTCTTTTAATACTTTATTTCGTTCTTTTAAATTTGTTTTATTTCTTTTTTTCAATAAATTTTACTTTTCAATTTATTTAATAATTTTATTTTTTATTTTGCTTAATTTTTTTTAATTTTATTTCTTTCATTTAGTTAAATTTTTTTTTTTTTGTTTATTCTTATTCTCATTTTTCATTTAATTTAATTTTTTTATTCCATTTTATTTTATTTTATTTTATTTTATTTTATTTTATTTTATTTTATTTTATTTTATTTTATTTTATTTTATTTTATTTTATTTTATTTTATTTTATTTTATTTTATTTTATTTTATTTTATTTTATTTTATTTTATTTTATTTTATTTTATTTTATTTTATTTTATTTTATTTTATTTTATTTTATTTTATTTTATTTTATTTTATTTTATTTTATTTTATTTTATTTTATTTTATTTTATTTTATTTTATTTTATTTTATTTTATTTTATTTTATTTTATTTTATTTTATTTTATTTTATTTTATTTTATTTTATTTTATTTTATTTTATTTTATTTTAGTTTAGTTTATTTTAATTTATTTTATTTTAGTTTATTTTATTTTTTTACTTTATTTAATTTTTTTGTTTCTTTTTATTTAATTTGTATTTTTTTCATTTTATTTTGTTTTGCTTTGTTTTTCAATTTAATTAAATTTTTTTTATTTTATTTAATTGTTTATTTAGTTACATTTTCTTCCATTTTATTTATTTCGTTATGGAGTTCCGGCTTTTCCCATCATTTTACCTATCAGTCAACATCTCACTGGGCCCTCAAACCAATAACAAATCCTTTTCACCGAGATATTTATTCATTCAACTTAAATATTCCAAAAACGTTTGAACTGACTGATGGATAGTGTTATTCGCTACCATTACAAAACACACACACACACACACATACATACTAAAACATTAGTGACCTATCCACTTTAAACTTTCAGTTTTCAAGTCCATCGCTTTGCCTATTACAAACTATCAATCAGACGGTCATTGAGCGTGAAAAAATATGTCAATCCCTAACGTCCTTACACTCGGCTGCACACTCACCTGCTGTCTGAAATGAAAAACAAAAAAAAAACAAAACCGAAAAAAATGATTTTTTTTTTACTTTAAAAGCTTACTAAGTCCTAAAAAGGCAATTTTGTGGAAAGGCTAACAATTTTTTGTTGTGAAAATGTGTAGTAAAAATATTTTGCTAAAATTAAGCTAAAATACTAAAACTATTAGGTCAAAACTCCTTCACATAGTGACCGATATGTATTGGTATATAAACGTGGAAAATTGATAAGCAAACAAATGACCAGGTAAAAGTCCATTTTTTCGATTTTATTTCGGACTGAGTATATTTGGCTGATAAAACTGACGGATAAAAAGGCGACGGTGTGGAAAATCGCTTCAAGCCATTGGAAGTAGAAACTAACTGATCAGCGGCATAGAAATAACCTAAGTTTGGGTAGCGTCGAATATGCTATACCCAGTTGGGGTTTTTTTTTATTGTATTTTATATTATTTTTTTTTATTTGTTTTATTTTATTTAATTTTATTTATTTTAATTTAATTTTTATTTGATTTTTTCTTTATTTTTTTTATTTTATTACATTTTTTATTATATTTTAATTTCTTTTAATAGTTTATTTTATTTTATTTCATTCCATTTTTTATTTAACTTCATTTTATTTATTTTAATTTTATTTTATATTCCTTTTTTAATTCTATTTTTTCTTATTTTATTTAATTTTTTTTATTTAATTGTACTTTATTTTATTTCATTTCAATTTTTATTTAACTTATTTTCTTATTTTTTTTTTTAATTTTTATTTATTTTTTTTATTTTATTTAATTTTATTTGTTATTTTTTTATTTATGTTTTATTTTTTTTTTAATTAAATTTTTTTATTGTTTTTTTTTTGTTTAATTTAGTTTTATTTTTTATTTAATTTAAATTAATTTAATATTTTTTTAAATTTTCCTTTAAATTTTTTTTTAATTTAAATTTTTTTTTATTTTATTCCATTTTTTATTTTTTTTTTGTAATTTTATTTTTTTTTTACTTTATTTTTTATATATTTATAATTTTATAAGTTTTTATTTTTTCATTTTCTTTTATTTTTTTTAATTTTTTGTTTCTTTTTTATTTAATTTTTTTATATTATTAATTTTTTTTTTAATTTTTTATTTATTTTTTTTATTTAATTTAATTTTATTTGTTATTTTATTTGTTATTTTTTGATTTATGTTTTATTTTTTTAATTAAATTTTTTTATTGTTTTTTTTTTTAGTTTAATTTAGTTTTATTTTTTATTTAATTTAAATTAATTTAATATTTCTTTTAATTTTACTTTAAATTTTTTTAAATTTAAATTTATTTTTATTTTATTCCATTTTTTATTTTTTTTTGTAATTTTATCTTTTTTTACTTTATTTTTTTATAATTTTATAATTTTTTATTTTTATATTTTCTTTTATTATTTTAATTTTTTGTTTCTTTTTTATTTAATTTTTTTTATATTATTAATTTTTTTTTTTAATTTTTTATTTTTGCTATTTTTTACATTTTTTTAAATTTAATTAAATTTTTATTTTTTATTTTTTGCTTTATTTATTTATGTTCTTTCATTTTACTTTATATATTTTTTTGCTTAATTTTATTTTTATTTTTTTATTTATTTTTTTTTACTTTATTTTTTTATAATTTTATAATTTTTTATTTTTTTATTTTCTTTTATTTTTTTAATTTTTTGTTTCTTTTTTATTTAATTTTTTTATATTATTAATTTTTTTTTTAATTTTTTATTTTTGCTATTTTTTTAATTTTTTTAAATTTTTTATTTTTTTGCTTTATTTATTTATGTTCTTTCATTTTACTTTATATATTTTTTTGCTTAATTTTATTTTTATTTTTTTATTTATTTTTATTTTTTTATTTAATTTTATTTTATTTTATTTCATTCTACCTTTGTCTATTTTTTGTGTTTTTTTATTTAAATTAATTTAGGGTTTTTTTTTTTAATTTTTTTAAATTTAATTTAATCATATTTTAATTCATTTATTTTTTTATTTTAATTCCCTTTTTTTAAATTTTTTTTTATTTCTTTTAATTTTATTTGTTATTTTTTTTAATTATATTTTTATTTTTTTATAGTTTATATTTTTTTATATTTTAATTTTTTATTTTTTTTTGTAAATTAAATTTTTTTTATTTAGTTTAATTCAGATTTATTTTTTACTTAATTTAAATTAATTTAATAATTTTTTTTATTTTTTTTAAATTCTTTTTTTCTTTTTTTTTTCTTTTATTTAATTCTTTTATTTAATTCTTTTTATTTTATATTTCTTTATTTTTTTGTTTTCTTTTATTTTTATTTTTTTATTTTTTGTTTCTTTTTTTACTTTATTTTTTTTGAATTTTTTTATTTTCTACTTTTTTTACATTTTTTATTTTAATTTAATTTTCTTTATTTTTTTTTGTATTTTTTTATTTATTTTATTGCATTTTATTATATTTTTTGTTTGTTTTTTTTCTGTATTATTTTTATTTATTTTATTTTTATTATTTTATATTTTTTATTTTATTTTATTTAATCTTATTTTTTTAATTTTTTTAAATATTCTTTTATTTTATTTTTATTTCATTTGGTTTTATTTTTTATTAGATTTCATTTTATTCAATTTAATTTCGTTTAATTTTTTTAACGTCACAACTGGTTATAAATATCCCCCAACATCAACATGTTGACCAGTGAAAGTTAAAAAAAAGTCGAAATATCTCACTCAACTAAGTGCTTTAAACGCCTGAAACTAGGCCACATTGCATGCAGAGCATTGAAGAACTTCTAATAAATGTGAACAATTTGCATTTTAAAGACTTAGCGGAAATTTTTTTAGTCGCTCCACTGCATGCCTTTGCTTCTTTGTAGTTGGGTTTGATAAATAACGTTGTTGATAAAAAATAAATTTGCAATAATTTATTTAATGAAAAATATCGGAAACGATCAAAGAAATAGCAAAGAAGGTTTTTATTTTGTTTTCTTTCGATGGAAAGTGAAAATAAATTGATTTCAACGGAATGCGCATTAGGGTGGCGCTTATTTAATTTTTAAGTCGTTCACGAACTACATCACTCTAAAGGCTGTAATAATTGGGGAGAAAAATAATTTATTTGAAAAAATAATTTTATTGAAAAAAAAAGTTTTATCCACCTTTCATTGAAGAATTTTTTGAATACTTTTTTACTGAAAATTTTATAAGTTTCCTTCTCACTTGCATGAAAACTAATTTTCCTTTTTACTCCCAGCCCATCATATAAGTATTAGAGTTGGGAATTTTATTTCAATAAAGCGACATAAAATTTCGAACTAGTTCACCAAAATGAACTAGTTCATTTAGTTCATTGTTAGTTAATTTAGTTCATTTAGTTCCCTTAGGAAATAACTGCTAACACACGCCCAAAAATGTTGGGAGGGGTATCAAAAGTTGCGTTTTGGCCCCAATAATCCAGAGGAGACTATTTTGATACCTCCTTCTAGACTTCTCCACATGTTTTTGCAATTGACTTTTTAAGAAAACAAATACCATCTTATGTACGGTAAAACCAACGCTGCCAACCAGCAGCGGATAAAATCTTGGGAAATTACTTGGTCGCGCTTACCAAAATAGAGGATAAAAACGTAGGCAATTTTGCTCTACCCATGTCGTAGTTGCTAGTTCGTGTCGAAAATTATAAAATGTCGAATTATACATTGCTACTTCGTGGCCTACTCTTACCAACAGTTATTTTTGGTATTGCACAGCACTAATTTGTGATTTTGTTTTCACCATGGCCATCCCTGGGAACTTTACTTTAGCACGCTTTTTGGTTTCTCGGTATTTTCGCATTCTCTTCACCTAGTTCAAGTAGCTGATTTGAAATTTTGGAACTAGTTCCCACGTTCACTACCATTATCTACATAGTTCAATGAACTAATTAGTTCATCAACTACCCAAATCTAATAAGTATCATATAAGAGCCACCCTAACTTTGATACGATTAGGTCATCTTCGATTAATCTGTTTTTGTTTTTTGTATTCCTTTTTTTTGCCGTCCTTTGCATTTCTCAAAAATTCTGCCTGCATTTCTGGGCAATTTCATTATATAGAAAAATACACACAACAGTCCACAGGGGGAGCCACCCCTTTTCATCGCCCAGCACTTCAATCCACTCAACTTGACTTCACTCCACTTGACTTGACTTTGATTTTCCCGTTTAACATTCTTTGGCTTTGACTTTGGCGCAGTTCGGCTCGGTTCTTTTCTTATCTTAAACGTTTCAACGCCTACCATTGTTGATTGTTTATCTAAGTTTTGTTATTGTTTCTATTTTCTTGAAGTGCCTCACTATTATTATTATTGTCAGAAAAGCCACGAGCAGCTACAAATGCGTCTATTTTATAGCCAACAAATACAAGGCTGAGATCCTTTAAGGCAATCTAAACAAAAACTTTCACAATCATCATAAACAAAAAAAAAAAAAAAGAAAACTGAAAAGATTGCAATATCCTTTGAGAAATGAGCCAAGTACGAGCTCAGTGTGTATGAGCTGTGGGTGCTCGAAGCGAAAGTGGCTCAATATTTATAGTGTTTGATAAGGCAATGAATGAGTATTTGGGTATTTGTTAGTTAGCTTTGACGAAATATGTAAAGGATTAAAATAATACTAATTAAAAGATAACTGTAATGTGATACAAGGGTTGAGACGGAAATGCGTTTAGTACCGTAGGCGACTGGGTCATAGCTCACAGGACATTGTATGTTATAGTTCGAAACCTAGGAGTCTTTTTTGTGGATAAGTACGTTCACTGAAAAACTGTCCGCCCTCTCACGAAACAGTTGAAATGTTGGTCTCTGAGGGTATCGTTATTTTCAGCGACAGCCAAGCCGCCATCAAAGCTCTTGGCTCTTATTCGTTCAACTTTGAACTGACGCTCAGCTGTCGTCGATCTCTTTCAACAGATGGCCCAACAGAGCCTGGGACACAGGGACATTGAGGGAAACTGTAAGGCAGACGAACTTGTCAGGCAGGGCACGACCAAGGAGGTACTTCGGGATAAAGAGCGCTTAGGTATGCGGTTTCCAACAGCTAATGCTGAAGGAGTCAAGCCAACGAAAGATGCCAACAATCCCCAGGGTGCCGGATATCCAAACAAACCTGGCCAAAATGGTATCATAAAACGTCACGGAGCTGGACATAGAGGACTTGATGGCCTTCATAAAGCCATCTAAGTGGTTCGAGGAGGAGTGTCAGTCCCGGGATTTTGCTATGTGGAGAATCCCAACCACTCTGGGATTTGCCATATGGCCGGGTCCCGGGACTGACTATCCTAATGTTGGTGGTATCACAACGGTCCTTTCAAAACTGGCCTAAGTGTGCCTATGCGGCGGGCCCTTTGAACCTATTTTAACCTAGGTCTCTGAGAAATCTAGAGCCGATGTCTCCGTTGTAAGGAAAACTACGAGCGAGAGATGCAACGTGTCCTCCCGTACTTGTTCCATGGAGTACTCAAGAGCTAAGAAATAAAGTACACGATCTTGTCCTAGGACATCAACATGTAAATTGGATGGCCTTTATTACATGAAAAAGGACTTAAAATCGAAAACCGCTGGTCGAAGCAGAGGAAGAGGGTGACTGCCACACCAAAGGATTGCGATCCCCTGGTGTCAACAATGTAGGTCCTATCGTGAAACTTATCTTTTGGGCACTGAAAAATCTCCATTCTAGAAGTAAGTCGTAGTTGGGGATGTTAAGTATCCATCCAAGTTCATATGTCCACTTGTTGTTGTTGTAAGGAGGTGTAGCCCTGCCCAAATGTCAGACAGGCTCATCCCGTCGGTATAGCTCTTGGCCGGGTCGATATAAAAAAAACGGCCTTGGTCGTTTTGGTACGATGGGTACAGCACAAGTACTGGTACCGTTCTCGTAGAACCGGCAATACGTAGAAACTAGCCGTGTAGGTCATTTAGCGTTACCCAGGGTGCACCAACGGGGAGGCGACCTACTCTACACCGCATGTCACTTCACCCTATTCGCAGAGTGTGAGTATTTAGCTAGGCGGTGCCGGAAGAGGGGGACCACCACTCCGATGGCAGGACCAAGTAGAGCCAACCTTTGGGTTTTGAATTTTAGTCGCCTCTCATGACAGGCGACAGTATAACCTTAAACCCTAGCACTCGTGATATTCATTGCTTTGAACTCAGCGCTTGCTCAGCTGACCTATAATTGGTTGCTAGGTTGGAGTGGCAAGTCCCCTATGACTCCAATGTGCCGTTTTCATACATCTCCTGCATTAATCAATGAAAGATATTTAAAGAAAAATTATTTATTCCCAAGAACCATGGGAAGTCCCACCACTATCTAGACAGAGCTCTGAAAAACAGGGAACCCATATGCTAAATCCGATTCGGAGATTTGGTATACGGATGGATCGAAGCTGGTAGATGGTAAAACGGGAGCTGTTATCTTCCAAGCGGAAATCTATGCAATAGAAATCTGTGGCAGAGAATGCCTCCGAAAAGGACTATCCTCTTAGCGAATCTACATGATATCGGACAGTCAGGCCGCCCTACGTACCTTGCAGTCTCGCACAATAACCTCGAAGCTTGTTGATGACTGCGTCACAGTCCTTAATAATCTGGGGGCCAAAAACAAAGTTTTGTTAGGTTGGGTCCCAGTGCATGAAGGACATGACGGCAACGAAAAAGCGGACCACCTTGCAAAACACGGTGCTCTAACAGCATTTTATGGTCCGGAACCCTTCTGTGGGCTCAGCAAAGGCCCATGTAAGGGATACCATAAACAACTGGGAAGACAAACAGTTTAGGCAGCATTGGCTTAGGAGCCTAGGACAGTGGCAGGCCAAACTCTTTATAGAACCATCGCAAAGAGCATCGGACAGGCTCTTAAATCTGAGAAGTTTGGATCTAAAAACCCTCACTGGGTATTATACGGGACATTGTAGTCTACGTTATCACCTGACTAAACTGAATCTGTCAGATATAACAATTTGTCGGTTTTGCGAACTGGACGATGAAACGCCGTGTATATCCATGCCATTGAGTGGAAAACTCTTTGAAGGCCCACGGGCCTAATATTATTATTAAGCTCAGAGAGTCTCGGGAAGCAGCAGGTTCTCAACTGTTCTTTTTCACCTCTCAGAAAGTCGCAACTTTAGCACGAGCTATTGTGTTCTAGACCAAGATCAACAGTACAATGAGAATCCAGTGATCATCGCTACTAATTTGAAAAGGTCCCTTCTATTCAACCTGAGAAGGGTCAAAGGTCGTGTTTCATTGTAGGAGGGCCACAGACTCCAGGACTGAAAAAGCTTTCAACGAAGAAAAAAGGCCGAGTTTTTCTATAACTTGGATTCGGGTTCTTGAAAGAGGGCATCAGACAAGAACTCCCAAAAGTTGTTGAAAACATGAAAGGAATTTCGACGACTGAGTGGAATATCAGCCTCTTTTAGAATTTGAATCAAATCTCATTCTGATAGGATACAAAATTCGAGATAGGGCGTTTTTGAAAAAGATTTTGATTTCTGATTTCTAAATATGATATACATATACCCGCATGCAAATATTTACAATATACACAAATATTTTTTTTTTTTATTTCTTTCAAACATTTTTTTTTTCTCATTGCACAAATAATTTTTTTTTTCTAAATTTTTTTTTCTCATTGCATTTTGGGGCGTCGTTTTTGCCATTTCTTCGCTCGGTTGCAATTCAATTTCAAAATGTTTACAATTTTGTTGCTGCTCACTGGTCCATTGCTAGGAGCATTTGAATGCAATTGTAGGGGCTTATTGGCGAATGGCATACGTTTAAATGGCTGAAAATAGTTTTATATGAGAAAACAAAAGAAAAAAAAAAAAAAATTAAATTAGAAAACATTAAAAAAAATTAAAAGCAAATCTATTGGCAATGTGGAAAACTCTGGTATTTGTGTCTACATAGGCGCACAATGTTACCAAAATGACATCAAAATGATGCTAAAATTAACCCAATTCGACCCTAAAATGATCCCAAAATTACCTCAAAATGATCCTAAAATGACAGCAAAATTTACCTAAAATTATCGCAATTTTACCCCAAAATTATCGCAAAATGTTCCAAAAACGATTCCAAAATTGATTCCAAAATGACCCCAAACTTACCCTAAAGTAAACCCAAAAATGATTCCAAAATTATCCCGAAATGATTCGAAAATGATCCCGAATTGACCTCAAAAGAATCCCAAATTGAACTCAAAAGAATCCCAAACAGACCTCAAATGGACCATAAAATGATCACAAAATAATCCCAAAATTACAGCAAATTGACCACAAAATTATGCCAGAAATGATTCCAAAATAGTCCCGAAATTACCCCAGAAGAACCCAAAAAGCTCCCAAAATGGCAGGAAAATGACCCTATAATGATCCCAAAAATTATTTCAAAATGATTCAAAAATTATCCCAAATTGACCCCAAAAGGATCTCTAAACGACCCCAAAGGAACCAAAAAATGAACCCAAAAGTGATCCCAAAATGACCCCAAATTGACCACGAAATCATCTCAAAAATAATTCCATAGTAGTCCCAAAAATCATCCAAAAATAATCCCAAAGTAACCCCAAAAATTAAGTTAGGTTAGGTTACAAAAATTACCTTAAAAGATGCCAAAATGACTCCAATTGGACCCCAAAATGGCACCGACTTTATCCCATAACAGTATCGAAATTATCCCGAAAGAGTTTCGAAATGACAACATTTTATCGAAATCTGTCAATGTACGAAGAATTAAATAAATAGCAGTTAGGTGGCAACCCTAGGTGCTAACTCATCTCTAACTCATTACTCATATTGGCATACATACCTGCTCAATATTTAAGAAAACTTGAGATAGGTGGCAACCCTGTAAAACGCCGTAAGTGGCAACAGTCAATTGAAAAGTATTAAAACCAACCCGTTGGCCTTCGACAGTCTAGACGACGCTGACCGATTTCACAAAGTTCTCCACCTGACCATTTCAACGCAGTGCAAGCCACTCCTCTTCCTTTGCTAGCGTTCACCGATTTATGTTCAGGGATGCAAGGAGCTCATAACTAAGTCCGAAGAAGATTTCCATCGTATCGTTGTTGTAGCCGTACTTCGCTCTGCCTAGTCGGAAGATTCACTTACAAAAAGTTACGTGACGGACCAGACAGGGTTGTACGGATGTTGATATGATTCTCATAGGTTCCGTTGAATAGCACCTGGTGGTACTAGCCCGAATGTCTTTGGAACGATTTCGTTGATCCCCTATTCGGGATCGAAGTGGATTTTAGTCGCCTCCTACGATCGGCATACCTAACTCTGGCATATTTTAAGCCTCTAACCTGCTGGGGGCGACTATAGGTGTCATCTTAGCTGGGTCTGTTATATCGGAGCTGGTACGACAAGAGTCATGTCTTTTCTTCATCGAAATGTACTTTCTCTCTCTCAATTAAGAGCAGCACTTGTTGGCAAAAGTAAAGCTGCTATAAAACAGCGGTTCGAGGTTGAGGATGAGATTGCTACTTAGCTTGGATAGATAGTTAGGTTAGGACCATATTTAGGACTGTAACCAAGTCCAATACGATACATCGTAGATATCAGAGAATAGGTATGACTAAACGCCTCGTCCTTCTCATTTCGACACGGGCGATAGGCGCAGACGGTCGACATCATACATTTCTTTTCCGAGCTACTCAAGGCTTCCAATGAATCACTTATTTACCTATTAAGATTACATATGTGATTGATTTTTCAACGAAAATTCTCTCATCCACTGCCTCCTCCTCCTCCGGCCGAGCACTTGCTGTTCATATCGCACATGTCCCGAAAACCCAACCCAACCCCCATTTATTCAATGCACATTGCTCTGTGGCTATTATCGATGTTGTTGTTGTTGTTATAGTTTTTGTTGTTGTATTGCAATGAATGGCTATTTTTAACGGTATCGCTTGTACATTTTAATTAATGCCCATTTAATTGTCTTTGTGCAACGGAAATATCCACCAATCGGCATCTGTGCTGAGTTTGGCTGGCTGGCTTGTCTAATGGCTGCAAAGCTTTTAGGTCTTTGCTAGTTTTTATTTGGCCTTTTTGTTTTGCATATTTCTATGTCGACTCAGAGGAAATTCACATTGGCGCAGAGCATTTGATGGACGGGCTAACACGCAAATACAAGAAAATTTACAAACAATCTTAATACCTTTGATTCATAGAGAACTCGACGTATAGGCAACTTGAGATATGGGAATGCATTTCAGGCAGAGCCAAAAGACGATGTCCTGTCACAAGCGTTTACTTGCCGGGCGTCTTACTCTGCTTTTTTATAATTTTTTTCCACTTCAAATTGTTTCCCACATTCCCAGACTAAGACCATGGCAGTCGTTGCCAATATACCCAAAGGAGGCCAAGGCATCTTCTGTTTATGCCATTTTAAGCCCTTTTTTGTAACCCCACTAGCCCGAAGTTTCTTCGGTTGTAAATCGCCGTTGACATCGGGGAAGGGGCCATTCCATTTCCTTTTGATACCGCCCATTGTTTCGATAAATACCCCATTACAGGTATTATCAGAGAGGAAGATCTTTGTTTTTAGAGAAAGTACTTTATAACTTGATTGCCTACTCATTCAACAGCAACCCTTGTAGCCTATAATGGTTTGAGAGATGACCTACTTTTGATTTAGCAGATCACACTTCGCTTGAGCGACTATATTTTGTTGGTTTTATCCGAGCTTTGCCTGCTGTTGTTGTTGTTTTTGTAACGAAGCGAGCTTTGCCTGCTAGGCTAGTAATCTGTAGTTCCTCGGGGCCTTTTCAGTTTTAAGTTGGGATATTTCCCTTCGCACTTTATCATGGACAGGTGATCGGACTTATCAGTCTGCGCTTCAAGCGCCTCGGTTTCACGCCTTCATTTGTTGTTATTGTAACAGTACTAGAGGGGTCCGATCAAACAGGGTTATACTGATGGTAGGAGGCGTTTGCCGGACGCGATCAGGAATGCTTCAGTGAATACCACCTTATGGTACTACTCGACTACCCTAGGAACAACACATTCCTCTTACGACAGGCATACCTACCTCGGTCATATTCTGGAGCGATTTGTCGGACACCCTCGAATCTTATAGTCATGAAGTTTAGTATCCTATTACAACAGCCAAATGTTACCGCGGGTATACTCAAAGCACCCTGGCCCGAGGGTTCTATCTAGGCCAATCTCTTCGAAACAAGTTTGAATCAAACCGTTATAGGCTTGACTCATGCGGAAAGGACAACGCGGCATTAGTTCTTCGCTGTAGGGCCCGAATAAGGAGAAAAAGATCCATAGTTGATCCTTTCGGGTGAAGTTGTGCCCGCGAAAGTACGGAGCTCCATCTGAGCCACATTACTCAGCCGTTTGATTTACTGAGCCGCAGGCGGGCTCTAAATGACATCCACACCGAGTCGGAGACTTCTCTGTCAAGTCTCGCCCTGTGAATCCTGTTCTTGCCAAAGGAGAATCGGTTCGCTCTGGCTCCACTTTGATCTGGACGCTGTAAGAGGTTCAACTTTTACCTATCCAGACTCATAACATCTCCCCAACGGTTCTATCATCATCATCATCATCAACTTCCTCAACTGCTATTGGAGCATAGGGCCTCTGAAATTGTTACCTTCACATCCGATTTGCCATCTTCCAAAACGAGGGATTGGTCCACAAATGCTGGTTACCCCGTGGTGAATTGTTTTAGTTAAGGTTTTGATCCATGCTAGAATATTATTAAAGTTTCATACACTGCCAGTAAAAGGTCGTTGCTAGCGTGGAGAACAGAGAACACCTGCTAAAGTGTTATTCTTCGGACTGTGTGGTCCGCAGCAGATATTTGAGTTCTCTCCTACCACCCATATCTGGGAGGTATTCCCCTTACCACCACCTTGGGATGCACCCTCTAGGAGTTCCTTCCGGCATCAGATGCAATCCCTCGTTTCGGGGCAAGTACCAACACTCTCCCGAGGCAAATTACACAAAAAATACAGTAAAATTTACCGAAAAATTTATAGAAAAAAATTACACAAAAACATTAAAAGTTACGGAAAAAATTGAGTAAAAATTACACAAAAAACAGTAAAAATTACGGAAAAAATATAGAAAAAATTACACAAAAAATACAGAAAAGTTACGGAAAATATATAGTAAAAATTACACAAAAAATGGTAGATAGAAATACACAAAAAATAGAGTAAAAGTTACGGATAATATATAGTAAAAATTACACAAAAAATATAGTAACGCAAAAAATAAAGTAAATGAAAAAATACAGTGCAGACGACAAAAAATATAAATATAAAAAAAATAGAAAAAGTTACACAAAAAATACAGTAAAAGTTACGGAAAAAATTTAGTAAAAATTACACAGAAATATGTTAGATAAAAATACACAAAAAATACAGTAAAAGTTACGGAAAATATATAGTAAAAATTACACAAAAAATATAGTAACGCAAAAAATAAAGTAAATGAAAAAATACAGTACAGACGACAAAAAATATAAATATAAAAAAATATAGAAAAAGTTACACAAAAAATACAGTAAAAGTTACGGAAAAAATTTAGTAAAAATTACACAGAAATATGTTAGATAAAAATACACAAAAAATAAAGTAAAAGTTACGGAAAATATATAGTAAAAATTACACAAAAAATATAGTAACGCAAAAAATTAAAGTAAATGAAAAATACAGTACAGACGACAAAAAATATAAATATAAAAAAATATAGAAAAAGTTACACAAAAAATACAGTAAAATTTACGAAAAAAATAGTAAAAATTACACAAAAATATGTATGAAAAAAATTATACAAAAAATATAGTAAAAGTTACGGAAAATACATAGTAAAAATTACAAAAAAAATATAGTAACGCAAAAAATTTAAGTAAATGAAAAAATACAGTACAGACGACAAAAAATATAAATATAAAAAAATATAGAAAAAGTTACACAAAAAATACAGTAAAAGTTACGGAAAAAATTTAGTAAAAATTACACAGAAATATGTTAGATAAAAATACACAAAAAATACAGTAAAAGTTACGGAAAATATATAGTAAAAATTACACAAAAAATATAGTAACGCAAAAAATAAAGTAAATGAAAAAATACAGTACAGACGACAAAAAATATAAATATAAAAAAATATAGAAAAAGTTACACAAAAAATACAGTAAAAGTTACGGAAAAAATTTAGTAAAAATTACACAGAAATATGTTAGATAAAAATACACAAAAAATACAGTAAAAGTTACGGAAAATATATAGTAAAAATTACACAAACAATACAGTAAAATTTACACAAAAAATACAGTAAAAATTGAGCAAACATATAGTGAAAATTACCCAAAATCAAAAATGTCCTCGAAAAAACGAAAATTGAGCCCCCTGCTTCCCAAACTCCTGGATCCGCCACTGATGAAAGAGGACTACATTTGGAGTACTCTGATACCTAATCCAATTAGAGTACTCTTTAGATATTGAAGTGAGTACTATTGATTTTTACAGAGTTATGTCAAACAACAACATATAAAAAAAATTTAAAATTTAAAATTTTTTTTCCTTTGTAAATTTTTTTTTACTACATATTTTTTAAACAATATCGAACAAAAAGTTACCAAAATTAAAGTATGAAATAAATTAAACGTATAACAAGATGGTAGCACTGCCACTCATTTAAAAAGTACTCGCTTCTGACCAAATGGCTTGCTGAGCGCTCTTTTTAACTCATAATTTTTCATTTCCATACTCTTTCAATGGTCAACCACATCTCAACTCTCTTGGGTTTTCTTTGCTTTTGCGCGACGTCACAAATTTACCGTTCAATCGGCCATGCTTTTTGGTGGTGTATTTGTTGTGTTTACTTATTTGAGCGAGAGATATTTTCGCCGTAAAATCCTACAAAAAAAACAAAGAAAGCAAACAAAACCACCAACAAGAAAGAGTGAGTCGATAAAAAAAAATGAAAATAAAAAAACAACTCAAGCCAAAACGCTCGCATTCAAGCAATTCGGCAGTCAGTCACAATTGGACACTGTTCGTATTGGATTATACAAATTTTTGTTTTTGAGATCTGAAATCGACCTGCTACGGCGCGTTACGTGTGTGTGTGCTTTTCATCTAAAGAAGCCAAGCTAATTATTTGTGTTAAACATAAAATAAAAAACGAAAAACGTGAATTAAAAACATAACAGCATAATTTATTTGTGCGCCCACAATTGAAAGCGTTGTATTTTCTTTGCTGAGTGAGGAGAAAAAACACAAATCTGCGAGGCCACCGGCAACACGGAAACTCGACGGGCGTAACTCAATTAAGGTATGACTAGCTCTAACTTTCATATTTGTTGTTTAATTTGATTGCAAATTCATTTTACAACCATGTTAATTGTAGTTTATTTTACAATAATTAAACAGCAACATTTTTTTCGTTCCCAAAATGCTGGGATTTGTGTGAAATTTTTTTTGCAAACCCTTTTAAATTTTGTGTTCGCTTGCTTTGTTGGTCGGCATTCGTTTTTATGCTTTGCGTTGTGTTGTTTGTGTATTTGAGTTCTTTTTTTTTTGTTTCCCTCAATTCGTGTCTGCTCACTTGTTAGAGTTGCCATCTTTCCACCAACATTAGCACTTTTTTTGAATACTGGGTCAGTTTGGCACAAAGCTGGTAAAAAAAAGTGTCTGGAGATGAGTTGCTATTACCCTGCACAAATCGAGAGTACTCAGTGCGATATTTAAAGAGTACTCCTAAAGAGTACTCCTATTGTAGTATAAAATTGTAGTTGTTGTTGTTGTTGTTGTTGTTGTTGTTGTTGTTGTTGTTGTTGTTGTTGTTGTTGTTGTTGTTGTTGTTGTTGTTGTTGTTGTTGTAGCGAGGTGTAGCCCTGCCCAACAGTCAGACAGGGTCACCCCGAGTGTATTGCTCTTGGCCGGGTCGATATAAGAAAACGTTCCGGGTCGTTTCGGCACGATGGGTACAGCACAAGTACTGGTACCGTTCTCGTAGAACCGGCAATACAAGAAACGGAACAAGTGCAGTATACGGACAATGCTGATATAAAAAAACGAAAAGTTGAGATCGATAGGTATTAATAAAAGAAACATAACGGTATATTTTTTTTGTTGGGCAAACAACAACAACAAAAGTTATTGAGGGTCAAAGTTCATTTAAAACATTTTTTAAAATCAAAATATCTTCAATACTATTGCACCGATTTCCAAAATTTTTTTTGCATTGGATAGGTAATTGAATTACCTTTTATTTGAGGTACCACTGCTGTGGGTGCAAAACCGCGTATGTACAAAATTTTAAATTTTTACTAAAAATAACCCCCAAAAAATTTACACTTGCCGATAAGCGACCGGGGGTTTAATTCACAGTTTTTTTGTGTAAAACACCTCCGACGCATTGGGGAAATTTTAGTATAGACTCGCACAGCTAGAAAAAAAACGGTTTTTTCAGGAGGATAGAGGAGCTTTTTCTGAACACAAATATATAATCTTAGCGTAAGGACCCTTATATTTACTGAGATAATGGTTGTTGAAGTTTTGCAAATTTTGCATGGCACTATAGGTAACTAACGCACAATTTTTTAAATTTCATCTATTTTCACAAAATTATAAATTTTCACCATCGCACGGCTATACACAGATATTTCACAACAAATTTGTTGTCAAAGAAGGATGTTGCCACACTTAAACAAAAAATAAAAAAAAAACATATTTTTTTTATTTCAACACCTTTCCGCGTAGGCGGCCTTCGGCCGCGCTTATTTAAAATAACCCTGGGCTACGCCATCCCATGTCCGGACGTGTGCACCAACTGCGGCTACCGCCGCAGTGAGTACTTCTGCGTAGTAAACCCATTTGGCGGAGTCCGGACGTGTGCTCTAACCGTGGCTACCGCCACGGTGAGTCCTTCTGCATAGTACACCAACGTATTAACAAAATATACATACACATACATACATATGCACAAATAAATATGCGTAATTTACTTAGTAAATTTAACACTTTTAAACATCGAATTTTTTAAGTATTTTACGGGATAGGAATACAAACAGCATATCAAATGAAAGGTAATTTTACAACCTATTCAATGAAGAAAAAATTTTGAAAATCGGTTCGATACTTTAAGAGAAATTTAGATTTAAAAAATGCTTCATATGAACTTTGACCCTTAATAACTTCTGTTATTATCAATTGCCCACAAAAAAATTTGTGTAGTTATACTCATCTTGACCATGTCTATCAATCCTCACACTCCTTTTTTTGATTTTGGAATTGTCCGTATACTGCACTTAAGCCCAAGAAACTAGCCGTGTAGGCTATGTAGGTCATTTAGCGTTACCTTTTACACCCCATTAAATAAAATTCGTCTAATTTGGCAAACAAATTCATTCTGCGGACAAACACTCTCGAAATAACCGCCAAAAGCGACGCTTTTGGTGCAGTGTAAATGTATCATTAGAGTACTTTAAATGGGAGATTCCACCCAAAAGAGGAAAAGTTACAAATTTTTAAAATGCCATAAACTCCCACTGCTCTGACAGAACTTTACAATAAAGGTCTTCTTATTATAATGGGTTAGGGGCAACTAGTTGCATAACTAAATTTTTAGGGCACTGCATCGATAATACTGAAAAAACTTAAAAATTATATCACGAAAAAACAGGAAAATGTCCCAGGAGTCCCACTCTTTAACCTTTGTAAAAAGTTTCTAAAAGCTAATACTGATCTTATTTTTAAAGAAAATGGTACTATGTACATATACAAATTGTAGTTCATAGTTGAACTGTAAAGCTAAAATTCTTTTTCGTGCTCACAAAGGTGCAACAAATGGATTTTTTCGGTTTCCCTGGAGTCACACTCACTTATTGAGTAGTTATAAAGCTATTTGTTGTTATTTCGCCAATTCTTTTAATGCATTTATTGTAGGGGATATTTATCCATGTCGATAAATATATTTCACAGCAATTGAAATCCCAATGTCAGTTTATTAAGTCAAAGTTGACTAAGCTCTCGAGTCAAATGTCCCAGGAGTCACGATGGAATGTCCCAAATGTTATCCTTGGTATTTGTTAACCTTTAGGGATCAACTGATAAAAACTTAAGTAAAATTATAGGAGAGAGTTCAAAAGACGCGTTTTGACCCAAGGATCACGCATCAGGAAGCGCTTTTGGAAAAAGTCCAGAGTACATACATTTGTTCAATATTTTAATAAAAAAAAAAATCGGGCTATATAGAGGGTTTTACGCTGAATATAACGGTACTTTTCTTTTTTGGTGCATTCAAAGGGTTCAAAAAATATTCAAGGTCAAATGTTAAAGTTGTTTTAAATTTACGGTAATTAAAAGTTATGTTAACCGTTACTAGTTATTGAATAACCTTTAAATTCATATAGCACCTATCCAGACTAAACGCTGATTTACACCGGTCGATTTTTATCGTTCCACCGTGTAAATAACAATTCGATCGATTCACACCTTGTATTTGAAGGTAGAACTATTGTATCAGGACAAATGTGAACTCTTCTTTTGACAACACACATCAAAATGACGGGTTGTCTACATATTAAGATGTCTCCAAAACCGAAAACAGAAAAACATTGGCGTTGTTTAACATCCTGCACACCTCAACATGATGGTATTCTATCTTTTACCGAGTGATAGAAAGAGATGGGCAGATGGAAAGAAGTGAGACAAAAATGGAAATTAAAAACAGGTGACTAAACTCACTTTGAAATTTCCACGTCTATGTCTATGATACCACACTTGTTATTAACCGCAATAGCAATCAGGTGTTAAACTTGTTTTGGAATTTTGACGTCTATGCAGAAGAGTCCAAAATTTTTCTTAACTTCAGCCGTCTATGCAAAAAGGGTTTACTCTGTATTGCGATACAAAAGAAATTCCTTTAGCATTTGAAATTAAAAATAATTTTAAGACTCGTTTTAAAAGTAGCTAGTTAACTTACGTTCCACGAATTTCCAATTTTCATGTTAACTGTCCAACATTGTTGAGTAACCCTATGGTCAGATAGCAGGGGGGCAACCATTTACATCTATAGAAAATAGTAGTCAATTAAATTGTGAATCCATAGTTAACTGTGAAATGTAAGTTATTTCGCAACTCGTCGGCTAAGAGTGTAAACCTGCTAAATCCCGTTCTTAACAAATCGACTTTTTGATGTGGTTCGAAGCAGTATCCGATTCTGCAGTTGGCAAATGAAAGAAAAGCCTCAAAATAAATATACAAATATCAAAAATTGTTTGATGAGGAAAGCTGCTAAAGCCAACATATAGAGCTTCTGTCGCCCGGTTACTGTTCTATTCTAGAGTATGACTTTCTGGGCCGAGGTCAAGGTAATAGCCAGCGAATATGATTCAAACTTTGATATTTCAAGGCAATCATTGCCATCAAACCATAACCTGAAAGTTCAAGTTAAATTTGGGTTTTTGCCTCTACTGAAAAATATTTTTTTTTGGTCGTTGGCAGGTTTACACTCTTAGCCGACGAACTGTTAAAAGTGCCATTAGAAATACTTTTAATAGTAATTTTATTTCATATTAAACGCAGATTTTAACTAAAATAAACCGCAACAGGGTACCTACCCTTGTGCAAAAATTATGTAGGTTAATGCTATCAAAAATGTTGGAAGTTTCAAAAGGTCACCCTGTGTTAACTATTTTATTCGAAAACCACGATATACGCATGTTGCACTCTACTAAACTTCGACTCAGGGATTATTTAGGCATTCGGCCATTTTAAAATCAAAATTCGACATAAAATCTTTTTTAGTATGTATCTTTTTTTTTAAGTTGACTATGGCAGACATAAAATGATATTTGTTTTAGGATCATGTTTAAGTAGATAAACTCTATTTTAATTTATTTATCACTATAGGATAATAATCATTAAATGATTATTAATGCATATCGCTCGTTTCATAGTAAACAGATGCAATTTAAAATTTTAATTTTTTCAGAAAACGAAAATAAAGTTTTGTCCGTTTAGATAGTTGGATTTTAACCGTAATTACGATAGCACCTGGATGGCCAGGTCAATTTGGAAGGTATGACGGAAAGCTGCAGTTATTAGACTAACAGTTTGCTAAGA
This sequence comes from Campiglossa producta, assembly GCA_964058755.1. Lineage (NCBI taxonomy): Eukaryota > Metazoa > Arthropoda > Insecta > Diptera > Tephritidae > Campiglossa > Campiglossa producta. Next base: position 16,201,735 of record CAXKVI010000004.1, on the reverse strand, counting down.
AAAATGTTCAATATATTTCGAAAAAATATGAGGAACTTTAGCTGCGCTTTTTCCATTTTGAGTTAATTGACTTTACAATTGAAAATTTCTACAGCCAGAAATATTTTCATACAGAGTATTTCGAAATACTACAGTTTCACTTCAGTTTTTTTGTAATATTTTCCCATTTTTTCTAGTAAAGTGGATCAATTCGAAAAAAAACCCTGTTGATAGAACAAAAAACGAAATTGTATATTTTTGATAGTAGAATAAAGATTTATTTCGACTTGATTCAGTTTGGAAAAAAGGTATTCGGCAACGAAAATTTATAATACAAAGATGCAAAGGAATCTATTCCCGCCATTTTTGTCTAAATGACCATTTTATAAGATTGAAAATAAAGTCCTCTGTCCGTTAACAAAATGTATCATAATATGAGCCCCTTAATGCACAAGTGGTATAAGTCTCTCGAACTGAGATATTCAAGGTTTTGTGTTCTCAACATATATGATTGCACAAGTTACTTCTGCTATTTCTTCGGTTTATATGGGTACTAGGAGTTACCCTGTGAGCGTGTTTTATAGCACACATTTTCTCCTACATAGCGTCATGCCTAACTAAAAAAAAAACGAAAACTGGACTTATACCACTTGTGTTTTAAACGGCTCATATCTAAATGGAAATGTTGAGTTACATCTGTTTTTTTATGGAACAAGCGATAAACCAAAATCGTTCTTGATACGGATTTGAAGTGACATTTGGTAAGAAAAATAACTTGGTGAGCTGGCAACAATGCCACTTGTTTCACTCACACACATCCGCACACACTATGAGACATTCATTACAGGGATGGATAATTTGAACTTGTGAATGGAGCTCTAAAACTGTACCGTTTACAATTGTACCTACAACTTAGGATACACATATGTATAGATAAAGAACTAAAATTCTGAATTATAGAAACTCAAGCAAATAAATTTGGTATTCTGAAGTGATTTCCATACCTTTGAAGGGTCTTCGGATGTGCGCATACTTAATTTATCTTTTACGTGGTAGAATTGAGAAAAAAAATGTGATAGATTTTCATATACTCAGCAAATTCACTGTTAACAACATGGATACACAGCACGAACTTAATCCCGCTTAAATGCTCTTATCAGATCCAAATTTTACCCTTACCCACACACAATATTGAGGATTATGTAAACAGCAGATTTTGATTTTGCTTGTATTTGTGGATGTTTTTTTTTTATTTTTCTGAATACTGTCTCCAACGCAAGATTTTTATATCCTCTTAAATCCGCTTCAGTTTTGGGAATTAATTATGAGGATTATCCTCAAGTTAATTCCGTTCAACGCAGTTAATTGCGAATTAGCGCTAGTACATAAGGCGAAATAAACGCGATAAATAGCTACCCAATAAATTAAAAATGGTACAATTCTGTCTATTGTACCATCCCTAATTTATGCAACCACCCTCCACTGCACAACTCTTCATACACAAATTTTGTTCAACTCATTTCAACTCAATTTCCATGCGCGGCGAATTAGTTTAAATTTTGGGTTTCTCTTTTCCTCAATTTAATCAGAGAGCGAGCTCACAAAAGTTTACTCTCTTATGTGTACTTTTTCTGATTGCCAGTGTTCGGACTTGTAAAATGTAATAAAATACATTTGCAAAGTAAATAGCCCGTAGTCATAGTCAAAATTAAGTATGATTTCAAGTTAGTTAAAGCATTTTTGACAGGTAGGACATGTAGAGTTTTGTCAACTAACTTTTTTGCTTTAACTAAGTCCCATTTTACACTGGGAAATCCTGGAATTTTTTGTTTGACGGTACGCAGTCAAGTGTACTCTTCCCCTCTCTTCTCGCCCTCCTTCGCTCTTTTCGCGGTAGAGTTGAATTCAGGACTTTCCTAATGTAAAAAGGGTCTAACTTAAAATCATTAATTTTGACTATGACTACGGACCAATGGGGACGTATTCCTTAGGGGCGACTTACAGGGTTGCCACCTATCTCTTTTTTCAATTATGGAGCAAAATATGCCAATATGGGTATCAAATGAAAGGTATTTTCAGCGACATACCACATTACCGCAGTATATTTGCATATCCGGTACTATCTCGAAAACCGATTTACCGATTCGGATGAAATTTGGCACAGATAAAGTACTATTGTTTCTAAAACTTATCCACTTGGGTGTTGCCACTTGGGGCGGTTTACAGGGTTGTCACCTATCTCATTTTTTTTTTAAATTATGGAGCAAGATATGCGAATATGGCTATCAAATGAAAGGTATTTTTGGTGACATAACAGCTAAAATATTTTCAAGTAGGGTTTCTGCCCAGGGTTACCATTTTGCCGTATAATATTTGTATTTTTAATTTTTTAATAATATTTGGATTATTTTGGGATCGTTTAAGAGTAATTTTGGAACAATTTTCGGGCTATTTTTGAATAATTATCGGGGTTATTATTGGATAATTTTTGTTTCATTTTATTGCCATTTTGGGACAATTTAACGGTAATTTTGGAATAATTTTGGTGTCATTTTGGACCGATTTCGATGAAGTTTAGAATGGAGATAGAACGCGTGATTTTAAGACTGCCCACTTGGGTGTTGTCATTTGGGCTGGTTTACAGGGTTGCCTTCTATCTAATTTTTTCATAAATATTGAGCAAGGTACATATGTATGTCTATGCGGTTATCAAATCAAAGGCACTTTCAGTCGCATTCTAACCATGATGTCTTAAAAATGAGTTGGCACCTAGGGTTGCCACGTTACGGCCTTTTATTTATTTCTTCGTACATTGACCGATTTGGATGAAATTTTGTTTGTGGATAGTATACTTCATTCTCAGATTTTCTACTTGGATTTTTAACTTGAAGCGGTTTATAAAGTTGCCACCTATTCGACATTTTTTCGGAAATCTCTTTTGATAAGTTAATGTTGGTAATTAAAAACATTGGAAAAAAATGTACTAAAATTAAAAAAAAAAAACTAATGGGCGATATACCACACGGCTAACAATTTGAACCTAAATTTTAAACTTTTTTGGACTACATATATGACCAAACCAAATTTGTATTCAAATTCAATCTAGACCAGTTTACATGAAAATTGGCTAAATGAATCGGGTTTCAATTATAAACAAGAAATGTTTTAACGATTTTTTAAAGATAAAATAAATTTTTTGTCGGTTGGCTGGAATTCGAACCAAGACTCCCCGCATCATGCCCGTCTGCTCTACCACTGAGCTACATCGCACACATAAATGTTGTTGGCAAAATTCAATCTTGAATAAGCTTTCCAATCTCAATAACTCTTAAAGTGCTCAATTTTAGCCCAGTTTCTCTCAATGAACCGTTCACTTATGACTTTGGAGGAGTTAACTTTGATGACTTGAATGCAAGGCTTTTGGATGTAAACTGGGAAGGTCTTTTCAACTCGAAATCAGTCTCTGAATGTTTTTGATATTTTTCTTATTAACGTTTTAGAAGTAGTTTGCAACATCGTACCTGTACGCCCCGCCCGTATACACAAACTCCCCTGGTATACAAGAAACCTAAAAAGGCTTAAAAATAAGCGGAACAAATATTTTAACCTGCACAAATCTACTGGTAATTGTCACTTTAAAGATGAGTATAGCCGACTTTCAAGAGAGTTTAATGCTCTTGATAAACAGCTATACAATCAATACATCGCTCGGTGTGAAGTTGAACTCAAATCCAACCTGAAATCTTTTTGGAATTTCATTCGATCAAAAAAGGGTTGCACAAACATTCCCACTTGTGTGACTTTTGATGATAAGCATTCTCAGTGTTTATCTGATACCGCTAATTTATTTGCTGATTTTTTTAGCTCAAAGTTTGTCCATGACAGTGGAAGCGCCCCAAATACCAGTTGGTCTCCAAGTTCTCTTGACCTTGGATCTTTGTCGGTATCTAAGCTTGATATTATTAACAGCATCTCTTCTTTACAGTCCTCAACAAAAACAGATTTGGATGGTTTTTCCCCATTTTTACTAAAAAAGTGCAGTTCCTCTCTCAGTGTTCCTTTAAAGCATATTTTTAATCTTTCCCTTGCCAAAGGTGATTTTATTGATCGGTGGAAAGTCGCTTCAGTTTCTCCGATGTTCAAATCTGGCAATAAAAATGATGTACGAAACTATAGGCCTATTTCTAAACTCACCACCTGTTCAAAACTTTTTGAAAAGGTGGTGAAAGAAAAATTGTATTTCTTTGTAAAAGAAATAATTGATCCGCATCAGCATGGGTTTGTCGGCGGTCGCTCCACAGTTACAAACCTTGCTGAATTTTCCCAATATTGCATCTCAGCCTTTAAATCTTGTCATCAAGTCGATGTTGTTTATACAGACTTTTCGAAAGCTTTCGATACTGTTGTGCATAGCATTTTGTTATTGAAGCTAGAAGAGCTTGGTTTCCATTCAACTCTTCTTTCTTGGTTAAACTCTTATCTGTCTAACCGAGTCTCATATGTTGAAATTAGTCATACTAAATCGTACCGCTTCGTTGCCACTTCTGGTGTGCCTCAGGGAAGTATTCTTGGCCCATTGCTATTTCTACTTTTTATTAATGATATTAAATCTTGTTTTAGTACTTCAAAATTCCTACTCTATGCGGATGATTTAAAAATTTTTAATGTAATAACCTGTTTATCAGATACACTATCTTTGCAAGACGATCTAAATAAGCTGTCTGATTGGAGTGTGAGAAATAAACTGTCGCTCAACATAAAGAAATGCTTCCAAATGACTTTTGCTAAAATTGCAAACCCAATTGTCAGTACTTACACTATTTCTAACACCTGCCTATCTAACGTACATGAATATCTGGATTTAGGTGTGGTTTTTGACTCAGGATTCACCTTTGTCAATCACATCAACCATATTATACCTAAGGCAAATTCTAACTTGGGCTTCTTACGTCGTTATGCGCGTGATTTTAAAGACCCATACACTAGAAAATCACTCTATAATTGCCTAGTAAGATCAAAGTTAGAATATGCCTCGGTAATCTGGAACCCTATTTACTCTTTAAATTCCGACAGGGTCGAGAGAATTCAAAGCCGATTTACCCGGTTTTCTCTACAACCTCTTCATTTTGTTGAGCCATTCCCATCGTATGAGGCCCGTTGCCTTTTAATTAACCTTAAATCGCTTAAGTCAAGGCGCATAATGCACTCTCTCATGTTTGTTTATGATATTATTTCTGGCATGATAAATTGTCCCAACCTTCTTGAGCAAATTGGCTTTAATGTACCCCAAAGGGTCCTACGTACTCAACTTCCGTTTAATGTTAAAACGCTTAGATCTAACTATTTACTGTTTGCACCTATCACAAGGTCGCTTTTGGAGTTTAATCGAATTTTTACAACTCTCGATCTAGATTTTGCTCAGTCTAGATCCATATTTTTGGCTAAATTGCAATCAATTTATTTTTAAGTGTTATTTAGTTTTATCTTTAAGATAATTTTTATTTCTAGTCTGTAAGGTTTTGTAACCATTGACTAAATAAAATGAAATGAAATGAAAAATAAATTTAAGTTTAAATTTTAGACCGAAAAGTTTTAAGAATACAATAAAACTAAAAAAAATGTGGCAGCTGACAGAACTCGAAAGAAAACGCTCAGGAGTCACAGCCGACTGCTCTACCGCTGAGCTATGACGCACATGAAGTTTTTGTGGGCAAAACTCAATTACATTCAAACAAACCAAAAATAATAAATTTAGACAGCTTTTTCATTTAGATTTTAAATCGAAACCAAAAGAAATTGAAAATCTTTGTAGGTATTTGGTTGGTTTGAAATATTGTACAAAAAAGTTTGAGAAATTGATTAAACTTTATACGGGTTTAAAATTTAGGTTAATTTTTTTAGCCGTGCAACAGGTTATCATAACCTCTAACAAGATTTTTGCCGAGCTTCTCTTTCCAACTTGTGGTGTGTTGCTTTTGAGTTTTTCCTACAAGTTGCCGGGACCTACAGTTTTTTGCCGACTCCGAACGGCACTTGCAAAGCAAATGTATTTTTTGCTGAGAAGCTTCTCATGGCATAAATACACCCGGAGAGTTTGCCAAACAACTGCCGAGGGGGGACCCCGTTTATAGGAAAACTATTTTTCTAAATAACTTTTGATGTAACTTTTGCCGGGCATCGAACCGCCACGACCTGGTGTTGAAGGCCGAACACTTAGCCGATACACCACGGCGGCGGCACTAAAATGTTTATAAAGTGAAAAATGAAACCTGTCAGGACAGGAAACATCGCAGAACATTCACTTTAGTCTACAACATAGGCCGCCAATTCCTTTCGTGGGAGGAAAACTCTAATGCTTTCACATAGCAAGCGCTCTCTCCGTGCCGACTATTGGTCTACAACTAGCTTGAAACGGCAAACAAAATTATTTTTCTACTCAAAAAGTTGACCTATTAAATTTTCCCTAATTCCCTTGAAAAAAAGTTTCATTTCATTTGAAAAAGGTTTCATTTGACCTGAAAATGCTATATACGACGGCAATAGTTACCACAAAAACGACCACGACTGCAATTACTCGGTGGACTTACCCTATTAGCTGCCACGACCAATATGGTTGCTGCTGCTGGTGCTGCCACGAGTTCTGCTACTGCGCTGGTTATGTATTCGTTCATTGGCTCCCTGGCCGTGTTGAATTTGCGTTGAATATGCTCACCGTGCGCTTTTCACTAGCTACAACTAGCTTGAAACGGCAAACAAAATTATTTTTCTACTCAAAAAGTTGACCTATTAAATTTTCCCTAATTCCCTTGAAAAAAAGTTTCATTTCATTTGAAAAAGGTTTCATTTGACCTGAAAATGCTATATACGACGGCAATAGTTACCACAAAAACGACCACGACTGCAATTACTCGGTGGACTTACCCTATTAGCTGCCACGACCAATATGGTTGCTGCTGCTGGTGCTGCCACGAGTTCTGCTACTGCGCTGGTTATGTATTCGTTCATTGGCTCCCTGGCCGTGTTGAATTTGCGTTGAATATGCTCACCGTGCGCTTTTCACGATTTGCTGCGGCAGCTAAATTCATTCGTCGCTCGCAATGTGGATACATTTTTTAATTAAAGAAAAAGCAAAAACCATTGTAGGTACTTATATGCAATATGTACCTACAAATGTGGGCAATTCACTCAGTACACGTACCCACCAACGAAAAGTTGTTTTTTGCCTCCCCCCGTTGAACAGTGGGCAAAAGTGGTAACAGCTATTGTAAAAATTGTGTTTTTCGCTTTAATTTATTTTACAAGGACTTGACTCAAAAACTACTCAACGGATTTTTGCCAAATTTGGACAGTTACGTCCTCTCATTTTTCCCGCTAGACACGATGAGCTTAAATAACTTATTAACTATTATGAAAAATCTAAACAACCCAGATATTATTTCATGGTTGCATTCTTAACCATCGGACACATTTTGAGATTTGTAGGATTCTTCTTTCCGTGGGTGCCCCTGTTCCATGTTTAAACGGGTTTCTCCAACTTTTTCTGTTTTCAAATGGCGGATCTTTCCACATATGTCGTAGAACACTGCCTTTAGGTAGAATCAGGCGATTTAAGACTACGTCCCATGACAAAAACTTCTGTCAGAGCCCTCAAAACTGGGGACTTGTCATAATTCCTACTGTGCCTTCACATGTTTAAGCGGATTCGTCCAACTTTGGCTGTTTTTAAATGGCAGATAGCAAAACATGTGTCGTAGAACACTATCCCTAAGTAGTATCAGACATTTGAAGACCTCGCCCCATGAAAAAAATGTCAGCCAAAGACCTCAAAGCTCAGGAAGTTTCTTTCATTCTTACTGCGATTTCACTTGTTTAGCGGGTTTGTCTGTTTTTTGGTGGCGGATCTTTACACTTGCTTAGCAGCACAATGCCCCTAAGTCGCATCAGGCAGCTTTAGACCTCGTGCCATGACAAAAACTTCAGCCAGAAACCGCAAAGCGGGGGACTTTTCTTCATTTTTACTGTGATTTTACTATCTTAAGCGGGTTTGCCCAACTTTGGCTGTTTTTGAATGGCGGATCTTTCCACATGTGTCGTAGAACTAATGGCGGCGAAATACCAACAGGTTATCATAACCTCTAACGAGATTTTTAGCCGAGCTTCTCTTTCCAACTTGTGGTGTGTTGCTTTTGAGTTTTCCTACAAGTTGGCGGGACCTACAGGTTTTTGCCGACTCCGAACGGCACTTGCAAAGCAAATGAATTTTTTGCTGAGAAGCTTTTCATGGCAGAAATACACCCGGAGAGTTTGCCAAACTACTGCCGAGGGCGACCCCGTTTAGAAAAATTCTTTTTCTAAATAATTTTTGATGTTACTTTTGTCGAGCATCGAACCGCCACGACTTGGTGTAGAAGGCCGAACACTTAACCGCTACACCACGGCGGCCGCGGTCGTAGAACACTTCCTTTAAATAGTTTCAGTCTTAACGGGCACCACCGGTGGAGGCAGATATGCTTTTGCGCGGTGTCTCAAATTGGCGCAAGTTGGCTCAACGAAGAAACGACTGACAATATATGTTGGACGTCCATTGTCCATGTCCATTTAAAGTAAAATCATAGAAGAAGGCTTATGTACTTGACGAATACAAAAAAGGTCGTCATTCTACATTCAAGAACACACAGTACATATACTCAGCTCTAGGCTTTTTTCCTGTACAAAACCCACTTTAAACCGAAAGGGAGGCAAATATTCATCTTGGCCAGGCTAACCTTATAACGTGTTCTTACACAATAGGTATCAAACGAAAACTTTTGATAAGTGTTACAAAAAGGTTTAGCTATTAGTCCTATATGAGATCCTGTTTTTGGCGGTATTGCACAAAATGTGGACCAGGTGTGGCCTTGTGTAACACTAAAATAGATAAGGATAGGGATGGAGATAGAGACAGGGATAGGTAGAGATATAGATAATCAATGGGATTGTGATCGAAATACGGTTGGGAATGCAGATAGCACCAGGGATAGATATAGAGGAAGGTAAGGAGACAGTTATCTAATCTTGGCTTGTGTCATTTATTGACGCTTAACCGCCTAGGAGATTTTGGCCGTTTCGTATCAAAGCACGCCAGTCATTCCACTTTAGCGATAACTGACGCCAATTAGAAACCCCAAGGGAGTTCAAGTCATCCTCCACTTGTTGCTTCCATATCAGTCCTCCTTCCTCTGTTGCCGAATTCGGGTGTCGATAGGAAAACCTTCTGTGCTGGAGCTTCCTTGTTCATTCGCATAACATGATCCAGCCAGCGGAAACTTTGGGCTTTAATACGCCAAACTATGGTCAGGTCTGCGTAAAGCTCGTACAGCTCATCGTTAAATTTCCTTCGATAGTCGCCGTTGGCATCACGGAAAGGACCATAAATCTTCCGGAGAACTTTTCTCTCAATTACTCCAAGGGCCATCTCATCTTTTCTTGACACTGTCCATGATTTCGAGCCGTACATCAGAACTGCTATGATGAGAGACTTATAGAGCGTGATCTTTGTTTGTCGAGAGAGGTTCCCAAATAGAATAAAGTCCCTCACCGTAAAAATGTATAACTAGCTATCAACGGTGACTTGGCTGCCAAGACGCAGATGCGCCGACTCTTTCTTTGATGATACAGTTATAGGTATAGAAATATCGATTGGGATCGAAATATGGATGAAGATAGAGGCAGGGATAGATCTGGATATAGAGATAGAGAGAGGGATAGATATAGAGATAAGGATTGAGTTATATACGGTGATAGATGATGTGTAGAGAGATAAGGAATGGAATTGTTATCGGGAATAGGAATAGGAATCAGGGTTGCGAACGGGATAGGGTTGGAGATGGAGACGGATAAAAATGAAATGAAAACATATCTATCAACTTAACCCACTGTGCGCCGCTTCAACATATTGCTGTTTGCTGTCGCTGCTGTTTTGCCTTTTCGGCGTGCAACGTTCACATTCGGACAGCTGAGCGACGTGCGCCCCATAAAATGTATCTGAGCTTGTATGCATGTATCCATGAGTGTAAGCACGAGCCCGGTCGTATCTACGTACGTGTAATGGGCGAAATGAATTTTCTCTTTTTACACACATTTCAACGGGGGCCAATATTTTAGTACGAATTGTACTTTGAAGCGAATCGGAGGTGCTGAGCGGGTCTAAAATCAACCAACTACACATATCGAGCGACAAGTGGAAAAAAAAAAAAATTGAGCAAAAAAATAAAAAATTGCATATTTCTTGTGTGCTGTAAAAGTTGTAAAATTGTGAAATTTTCACATTAAAAAAAAAGCAAAAGCAAGGCAGAGAAATTGCAAAATAATTAAAATTTGTGCAAAAATTATTGCTGAGTTTTGAGGAAAGCGAATACCTAAGCAAAATCGCTGGGTAGCAGGCGAGTGGAAAAAAAGTGGTGATTACAACAAAAAGCAGCTAAGGTGTTTAGCATACCAAGCAAGTGCAACAACAAGTGCATTTCGGAGAAGAATATACATATATGTATGTGTGTATGTATGTAAAAAGAGTTACAACGGCTGATTGAAAAAAAAAAGCTGAGATAGCAAGAAGAAGAAGAAGAAGAAAAAAAGACAAAACACCACTTCATCAAACACTTGAAACCACCACTAACAGCAGTAAAAAACAATTACAACAACAAAATAACCAAAATAACAACTACAACAACAACATTCTTAAGAACAATTAGCAACAGTGTAGAGACCACATATGTAGCTACTTACATACATACAAATGTATATAGTAAAGACATGCACATAGTTACAACACACAAACACGCACACACACTCAAGCTCACCTTATGAACACTTAATGCATCAACCAAAACAGAAACAAAGCGACTAACCCCAAAATAAAAACTTTAAAACTAAAAAAAAAGATTTCAAAAAAAACTTTCAAAATCACACACACTTGCATACAAACGTATTTGAAGTAGTTTGCAAAAGCAACAACAACAGAACACATACAGCGCCACACAACCAAAAAAAAAAAAGAAAAAAAAAGTGCAGTGCCAGAAAGCAGAAAAAGTGCATTTTTTAGATAAAAAAAAAAAAAAAAAAAAAAAAAAAATTCCAAACGAAAATCTATAAACATTTCGCAAGAGAAAATTCGCTTAATAAAAGTGAAAAATTATTAAAAAAAAATTACCCGCGCGCACCGATCGCAAACAAATTTTGAAAAAAAAAAAAAAAATCAACAACTTCTTTGTGACGCCAGTTACATGCAAGCACCTCCATAAAAACAATAACATTTTCAATCGTTTTTACCGTTTGCTGAATTACACAAACGCGCAGCATCCTCGCGCAAGCAAATAACTGCAACTTCGTCGATAAGTTCGTGCGCGCGCTTTTGTTTTGTAAGCCGAAGTTGATCCAACGTAAGTAAGTTCGTGTGTAAGAACTTAACGGAACAATTGCAGAAGGAAAAAACTCAAAAATTTGAAACGAGTTGATCGTGAAAAAATTCAGCGAAAAAGTCAAAGCAAATAAATAAAAAGAAAAAAAAAATAAACTCGAAATCCCAGCGGGTCAACGCAGATTATCTGTATTACCGTCGGCGAAGTGAAAGTGCAGCGCTGAGAACGTGAAAACTAACGGTAATTGAATTCTTTCACTTTAACTAGATAAGGTTCAAAGACAATACCCTTTTCGAACCAGAAGGGTATTATAGGCACCAATTGGTCTCTTTATGGGACAAGCTCAAACAAAAGGGATCAGCATCATGACATGAGTATGCTCCTTTGAGAGTATGTACAATTTAGTTGAGAAAGTGTAAATTGAAAAAAAAAAAAATTAAAAAAATTTAAATTGAAAAAAAAAAAAAAAATTAAATTGACAAAAAAAATAAATTAAAATTGAAAAAAGAATTACAATTGAAAAAAAAAAAAATTTAATTAAAAAAAAAAAAATTTTAATTGAAAAAAAAAAAAATTTAAATTGACAAAAAGTCGACTGAAAAAAGTAAATTAAAAACAAAAAAAAATTTTAACTAAAAAAACAATTTAAATTGAACAAAAAAAGTAATTTAAATTGAAAAAAAAAAAAAAAAAATTTAAGTTAAAAAAAAAAAATTTTAATTGAAAAAAAAATTTTAATTGACAAAAAAGTCTACTGAAAAAAGTAAATTAAAACCAAATAAAATTTTAACTAAAAAATTATTATTTTGAAAAAAAAAAAAATTTAAATGGAAAAAAAAAATTTAAATTGAAAAAAAAAAAAAAAAAATTTAATTGAAAAAAAAAAAAATTTTTAATTGAACAAAAAAAAAAAAAATTTAAATTGAAAAAAAAAAAAATTAAATTTGATTTGCGTTATGTGTGACAAAAGCTATGGTCATTTCGTTTATTTCATTTGCATTACTACTGCGATTCGCAACAAGTTTATAAAATATTCTAAAGACTTCATTTATGTTTGCAATCGGTCTATTCTCACAGCAAATATGAGGATGGCCAATGCGCCTTATTAGCCTCAGCGGGTTAGGGGCTAAGAATATGCCCGATGTAGGTATGTCGGTAGTAAGAGACGACTAAAATCCACTACGACCTCGACTACTTACTTAAAATACCCTTTAACCGCCTAGGCGATTTTTGCCGTCCAAAATGTTACGCCAGTCGGTTCTTTGTTGAGCTAACTGGCGCCAATTGGAGACACCGTGTGTTCTCAGATCTGCCTCCACTTGGTCCTGCCATCGGAGTGGTGGTCTCCCTCTTCCTCTACCTCCACCGGTGGGTGCCGATAAGAATACCTTCTGGGCTGGAGCGTCTTCGTTCATTCGTACCACGTGGCCTAGACAGTGAGGCAGCTGAGTTTTAATACGCTGAACTATGTCGACGTTTGCATAAAGCTCATAAAGTTTATCGCGTAGGTGTTCATAAATCTTACAAAGAACCTTTGTCTCGCATACTCCTACAGCCGTCTCATCAGGCCATATAGAAGGTCGGGTGCGATAAGTAACTTACAGAGTATTGTTTTTGTTTGTTAGAGTAGTAAATAGTTCTTCAGAACCCGTAAATCTATTTCTAATTGGGTCGACCTTCCATCGTATTGTTGGTCTGCCCATTCATCTGTTTGCACTAACGGTTGCCGATAAGAATAACTTCTAGATCGGAGCATCTTCGTATATTTGCACAACATGGCACTGGCTTCGACTTTGGACAATCTTCTCTACAACGCAAACAATTTCGCTGCCTTGGATCAGCCTATTAAGGAAAGCCGAAACTACCTTTCCTAGTCAGACAAGTAATGGGAAAGGAAAGTTTGATGAATACTGGGCAATCTGCCCAGGCTCGCGCTGGCCGATGTTTTCAGGAAAGTTTGGGGTTTGGACCTGTAGTTGCTGACGGTGGATCAACAGGTCTACCGAAGTTATATAAATAGTATACTCGCTGAGAGATCGAACTCGAATAAGTCAAATAGCAAGCTGTGCCCAAGTCAAAGGCACTAGGCTCTAAGACACAGCGTGCCCTGCGGGTTGGGGGTTTAAAATATGCCCGAGGTAGGCATACCGGTCGTAAGAGGCGACTAATATGCACATAGGTAATGACGTGCTACTCGATGGTTGATCTACGGATATGATTCCTCTCACCTCTCATTACCCATCTTCTTCTTCCTCACGGATGGAGGGATGACATGACCTAGAAGGTTCCACTGGTCATACCAAATCGCTACCACGACAGTCGGGCAGTACCGCAAGGGAGTACCGCAGCGTACCGGGGTCATATCCGGCCAAGGACTGTCAACTTCGGCATCACTCCCCAAAACCTTCGGGGAGTGTTTTGCTGTTAACAACAACAACAACAAGACACAGCGTGGACGGGAAAGCATCACGAGTGAATCCAAGATGCATAGACCTTTGAATGCAACTCCAAAAGCTCTTCGCCTAACAAGCCTAGACCTTGGCCGAACTAGGTAAGCCACCAAGGAGAGAGGAAGGAGTCCATAAGGCGCTTCATTAGGACGCCGTGCGCTAACCCTCCTAGGGAGGCTCCTAGAAGGTCTCCGAGATCCATTAGCGCTGCGTATTAAAAATAATTGTGAACTCATTATAGTTATATATAGGATAGTTGAGCATTTTTAGTCCCTTTAGCGTTTTTTTCATCGTCAGGGTTTAGTGTACATGAATGAAATGGACGGCTACGCCGACCAACAGACGTTGAGACTAGTGCTCAAACCACCTCCCGACGAAATACTTAACGGTAGTACCGGGGGGATCGGTACATGACGGTTGGAATTTTAGTGCTTATGTTCAAGTCCCACACAGACTTTAAGGGTTTCGATGCTTTCTGCACTGGAAAAAACACTTCCGTGTGTACAAACGCCCTGTACGTCGGTTACCAGATCGTCATTGTAGTCCCTTCAGGAGTTCGACACGGTCTTGAAATTCTCCGATAATTTTTTTTTTTTTTTAATTGATCGGCTGTTCTGTCAACTAGCACCTGAAGCTCCACACATTGAGCTTCTTTTTCTAAAACCTTTTCCTTCTTCCTCTCAATATAACGCTCAATTATACCCCAGACTGTACTTAGGTTAGGTTCAAGTGGCTGCCGCAGAGGCACACTTAGGCCAGTTTTGAAAGTCCCGTTGTGATACCATCAGCACTAAGAAAGTCAGTCCCGGGACTCGGCGATATGGAAAATCCCTCAGTTGTTGGGATTCTCCACATAGCAGAATCCCGGGACTGACACTCCTAAACGGACACCGTCGTTACTCCTCTTCGAAGCATTTAGATGACTTGATGAAGGTCGGACTGTGCTTGCTGGGTCCCTCTTTTCCGTAGTGGAGTGACATTCCGCTTCACTAGTACGAGTTGTTCTTCCGGCCTCCAGATGGTCTGAGAACAGACATACACATAATTAACGTCTTTCTTCCGCAGAGTTGTAAGCAACCAAAAAACCAAACAGTCTCTACCCAAAATTTTTTTCAAAAAAGCTTTCCTTTTCTTCAAAATATTTCTTTAAAGTTAACTAAAAACTTGACTCGCTTGACTATTGTTTGCTTGCGTCATCAACCCCCACAGAGTGCAACATTTCCTTCTCTCTTGTTTTTTTTTTGCAATAACTAATGCCATTTCTATGCTTCCATATTTGCGTTAAAACTATGAGCCAACTACCTCATACTCCCTCTCCTCCACCTCGCCACCCGTGGGAGACAAATGACCTTGCAATGCTTACAAAATAACTTTTTTGTCATTGCTATTGACTTTTAGAAGATGAAGGTTAAACAAAATTTTTGCTGACTTGGATGTTATTGTTGGAATTTGTATCTTGTTTTGTGAAAGTTTTAAATCTTTGGTGAGTTGAAGTGCTTTGAATTTTTAGTGCAGTTTTGGTTTGAGTTTAATAGTTTCTAATTGTGTTTTGATTTGAACCATGAAAGTTGATGTCAACGGCGGGCAGATCTCGAAGTTTTGTTGATATCGAAAAAACGTTTAAAATGTTCTGTAGTAGACTATTGAGAGAACTTCGGACTGCCACGGGAACTTTATCTACGTCTCTCAAATCTTACTTCCTTTGCATAACACATTCCAAATCTTTGGCTTTAGCACACACCGAACTTTCTGTTGCCTAGGAGCTCCTAAGATTTATTAAGAATAATCAAGTCACTCTTGACCGCCTACGTTGTTCCAAAACTAGCTCGCTGACAATCAAATTAACCAAATATACCACCTCACAAGAAAAAAGACGTGAGTACCAAGTACTCGTGACGTTTGATGTGTAAAAATGTGTATCCGCACATAAGTTTAATTGAATAATTATTTTTAGGCGTATTTCCTTCGTAGAAAATGCGAAAATAACACAAATTTTCTTCTCAATATGACCACGAAATGATCCTAAAAAAATCCCAAACTTACTCCAAAATCACCACCAAGATGATCCTGAAAATACCTCAAAATAATCCCAATATGATCCCCTTCCTTTCCTTCTACTCTCCTTTCGTTCCCTTTTCTTTTCCTTTATTTTCCATTCCTTTCCTTTCCCTAACCTTTCTATCCTTTCCTTGCCTATCATTTCCTTTCCTTTCCTTTCCTTTCCTTTCCTTTCCTTTCCTTTCCTTTCCTTTCCTTTCCTTTCCTTTCCTTTCCTTTCCTTTCCTTTCCTTTCCTTTCCTTTCCTTTCCTTTCCTTTCCTTTCCTTTCCTTTCCTTTCCTTTCCTTTCCATTCCTTTCCTTTCCTTTCCTTTCCTTTCCTTTCCTTTCCTTTCCTTTCCCTTCCTTTTCTTTCCCTTCCTTTCCTTTTCTTTCCCTTCCGTTCCTTTTCTTTCCCTTCCTTTCCTTTTCTTTCCCTTCCTTTCCTTTCCTTCCCTTTCCTTGTCGTTCCTTTCCTTCCATTTTTTTCTAATCCTATCCTTTAATTTTCTTTCCTTTTCTTAGTTTTTCTTTCCTACCCTTTCCTTTCCTTTTTTTTCATTTCCTTGACTTTCCTTTCCTTTCCTTTCCTTTCCTTTTATTTCATTTCCTTGCCCTTCTTTCCCATCCCTTTACTTTCCCTTCATTACCTTTCCTTTCCTTTCCTTTAATTTTCATTCCTTTCCATTCCTTCCCTTTTTTACTTGCCTTCCCTTACCTTTCCATTAATTTCGTTTCCTTTCCCTTCTTTTCCATACCTTTACTTTCCTTTCCTTTCTTACACTTACACGAACAAACTAAATTGAATGTAACTTTTACTGGATAGACCCCTAACGCAAAGATGTTTACACATCAAAAAACATCTCATTCTTTCCTCAACCCAACCAAACTCGATATTTTGTATACTCACTCGTATGTGGGAAAACTAAAGAAGTCTCGCCTGCACAAATACCAACTGCCCAAAGTTGCTAGATGGAAAACTTGTTTCTAGTTGCAGGGTAGCAATTGTTGTCTAACCACTCTACCAGTCTTCATGCCGTCGGTCACATACAGTGTAATGACCATTGAAGCATCATTACTAAACTAACATGAGACATACATACACACACAAACCTATTATGGACTAGAAAATAATCACTGACCGATGATAGGAAAATAAAGTTTGCAATTTTCATTGCTGCCACAACTAAAATATTTTTCAGTTAAGATATCTTTGGCTGACTGACGGTTTTGTTGTTATTGTATTAAATCGTACATTGTATGTTTATGTATATACGAGAGATATACATATGTTTTGATGGAGAGTTCAATGACTGAGCTCGACTTTCCTTTTTCATTGGCACAAAGTGGATATATGTATAGAGAAATTAAGATGAAAACAATGTTTGGCAAGGAGTTGGAATGCGTTTTCAGCTGACTGGCCATTGTACGCCCGCTGTTTGGAAGACTGTGGAAATGAAGCCTACAAAAGTTTATCATAGTTGTAAAAAAAATTCAGAAGTGGAATATTTGGTATTACAGATGCAGAGGAAATGTCGACGGGTTTTTGAGAAGCTAAGCTACGTGATTGCCTACGTAGCGAACGAAGCTCAGTCCATCGCAAAGTAAACTGAAGACCATACACCGATGGCTCCAAATTAACAGTAGTTAGAGTAGGTGTTTATTCAAAAGACCTGGAACTTGAACCATCTTTCAGACTACCTGTTCATAGCAGCATCTTCCAGGCTGAAGTCTCAGGAATCATGGACTGCGCGTTCTGGATAGGAAAATATACTATCGACAAGAATATCTTTATTTTCAGCGACAGCCAAGCGATCATCAAATCCCTTGGATCTTACTCGTTTTACTCCGAACTAATGCTCAACTGTCGTCGATCTCTTCAATAGATGGCCCAACAGAAACGCATGAACCTCACATGGTAGAGGAACACAGAGACGTTGGGGAATACTGTAGGGCAGACGAACTTGCTAGGCAGGGTACGACCAAGCAGGTTCTGCGGGATAAAGAAAGCTTAGTTATGCCCTTTGTCACCTGCGAACTTTTGCCGAAGGAGCACACACTCCATCAGCTCACCGAAAGACAGCTTCAATCAACAGGATAACCAAGAGAACCTGTCCCAAATGGGATCCGAAAAGATCTCCACATATCTACAGCCTAAAAAGAATGGAAATCTCCAAATTAATAGGCTTACTAAGCGGCCACTGCCTTTTTGGGAGGCATGCAGCAAGGCTAGGTGTGCCCTACCCACGTTGCTGCAGGAGTTGTAAAGATGGCGAAGAGGAAGAAACGGTGGAGCACCTTATCTGCAACTGTCCGGCATTAAGTGGCTGCCTGGGAGTTCCCTTCCTGCATAGTCTAAGCCAGGTTTCGGATCATGACATCACGCATTCGATGGACTCATATCCTTCTAAAAAGTGTTTCCTAAAAAGGTTTGGAAAAATTGCTCTTTGAGGGTTCCTCGAGGGTTCGTTTACGGAGTCCCAAAACACCCTTAGATAAGTGTTCCTTTATGACTCCTCTAAGGTGCATTTAGGGAGTCCCAAAATACCCCTTTTATAATGCGGAAAGACGGAACTGTTTGGAACTGAGGTAGACGATGTGAAGAACTTTCCTGCCCATTGTTAAATTAAAGAAGTATGGTTTCGCGGCTGAGGAAGCTGGAGGATCTTTGAAAACGCCCTGTTCCCGCTTCCTCCGATAGGGCATCTTTAATTCAACTTGTGGCGTGAACTTTACTCACGCAGTGGCTTGGCTGTGTCTTTGCCTTTTTGTTCGAATGAATAAAGATGCTCTGGCTCCGAAGGCATAGTTGTCGAACTGTGGAAAGGAAGACTTCCACCCCGACGGAAGGGTCAAGAAACGTCTGGTGTGCTCTGTTGGATAACGAAACCCGTTGATTAACTGTCTTAAAAGAAAAATGCCAGGAGACCATAAAAGACTGTAGTTACACGAAGCTCGCGCAGTCTTCAGGGCTTCAGCTAGTCGCTTGAGAATTACAAGACCTAGTGATGCCAGTGAAAAACTCTAATATTTCTAGCTTAACTCGGATTTATTTTTGATATACTATAGAATCGCCTGGTGACTCTTTCCAGTAGGACTAATTAATTCAATAGATAAGAAGGTACTTACAAAAATTTCAATGAAATGAAGTAAAATTAAAGCTTAATAAGGGCGAAAGCTTAAATAGGGTTTGTCCGAGAGATTTGTCATACTTATATTTCAACATTTCTTTTATACTCTGGAAATAAAATTTCCTCAACTAAACTAATTAACCCCCACACAATCAGTATAACGCCAACGCCAACGCCATAATAGACTTTGATGAACTTAAAATTTAGTTACTCTTTATGCATAGTTAATGCGCTCTTAGAAGAGTGTGAGAATGTGAGGTATGACACGCTCTCAAACGCGCATCAACCGTTATCACACTCGTGCTCAACAGTTATAAAAAAAGCCGAGCGAAACGAGTAAGATGATACCACGTAGTGGCAGAAGAAAGAGGCGGGTGTGAGGAAGAACAAAATGGGTAGGTTGAAGAGAAAGTAAGAGAGCAGAGAACAAGAAAGCTGTAGGTAAAAAAGTGGTGGAAAAAATCGAGTGAAGGAGGTGTGTGAAAGAGTCTGTGGTGCTAAACGAGTTAGTTAAGGGATGTGGAAGTTAGTTATAGAACAAATTTTTTGTTGGAGAAAGAGTGCAAATGAACAAAAAAAAAGTTTTTTTCGGATGGTGAATAAAAGAAGTGAGTGAATGAAACTGCGTGTGGTGAGTTAGTGAGATACATTGAATTTTCAGTGTGGTGAGTTGGTGAATTTACATAAAATGAAGCGCATTTACAGGCAAAAAACTTAAGTGTGGTGGGTGGAGTAGAGAGCGAGAGAGTGCTAAACGTACGCACACATTTTTGTGTGGTGAGTTAAAAAATTTGCCTGGTCTTGCTCTTATTACGAAATGCACATAAAAATTATTCGTCACATTCTTCTGATTTAGAAATATGCCGTCGGTGTGGTGTTTACTCTGCTTCGTTGGAATATCAAAACTCCACCACTTTCTAATACAAATGTCGCAGACACTTTCATAACAGCACCAGACAGACTATCTCGCGTTCATTGCAACCCTTAAAAGTGGATGCAAGCAGCACTCAACGTCTGATTCGAAAGAAAAGGTATGGAAAAGCTCACCCACCGATTTCGGCATGCTCATTGATAACAGTAGTGCTGGCTGTGTGTGGCGGGGCGCGCTCTCACGTGCTGCAACTCTCTATCTCTCACCACCCACCCACAATCAACGTTATCTATCAAACAAGTTTTTATTCAGCGAACCGCTGCACCCCCAATACCGACGCACTTGCTGCCGCCGGGTTCTCGTTCTCTACTCCGCGAGTATGCTTTGATCTATGTCGGAAGGGGTGGTTTTTAACTAATGTGTCCGGTTTTTTGCCGCTTACTGCGCATGCTCCACACTCGCTGCAAGAGTTTTGTAGTGTAACTCTGCTCTGGAGCAGCAGCAGCGGTGGATATGCTTACACCTTTTGGGCTATGCATTTTGGAAATGTAGAGACCATCGTCCAGAAAAGTGCCAGCAACACCGTTAAACAGACGCAATTGACGCGAAGTAAATTTTTGAGTTTCTCAAAGCTACACAACCAAGCTCAGCCATCAGCAGTGTTACACTCAAAAAGCAATTTTTGAGAATAATTCGAAAAAAAAAACGTAAAAATTTAAAACCGAAATTTTACTACGCAAATTTCGCCTAAAAAAAGGTGCTCAAAAAAAATTTTAAAGTTTGCACTTAAAAAAAAAAAAAACTCAAACATTGAAACAAGAAAAAAAAACTCAAAACTAAAAACTCAAAACTTAAAAATACTCAAAAATTTTGAAATAAAATAGCAAAAACATAGCAAGCCTTGAAATTTTAATCGCTGTCGCATTGAAATTGAAATTCAAGCAAAGAAATAGCAAAAAAAAAGTTGAAACGCATTCGCTGCAATTTTGTTGAGAGAAAAATAAATTCAGTTTACGCGATTTAAACAACGCAAATTCTTTCAATAAAACAAAAATGTGAGTACCTATTAGCAGAAAGTGGTGAAGCAAATTTTTTGAAAAACTTTTAAATTTTTGATGAAAGGGTACCCCCTTTGGTTTGGTTTAAAAAGTGAATAAAATTTTGTGCATTTCCACATTTGTGTGTGTGTGTGTGTGTGATTTCCGTTTCTTTTTTTGTTAGTTTGGTGAAAATGAGTATAGCTGCAAGAGAGCAGAGAACAAAAAAAAAAAATTAAAGAAGAATTTGCAAAAATTAAAAATTTTAACTTTTTCGTAGTGAATTTTTTTAATGCAATTCAATTCGATTATTTATTTAACAAAAACTTTATTGAAAAAAGCTAATAAGTGCAAATTAATTGCTATGTAATGCCATATTAAATAGATTAAAGAAGGCAAAGAAAAGCTTATACGAGGAAGAAGGAAGAAGCAAACTTTCGTTTTTGTGTTGGCGAAATTGCGAAGAATGGCAGAAATTGTCAAATATCGAAAAAATGTTGCCAATTGTTAGCAAAAAAATCAGCTATTTCAGAATTAGTTAAAAGATGTGATTTTTTCATTTTTTCTAAAATTTAGTCAACATTAGGCAGCATTCGCCAACAAAGCTCAATGAACCTATTATAAATTTAGGTGTAAAAAGTGCATGATGTTTTAAAAGAAATTCATGTTAATTTAATACGAAGTCGTGTTAATTTAACTAAGGGTAAAGTTAATTTCACACGAAGTCATGTTAATTTAACACCAAGTCATTTTAATTTAACACCAAGTCATGTTAATTTAACACCAAGTCATGTTAATTTAACAACAAGTCATGTTAATTCAACACCAAGTCATGTTAATTCAACACCAAGTCATGTTAATTTAACACGATGTGGTATTTTTCAACATAAGCTTCATATTAATTTTACAGGAAGTCATGTTAATTTAACATGAAGTAAAGTTATTCAACATGAACTTCGTGTTAAAATAACATGAGCGATTGTGTTGAAATATAATAACCTAAAATAGTGTTAAAAAAGCGTTGATTTTACATGAAAATTTTTCTATGTGTTAAAAAATAATATTAATTTAAATAGAACTAATCTGATTATTCCTAAAATTGTGTAATCCCAGCATGATTAATCAGTTGATTCAATCGTTTAACCTAACAAGTCAGTCTTTCGGATTACCCTAGGATAGGTAGTTGTAAATTTTTTTTTTATTAATTTAAAAATTTGTCTGGGGTCAATTAAATTTGGTTTTTATATTTGGCGGCATACAGATGTTCCATAGTGCAAAAAATTGGAGTATATTAAGTTATTAAGAAAAAAAGTTTTAAAAATAAAAACTACCCTCTGGAGAGAAAGTTTATCGAGACCTGAAAAATCTGTCTTCAGATTCGGATTCAGCACACCAGAAAGCTTTAGAAACCGATGAGAATCCCTCTGGGATTTTCTGGCTGTTGTACAGTGTAATCAAAACGAATATTTTTTCGATTAATCACATTTTAATTAAATAATTGGATTATTCAGGAAATTGAGTAATCATAACCTGATTAATCAGAGAGTTTTAAACATTTGACATACCAACCAATTGCATTTTTTTTAAATAAAGTGAAACTAATTTTATTGTTCACAAAATTGTCATCTTTAATCAGCAAATTTAATTGTTTAAACAAAATTGTTTCAAATTCTTTAAACAATTTGTTAAGAAAAATAAGTGCACACAAAAAAAATTTCATTTAAAATCAACACTTTTTTAACACCTTTTCAGGTTTATATTGTTCAACACTATCGCTCATGTTATTTTAACATTAAGCTCATGTTGAATAACTTCACTTCGTGTTAAATTAACATGACTTGCTGTAAAATTAAAATGAAGTTCAGGTGGAAAAATTTAAATTCGTGTTAAATTAACATGACTGTTAAATTAACCTGACTTTCTGTTAAATTAACATGACGTTCTGTTAAATTTACAAGAATTTCTTTTAAAACATCATGTCTTCCTGTTAAAACAACACTATCAGCCACATTATCTCATGCAAATTTAATAAGATCATCCTTGTTAGTTTAACATGATTCATGTTGAAAAAAAATATTCTTTGGCTGCGAACGTCGAACTGTACCTAGAATAAAACTCCTCGATTAATCACATTTCATCAAAATAAATTGATTCCGAAAACTGACTAATCACCTGATTAACAAGGAAATTTAAATGTTTAGCTATTTTGGTGTTTAAACAACCTTATGGGGCCTATACACGATGCGTCTGAGTCAAAAGTCAGTTTAGGTGTATTAAGGAAAATGGGTATATAGTAGTTACACCGACATGACTCTAGCATGACTCTAGAAAATCAAAATGAGTTTGATATTTTGTAGAATGACGGCGAGTCAACACGTACGCAGATGACTCGCGAGTCAGACGCACTGTGTATAGACTCTATTAGAATAAAAGAAAAAATTCTTCATGGCTTCTAAGAAAATTATTTCACAATTTTTTTAATGAATTCATGATTTCTGAGGATTTCTTAAATTTCTATGAAAAAGTTCAGTGAACCTACATATCGACGGCTTAGTGGTATATCACCCTATTTCAAAATATTTTTAAACAACGCCCCTTATTATTATTATTCTGCCCCTTATTATTATTATTCTGCCTCTTGTTATTATTATAATTTTTTTTTTTTTTTTTCAAAAAATCCCTATTTAAAAATTTTTCTTAAAAAACGCCCTATCTCACATAAAAGTTTAGTGAATTTTCCTTCATATACGGCGATTTTAAAACTTATTTCAAGATAGGGCGTACTTGACCCAAATTTTGAAATAGTACGTTATCGAAAAAATTTTGAAACCTCGTGATCTTTCACTCATCTGCCGATATTTGCTGTTACCTGAGAACACATTACTTTATACATTACCAAACATTACCTTTTCCCACTGGGTAGTTTTATGCTCTCCCAAAAATAGTTTTGGGAATTTATCGCTCACCTCACCCATACTTTGAAGCAGGCATGTCCACGTAGTAGCTCCTTTGGTTCGCGGTGGCTCTACAAAAACAAAATTCGACTCCATTAACGATGTTGTTGTAAAAATTATGACGTTGTGGTTGTATGGCGCAGTAACTTGAGAGAGCTGGACACCCCTGCTTTGAAGCATAACTAAACCTCCTTGGGCTGCAGCAAGAAAGCAAGGTCCAAACTTTATAAAAATAAAAAGAGTTTCATCGACGGCTAAGTGATAGTTAGGTCACGCTATTTCCAAATATTTTTTAATAACGGGCTTTATTATTATAATTATTATTTTTTTTTTTTCAAAAAACCCCTTTTCAGCTAAAAATGTAATCTTCTTTGAGATGGGGCAATTTTGAAACTCCTTTTGAGAAAGGTTGATTCCAGGAACGATGTTGTGAAAATTATGACGTTGTTGTTGTATGGCGCAGTAACTTGAAAGGGCTGGACACCCCTGCTTTAAAGCATAACCAGACCTCCTTGGGCTGCAACAAGGAAAGAAGCATCTAAATTTTATAAAAAGAAAAAGAACTCGTAATTATTTTGACCAAGTTTAATCGATTTTGTTAAACTTTTCCAGTCTTCCTTAATTTTTCACCGTTGCCATTGGACAATTTATCGCTCCAGTTTTTTTTATTAACCATGTATAACAACCCCCAAAAGGTGAACTAGAATTCTTGTAAATAATAATGGTTATTGTTGCCAGCAGCGCCGAGTACACCGAGTAGCTACTCCAGTTGTTAGCCAAACAAAACAAAAAATAAGCAGACAACACAAACAATCAAGCAGCGATTCGATCAAACGATAGCAAGTTTTATTTCAATTATATTCTTTAAACGAACTTGGTGAGCAAAGAGTCATACAAACAAACAAACATGAAACGATGTCTAGTTTTTCCACCAACGCAATGCAGCCCAACAACCACCCTGATAAGCTTTCAACCAAACCAGCAGCACTTTGTTCCAACAGCCCTTCGTCTCTTATATATTTTTTTTTTTTTTTTTTTTTTGTGTTGGGATGTCTGTATGTATGCCTTGTAGTTTTCTCATTATCAGCTACATTTGTGTTTCATTGCATAAACAGCTTTTTCCATCATTCCGTGACTTCAACATACGCTCTCATCACAAACTCACAACCAAACATCATCAATCTATTATTCGTCCTTCTTTGGCTATCAAACTTTTGTTTTTCCATTTGTTTTGCCTTGTTTCGCATTTCGTATTTAGGTGCAACTAATATTTAGTTTTTCCGACTTCTTCTGGTTCATTGAGCACCACCGCTCACCTGCCTCCACTTGCCGCTCTGCGCTCCAGCTACAACAAGTTTTATCTACTCTACACTTTTCTGTTGATTTTTCACCTAACTCTGAAGTCAATATATCTATTAGTTACTACTCTCTTCCTTCTTCATGTCTCGCTTTCCCTTTTCTTCTATCTATGCCTTTTCTTCCATCTAAACACATTTACCTCCATAGCAGCCGCTCAGCTCCTCATACCACCCCCTTCAAGGGTTGTTTTGCTTGGTTTTTACCACCCTTCACTTCATCCCAGTGACGAATCCAGGATTTTGGGAAGGGGGGTTAAATTTTTTTTTGAGGATAGTTTTGATTCACAGTTTTTCAAAACTCGCCTTTTATGGTTGTTTTTGTTTTTTCAAAAAAATATATACCTAAAGTTGTATTTTTTTGCGTAATTTACTACATTTTTAGTGTAATTTTATTACTATGTTTTTCGTGTGCTTTTTAGTATATTTTTTGTGTAATATTTTACTATATTTTTGGGCAATTTTTTACCATATATTTTTTGTGTAATTTTTGCTATATTTTTGTTCAATTTTACTATGTATATTTTTGTTTAATTTTTTACTATATATTTTTTGTGTAATTTGCTTTTTTAATTTTTTACTATACTTTTGTTCTATTTTTACTATATTTTTGTTTAATTCTATATTTATGGATCATTTTTTACTATATTTTTGTGTATTTTTACTATATTTTTGCGTATTTTTACTATATTTTTTCGTATTTTTACTATATTTTTGTTCAATTTTACTATGTTTTTGTTTATTTATTACTATTTGCTTTGTGTAATTTTTTACTATACTTTTGTTCGATTTTTACTATATTTTTGTTTTATTTTTTCTATATTTTTGGGTAATTTTTTACTATATATTTTTTGTGTGACATTACTATATTTTTTGTTACTATTTTTTTCGTGTTTTTTCACTATATTTATGGGCAATTTTTTACTAAATTTTTTGTGTATTTTTACTATATTTTTGTGTATTTTTACTATATTTTTGTGTATTTTTACTAAATTTTTGTGTATTTTTACTATATTTTTGTGTATTTTTACTATATTTTTGTGTATTTTTACTATATATTTGTGTATTTTTACTATATTTTTGTTTAATTTTTACTATATTTATGGGCCATTTTTTACTATATTTTTGCGTAATTTTTAGTAAATTTTTTTAGGTAATTTTTACTATATTTTTTGAGTCATTTTTCCTATATTTTTTTGCTGCATTACTTTGAAAAAAAAAAAATACTTTTTTGATTCCGAAGGGGAGGGTTTTGAACCTAAAAACCACCCCCGTGGCTCCGCCCCGGCTTCATCCATTACATAGTTTTTTCCCTTTGTTGCCCACTTTCATCGTGCTTTCGCCTTTTGCTGCTCTCTCATCTCTCTGCCAATATTTTTCTTTCATTTATTTTATAATTATCGGCGCTTACGTTTTGCTTTTGCCGCTTTTTTGTGTGCTGTGTGTGGCCACTTGAATGTTGCCAACTAAATTTGAAAGCATTTTTTTACTTGGCCCTACGATTTTCTCGATTTTCTATGGCATTTCCGTCGATGGCGGTATCGCGGCTCTCGTTGAATAGCTAAAAAAGTAAACATTTTCAATAGGAAATTGAAGTGGCTTTTATGGGGGAAAATGGCGGCGGATGTTTGACGAAATAAAAGTTCAATACAAAAATGTTGATTAGATGAAGAGAAATTTTGGTAAAAAATGAGCAGGAAGAAGTTAATTGCTGTAATATGATTTTTGAATAGCGTTTTGTAGAGCAATTAGTTAGGAAAGTATTAATTAGGGAGACGATGGTGGATGAGTGGAAGTTGAGTCTTTTTCAAAATATTTTTCAAAAGCGTCCTGTCTCGGAATTTTTTTTATATCGCCTTATTTCAAGGTTTGACTCCAAAACGCCCTTTCTGACCCGAACATTTTTTGAATTTTTTGGATATAGGTCGTTTTTTGGCTCACGGGGTCCAGCTTGACCGACCTGTTTTTTTTTTTTAATATTTTCGAATAGCATGATTTTCCACTCACAATCTTTTTACTCTCAAAATATCTATAGTTTTTACTGGATAGTTTTCTTGCTCGACCTCTTGTTTTGTCTCGAATAATTTTTGCACTCTTTTTCCACGACTAAGTGAAAGAACACCCCATAACAAAATATTTTTCAGAAAACATTCTTATTTCAGAATTAGGCTGAAGGACGCCCTATAGCAAACTTTTTTCAACAACATTCAAAAATGCGCTATCTTAGCTGAAAATGTATTCCATTTTTTGTTGAGATAGGGCGTTTTTGAACTTCATTCTCAGATACGGCTTTCTTGAACCAAAATTCTGACGTAGGGCCTTTTGAAATGATATTTTGAAGTAACCAAGCTTTGGTAACGCCCACTTTTTCAAAACTTTTTCAAAACTAACTTGCTAAGTTGCAAAATCAACCTAACTATTGAGAAACTTATGTAAAGATCATTTAGAAACATTCGATGCCACCCGAAAAAGTAACATAGACTCACTTTTTTTAGAAATATTTTTTACTTAAAGCGCCACCTAGCGATCAACTTGTCACTATATTTTTAGGTGTGACACGATCTCAGTGCCACCTATCGATAATCACTACAGTATTGTTTTATTACAACACTTGTGTTATTTGATTCAATAATTTGATAGACAATTGAAGTTCTTACCGCGATTATTCTCTAGTTCATATTAACCCTTTGATGGCCATCTTTCAAATTAATTTGATACAGCCCTTTAAAAAGTATCAAAATAATTCATAATAGATTCGGATGTTCTACAAAAATTCGTTCCATAAATTTTGCTCTGATACTAAATTTAACCCTTTTTGCACAATAATTTTCGAAGCCCTCAAATACAAATTTTAAACTTTATTCATGATATGAGCTAAAAATACAAAAATATATCGATCTGAGTTGAAATCAATCTGAACATAGGCAAAGACGCTAAAAATGTTTTATGGCGTTGAGTGCTCGGCAACATTTTAACCCTCTGCGAGCGATTTTATAAATTTATTTTATTGGGACATTAAAAAATGATCGAAACGATCTGTTTGTGAGCGTGATGTAGTGGTAAAGTTTTAAAAAACTGATTTCTTCTAACCTTCTATAATAAAGCATTTAAATTTATAAAAATGTTAACCCTTTTTCCGTCTACTTTCAACAAATACCTAATTATAAAATTATTCTGGCCTTTGAATTTTTGGTTAACTCATTTTAAATGTTTTTTTTTTTTTTTTTGTTTCGGCACAGCAAAGCCCCTGTACATATTTACTGTCGCTGAATTCTTTGCAAAAATGTTAACCCTCTAAGAGCGAGTTTATGGAATGATTTTCATCCGAAAGTTGAAACATGTATCGAAACGATTATTTTGTAAGTGTGCTGTGGGGTTAAAGTGTTAAACAATTTATTTCTTATCAACTGTTACGAAAAATTCTTATTAAATTCACAAAATTTTAACCCTTTTTATGTTTTCTTTTAAAAAAATACTTTTTTTATATAATCTTTAATTGTTTTTCCAACCTTTGAATTTTGTATAATCCCATTTTTTATTTTTTTTTGCGCACACCAAGATCCTAAAAATATTTACTGGCTTTGAGTGCTCTGCAAAATTTTAACCCTCTACTAGCGATTTTTTAAATTAATTTTTATTGAGATGTTGAAAAATGTAAATACAAGGATCATTTTGGGTGTGTGCTGTGGAGTTGAATTTAAAAATATTTATTTGACACAAGATTGTATAATAAATTCATTTAAATTTTTATAATTTTAACCCTTTTTGTTTAAATATTATTATTAGTTCAAATAAAATTTTTAAATTAACAAATTCAAAAAATACATTTATGTATTTTGTTTTCAAGACTGAATCGTATCGTATTCATTCTTTTAGTAGTTTTAAAAAATGTTAACCCTTTTTGCGCCTTTTTTGTAAATACTTATTTATATATAATTTAAAACTTTCCAACCTCTAAATCTTCTATAAACTCATTTGAACATTTTTTTTGGATAGGTCAAAATCAAAATTTTTTTAGACCTTAACCCTTTTTGATTTTTTTTTCAAAAACAAACTTTTTTCTCGCAAAAAAAAAACTTTTCTAAATCAACAACTACTTAAATTTTTTAGATTTTACCCCTTTTGCTTTTTTTCAAAAACACAACTTTTTGGCATAATTTTTTAATTTTTCAGTTTTTCAGCTTTCAAGTTTTTATAGATATTAATTCTAAAATTTAACCCTTGTATTGCCCACTTATATTTTAAAATGTCTGTTTATGTATTTTTTCCGCTCTAGCGTTAACATTTTCTACTAGTTAAGTTTTCAAGATTTTAAAGTGTCGTTTTATATTAGTTTGCAATTTTAAATTTTTTAACCCTTTTCGCCAGTGTTTATAAAATATTCTTATTTATAAAATTTTTCTTTATATTTTCAATTGGCTCTGTATCCAAATAGTAAAATTTATCATCATTTAAATTTTTTTTTTAATTTTAACCCTCTGCCCTAAACACTTTTTTATTTGATTTTAAATTTTTTTTGCCCGTAAAAATTTCTATAAGCTCTGTTTTTAAGTTTTTGTAGTAGAGTTTAATCTTCATTTGACATATTTTTAGTTTAACCCTTTTTGCCTATTGTTTTAAAAGATACTTGTTTATAAAATTTTTAATATTTTCTAACCTTTAAATATTTTAATGGCCCAGTTTACAAGTTTTAACCCTTTTTAACCAATTTTAACCCTGTTTGCGTTGTTAAAATTTTTTTCTTTTAAATAAGTTTTGAATTTTTTATTAATTTTAACCCTTTTTGGCCCAAAAAAAAATGAGTTCTTCATTTTCTTTGCTCTTTAAAGCTGCTATTAGCTCAGTTTTAAAGTTTTTGTAGTGTAGTTTCATCTTCATTTTAAATATTTCTAATTTAACCCTTTTTGCCTATTTTTTTTAAAAGATACTTGTTTATAAAAGTTTTAATATTTTCTAACCTTTAAATATTTTATTGACCCAGTTTACAAGTTTTAACCCTTTTTAACCAATTTTAACACTGTTTGCGTTCGTAAAAAACAACATTTTCAAAAAATTTGTTTTAATTTTTTTTTTAATTTTAACCCTTTTTGGCTTGAAAAATGATTTATTTCGTTTTTAATTTTTTCTGCCCTTTCATATTTATATAAGCTCAGTTTTCATGTTTTTTCTAGTATAGTTTTCTCTTCATTTTACATTTTTTTTTAATTTAACCCTTCTTGCCTCTTTTTTTAAAAAAATACTTGGTTATAAAAATTTAAATTTTTTCTAACCTTTAAATATTTAAATGACCCAGTTTCCAAGTTTTAAACCTTTTTAATCCGTTTTAGACTTTCTGCGTTCTTTAAAAACATTTTTTTAAAAAATTAGTTATACATTTTTATAATTTTAACACTTTATTGCCCAAAAAATTAATTATTTAGTTTTTTATTTTTTCTGCCCTTTCATATTTCTATAAGTTCAGTTTACAAGTTTTTATAGTATAGTTTCATCTTCATTTTACATTTTTTAATTTAACCCTTTTCGCATCTTCTTTAAAAAAAATACTTGTTTATAAAAATTTAAATTATTTCTAACCTTTAAATATTTAAATGACCCAATTTTCAAGTTTTAACCCTTGTTAACACACTTTAACACCTTTTGCGTTCTTGAAAAATACATTTTTAAAAAATTAACCCTTTTCGCCCCTTTAAAAAAACTTGTTTAAATAATTTTGAATTTTCCAGCCTTAAAAATTTTCTATTTGCTTATTTTTTATAGAAATAGTTTATACATTTTCCACACAATTGGCAATATTCGAAACGTCTGTTGAAAGCATAATAAAATCTAACGAATGTATTTTTTCTTTCATTCTCTCTCTTACATTGACCGATGTGCTTGCGCAAAACAGCTGATCTGAGGCAAACTAACAAAGCAGACAAAAGGTGGCAGCAACAGAGCAAAGCACCAAACTAAAAACCAGACATCCAAGCAAAACCATTCTACCAACGCGACTTTGGAAGTCAGACGCAGAGACAAGCGAAAAATAGCAAAGTGCAAGAAAATTTGAGTAAAGAAAAACTTTAAACCGGGCAGAGTTCCAAGATCTCGAATAACAAAAGTGTTCACAAAAATTAAAGCCAAACAACGTTAGCCAGACAATCAAGTCAGCTAGCGCACCACCGCACAGCGAATCCTAAAGAGCCAACAAAGAGAGCTTCTGAGCCACGCACCCATAGAGCCAGTTCAAGCAGGGTACCAACTTTGCTTGTCACATAAACGCGATAAAAACACTCAAAAAAGCGCAACCCAATTTTTTTTTGTACGCTCAACGTAGCGTCCACCAAATAAATTTTATACATCGAACGGGTCGCGCGTTGTACCGCGTACAGCAGTAGAGCTGGAATACTTTATTTCACCCCCCGGTCCAATAAACGTCGCCAAAATAATTCATCAACAAACTCTAACCGACATCAACTTCGCAACGGCGACCACAATGCCGTATAACGGTGCCGCCAGTAATGGCAGCGGTGGTGGCGGTGGCGGAGGTGGTGGCGGCGGTATAAGTGATGGACCGCAAAATAAGAAGATACGTACCGGCGTACAACAGCCGGGCGAAACGGATGCACATCTGCATGCAAGGGTAAGTTGAGAAAGAAAAAATCAAGGTTTAGAATACATATTTACATTGCATTAGGGTGGTCCAAAAAAAAAATTGATTTTCGCTTTTTTCGAACGACATACCGAAAATCAGGCATAAATCGAATTTCTAGGCATAAATTTAACATAATGATCAAATTGAAAAAAAAAAAAACGAAAATACATTTTTTTTTGGACCACCCTAATCAACATATCTCCTTAAAACTTCTAAAAGTCATAGGAAAAAAGAGGGGAGTGTTTGCAAAACTTCACAAATTTTCGTGAAACTCAAAACTTTTGCGTGTGCTGTAAAAGTTTCTACAAAGAACTGTGTGCTCTTCACTCCCAACAACGAAATTTTTCATTTTTCTAACGCGTTTGCCATATGTAATTATGACTATCAAACGCTAAAAAAAAGTTTATTTGTGCTCTGTTTTCGTTTCGCAAATGGCGTTTGTTAGCGCACGCCAGCCATCAGCTCCACGCTCTCGCACTTTCCTACTCCTCCATCCGTGCACCACAAACATTTACCTTTTCCGCTAACAACGCCAGCCAACACGCCGACGGTCGCTATGGCATTTGCTGTAGAGCAGCATTGAAGTTTGTTTTTCTTGTGTGTGTGTGTATGTGTGTGTCTGATAAAAACTACACCATTGCATACTTTTAGGGGTTGTTGTTAAAAATCGATTTTCAGTTATACGGAAGTTTCAAGTTGCGCGTCGTTTTGTTTTCTACTTTTGCTGATAGCAATTCGAATTGTAGCATATCTTCTATAAATATGTATGCGTTGGTAGAGCTGAGTGTGTTGAGATAAGCAAATGCGCCTGAAAGTATGCAATAAAACGTAGAAGATAAAGTTTTATTACAAAGCTGCTGAAATTTGGTAAAATATGGCAACCTTTGACTTGACGTCTAATAAAATTGTGCAGTAGTGGCCATATTCCATTCAATAAATGGCTAAGAAGGGTATGAATGGAGCTCATGCGCCTAAAATTATGCAATAGTTTTTGATTTATGATTGCTGACAACTGAGCTATTGAAAACAATATAATTAAGCCAATTTCTCTAATCTACGCACATACTGGAAGTGAAATATGAGTATTTTATTCAAAAGCGCCTAAAAGTATGCAATGATATATAAAAAATTGCTCAAGAAACTAAAATTTAGCACAATATGGCAAGCTTTGACTTAAGGTGTATGAAATCGCCCAAAAGTTTCCATATCCTACTCAATAAATGCCTGAGAAGCGTACAAATACAGCTGATGCACCCAAAAGTATGCAATAGTTTTTGGTTTTTACGGTAATACCAACTGAATTGCTCATAGCACAATAACGAAGTGAATTTTAAGTAAGTTTTTAGTTACTCGAGGTCGAATATGTGTTTTTTAGAAAACCAAGCCTAAAAATATGCAATTATAAAGATTGATCTTGAATTTGTTAAATTCATAATTTTTTTTACTCAATATCATCTAAAAATGAAAAATAAGCCGCAAAGAATGCAGTGACAAAGTCGAAATAATACTTTATCCAGCGAGATCCTTTGATAATTGACTTGGCCTGAAAGTATGCAATCGTTTTTGATTTTTAAAAAAGTACCAACTGGCATGTTGACAGTATTTAATTATAAATAGATTCACAGAAATGTCTAAGCACTGGAGGTCTAATCTACCCATAAAAATATACAAGACTTAACGAAATATAATGCTTGATTAAAAGCAGCCTAAAAGTATGCGGTGATAAAGCTTTTTCCCCGATTTCTTCCTTTGCAACGCAGAAAATTCCTTTTTCACTGATAACATCGGCGGAACAGCGTCTTTTTTATAACTTTCATGACTTAGCCTAAAAGTATGCAATGAAATTATATAGAAAACTTTTTCCTGTTTGATTTTTTTTATAAAAATATCCGAGAAAATTATATTTTAATCTCAATTTTGGTTTGGCTTACAACAACAAAATTCTAAACTATGCGTAGCTAGCATTCCTAGAACCCGTACTAAGTATTACGCCGAGAAGTATGCAATAAATTTTCAGTTAGGCTTAAATTTTTAGAACCAAGCTAAGTTTGATAGAGGATAACCTTCTCTTCAATCAATTTTATTTAAAATTGTTCATACAAGCATTTAAAAATTTTCCCGGGAAATAAATGCGCCTAAAAGTATGCTATAAAAAGCAATCATACCTTATTCTGCTCTATTTACAAAGCGGTACCGATTGTTTCACTATGTGACCAGTACTTGACGAATTTTGTTCGCAAAAAATTAATTCGCCTTAAAGTATGCTATGAAATACCCGAAATTTAGTGCGCCGAAAAGTATGCAATAGGTTTTCAGATATAATAAAATTCTTAGAAACAATCAAAGCCGTATTGTGAATAAAAATTTCATCGAAAGTTATTTATAAAAGCGTTGAAATGCTTATCCGAAAAAGAAATGCGCCTAAAGGTATGCTGTAAAAATCAACAAACCCTCGATTGTGCTATAGTTTTATGTAGCTTTGCGAATTTTCCCACCATATAAAAATTACTTGACCAAATTTATTTGCCAATAAATAAATTAGCGCCTAAAAGTAGGCATTGATTGCATACGCCTAAAACCTGATTATTTCCTATTTTTATTTATGATTTATTTAAACGATATGGCAACGCTCGCCTTCACATACAAGAAAAACGCCAACTAGTGGCTACACAACGTTTATAGAATACCTAAAAATACATACATAAATTATTAATGCGCCAACAAGTATGCAATCGTTGTGGCGGCACTCTCACAGCAAAGCAGAAATAGCGCAAAGCAACGAGCAAAAAATATATTTGCTGAGTGCCGAATTGTCATATGGTGAAATTCACATGGAAACAAATACAATGTATGCATGTTTCCATGTACGTTAACGACCTTAACTACATGTGTACATATATTGGCAACTACTTTTAGGCGCATAACCCTACACACAAGTCTCATTGAGTGCCACAAATGCCTCCGGTTTAACTTAAACGTTTTCCACAAGTATATAATCTTGTATTTTTCTACTTTTATAGCTCTTCATTTTTCTTTCATCCCACACACACACACACTCAAGTGGTTTGCTACTCGAATGAGCGCTCGTTAATGTCTTAGCACAAAATGCTCTTAATTCTCAGCTCGTTTATGCCTCTTAGCTGTTGCGCTGCGCCGTCTACAGTGTGTGTAGCGCCACTAAACCGAACTGTTGCATACTTTTAGGCTGTATAATCAACTAACAGAGGGATGCTGGAAGGCGCGTTACTGCTAACGGTGCATATATATTATTTCACTCAAAACGCTCGAGCAGCATGCGCTCAAAAGTAGACAGCAGCAAATTCGCTCATTCAAAACGCTCAAAATCAACTCAGCTCCTCTTATCTACCTCTCGTGCCGCGTCGTCGTCGTGTCTGAAGAGCAATCGTTTAACAACTTATTTCCTTTGTCTTGCATACCTTTAGGCTACAGCAGCAGCAGCATTACTGTCGTCAAATCTGTCGTCGTTTTAGTCGTATTAGCGCCTTTTACAGGAAATGCATGCCAAACACCACCAGTTTGCGCCTAGCAGTATGCCATGTAATTCTTATAAAGGGCGGTTGTTGGTCTAGAGCGCGTTGTCGTGGATATGGATATTCATTAGGATATGAAAGTAGCTATGCATGTTTACCGGATGTAGGCGTAGTGATGCGTGCTCTTTTTTCAACCTGACATATTTACACACATCTTAGATACTTTTGTTTTTACTTTCTTTCTAGGTAACATTTTATTGCATACTTTTAGGCGCAATTTTGTCACGAATTGTGTTTGTTATGCGTAGGCACGATTCGTTTGCGACATTTTTTCACAAGTTTGAAGTTAACTTCTTAGGCGGTGATGCAATGTTTATAGGATATGAAAAAAAATTAAATTAAAATTAAAAGGTTTGGTGCGTCTAGCTTCCAGCAGATGTCGCCCTAACGATTTGGAAATAAGTCTTGTGTATACCCGCTACTAGATTGGAAACGGCTGAAGAGATTTGGATCATATTTGGCATATAGATAGTATGCTTCATTCTACGACTTGCTACTTAGGTGTTGCCACTTTGGGTGCTTACGGGGTTGCCACCTATCCATTTTTTTTAAATTAAATATTGAGCAAATGAAAGGTATTTTCACGCTTTTTTAAGGAGGTATTTTCCGGCAGAGTAGTCACCTAGGGTTGCCACCTAACCTCATTTTATTTATTCCTTTGTATATCGACCAATATCTCGGTAATGGCTAAAGCTACTTGGATCCCATTTGTCATTTATATAGTTTTTATTAATTCTAAGACTTTCTACTAATGTGTTGCCATTTTGGGGGCTTACGGCGTTGCCACCTATCTACTTTTTTTTAAATATTGAGCAAGATATGCCAATATGGGTATCAAAGAAGATGTACTTTCGGCTGTATACCGATGAAAACATTTTCAGGCAGGGTAGTCGCCTAGGGTTGCCACCTAACCTCATTTTATATATTCCTTTGTATATCGACCAACATCTCGGGAACGGATTCAGCAGTTTGGGATAAAATTTGCATTTAGATAGGTTGGTCAATTCTAAGACTTTCTACTAGGGTGTTGCCATTTTGTGGGCTTACGAGGTTGCCACCTATCTAAATTTTTTTTTAATATTGAACAAGATATGCCAATATGGGTATCAAATAAAAGGTATTTTTGACTGTATACCGATGAAGATGTTTTCATATAGGGTTGTCACCTAGGGTTGCCACCTAACCTCATTTTATTTATTCATACGAAGGAATGAGGCGGGTGAAGAAATTTGGACCAAATTTGACATAATCATAGATATTTTGCTTCAGTCTTAGACTTAGTAATTGGGTGCACATTCGACCGGTTTACAGGGTTGCCACCTATCTAATTTTTTTTAATCGAGCAAGATATGCCAATGTGGCAATCAAGCAGGGTTGCCATCTATCGGCTTTTTATTTATTCCCTCGTGTATCTAGGGAGCCAATTCACCTGATCTTGGAAGAGTGTTCAGGGTTGCTATCTTTCTGTTTTTTTTTTTGTTGTAATAAGTAATGGAAAAATAAGAATAAACTGGCATTCTTCTTAGAGCTTAAGAAGTTAACGTCTATCACGTGAACTATTCGTCTTTTTTTCAGTTGGTTTGTATTTCACTTAGGTGGTTTGTTTGCTTGTAAGCCCGCCTGTTTGAGAGGGACACAACATTTTATCAGCCTCTTCAAGGAAGTGGATTTTCTTTCTAAGATGCTGTACATTTTTTTCCTTTTTACGTAGCTGCCAAGTGCGCGTCACGTCCGCCCGGCTTGTTGTCATTAAATCGCATTTAGTGTACATTATGCTTGAGTGATGTTATAGTATGTAGCACTCTTATCTTTTCTACTTTGCCTTCCATATCCTTTCGCCTCAGTTTCGTTTACGTTGCGCCGCCCAACCTTGTCCTTGTTGTTTGCTCCTTTCAAGCTTTTGCCTTTTTGCGTAGATTTTATTGCGCTTTATCCATTTCGGCTAATGCCTTTTTATGTAGGTAACACCCAAGCGTATAATAATACTTATTAAGGAACTGAAATTTATTACCGAAATCAATGTAGTTTTAGCTCAGAGATCTTATCACAAACAACATTTTGTATGAAAAGGATAATAACTGAGATATCATTGTAATTGATTTTGATGTGCCGCTTTAGATTGTAAGTTTAAGAAACTAGCTTTAATCTCCTTTCAAAGAAGTCCAAGATGAAGCTGAGCTATGTGTTCGAAATTGGCTAGAATAGAGGAAACTACAGTTTCGGGATCCGCGTCCCTTACAGATTTGAACTCAGCGCGCGCCCAGAACTCTAGGAAGGGTTTTGAGACGTGTCCTTTCTTCATCTCGTTAAGTTCTGTTTTTCGTCGAGTTTCCCAATAGATACATACATACAGTTCCCCTCAAGACTTTGTATTTCTTCCTGAAGGAATCTGGGTCCATCTGGAAAGTGGGACTAGTTTCGAAGACTTCCGTTTGCTTGAGCAACACCGCAGCCCACAGTCCGTCTCGTCTGTATGCAATGAACTTATTGCCTTCGTTCGCGGAGGAGTAATCCTACCCTGAAGCTTCCGAAGCTCAATAAGACGAATAGACCGCTGGTAATTAAGACTAGCGCTCTCTCGATTCTCTTCACTTCTCGTTGAAAGATTCTTCGTCCGTCTGGTGGGTTGAATATGGTAGAATATTTCAGTTCTTCGTAGAACGCCCGACACCACAGCACCAATTGAGCTACTTTCTTTCGTTCGAACATTGTCTTCCATACGTCCCAGGATAGTAATCTTATTGTGACAGTCCTCAGGTGCAATGAGATATATAGCTTGCAGCAACCCATAGGACATCTTGATGCTCAGTATCCACGCTTGAAAGCTTCTGCCCGTGTCTGGAAGGTGATGTATGTTTGCAAATTTCAACGTCTTTAAAATCATGGATTTCATGTTAAAAATTTAATTTTCTAAATGAGGGCTGTGCCACGCCCATTTTCGAAAATTTAACGAAATTAATAGCTTTTACCGTAAAATTTTGACGTTAAATTATCTTATCAACATTAACTAATAAATTATTAAAATTTTCGAACTTATTTGAAATTTTCGATATCGAAAAAGTGGGCGGGGCTTTTTTTCAATCTTGTCCATTTTTAATGTCAATCGATTTTTATCAAATTTTGTGAAACTTTTCTATTGTTCGAATTTTTCGATATCGAAAAAGTGGAGAAAATTTTTGATTTCGAAAAAGTGGGCGTAACATTTTCATAATAAGACATACAAAAGTAGCGGTCTTGTCCAATACTAATAAAATTGGACTCTGACGTATTAGTTTTGCTCAAATTATAGTGGATCGATCGATCAATGGACATTTTTTATACAGTTCGAAATTTTCGATATCGAAAAGTTTGAGGGTGGGCTTAGTCCGCTACGCCCAATTTCAATAGCAGTAATTATATCAAATTTGGTGAAGATTTAATTATTTTGCTCCAGCTATTGTGGAACTGTCGGATGAATGAACATTTTTTTGCATTTTTAGAAAGTTTCGATATCGAAAAAGAGGCAGTGGCTTTTGCTGGAATTCGCACATTTTCAATACCAATCTTTTCATATCAAATCACTTTCAGATAAATGAACTTTATCTTGGGACGATTAGACTTTTTTTCTTTTATCCGAAAATTTCGATATCGAAAAAGTGGGCGCGGATTTTTTCGATTTCTATTATTTTCAAAACCAATTTTTTCATATCAAATCACTTCAAGATAATTTAACTTCATTTCGAGCTGTCGTCGGACGATTAAACATTTTTTTCTTTTATCCGAAAATTTCGATATCGAAAAAGTGGGCGCGGATTTTTTCGATTTCACATATTTTCAAAACCAATCTTTTCATATCAAATCACTTTAAGATAATTTAACTTCATCTCGAGCTGTCGTCGGATGATTAGACTTTTTTCTTTTATACGAAAATTTCGATATCGAAAAAGTGGGAGTGGCTTTTGTTGGAATTCGCACATTTTCAAAACCAATCGTTTTATATCATACTAATGTAAGATATATAAATAGTTGCTCAAATTATTGTGAGAAGGACGGGCGAACGGCAATTTTCACTGTTTTTTGAAATTTTCGAAGACAGAAAAGTGGGCGTGGCTTTAGTACGATTTCGCACATCTCTAAAAAAATCATTTTCTATCTATCAAAATGGGCTAGGATATATCAATCGAATATTTTTTTTATTATCGAAAATTTTGGATTTCGAAAAAAATGGGAGTGGCTTTTTTCGATTGCACCCATTTTCAATACTTGTTTCTTCATATCAATTTTGTTGAAGAAATTTTCATTTTTACTCAGGTTTTGGTGGGACGCATACCTAGATACTTTTTCTATCTTTTGAAAAAGAATCGAAATTTTCGATTTCGAAAAAGTGGGCGTGGCTTTACTTCAAATGCTATCAGTTTCAATACTAATCTTTGCTCAACAATTTTTGTGAAACTGTTTCAATTTTTATTCAAGTTTTTGTGGAACGATCGGACGAATGGACTTTTTTTTCAATTTTTCGAAATTTTCGATATCGAAAGAGTGGGCGTGGCTTGCGCCGTTAATTTGATTAAGATATGTATATTATTTTTCACTGAAGTTTTCGTGAGCCATGGGAGCATTTTTTCTATTTTAAAAATTTTCGAACTCGAAAAAGTGGGCGTGGCTTGCGTTGTATTTTCTTCATTTTCGAAATTAAACACTCTATATCGAATTTGGTTGAGGAGTATTATTTTTTGCTTATCGTCGAACAATTGATTACCAAACGTTAGACATAAAAATTTAAAATATCTTCAAAGGAAAAAATCCAAAAAATTTCCTGCTCTTCCCCCACACATTTGTATTTGCCATTTTGATTTGTATGCATTTATTCCATTAGTCGCCGACATCAGACTTCAACTCAAATGCATTTTAAGCAAACAAACAAACTGACAGACAAATATTATTGTGCATATGGCAGAAAGTAGTACCTTGGGCGCCGCATTGTGTGCAACCTGTATTACAACCACACATGCACCTCACCCATACTACATCTGCTCCTGTGAACCAGACACCACCACCACCACCTCAAACTACTTGAGCTTTCCACTGGCGCCGCGTTGGATGCATCGACTGGCAATCTTACTAAATTGCATATTGCCTCATTGACTTGCTTTTTGTTAGTGGAAAAATTGGTGCAACACACACACCCTAAGCACAGGCACACACAAGAAGCACACGCACACACACACACGCACACCCAAATCATAGATCAAAATGTACCCTTACAGAGAGTCATTGGGTTGCAGTTATCTGACTGCAGTCAGCAGCCCATCTGCCTGTTTTTTTTTTTTGGTTTCATTTTTTTGTCCCCCTGCCGCGGCTCTGATTTTTGTTGCAATCGCTACAAATGCAAATTTTTCTGTTTGTTGCATCAACCATCTTTGATTGCAACAACACGACGACAACGTCAATTTATTCCAGTCGAAATAAAGCTCGAAAATGCATTAACCTGCCAGATTGACGTTGCGAGTGAACGAGAAATAAAAGTGAAATTAATTAATGTTGGAGGGAGGTGGCATGGGATACGCGCCCTAACGTCAGAAGATTGATATTTCGTAGATTGGCGAAAGCGTCGCGCCATCAATTATCCAAAACAAAAACCGATTGCTAACCACCAATTTTTAACAAAGTTTGTGGTATGGGTGGGCCAAAGCCTGATCAATTTGACTGGCAGCATAACTTTTGTTTACGTTTACGACAGTCGCTATGTCATTGTTGCTGTGCATTTTCAACCCTATTTTGTTTGATTTTCGATTGGTCTGGTCTCCTCTTTAAGAATACAAGGAAGCTCACTTCCTTGTACTCCTACAGCTCTACAGCCTTCAGCGGATCCTAAAAAGATAGACGGATCCGGATTGCAAAGCAATAGTTCGATATCAAATTTTTTGAAGAAGCCATCGTGGAACGATCGGGCGATGAACTTTTGTCTCCATTTTGTTTTTTAATTTTCGATATCGAAAAAGTGGGCGTGGCTCTTCTCCGATTTCGCATAAATATATCGTTATAGTTATAACAAATTTAGTTAAGATATATGTATACATTTTTGCGCAAGATATTGGGAGAAGGCTGAACAGATTGCCATGTCTCCTATTTTTCGATATTTTCAAAAAGTGGGCGTGGTCTTCTTCCGATTTCGTCTTTATTAGGTTAGGTTAGGTTCAAGTGGCTGCCGCAGAGTCACACTTAGGCCAGTTTTAAAAAACCCGTTGTGATACCACCAACACAAGGAAAGTCAGTCCCCGGACCCGGCCATATGGAAAATCCCTGAGTTGTTTGGATTATCCACAAAGCAGAATCCCGGGACACTCCTAAACCGACACCGTTACTCCTCCCCGAACCATTTAGATGACTTGATGAAGGCCATCAAGTCCTTTATGTCCAGCTCCGCGATCTGGCGTATGCTATCCAGGAAGGGAACTCTAAAAAAGAGCGTTCTCGCGCCGCTTAAAGCCGGGCAGTTGCAGATGAGGTGCTCCACCGTTTCCTCCTCATAATCTTTGTAACTCCTAAAGCATTTTCAGTAGGGCACACCTAGCCTTTCTGCGTGACTACCAATAAGGTAGTGCCTGGTTAATACTTACTTAAAATAGCTTTTAACCGCCTAGGTGATTGTGGGCTTCCAAGGCCCGGTTAAGACTCATATTAATGTGAAGATTTCTCTCTTTATTGTCTCTAGATCTTTTATGATCCCATTTTGGCCAGGTTTGTTTGGATATCCGGCTCTCTGGGCATTATTGTAGCCATCTTTCGTTGCCTTGACGGAGTCCTTCAGCATTTGCTTGCATGTGACAGACGGCATACCTTAGCGCTCTTGGTCGTGCCCTGCTTGGCAAACTTCGTCTACCCTACAGTTTCCCCAATGTCCCTTTTGTCCCGGAACCCATGTGAGGTTCACGCGGTTCTGTTGGGCCATCTCATGGAAGATATCGACGTCAGCGTCAGTTCAGAGTTGAACGAATAAGAGCCAAGTGCTTTGATGGCCGCTTGGCCATCCCTTACCAAGGGAGACAAGAGTTACCTTGGCACAGCTTAGGTCTGGATATAGTGTAAGGTTAAACTCCTACTTGTCCAGACTTAATGACACAATCTCAAACACATGCCCTGCATGTGGTAGGACCCCCCATGATACTCTACATCTCTTCAATTGTTCATTTGAACCTACTCTTCTAAC
Organism: Campiglossa producta; assembly: GCA_964058755.1. NCBI lineage: Eukaryota > Metazoa > Arthropoda > Insecta > Diptera > Tephritidae > Campiglossa > Campiglossa producta. Next base: position 16,159,154 of record CAXKVI010000004.1, on the reverse strand, counting down.
CCCTCTGTCCCTCTGGACAAACCCTGTTGAAACTGCACGTTTCCTTGGACTCCCCTTAGAAGAGCTTGATGAAGATCTTCGGAATGATCATACACTCTAGACAGGGCAATGCATTGTTAACAACAACAACAACATGGCCGCTTGGCTGTCGCAGATTGATTTAGTATTCTATATTTGGAAGCCCAAGGAAGTGCTCGAATCGTTGCTTTGTCACAAACCTTCCCTCGAAGCGAGCTTGGTGTCCTGTGATTACTTCTCTTCATTCTTTTTAAATTGCAATAAGACTTCCAGTAAATCTAGAACCCGCGGAGATTTTCCCCTACTCTGATAAGAAAACAGCTCAAAATAACAAAGAGCGGCAGTCTAAACCCAATTTTGAGCTTAAATAATAAGACAAGGCCGCCATTTGGGGTTATAGTGAATAACTCACTTTTGGTCGTAAATTTCATGAATATTTAGGCATTTTAACGCGTGCCAAAATAATCTACAGAACAAGATGAATCATTAAAAGAGCCAATATACCTGCACCCACACACACCGCACGCAGCGGACGGTAGTAGCCAGCGTGCAATGAGTAGCCAGCATAGTCACGTTAGCATAAATTTTGGAGTAAGCGCGCAGCAGTGAGTGTGAGCGAGTGAATGAGACAATCTAAAGGTTGGGGGTTGAGTAGGAATCAAAAAATAACGAACGCAACTCTATTCAAAAAGTGGTGAGTAGACAAACAACAACATTGCAAAACATGCAAAGAGTTGAGAGGATACAGTGGGATGCAATTACCATAACATGAGATAGGCAAAAGTTCAACGAATTCGGTTAACAGCAAAACGCGGCACTTGGACATTAACTATTTATGGATGTGTGTGTGTGTGTGTGTGCTCGGAAGACCGGCGCGGATGCTTGTTTTAACAGCTGACCTCCCCCAAAATATGCTACATATTTGAGAGCTCATGTATGCAATACTGTGCTCCCACTTCTGCACCCGCCACATACACTTGAATTGAAAAGAATTAAATTGAATACAATTTTTTGGGGGTTCGCGCGTTTCCGTGAAGCTCGTTCGCTGCGTATGCATACAATATGACGTCGTTTGTTAATGGAATTATTAATGTCAAGTGGTGCAGGTTTCTGTCTTTTTTTTTTGGCATAATCCATGACGTAGAGGGTGGAAGAGTTGGATGAGTGCTTCCAAAGTGGCAGCGTAGCCAGAGTTGAGGTGGGTGGGATTTGGAATTCATTTCAAACTTTTGAAAAGGCCAAACCAGTTTTTGGAAGGATTACGCGTGTGTTTTTTTTTTGGAAAGAAAAGACTTTGAGATGAGATTATGCGTGTTAATTAAGTATTATATCAATCAAGTGATTAAAGAGTGGAAGAGGTTTTGTAAAGACCTAGGTGTTTGAAGAAATGGAACATCATTCCTGGACCAAAGTATCAGCCGAATAATAGCAAATCTCGGCCTTTCCCTCATTTTGATACCGCGTTGATCTGTGGCCGAGTTAATCTTCCTTTTCCGGTGCAAAACGGATGAATTAAGGAAATCGGCATACTCCAAAGAAGCCACAACTTCGTGAGATTATCGAAGGAAGGTATCGAAGGAAGGTACCCACCAAAAATAACCCAGCTTGTCACGAAACATCAAGAAATGCCTCCTGTTGTTGTTGTTGTTGTTAACGATAAAAATTCTCTCCGAAGGTTTTGGGGAGTGATGTCGAAATTGACAGTCCTTGGCCGGATATGCACCCGGTACGCGCCCTTGAGGTACTGCCCGACTGTCTCGGGAGCAATTTGGTATGGCCAATGGAACCTTCTACGTCACGTCACCTCTCCATCCGTAAGCAAGGAAAAGATGGGTAATGAGAGGCATCATATCCGTAGATCAACCATCGAGTTAGCACGTCATTATCTATGTGCATATTAGTGGCCTCTAACGGCCGGTATACCTATCTCGGTCATATTCCAAACCCCTAACCCGCAGGGGCAGAAATGCCTCCTCAGTAAACCCACTTCGATATCCTTACCGAAAGTCAGGGCTTAATACGGCATGAAAGGACCAATGGACAACTGGACCTGATCTTTTGCGAGCTTAGTCAAACAGCTGTCTATCCAGCATCACTTAAATGCTTAAAGCTTTTTTAACTTCCTCAGAACTTCTCATCGTGGTTAACTTATTTCAAGGATCACAGCTTTGTGGAGAGCGTGCAGTAGTCATGCTGATGTCCAGAAGAGGTAAATTTCTGCTCTGCAAGTCTTGTAAAGCTTTGAGAGTTAGAACATCAGAATCAGGGTTGCCAGTTTCCTGAATAAGAGTAGAGCTCTTTTGGAAATAATCCTCTTTAAAACTGTCGGAACACATTCCCAGGCAGTTGCTCGGTAGTTATTCCTCGAAGTTGTCGCAAAATCTTACTTACCAGCAGTACCGATAAGCTTTCCAAAATAAATTCTACAATATGCCAAATTTTATGCGAATCCGTCAAGCGATTCCCGAAATGTTGGCTGATTTACGAAAGAATAAATTAGTTGAGTGGCAACCCTGCTTCGAAATGACTTCGTTGGAATACGGCAGAAAATACCTTTCATTTGATACCCACAGTTGCTTATCGTGATTAAGATTAAAACAATTTGAGATAGGTGGCAACCCTGTAAAACACTTTAGGTGGCAACGCCGATGAATATAATTTTAGAAAGGATCATTCTATGCCAAATTTTATTCAACTCGGTCAAGTGGTTCCCGATATAACTAGTGGTCGATACACGAAATAATAAATAAAATGCGGTAAGGTGGCAACCCTGCTTTAAAAATGTGGTCGCTGCAGTACGGTGGAAAATACCTTTTATTGTATACCCATATACATACCTATTGGCATATCTTGAGCAATATTAAAAAAATGAGAAAGGTGGCAACCCTGTAGCTATATAGGCACCTGATTAAATTAAAATTGAATTTACATGTAATAGACTTAAATTTCATTGAACTTTGTAGTTAAGCTCCCTAGAGCAATATTCCAACCCTACAATAATAATTAGATCCACCACCATTCACTTCAGCTGCCAGCAAAAAAAAAAAAAAAAAAAAAGATTTACATTATGAATTTAAAATCAAGCAAGAATTTTTTTTGCCTATCCAGCAATTTCTTCCGCATTTTACTTTACGAACTAAAGTGAACTCGAAAAATTTGCATATATCGATTTAATAATCGTAGCATGGCAGGTAATAAGTATTTAAACGATGACAAAGTTAGACATTGGGGCTAGAACAAGAGGAGGAGCCCAGGTGAAGTAGGCGGCACCTCTCCAACTCCACGCAGCAAACAATGATATCAATTTGTCAAACAACAACAAAAACAACTGACTTATTAAGTAATACAAAAACACACTCACAAGCTTACAACCTCCTCACAAATTAAACAAATCTATTTAAAATTGCGTGCACCTTGCGTGTCATAACATAACCTCAATAAGAAGACGACATGAGAAGGACAAAAATTTAAACTGCGTAAGCGAAAAGGATGTGTGGAATGTTGGACGCTGGGTGACTACAAGTGTTGGAGGACGAAATATGAATGTTCTTTCTTTCTCCTGAGACATGCGTGTTATTAGTCTAATAGCAGAGGAATTTTACCGTGATACTTTTCTATAGGAAACGCAACTGACTATAGTTCGAGTATTTATCAACTAGCTACAAGTTAGTTGATTTTCAACTAGCTACAAGCTAACTTGTTTTCGGCTAACTACAAGTCAGCTTATTTTCAACTAAACTAGGTAGTTTGTTTTTTAGCTAACTTCCAACTAGTCTTTAAGTTTTCGTGAAAAATCCTGAAAAGTCCAAACCAAAATTTTACAATCGCGATATCTCAGAACTGATTACGCTTAGAGAAAAAAATTATTGGACCATATTCGTAGAGAGTTTCCAGGTCTACAACTTGGTCCCAGGTAATTCTTCGAAAAAACTTACAGTTTTCGAGAAAAGTCGAAAAAACCTAAAATTTCGACCTTTGACCCCCTTAGCACACATGGCATCGATGGGAACCTTAGACTACGTTACAACAACAACATGGGAACCTTAGAAGTTTTATTTCTGACGTCGAACCTAAGCTCTCTACCAAAATTTGGCGCTGAGGGAATGTTTAATTTGACCGAACTACTAGAATTATTCTTCCAATTTTTCTAGCATCTTAAATCATTCTCTTGTAAAAAAAAAAGTTCTTTGGGAACACTATATATGTCTCGTATTTTCGAATCGCTTGGGAGCAATTGATATTAAGAAAATGTGTTGGCGAAATAATCTTTCCCCAGACGATATCTCACTTCAATGTTTATTGGGTAGTACCTATTTAGTCTCAAATGTGGCGCCGGCAACACAAATCAATAGTAGTAACAATTGACTGCATAAATAACTAATAATAAGTACAACCGACGATTATCTATAGCTGAATAAAAGTTGTTTAGTTGAAAGTTTCTTATAGGTACAATTGCGATCAATATTTGTAATGAGCGCAGAGAGCTCGTCACTTTTAAATGGCATACAATTTGAACACGATAAATGTTAGAAGAAAGCTTTGGAGGAATTTTTCGAAATCTATAAGCCTCTCATCGACTTGGTCTCTTCTAACTTGAATCCTAATAAAAATACTCGGGTTTTCAGACTAGATCCAAAGAAAACCAGTTCTTGCTCGTAAGAAACACCCCAAAAATACTGGTCATCTCATTTCCTCGCTTCGAGGAAAGCTTTCTTAAGGTAAGATTGCTCTGTGGAAGCTTCTTTGAGCGTATAAAGGTATAGCGAAAGCTTGGAAGCTTTCTTGCAGTTCACAAAGCTCTCTGAAACGTTATACGAAAATTTAAAAGCTTCTACCGAAGCCTAAGTACGTTAGTGAAAGCTTAAAAGTTTCGGAAAGCTTCATTGGTTCTGTGGAAGCTTGTTCAAAAGCCTAAAATTATCAGTGAAAGCATAACGCTTTGTCGAAAGCTTTTTTTTTTTACTATTAATTAGAACTAATCAATCGATACTTCAGACAAGTTATTTTTTGTTCGGAAATACTTGGTAGTTCGTGTAGTGTGTTCTCCCGATACAAATTTCTACACTAAAGCAGCTACTCATTCAATTTGATTGCACTCTTGAACTCTCAATTGGGAATAACATATATACCATATCATAATAAATAATGAGCCTATCATTCAAATACAAAAATACATACGAATACTAATAATAATTTCAAGTTTTTCCCCTATGCCATCGGTCGTTGATTCTGAATAGTATAAGTAAAACATGTGGAGTACTCAACGAACCACCAGCCGAAATCAGTACTAACAACACAACTACTTATGATTTGCTGATATGCATGTATAAATTAACATAGACAAGTATTTTGAATTTATTAGCATGTGGAAAAAAGTACACTCACGGGCAATAAATTAGAAGTAGAAATTAAATTGAAATCGACATTGAAAGCAGCTATAGAAAGGAAGATAGAAAATCATAGAAATTCAAAATTCTACAGAAATTCTTAAAAACCCACCAAGAAAAGGAAATTATGGCGTGAAAAGTATAGCATTTCCAAAAAAAAAAAACTTTAAAAACACTTTTGTTTCAGAATCACTGTAGAAGAACATTTTTGGACCGAAAAATTACTTTAAAAACTATATATACCAATTATTTTGCTCATCACTGTACTTCAATTCGAAAAAGGCAATGAAATAGCAATAATGTTAATATGCACTCTCGATACCCTTAGATATGATATACCAAAGTCACACAATTTTGCTACCATTGGGGGTGTACAAATGGGCCACGCCTCTCGTCGACTATTCAAATGCTATTGATAGCCGTTGAGGTTCGATTGTCGTTAGCTATTTTTTGTGTGTGGTAGGGTTGCTTATTTTTGGAACATGCAATCATATCAACTGTGCTTACAATGTTGCTGGCAGTAAATGGAAATAGGCGACCGCTGGTTTTTTTATTGCATCGATATAAAATTTATGATCGAAAATTGGGAAAATCTGACAGTTGCAACTCCGTAACATCCCTGCTTCTGCGGTGCAAGTTGTATGGTTTGTTTGGTCTAATAAAAATGTTTTGTAGGTAATCACAGCAGGCACGCCGTAAAATGTTTGCTAAGGATAGCTTGTAATCAATTCCTCTAAGCTTTTGTTACTTCTGGAGACTTTAAAGCGTCTGAAAGCTTAACTGGTTCTGTGTTTGCTAAGGATAGCTTGTAATCAATTCCTCTAAGCTTTTGTTACTTCTGGAGACTTTAAAGCGTCTGAAAGCTTAACTGGTTCTGTGGAAGCTTGTTCGAAACCCAATTAAGGAGTTGTGTTTTAGCTGAAAAGCTTTTTCACATGTGTCAAAGTCTAAAAATGTTAGGGAAATCCAAAAAAGCTTTAAAGAAAGCTTCTTCTAGTTTAACTCCTTCCGTGGAAGCTTCTTTCAGAGTCTACCTATTTTAGTTAAAGCGTTGTTCAAGTTCAAAAAGCTCTCTGAAACCTTTTACGAAAGATCAAAAGCTTCTCGCAAATCCTAAGTATGTTGATGGAGCTTAAAAGCTTCTGAAAGCTTGAATGAAATCTGACTAAAATTCACAAAGCTTTGTGAAACCTTTTTCGAAATATTAAATGGAAGCCTTAATACTTTAGTAAAAGCCTAAAATCTTTGGTGAACTGTACAAGGCTCTCTGAAACCTTATACAAAAGTTTATATACTTTTCCCAAATCTTAAGTAGGTAAATGAAAGCTTGAAAGCTTAACTTGTTCGCTTCTAGCTTTTTCGAAAGCGTCTTGAAGCTGTTAGTTTTAAAAAGTTAAAGCTTGAAAGCTATTTGGAATTCTTGAAAGCTTCCGCTGAGTGGGAAAGCCTTTTTGAAAGTTTGAAAGTTTCAGCCGACGCCTGAATGGGTTATAGAAAACCTAGGTTCTTTAAACTTAGCTGGTTCTGTGGAACTTTCTCTGAGAAATTAAATATTTTAGCGAAAGCTTAAAAGCTTTATTGAAGTTCAAAAAGCTGTCTAAAAACGTATACACAAGTTTCTCCCGAGACCTAAGCACGTTAATGGAAGCTGAAAATCTTTTAAAAGCTTAATTCGTTCTGTAGAAGCTTTTTTAAAGAGTCTAAATTTTTTTAGAGAAAGCTCAAAAGGTTTGTTGAAACTCAAGAATCACTATGAAACCTTATACGAAAGATTAAAAGCTTCTCCCAAAGTTAAGTACTTTAAGCAAAGCTTAAAAGCTTCTGAAAGCTTAACTAGTTCTGTGGAAGCTTGTTCGGAAGCCAAAATATCTTAATGAAAGCTTAAAAGTTCTGGCGAAAACTGCTTCAAGTTCACAAAGCTGGCTCATATGAACATCTTTCCAGGTAAGGGCACTCTTTGGAAGCAATTTTCGGGCACGAATTTGAAAGAGGAAATATGTAACTTTAAAAACTCGCTAACATTGCGTTGGGTCTGAGTAACTATCATTTCAAGAGTTATGTGTCAGCCACTTGCCGTGGCAGGCGTCGCACTTATGTACTTAGGTATCTACTACAAAAGTAAATTTGTATGTATTTATGCCAAGCTAATATAGCTGAGCGTGACTGAAATACAAATTTCCAATTAGTTTTGGCCACACTCGTAAGTATGCTACATACTGCCGGCCGCCTCAGAATGCTTTCATTGCCAACAGAGCCTCTCCTGAGGCCGAACAATAGAATAACAAATAATTCAAAAGAAAACGCACGTACGAGTTGCTAACCGTCATGTTTTTCAACTGTGCCCAACCCCACCGCTTCATTTTACCTTCACAAATACTTTTTTTCTTTCAGTTTTTTTTTTGTTTTTTTTTTGGTATCTAGGCTTTTGCGGTATTCACTGCGTGCCAGTTCCCTTATTTCCACACTAACAATAACAATACGTACAATCCCACTGCGTTAAAATTCAATTCCAGCATAAACCAAGCCAATTCATTTTGCATTACTTTGTATTTATTTCATTTGTTTTGTTTGTTTATGATTCGGTTTCGTTTTTTTTCGTATTGAATTTTGAATACAAACAAATACTTTATTCATTTTTTTCCAATTTTCGATGTGCAGCGTCGGTCTTAATTTGCTTATTATGGAAAATGAATTTGCTTAAAATTCATTCCTTTTTAATTGTAAGCAAGTTTTTGGCTCTGAAATGACGTTTGATAGTGGGTTGGTGATTCTGGTGAAAGCCAAACGATTATGTGAGTGATAAAGCTGAAAAGTTCGTACTTCTCTTCTGAAACTTTTAACGTTCGATGCTTCTCTTTTTTAAACTTGAAAGTTTGTAAAGTTCAAAAGCTTTTCTTTGTAAAACTTGAAAATTGCTTTGAATTTCAAAATGTATTTTTTTTTTAGAGCTTTTAAAGTCCGGTGTGTGTTAAAGCTTATTTGAAATTGTAAAACCTTCTTCCAAAGCCTAAAAGCTTAAAAATTCATACCTAGGTTTAGGGTCTTCTCTTTTAAGATTTTTCAGTTCAAAAGCCTTTATTTCAAAGTTTTTCCAATTTCTGCTTTCTTAAAGCTTAAAATTTCGAAGTTTTAAACCCGTCTTTGAAAGCCTAAAAGCTTAAAGCTCCTGCCAAAGTTAAAGAGATTTTCTTTTGAAAACTTTTAAAGCATAAACACTTTTCCTTTCTCTTTGAAAATTAAGTTTAAAAGCTTTACCTTGTAAAGCTTGGAAAGTTCTGTGAAGTGCAAAGCTTCCTTTTTAAAGCTTTTTAAGTCGTGTAGAAGCATTCAAGCTTTTTTGAAATTGTAAAAGTTTTTTTCAAAGCCTGAATATCTTGGAAAAAGTTTAAAAGCCTCTTCGTGAACTCAACAAGTTTTTAATCTTATGCTCACAGCTTCTAAAGTTCTGTGAAGTTGAAACGTTTTTTTAACATAAAAATACTGTGAATATTCAAAAGCTTTTTTTAAAGTTTTGTGAAGGTTAAAAGCTTATTTTTAAAAGATTTTAAGTTTGCTTGTGGCTTAAAAGCTTCTTGAGATTGTAAAAGCTTCTTAAGAAAGCTGAGGAACCAAAGAATGAGCTGCAAATCAAAATGAAAGAATTTGGTTTTTTAAACCTTTTCAAAATCTGTGAAAGCTTATAAACTTATATTTTGTGTACTGCTTGAAAAGCTCTTTAAGCTCAAAGCTTATCTTATTAAAGCTTTAAAAGCTTCGTGAACTTCAAAGCTTCTCTTATTAAAACTTTTAAGTCCTGTGCAGGCTTTTTCAAAACTGTTTAAGGTGCTTTAAACAAATGTGAAAGCTTTATCGTTACTTTTTAAAGCGTTTGAAGTTATTTGCAACATCAAAACTTAAAGCTGGAAAAATTCTGTGACGCTCAAAGCTTTTCTTATGAAAGCTTTTTGAAGTATGAAAGGTTGGAAAAGTTTTGCGTAAGCTTACCAAAATATATCAAAGCTTTTCCGCTTCTTTCTATACACCTTTAAAGTTCTGTAAAGTTGAAAAGCTTCTCTTTTTTATACATTAAAAAGCTCTGTTTGAGCTTTAAAGCTGCAGCGGTATGTGAAAGCTTCGTCGTTTTTAGAAGCGTTTGAAGTTTTGTTAGGTTTAAAAGCTTTTTTGAATGATAGTTTAAAGTTGAAGAATCTTACAAAGAGTTTTAAATCTTGTTCATAACCAAACCAAAACGGATACAAATTTTTGGGTTTTTTTTTAAAGCTTTAAAGGTTCTGTAAAGTTTGAAAGCTGCTCTTGCCAAAGCTGGAAAAGTTCTGTGGAGCTTAAAAGCTAATCTTTTTTTAAAGCAAAACATGAAAGCTTCTGCGAAAGTTTTAAAGCTTTTTTCAGCATAAGCTTAAAAAAGACGTGAAGGCTTTTGTGCTTTACGCGAATTTTTCAAATTCCTGGATCTTTTCAAGATGTCTCTCGCAAAGCTACTCTAGTTTGCTTCGCATACGCACTACTAAACTTTGAAGCGGGTACTTTGAGCTTCGTTCGCTTTTGTTTTATTGAAAGTTTTTCTTACACCTGAAAATTTTTATTTTATTTTGAAAAAGTTAAAACTCTACACAATCCAAAACTAAAATACGGCAGCGTAAGGTACATATGTGTTCAATATAAATTATCTTCTAAAAAATTGAACATATGTTGCTGACGTGTGTATTTCCATTTCTCTTTTTCACCCTTTATTCTCGCATTTAGTACTTGGATTGATATTTCATACATTTGCTGTTGGCCTCAACATACTAATTTTAGCCCATATTTGGCCCACACTGTCAATCATTTTTGTGTAGATTGACTTTTGTCGGCGCTCTTTTTATGATTCAACATAAAAAAAGTAGAATGAAAAATAGGTGAAATAAAAAAAATTGAAAATTATAAAAAATTCCAATGAGTAATTTTTATTTGCTGCCTCCAATTTATGCTGGGTAATTTTTTATTATTCATATTATTCTTAACGCTCTTTGCACATTCATTTTTTGAAATTATTTTGCGGTTTAGGTGGTGAGAGGAAGGAAGTGCGTGGTAAGCCATTCGAAAATTGCCATTTTGCAATTATCACCCATTCATTGTTATTATCAGCCCACACCACGCGTCTCTCGTCGTCCTACAGATATTTTTTTTTGTCTTCGTAAAATTTTCCATTCAAGGATTCCCACATTTTTTGAAGCAAGTTTCTCGCCGATGATTTTCCAATTTGCACATTGTCGCTTGCGAATCTCAATTTCTTATTGTCACAACCAATATTGTCCCATTGGCCTCCACCCCTCCAAACACTCGTTCGTTTCTTCACCCTGCCTTTCTTCTCCCGCGCTTATATTCCTCTCACTTCATATGAATTCTTAACAATTCGCGCGTCTTTCCATAATTTTTTTTCTGTTTTTCGTTGTTTTCGTGACGAATTAGGCCATTGGAGCTTTTGTATTTTTAACAATGCCGGATTTGCGATTTCATTTCCTTGCTCGCTCTTCACTTCTGCTCTGCCTGAATTTTCAGTTTTCTTTTCATTGATTTAACACCCCTTATCAATATGCCCATTTCTTTTGATGTGCCAAAAAGTGTGGCATTGCTTATTATTCATAAAACCATTCAAGAGTTTGTCACACAGCTCGTTCATTCACACACAACTTTTTTTTTCCCCGAAGTGTAGTTGTTGTCGAGGTTTTCGCTGGCATCTCAATTTGAATTTCAATTCTCGCACTGCATTTGAATTTCCAATTGTTGCTTGATGGGGAAAGAAAATCTAGAGTTTTTTGAAAGAAGATCGAGATCGACAAGAAGTGAGATGTAAATAGAAAGGAATAACCTTAAAGTGAGGTATTAGCCCAGGTTTGGGGTTATGGGTATCTTTTCTTCAGGGAGTTTGATTTAAGTCGATCCACTTTCTTAGCTTATTTGAAATTGTAAAAGCTTCTTTAAAGCCTAAATATCTTAGAAAAGGCTCCTTCGTAAAGCTTTAAAAGTTGTATGCAGTTGAAAAGCTTCTCATTTTTTAAGACTAAAAAGTTCTGTTGAAACTTTAAAGCTTCCTCCAAAATCGCAATACCTAAGAGAGAGCTTTAAAGCTTCTTCATGTGGTAGATTTTTCGTCCCTTTTTAAAGCGTTTAAAGTTTTGTGAAGAAGATTAAAGTTCTGCGAAGATACATAGAAAGAGTTTAAAATTTTCTCCGCTATATAACCAAACCGGATAAAAGCTTTTGTTTTTTTTTTAATTGTCCAGTTCTGTAAAGCTTGAAAGCTTCTCTTGTTAAGGTTGAAAAGTTCTTTGGAGATTAAAAGCTTATCTTTTTAAAGCTTCTAATGTAAAAACTCGAAAGTTGCTGCGATATTTTAAAAGCGTCTTCCAAAACTAAAATACCTTTGTATTTAAAAGCTTCAGCGTATGATTGCAAAAAACCCTTGAAAGCTCGCTTTATGCGCTAAAAAATCTTTAAATTTTTATAAGTGTATAAGTCTAGAGTCTATGATTTTCTGTATAAGTCTTGTGAAGTCGAAAAGTTTTACTCTTTAAAGATCAAAAAGTTCAGTGAAAGCTTAAAAGCTTCTGCGCAATTGTAAAGCTTTTAAAGCCTAGTGAAATAGCTAGGTTCAAATGGCTGCCGGACACTTCGTCCAGTTTTGAAAGGCTCGTTATGATACCACCAACTCTATGAAAGTCAGTCCCGGGATTCGACCACAGTGAATTAAGATCGGAAAATTCTGTGAAAGCTTAAAAACTACGTTCCTTTTTAAAGTTCTGTGAAAGCTTCTGCTAATGTTAAACAGCTTATTCCAAAACTGAAATACATTAGTAAATGAAAGCTTCAGCGTATGCTCGCCAAAACTCGTCAAAGCTGTTGGGCTTTCAAAAGCTTTCAATTCTCTCAAATTCCTAGAACTGTTCAAGAGTTTAGATTGATTATAGTCAAACAACTGTCGTAGGAAAACTTTCGTATACGCGTTGGCTTCGAGCTTAGTCTAAAGTAGTTTAGCAGATTGGTAACACCGAGATTGCCAACAAGTGAGTTGGCGAAAAGCCTTCAATGTGAGAATTTGGTCGGTGAGAATAACCCTACATATTGCCATCGTTTTTTTTATCTGTTGATTATGATTCTACTTTACAGGTCTTGAAAAACTTTTCAATGGCAGAGAAGCTTTTAAGCTTTCACTGAACTTTTTTAAGACAAGCTTTTGAAATTTACACAAATTTTCAAGCTTAAAAAGTGAGTATTTTGAGCTTCACAGAACTTTAAAAGTTTTAAAAGAGAAGACTTTAGATTTTCGTAGGAGTTTTTGAGCTTTCAACATTACATTCGGTTTGTTTTTTGTGTTCTCTCGAACTTTTTGTTCGTGACGATATCCAGGTAACTCGAATAACCAAAATAATACAAAAACAATCGTTTGGGCGACCTTGGGCGTTCGCGGACAACCAAATGAACGCACCTATTGCGGTAAAGTCGGTATTAACAGAAATTACTTGCAGTCGCAGCAGTGCACTGTGGCTCCAATTTCAAACCGGAATTGAAGAAAAGAAAAAAAGAATATAAAGCTTAAAAAACGAACGAACAACTTCTGTCGAAATAACGGTATTACATAAAGTCATGTGCGGCACGTAAATTACACAAAAACAACTAAATTGCCGGCAATGAAAGCGCACGTAGAAAATCATATTGCACACAGCGCGCGTACATTAACATCTATGGAGCGTATGCGAGAGAGGCGGAAGCAACAAAAAAAAAAAAACCAAAAAGCTATTAAGAAACATAGCCCGCAATTTTAAGTTTTCTCATTTTTATTCCATTTTTTTTTTCGATTACTTCATTCAAGTGTTTGTTTATTTTTCTTCTCTTTTTCTTGGTTATGCTCTACAGCAAAGTATACGAAAATAAAAACCGAACCCCATGCATCCGGAAGAGCAAAAAAGTAATTTTTATAAAGAAATCAATGAAAGAAATTAAAGTGAAAAAATAAAATTGTTTGAAAAAAATCTGAAAAAAAAAATGTTTATAATAACAAAAATGAACAAATTACTACCGAAACTCTTGGTATGTGTTTACAAATTGTATTACGTATTTTTTGTATATTTTTTCGATATCTTAATTTATGGTTATAATTTTTATTTTATTTTACGCAATTGCTTACGTTTCATATTCTCTATGTAAGCTATTTTAGTAATGGTATTTAATGAAACCAATGAAGTGAAAAATTTGCAAGTGGTATTGCATAATAAGTGGAAAATTAGGCAATTGAAATTGTATTTACTTTTCTTCATAGTTTTTTTTTTGTTGGCACTACTAATTAAAATTAAAATTTTTTTTAAATTTTTTTTTTTAATTTTTTTTTTATTTTTTTTTTATTTTTTTTTGATTTTTGAATTTTTTTTTTTGATTTTATTGAAATTTTTTTTAATTTTTCTTTTTAATTTTTTTTAGTTTATTATTTTTTATTTTATTTAAAAAAAAAATTTAAAAAGGCCAAAATTTTAAAAAATTAAAAAAAAATATATAAAATTTCAAAAAAAAAATATTTTTAAAATCAAAATTTAAAAAAAAAAATCAAAAAATTAAAAAAAAAGAAATTTTTTAAATCAAAAAAAAATAAAAAAAAATTAAAAAAATTTTTTCAAATCTTGCCGATTTTCTTGCGATAAAATGGATCCTTTATTCCTTATTGAACATCTAGCAAAACATCGCTGCATATTTCCACGAATTTTGTAGATCGGTTTTTGTGTGATGCGCAAACAAACATACAGATAAAAATTCAAAAAAATGTGCCTTGGGCTCTTTTTACGGCAATAATGCCTACGACACCGCATATCTTCAATAAACACTCATTGGCTCGTCGCAATTTTATTCTATGTATGTAAAGAACTGCAATAAGCACTACTAACATTTTGTCAGCAACTGTAATTTTAAGGTGGCTCATTTTCAAAGTATTGAAAGCATTTGAGAAATAAACAAATTGCGCCCAAAGAAAACACCAAATAAACAAATCGCTTTTTAGATATGTTAAAAGCATTCGAAAGAAATTTCAATACAGAAAAAAAACAACGAACAAAACTTTTCCGAATATTTTGTCGAAGAGTGTTGCCAAATGTGTGATTTGCTCACCAAAAATGGTTCGTTTTTTCATTTGGTAGGTTGCTAAGTCAGATCATATTTTAGTATTATTTTGATGGATTGGTAGGAAAGACAGTTGTCTGGTACACAAGTCTAAAAGCTCTAAATACCAACATTATTAATCAAATTTTTTTTTAAGTTTGTAACTTTTGAGAAGGGATTTTTTTTGTTGAAGATTTGTAAGAATATTTCCCAGCTGGGTGGGAAATCAATCAATAATCTCATTCAAAAATGTCATTTCTCAGAATTTGTTTTAATCTATAGATAGAGCGTAATTTAAAAGAATTCGAAGATAAGATATTTTCAAGAATATGTCTTGTTTATTTAAAAAGAAAAGTCTTTAAAAAGTTTTTTTTTTAATTCTTTGAAAATTTGTGTGGACTTTTGACCAGTCGAATAATTCTTATCAAATTATTCTTTTGAGTTTTGGCGAAAACAAGTTAAAAATCGCTACAACCAATACCAACTACGATGATTATAATTTCGATCTTGTTGAAGGATCTTGTCAAACCATACAAAGCGGTTGCTTCGGCATTTTTCATCACCTTTACTGATCATCGAACCAAGGGAGATTCGTTTTTTTAAACCGTGAAAATGCTGTTAAGTAACCCAAAGAAAATAGTTCTGGTCCTCCTTAAAGTCACTGTTTTTAAAATGTTACTGGTGCCAAAAAGTGATATTTTAATTGTTAATAAAAAGGAGCTGGTTGGTAAAGGTGTTCCAAAGTCACTATTTTCTAAAACTTAATTTTTACTTATTCCAAAAAAGTAACTAGCTATAAAAATCACTGGCTCCTAAAACCTACTTTTACGTGTTCAGAAAAAAGTCACTAGTACCAGAAAGTGATTTTTACTCATTTCCAAAAAGTAGCTACTTAGAAAAAATCATTAAGTGCTAAAAGTGATTTTTAAGTGTTTTGAAAAAAGTCACTGTTTCCAGAAAGTGATTTTTACTCATTCCAAAAAAATTATTGGCTTCTAAAAGTAATTTTTTTTTAAGTTCCACAAAAGTCACTTGCTCAAAAAAGTGAGTTTTACTCATTCCAAAAATGTAACTAGTTTAAAAAAGTCATTGGTTTTAAGTGTTCCGGAAAATGTCACTGGTTTCAGAAAATGATTTTTGCTTATTCCAAAAAAGTAGCTTGTTTCAAACAATCATTGGCTCCTAAAAGTGATTTTTAAGTCTTTTGAAAAAGTCACTAGTTCTGGAAAGTGATTTTTACTTATTCCAAAATATGAACGATTGACTAAAGGTGATTTTTTAAAGTACCAAAAAAGTCACTGGTTCCTGAAAGTGATATTTTCCGTTTCCAAAAAAATTATTGGCTTCTAAAAGAATTTCTTTTTAAGTTCCGAAAAAAGTTACTCGTTCCAAAAAATAAGTTTTACTTATTCCAAAAATGTAACCAGCTGCAAAAAATCATTGATTTTATATGTTCCGAAAAAAGTCACTGGTTTCAGAAAATGATTTTTACTTAGCCCAAAAAAAAGCTTGTTTCAAAAAATCATTTGCTCCTAAAAGTGATTTTTAAATGTTTCAAAAAGTCACTGTCCCAAAAAGTTAATTTCAACTTACTCCAAACGTAACTAGTTTAAAAAAATCATTGGTTTTAAGTGTTCCGGAAATAGACACTGGTTTAAAAAAATGATTTTTACTTATTTCAAAAAAGTAGCTTGTTTCAAAAAATCATTTGCTCCTTAAAGTGATTTTTAAATGTTTCAAAAAGTCACTGGTTCCAAGAATGTAATTTTTACTTATTCCAAAAACAGCTAGTATTTCAAAAGTCTCTGGTGCCAAAGGCTGATTTTTCACGTTTTACAAAAAAGTCCAGCCAGTTTCAAAAAGTCACTGATTCCAAAAGGTGATTTTTATTAAAGTTATTTAGAAAACCTTTTGAATCTTATATAGAGAGTTATTCGGAAGCCCTTATCTTAGTAGGTATGTGATTGTTGCATGTTCGTGAACAATTTCTGTGTAACCTGAAGAAACGAGTTACGAAGTACACTAACCAAGTGCTGACATTGATGTGACACATGTCTAATGAAAACAGTAACATTAATACCAAATATGGAGCATACCTTTCATTTAGTAGCTTTTTACGTGTCTAAATTTCGAATGTCACAAGCTTGTGGAAAAAAATTGGGCGGTTAGCTGACGTAGACTTAAATAAGCTATGTAAATTTTTTTGGTTTTATTCCAAAAAAACAACCCTCTCCTAAAGTGCTGACTTGGCTTAGTTTATTCGTGGCGAGTTCAATGAGTTGGTTGGTTAAATTTTTTTTTTATTGGATTTTTTGTTACAGTCAGCGAAAAAACAGGTTAAAGAAATGGGGCTAAATATATGTATAAAGAAGGAATATTGTGAATACAAAAAAAGATATATGTTTGTAGGTATATGAAAAGTGATTCTGAATTTGATGGATTTCCTTTCTTCGTTTTTGTTTTTGAGTTTGGTGAATTATGAAAATTTTGAAATATTTATTATCTTAATTAATTTGTAAACACAAATTTGTCACAAAATTTTTACTAATTTTTTTTCTTCTATTTTTTGCAGGTAAGCGACAATAAATTTCCAATATCAATATGCACATCTTTGAAGGTAATATAATATTATTTGTCTGAAATGACCGAAAAAAATTTGGGTTCCCATAAAAATCACTGGTTTAAAGAGGTACTAGTTCAAAAAAGTAATTTTTAACTAGTTATAAAAAGTTACTGCTTTTAAAAAGTGATTTTTCACTTTTTCCAAAAAAGTCACTGGTTCCAAAAAAGTAGATAGTTTCCAAAAATTTGTTACGTACTTTAAAAATTGTCACTGCTTGGAAAAAGTGATTTTTCTATTGTTTCAAAAAGTCACTGGTCCCTAAAACTTATTTTTTACTTGTTTAAAAAAGTCACTGATACCAAAAAGGTGATTTTATCTTGTGCCAGCTTTTTTTCTTCAAAAAAGTAATTTGTTTAAAAAAACAAATTGGTAATTGATTGAAGTAAATTTTCAAGTATACCAAAAGCTCACTGTTTCAAAAAAGTGATTTTTCCAGTTCCAAAAATGTAGCTAGTTTCAACAATTTTTCTTTTGTGATATTATAAGTGCTATTCCCTTGTTCCAAAAAGTCTCGTGATCCTAAAAAGATATTTTTTACTTGTTCCAAAAAAGTCACTGATAGCAAAAAGTGATTTCTCCCTTGTTCCAAAAAGTCACTTGTTCCAAAAAGTGATTTTTTTCTGCTTACAAAAAAGTAGCTAGTGACTTTTCATGTGTTCCAAAAAAGTCAAAGATATTTTTTACTTGTTCCAAAAAAGTCACTGATACCAAAAAGGGATTTCTCCTTTGTTCCAAAAAGCCACTTATTCTAAAAAGTGATTTTTTTCTACTTCCAACAAAGTAGCTAGTGATTTTTCATGTGTTCCGAAACAGTCACTGCTACGAAAAAGTGATTTCTCCCTTGTTCCAAAAAGTCACTTATTCTAAAAAGTGATTTTTTTCTACTTCCAACAAAGTAGCTAGTGATTTTTCATGTGTTCCAAAAAAGTCACTGATACCAAAAAGGGATTTCTCCCTTGTTCCAAAAAGTCACTTATTCTAAAAAGTGATTTTTCTCTACTTCCAAAAAAGTAGCTAGTGATTTTTCATGTGTTCCGAAATAGTCACTGCTACGAAAAAGTGATTTTCCCCGGTTCCTAAAAGTCACTGTTTCCCAAAGGTGATTTTTGCCTTGTTTTAAAAAAAATGATAGATGCCAAAAAGTGATTTTGCAATAATAAAAAAAAAATTCTAAAAAGTGATTTTTTACTTGATTCGAAAAAATCACTAGAATCAATTATTTTTTACTTGTTTAAAAAAAAAACCTAGCTTCAAAAATGAATGATTCCGAAAACTGCGTTTTCACGTGTTCCAAAAAAAAGTGATTTCTACCTTGTTCCAAAAAGTCACTTATTCCAAAAAGTGTTTTTTTTTTTCTAGTTCCAAATAAGTAGCTAGTGATTTTTCATGTGTTCCAAAAAAGTCACTGCCACCCAAAAGTCTATAAGTCACTGTTTCCCAAATGTGATTTTTGCCTTGTTTTGAAAAAAAAAAAAAAAAAAATTACTGGTTCCAAAAAGTGATTTTGCACGTGTTTAAAAAAAGTCAATGATTCTAAAAAGTGATTTTTTACTTGATTCGAAAAAGCACTAGAATCAATTATTTTTTACTTGTTTAAAAAAAAACCTAGCTTCAAAAATGAATAATTCCGAAAACTGAGTTTTGACGTGTTCCAAAAAAGTGATTTCTGCCTTGTTCCAAAAAATCACTTATTCCAAAAAGTGTTTTTTTTGTCTAGTTCCAAAAAGCAGCTAGTGATTTTTCATGTGTTCCAAAAAAGTCACTGCCACCAAAAGTGATTTTCCCTTGCTTTTACAAGTCACTGTTTCGCAAATGTGATTTTTGCCTTGTTTTGAAAAAAAAAAAAAAAATACAGGTTCAAAAAGTGATTTTGCGCGAGGTTTTAAAAATTCACTGATTCTAAAACGTGATTTTTCACTTGATCCGAAAAAGATACTGAAATCAATTTTTTGTTTACTTGTTCCAAAAAAGTATCTAGTTTAAAAAATTATTAGTTCCGAAAACTGTTTTTTCACGTGCTCCAAAAAAGTGATTTCTACCTTGTTCCAAAAAGTCACTTATTCCAAAAAGTGTTTTTTTTTTCCAGTTCCAAATAAGTAGCTAGTGATTTTTCATGTGTTCCAAAAAAGTCACTGCCACCCAAAATGTGATTTTTGCCTTGTTTTGAAAAAAAAAAAAAATTACAGGTTCCAAAAAGTGATTTTGCGCCTGTTTAAAAAAAGTCACTTATTCTAAAAAGTGATTTTTCACTTGATCCAACAAAATCACTAGAATCAATTATTTTTTACTTGTTCCAAAAAAGTACCTAGTTTCAAAAATTAATAGTTCCGAAAACTGGGTTTTCACGTGTTCCATGACTAATATCATAAAGTGATTTTTCACTTCTTCCAAAAAGGGACTACATAATTCCAAAACGTTATTTTTTGCTTGTTTCAAAAGTTGCCTAGTTTTAAAAAATTATTGCCTCTTGAAATTTGTTTTAAAAAACTATTCGTTCTCAAAATTGATTTTTCACGAGTTACAAAAAACCCACCGTTTCTAAAAATGAAATTTTTTCTTAGCTCCAAAAAAGTAGCTAATTAAAAAAAAATGATTGTTTCTTGAAAATTATTAAACATAATTTCCGTATTTATTTATGCATAAATTTATTATTTTCTATGAACATACCAACAGATTTTTTTTTTTTTTTTTTTTTTTTTTTTTTTTTCATATTCATCTTATTCATTTTTAATCCGATTGAGCTCATTGGTACACCTGTAAATTCATCATTTATGTGCTCTCTCACAAAATTAATAGCCAAACCAATTTACCTCTTTCACATTTTGGCCCAATTCGTAATCATTCCCGCACGTAGGTAATGGCATAAAAGAAAAACAAATTAAAAACAAAAGCCAAAACAAATTAGAGCAGAATAAATAATAAATAAATACATAAGTACATATGTGCTTAAGTAACACAAATTCATCAAAATACACACATGTGAGTGTACCCTGTAGGGAGAATAAACTGAGAAGAGGTTAGCTGACTTACAACTAACTTAAAACTATCTATTTTAAAGTAAGTTAGATGAGATGAAGGGTTTTGCTGTTATTCAAGAAAACTTAACTGACTATATATCCACTACAACTAACTTCTAACTAGTTATTTACAAGGTGATTTGTAGCTAGTTGTAATTAAAGGATAAAAGAGATTCTCTAGAGTCTAAATATGTTCTCCACTGCGTAGAGCGAAAACTTACATAACCTAAACTAGACTAACCTAGTAGTTAACTACAGAATTTCCGACAGGGATACATAACTACAATTTTCTACCTTCTTTGAGTAGATACCTATATTATATACCTTTCTAACTAAACTCCGTACTATGAGATCGTCTAAATAAAATATATATAAAATGACGAAAACTTTGTACTGTTGAAGTTCATCCATTAATAAAATAGCACCACACATTATATTGATGGTGAAAAACTATGTATATGCTTGTGAGTGTGTGTGTATTGCAAAGGTCAAAGGGCGCTGTAATGTCAGCAGCTGAGTGGGTCGCATATAGTTAACGCCTGTTCCAAGTTAAGGAAGCATTTTTTTCACTTGTTCTCCTGCGCTGAGGTGTTGGAAAAGTTCAGAACAACGGTAATTATTATGTCGAGCAATGCCAACTAAGTTGGTCAGAGTTCACTGAGAAACTGTGTGTGCAAAGTTTGCTGCTTTCAAACGACTCATCCGGAAATTTGCGCGTTATATGAGGAAATGGAAAGTTTTCTGTTTTTTAGTTTATTTAATTATTTTTTCGTTGTTTGATTTTTGTACACTTTTTTTTAAGTTAATATTGTTGATTGGGGTCTGCTTACTTGCTTTTAGACTGTTCCGTCTAATAATCCGAAACCAAGCTTTCTTCTCCCAGAACCTCGCCTTATGGTAAAACTCTGTTGAAATCCTTAAAAAAATGTCTCTTTAACATTTACGTTTCCTTCTTCAACTCAATTATTTGTTTTTCTATGTGTACACATGCTTTAACAGGAAAATGTTACTTATATGTCATGTCACTTTTGTGAAAATTTGAAATGACTTTTCGTCATTAAATCAAATGGGGCAAATAGGGGCAAACAATTTTTTCTGTAATCGATAGGAAATATTCCAAAGTTTCATCTTAATATAGTTAGAAGGTGTAGCACGCTGTAGCACACACATTTTTCTCTATCTAAAGTAGAAAGCGTAGCATTGATGAATCAATTATTTGTTGCTCTATATTTGGATATTCGTTAACCAAAAAACAAATGTTGCTTATACGTGACGTCAATTTTGTGAAATTTGAAGTAACTATTCGTCATTAAATCAAAAAGGGCAAATATGGGCAAACAATTTGTTCTGTAATCGAAAGAAAATATTTCAACGTTTACTTTTTTTTATAGTTAGAAGGGGTAGCACGCTGTAGCACACACATTTTTTTCTTTTTAAAATAGAAAAGGTATTATGGCTTGTATTTGTTTTAACATTAGGTCCATTGTACTGATTTTTCAATATTTAGCCAAGGTGCGCTATATTTTCGTACAAAATTACAACTAAGACCACAGCTTTAAAAGTTACATGCAAAAAAAATTGCTAATTTTCGAGTCTGGGGCCAAAATTATAGAAATAAAGGGAAGGGAACGAGATGAGTGGAGAGTTGAGCAAAGTCAAGAAAGGGAAAGGAAAAGTGAAGAAAAAAAGGAAAAGTGGGGAAAAAAGGAAAGAAAAGGAAATGAATGAGAGTGAGGAAAACAAGAAAAGAGAAAAGTGAGGAAAAAAGGAAAAAAAGAAAAGAAAAAAAGGAAAGGAAAGAAAAGGAATGGAAAGAATAAATAAGAAGAAAAAATTAATGAAAAAAGAAAATAGAAAAAAAGTGAGGAAAAAAAGGAAATGGAAAAGTGAGGAAGAAAAGGAAATGGAAAATTGAGGAAAAAACAGGAAAGAGAAAAGTGAGGAAAAAAATAAAAAGGAAAAGTGAGAAAAAAAGAAAAAGGAAAAGTGAGGAAAAAAAAGGAAAGGAAAAGTGAGGAAAAAACGGAAAGGAAAGAAAAGAAAAGCAAAGAAAAGAAAGGGAAAGAAAAGAAAGAGAAAGAAAAGAAAGGGAAAGAAAAGAAATGGAAAGAAAAGAAATGGAAAGAAAAGAAGAGAAAAAATTAAAAAAAGGAAAAAAAAGAAAAAAAGGAAAATATAAGAAAAAAAAAAATAAAAAAATAAAATAGAAAACAAAAAAAGAAAATAGATCAAAAAGAAAAAAAAAGAAAAAAAGAAAAAAAGAAAGAAAAAGAAAAAAAGAAAAAAAAAGTAAATAGAAAAAAAAATTAAAAAAAAAAATAGAAAAAAAAACGAAAAGGCAAGAAAAGAAAAAGTAAATGAAAAGAAGGCGAAATGAGAGAATTGGAAAGGTGAGAAAAGAAAAATGTAAGGAAAGAAAAGTGCAGAAAAGGAAAATTAAGGTAATTAAAAGAAAGGAAGAGCATAGAAAAGAAATGCAAAGGGAAGACACACAAAAAAATTGCAAAAACATTAAATTAATTAAATTTATGTATCTTCAAAAAATTAAAGTTGAAATATGTTTAAATTAAAATCTCTGTCTGTCCCTCTCTCTCTCTCTCCTTTTTTTATTAACTTTTCCAAGTCAACGAACGTCTATCTGCAAGCGCTTTTACACTTCACTTGCTCGACATTTTTCATTTTATTTTCTTTTCCATTTTTCTATATCAAATTTCTTGCATTCTTCATTAAGTCAAAAGCGCAGAGTAACAGAAGTGTTTGGCAGGTCTGTGTTTCGTATTTTCTTTTCATAAAGCTTCTTATTTACAATTTATTAAATAGTATAATATTTTCTTAGCACTTCATTTTTCTTTGCTTTATTTAGCTTTGAAGTGCTTCATGGTAATTGCTCTCTAAGAGGAAAATGAGACTCTTGACCGATTTTTGTTTGAAGAAGATTTGCTACAACAATTTTTTTTTGTATACCTAGTTGTGTTTAGGACTTGAGTTACTATAACTTGGTTGGTTGTAATGGTATGAGTGAGTCCATCATCTCGTTCTATGCCCACGCTAACTCTTAACAAGGCTCTTTTCGGCTCTTATGGCTCTATAACCCACAACTCGGTATATATTGTACTATTTTACGCGAACTTAGCTTTCTTAAAAGGTTGTTCTTCACTTTTAGGCTATTCATAACTTGGTTGGCTGTAATGGTATGAGTGAGTCCATCAACTCGTTCTATGCCCGCGCTAACTCTTAACAAGGCTCTTTACGGCTCTTATGGCTCTATAACCCACAACGCGGTATATATTGTACTATTTTACGCGAACTTAGCTTTCTTAAAAGGTTGTTCTTCACTTTTAGGCTATTCATAACTTGGTTGGTTGTAATGGTATGAGTGAGTCCATCAACTCGTTCTATGCCCGCGCTAACTCTTAACAAGGCTCTTTTCGACTCTTATGGCTCTATAACCCACAACGCGGTATATATTGTACTATTTTACGCGAACTTAGCTTTCTTAAAAGGTTGTTCTTCACTTTTAGGCTATTCATAACTTGGTTGGTTGTAATGGTATGAGTGAGTCCATCAACTCGTTCTATAACCCACAACGCGGTATATATTGTTCTATTTTACGCGAACTTAGCTTTCTTAAAAGGTTGTTCTTCACTTTTAGGCTATTCATAACTTGGTTGGTTGTAATGGTATGAGTGAGTCCATCAACTCGTTCTATAACCCACAACGCGGTATATATTGTACTATTTTACGCGAACTTAGCTTTCTTAAAAGGTTGTTCTTCACTTTTAGGCTATTCATAACTTGGTTGGTTGTAATGGTATGAGTGAGTCCATCAACTCGTTCTATGCCCGCGCTAACTCTTAACAAGGCTCTTTTCGGCTCTTATGGCTCTATAACCCACAACGCGGTATATATTGTACTATTTTACGCGAACTTAGCTTTCTTAAAAGGTTGTCCTTCACTTTTAGGCTATTCATAACTTGGTTGGTTGTAATGGTATGAGTGAGTCCATCAACTCGTTCTATGCCCGCGCTAACTCTTAACAAGGCTCTTTTCGGCTCTTATGGCTCTATAACCCACAACGCGGTATATATTGTACTATTACGCGAAGCTTTCTTTCACTTTTAGGCTATTCAATTTTTCTGCATGCATTATTGCTTTCTTCTGAGTTTCACGTAAAAAAAAAGAAAAGTTTTATAAAAATCTAATTTTTCACTCTCAGCAAAACCAATGCAATAATTACAGAAAATTATCGCTTTTCATATTTACGTTTAAAACTGGAAAATAAACTAAAAATAAATATTTAAATGGTAGCAGACTGCACACAGATTATACCAACTAAATTTCAGTTAAATAGATAATAGCCATGTAATTTAAAATAATTACTATGTTTAAATTGGTTTTGGCATCTTGGCAAACGCCACTACTACGCGTTGCTACAAAATCTACAAATTTGCCTTTAAGTCTTCATTCGTGTGGACTTAACCGCACATATAAACATACAAGACGTTTTCTAAAAAAGCGTTATAATGAGTCAATAAACTGGCCAGCAACATTTGCTTGCCACACACAGTGGTTCAGTCACGGAAAAAATAAATTTTACTTTGGATAGACAAAAAGTTTGTTTGCTAGAGCGTGCTACACATTCTAACTATAATTAAAAGAAGGTTTGGAATATTTTCTATAGATTACAGAAAAAAATGTTTGCCCATATTTGCCCATTTAATAAAGAAAAGTCACTTAAAATTTTTATAAAAGTGACATGACGTATACGTAACATTTTTTTTCTTAACGAATATGTCTATATAGAGAAACAAATGAAAAAAAACACAAAATTTTATTAAACTGCTTAGAATTTTCGCAAACTTTAGCTATAAATTTTGCATATAACTTTGAAAGGTGTGGCCTTAGTTGTGATTTGGTACGAAAATAGCTAAATAAAAAAAAATCAATGCAATCAACCAAATATTTAAAGAAATATAAGCCAGCAAAAATTTTTCTTCCTAAATGCTACCTTTTCTACTTTGAATAGACAAAAAGTTTGTTTGCTACAGCGTGCTACAGCTTCTAACTATAATTAAATGAATGTTTGGAATATTTTCTTTTGATTACAGAAAAAAATGTCTGCACATGTATGCCACTCTTGATTTAATGACGAATATTCACTTTAAATTTTCATAAGTGACACGGCGTATACGTAACATTTTTTTGTTAACGAATGTTAGGTATAATGGAACAATAATTTAATGACATAAGTCACTCCCTCTATTTTCTCCGAAATCATTTCACTGCATCTACTTAGACGGCTCAAGAAAAGCACACATGGTTGTTCTACTTGAATACTTGTACAATCTAAAATATGTCCAAAAAACATTTTCAAGCTAAATTCAGTCAATTTGGCCACTTGACGCCATACGAAGATTGTTGTTTTCAACCCTTTTATGGCACACAAGACTGCACAATTGCAGCATTTAAAAAACTACTAACGTTACAAAGTATCTTTACGTTACGTTCTGTATGATTACTGTGGTGCTAGATTTTTTTTTTTAGCCAAATGTAATGAGGCAACAATAGAAATGGTAAAATCAACAACGAAAATAACAACAACCACCTATAAAAGTGGCAGCTAGAGAAGTTGCCAAAGCATGTCAACAATCTAACAATCAACTATAGTTATATACATATTTGTATGCATGGAAATTTAACACGAAAATGTCATTTAATTACGGTTAAAACGCGTTTAAAGCTTAATGAGCGCATTTTAGCTTGACGGAGAAGGTCGTCACATACAACACAGTCTTGTGCAGTTTTAGGGAAAATTGCATGTATTTCTCTTTTCAATTTTATTAAAAAAAAACCCAGAAAATGCTATAATCAAAGTAAAGGAAACATTTTTCCCAATTAATTTATTTTGAAAAAAGTTGTGTATAATTTTTTTTTTTTTTTTAATTTATTTATTTTTTAATTTATTTCATATTCTATTTATTTTTTATCTATTTTTATTTATTTATTTATTTTTTTATTTTTTCTCTTAATTTTTTTTTTAATTTTTTGTACTAATAAATATTTTTTTTTAATTTTTCGAAATTTTTGTTTTTTTCTGAAAATAACCAAAACCGTATTAAACATATAATAAAAATAAATTTTTTCTAAAATTTTTTTTAATAAATTTTTAATTTATTAATTTTATTTTTTTTTTTATTTATTTATAGTACAGAAATTTAATTTTTTATTTTATAAAGAAGCGCTAAAATTATCCAAAAAATTTAAGAAAAAATTTAGAAATAAAAATTTCCATTAAACGTTTTGACATTTTTTTTTCAAAATTTGCTTCAAATTTATTTTAAATTTTTTTTATTCTTTATTCAAATAAAAATAAAAAAAAAAATATTTTTTTTTTAAATTTATGTATTTAAAAATGCAAATTTCTATTTTTCATTCATAAAACACTATACTAATTGAAAATTTTTAATGTTTTTATTTATTTTTTTTTTTGTTTTTTTTTTTATTTTTTTTGTCTTTTTTTATTTTTTTTTGTTTTTTTTTTTTTATTTTTTTGTTTTTTTATTTTTGTTTTTTTTTTATTATTTTTGTTTTTTTTTTTTATTTTTTTGTTTATTTTTTTGGTTTTATTTTTTATTATTTTTATTTTTTTTGTTTTTTATTTTTTTTTTGTTTTTTATTTTTTTTTGTTATTTTTTCGTTCTTTTTTTTTGTTTATTTTTTTGTTTTTTTTATTATTTTTTTTATTTAAAAAAATTTTTTTTAAATGTTTTTTTATTTAAAAAATTTTTTTTTACTTTTTTTTATTTTTTAAATTAATTTGAAAATAAATTTTACTTTTTTTCTAACATAATAATACGATTTTTTTTAGTTTTAAAATTTTTTTTCTTTTATTTTCACTAATTTTTTTTACTTTTAACTTATAAATTTCTTTCATTTTGTCAAAATTTTTAGAAAACTTAAAAAAATAATTTTTTAAATTTTTTTTTTTTATTTTTTTTTTTTTTTTATTTTTTATTTTTTTTATTTATTTATTAATTCCAAAATTGCAGTTTATTTTAAAATTAAAAATATTTGACTGGAAAATAAAAATTCCTGTTTTTTTTTCCAAAAATTATTACTAAAAGCGCTGCTAAAAGTTGGCTCACAACTGTACGATCATACATATACCGTAATATCGTTTAAACAATGTTCCAATCTAGAGCTCCATTTATGTGTGCTAAGCTAGCGATATTTTCTGTGGTGATAGTTCCATTACGCTGAGCAACAAAACAGTACAAAATTTAAACGACATTGTAAAATTTAGTTTAGATGCCACTCTCTCGGCCTGAACGGGAGAAAGGGGCGCAAGTTAGTTAGAGTGTGTGCGCTATTTAAGGTGTACTATGTAATTACTTCATTTTTTCCCCCAATTTTTAACTTTGAGTATCAATCGCACTATTTTACACTCAACGCTTCAAAAAATTGTCTCCACGCACAATCATAAATGTGTTGCTACTGTTAATGCCATGCCATAAAAAAAGCTTTTATCTTTAGCGTAATATCACGTCTATTTAGGTTAGTATGGGCGGTAAAGTTTGTCATCGTAACTTATTTTGAGTGATAATGAAGTTTAAGAGCTGCATTTGTGGCAAAATTCATTCGCTCACATAGTGTGACTGTAATTCTTAACGGGTTTATGGAAAATATGAAATAAAAGCAAAATCACTGCAATGAACCTAAAAAACATAATCAATCGAGTTATTTCGTAATTAAATTAAATTAACGACTCATTAGTCCCTTTATACAATTGATTATTCAGTCAAAATGTGATTTCAATCAATTATTGGACTACTGATTTGATTGCAATCATAGTGTATGAATTATTATTTTTCTTAGTACAAAATTAATATCTGCAATGATTGTAAACAATTTTATAGCAATTGTAAAGCAATCAATGATTACAAATCCTGCAATCCCCGTCTAATTCTTGGCGTAAATAATTTAAGGATATCAAATTATGTCAAAGATCCGATTTATTCAAATTTGAAATTTTCTTTGCAATGAAAAATTATTCTATGCGAGCCTATTTTGAGTGGAATTTCTAGCAATATCAGCTTATCGTAAAAATCGATAACACGAATTCGGAAATTGGGTTCTTTTCGGTACTTTTAGCGATAATTTCTGGACTTTTTTGTGATCATTTGGGGATGGTTTTCGGGATCATTTCTGAACTTTGTTGGGACTATTTTGGGACCATTTCTGGACTTTTTTGGGTATAATTTCAGTACTTTTTCGGAATGTTTTGGGATCATTTCGGGATGATTTTCTGGACTATTTTGCGATCATTTTTGGACTTTGTTGGGATGATTTTCGGTACTGATTTGGGACCATTTCCGGAACCTTTTGGGATAATTTCATTACTTTTTCGGGATATGTTTCGGACTTTTGTTTTGTTAGTAATTTCGAGACTTTTTCGGGATCATTTCTGGATTTTTTGGGACCATTATGTAATGATTTTAGGAAATAATTTGGGAAAAGTGGTTCCTATAATAGTAATAGGGAAATGGTCCCTAAAAATTTCATAAATGTTCTAAAAAAAATTTGGAAATGATACCGAAAAAGTCTGGACCATATCCAAAGAAGAACTGAAATTAGACCAAAAAAGTACCGAAATGATCCCATTTTTTTTTTTTAATTTAATTTTTTTTTTATTTTTTTTTTATTTTTTTTTTATTTTTATTTTATTTTATTTTTTTTTTATTTTTTTTTATTTTATTTTTATTTTTTTTATTTTTATATTATTTTATTTTTTATTTTATTTTTATTTTATTTTATTTTCATTTTATTTTTATTTTATTTTTATTCTATTTTTATTTTACTTTTTTATAAAAATAAAATGAAAAAAAATAAAAATAAAAAAATAAAAATAAAAAAATAAAAAAAAAAACTAAAAACAAATAAAATAAAATAAAAATGAAAAAAATAAATAAAATAAAATAAAAATGAAAAAAATAAATAAAAAATAAAAATAAAATTAACAAAATAAAGTAAAATAAAAATAGAAAAGAAATAAAATTAAAATAAAATAAAAAATAAAATAAAATAAAATAAAATAAAAATAAAAATAAAATAAAAAATAAAATAATAAAAATAAAATAAAATAATATATTATAATATATTTTATTTTTATTTTATTTTATTTTTATTTTATTTTATTTTTATTATTTTTTTATTTTATTTTTTATTTTACTTTTATTTTTATTTTATTTTATTTTTTATTTTATTTTTATTTTATTTCTATTCTATTTTTATTTTACTTTATTTTGTTAATTTTATTTTTATTTTTTTTATTTTTTTTCATTTTTATTTTATTTTATTTTTTTTTATTTTTTTTAATTTTTTTTTTTATTTTTTATTTTTTTATTTTTATTTTCATTTTATTTTTATATATTTTTATATTATTTTTATTCTATTTTTATTTTATTTTTATTTTATTTTTTTTAATTTTATTTTATGTTTTTTTTTTTTAATTTAAATTTTTTTTTAATTTTATTTATTTTTTTTATTTTATTTTAATTTTTTTATTTTTATTTTTTTTTTATTTTATTTTATTTTTATTTTATTTTTATATTATTTTAATTTAATTTTTATTTTTTTATTTTATTTTTATTTTTTTATTTGTCCTTATTTAATAAATATTTTTTTATATTTTTATATTTGTTTTAATTTTATTTTATTTTTATTTTAGCTAGCTATTCTAACTAGTCTCAAGTCAGCACTAACTACAAACTGGTTGTAAATAACAATTATAAAAGCGATCAACTCATAAGCATACTCGATTTTGATTATGGCCCACCTCTGTTCGTTGCCTTTTTTCCACTGTATAGAAAAAAAGATAAATAATGTTACAAATTAAATAAACAAATACATTCACAAATATTTTACATGCAAGTGCAATGGCATCATAGTCCAATAAAAAAGGCCAGCGTATCGGGTTGTCAAGGGTAAATAAGCAGCTATAAACAGATACACAGAGATATACAGAAACATTTGTTTGTATGCATTTGGTTTTTGGTTTTTGTTCCGTATCATTTTTCTTATTCTTATTTGTTGTTAATGCAGTTGCTTTTTTTCCTCCTGATTGAACGCGGCAGCTGGTTTCAGCGAAAATTTTCTGCTGACTTGACACTTTCTTTCAGCGGTTTCATTAGCACAGTAGCGATGTGGAATTGTTTTCTTTTTGGTGTTTATTTATTTTTGTATATGTATAAAAATGGATATACGCTGTACGAAGCTGGAACAAACTTTTTATGAACTGATTACAGAGTCACTTGTTTTAAACTACTTAAATTTTACGGTATAATAAGTACTTAAACAAACTGATTGTTTTCAACTAACTAACTACAAACTAACTATTTATAAGCAGTCTTAAGGCAGTACTAATTACAAACTGGTTGTAAATAAGTTAGCTTGTAGTTAGTTTGTTAACGGAATGAGTGACTAACTGCGGCAGGGGCGAGTGGCTGTATTTTTCAAAAAATGACCTTTTTGAATGTATTTCAAAAACTATATAGTACCTTGAAAACCCCCTGTCTCATAATTTTTTCGAACAATGCCATATTCCTCTTTTTTTTGGATAAAAAAACCCCTATCTCATTGAATTTTCGTTTAAATTTTTGTTGAGTTCATTTTCAAAATTTCCGACTACGACCGTATTTTCTTTATTCGAAAAAAAGAGTTTTGTAGGGAAGGTGCCACAACCCCGTTTCCCAAAACTCGAAATTTTTTGTGAGAGGTATTGATATCGTATATGTGTCTTCATACCAATTCCCCGATAGCTGTATGTATTGGAGTTGCCTATTTCTCTAAGAATTGTGTGTGACTGCCAGGACACCTTTTGTAGGAATTTAGCTTAAAAATTAAGTATGTATTGGAGTTTCCATGCCCCCTTTTTCCATAACTCAAATTTGTTTTCGTGGGTATAGTAGTGATATCGTGTATCTTCTTACAAATTTCCAGGTCCCTACCATGAACCCCTTTTAGAGATATTCAGCATGAAAAGCTTAGTTTTCCAAAAAACATTTTTGTACAGAACATTTGGTCAATATCGCGCAAAATTCTAGGATCACATGTGTTCCACATCAGGACAATATCTCGGATTTCTGGCTCGTATCGAACTCGGAACCACACCCTGTTAAAACCGTCATCAACATCTTTCATTTGGTACCCATATTGTCAAAATACTTTCTAGGGCCTTGTCCATATTTTGGTCGATATTCCGGTAACAGTTCCGTACAT
This sequence comes from Campiglossa producta, assembly GCA_964058755.1. Taxonomy (NCBI): domain Eukaryota; kingdom Metazoa; phylum Arthropoda; class Insecta; order Diptera; family Tephritidae; genus Campiglossa; species Campiglossa producta. The sequence continues at coordinate 16,127,709 of CAXKVI010000004.1, read as the reverse complement.
TGGACTTAGAACCCCTCCCTACTAAGAGCCCCACAAATGCGTTTTATTTGATATGCATATTGTACAAACATCCTCTGAGTCACATCTAGCCCTCAACGCCTTTCTTTTGATAACCATATTGCAGAAACACCTTCCATGTTCAGATGGGCTCCACATTCAAGTCAATATCTCGAAACCGGGTTCGCATATGGAACTAAGAGCCACACCCTGTTAAAGCCCTCATCAACACCTTTCATTTGATACCCATATTATCCGAACACTTTCTAGGGTCCCACCCGGTCCAAATTTTGGTCGATATCTCTGAAACGGGTTCCTACATGGGACTTTAAACAAAATCTCCTTAAAACTCTTATTCACACCTTTCATTTGATACCCATATCACAGAAATTCCTTCCAGGCTCACAGCTAATCCATATTAGGCTTCAAGACCCCTTGGAATATGAAATATAGTTTAAAACCTATTCTCATATCCTCCAAATATACATAAAAAATACCGTTTAGATGATTTAAGCTTAGAAACACCGTGACACGAGATTTTTATATATTAGAAAATTAGATAGAGTGGTCTCTACTCCTTCATCATCCTTATTATTGGAGCATAGAGCCTCGACCAACGACTTGAATTGGTGCTGTTCTCATGACATCATCCTGCGTTCTCTCGTTCTGCAAGAGGTTTTCGCTGGTGCATCAGGTCGTCGACTTCCCTATGGACTCCATCTCAAAGCTTGTAGGGCTATATTAACGGAAGGTCTGCTGAGAGTGTGACCAACATACGGCCATTTGCGCTCAACTCTTTAATTGACTACGACTAGCATTTAGGCTAACTAAAACCTAGGCCCAGTTATAGCTAGTTTCGACTGATGATATATGTATACTCCGTAACTGACTACAAACTGATGACTTATAATTCGATTAAAGTTGGTTACGTTAGACTTATTGAAAGCTGGCCTCAGTTGACTTATAACTAGTTTTGAAGTTACTGATGAAATATACTCCTTAACTGACTACAAATTGACGACAAATAACTATTTTCAAGTCAGCTACTTTTGACCGATAAACAGCTGGGATTGGTTGACCTGTACCTAGATCACATTTGACTGAGGATATATTCTCCTTAACTGACTACAAACTGGATTATTTAAAGTTATTTTTAAGTCAGTTGTTTTTTGATTTTTCGAAAACTGGGCTCCGTTAATCTTAAGCTAAATACACACTAATGATTTACAATTCGATTGTAAGTCAATTGCCTTGAGGTGTGCTAAAATCTAGGCTCAGTTGACCTCTAGCTAATGACTGAGGATCTATACTCCCTTATTAAGTCAGTAGATTCGTCGGATATTTATTTTGCAACTGACTACAAACTGATGATTTATAATTAGTTTTAAGTTAGTTGTCTTTCGACTAATCGAAAGATAGGCTCGTTGAGCTGCACTTAGGTTATGAATGGATTTCTTTAATTTAATCACTGATTAATTTTTGCATGACTTTCGAACTAGTTTAAAATTAGTCATAAAGAAGTGGGTTAAAAGTCAGTTAGTGTTGGAGTTTCAGTCAGGAGCAAATTTGTTTTTGAATTTGAATTCACGTACATTACATAGCAATTGCAACACCTACAAAAACAAGAACAACACCAACAAGACTGACCACTTTTCACTTTGCATGTTTATAATTAATTTCACTATATGATTACACATACAAACACACACACACACATGCTAATTTGTTTATTTATAAAAAATCCATGTAAATATTAAAAGCAAAATCATTGCGGCGTGTCGTCGTACATTTCACTTTCATTGCGTGTTTGAGTATAGAAATTTTTCAAAATTGTTAACTAATGACGTAGATCCGTTTAGCTAGATCATGATCACCAAGTAACTAGTCGTAAGTACCTACCTGCGGCTAAATATTTCAGTTTTTTCACATAATTAGCTTATTAGGCTTCAACTATTATGATAAGTGATTAATTTTGAAATTTTTTAAGTGTTGAAAAAATGTTTTTTGATAGACTTTTCTGAAGATTAAATACTTAATTATGACTCTGAACAGACGCTTTAGGAGCTTTCAGTTTGTATTGAACGATAATAATTTCTTTCGTGGGTATAATTTATTGTGAACCACCCTAATATCTTTAAAAAATGACGATCTTAAAAAAATTCATTAAAGGTCCATCAAAGTTAAAATAGCTTCTAACTTATTTCTAAGCGCTACCACATCTTCCATTAGGCAAATACATTACTCATATCGCTCAAAAAATTCCAAATCAATCAAGCAATTTAACCTTGTGACGTCACTAAATTCATTTTAAAGTGAAACCAAATTTTTTTAGACCTGCAAAAAAAGCCTTTTAGTTTATTTTAAAATTTTTATAGGCCTTTAACATGAAAAAATACCGCAAATTACTCCACATAAATATCAATCAAATGTTGGCTAAAATCAACAGAAAATCCATTAAATTTGAGATTTTTGTATCTAGAAAAACAAAAACAAAAAATAAACTAAAATTGGTAATCGAATAGTGTTGTAGAGCGAGCACTAAAAATAAGAAAAGCACATGGCTTTTGGGTTAAATTATACATTTTTTTTTACTTGCCTCTTTATTACAGCTGCACATTCTTCTACGCGTCTACCCCTTTTTTTATCCCTAAGCCTATCCCTACCTATCCCTATCCTTATCATTATCCCTATCCCTATCCCGATCCCTATACCTCTCCTTATCCATATCCCTATCCCTAACCCTATCCCTATCCCTATCCCTATCCCTATCCCTATCCCTATCCCTATCCCTATCCCTATCCATATCCCTATTCCTATCCCTATCCCCATCCTTATTCCTATCCCTAGCCTTACCCATATCCCCAGGGTTTCATATGGGATTAAAAACTGCATTTTGTTAAAACACTCATCAACACCTTTCATTTGGTCTTAAACCATATCGCACAAACACCTCGGGCCACATTTGGTCCGTGTTTTGGTCAATATTTCGCAAACGGGCCACCTTAAAAAACTCATCACCAGCTTTCATTTGGTCCCCATATTACACAAACACCATCTAGGGCTCCTCCTGGTCCTATGTTAAAGCACTCGTCAACACCTTGCATTTGATACCCATATTATATGAACACCATCAGGGCCCCTCCTGGTCCACATTTTGATCAATATATACAAAACGAGGTCTGATATGGGACTAACAACTACTACAATTATTGGCACTTAAACTAACCCCAATTGAAAACCCCAAGCAAGTTCCAAGTCATCCCCCATCTTCAGGAACCAAATAAATTTGAAAAAAAAAAACGTGACTCCCGAAGCCTTTAGAAAAGTATACTTTGGTTTATGGGTGAAAAAATGATCGATCTGCTAATTAAATACATTCGAATAACACTACTCGACAAACAAATTTTCCAATAAAGGAAAGTAAGTTTTCTTCTTCTGATTCCGAACATTACATCAATTTTTCTGTGGCAGATCTAGTTTCCGAGATATCGGTGAAAATATGAAAATTCCAATTTTCGGGAAAAATTGGTATTTTCCATTTTTACGACTTTAACTGTTGAATTACTCATTATATTAATTCCTATAAACATTTTTTTGTATCTTCAGTAGTTTCGCCACTATGCCAAAAAAAGTTCAAAAATTAAAAAAAAAAAAAAATGTTTACAATATTTCAGATTCTACCACTTTAAAATCACCAAAAGTTAGCCGTCCTATACCAAAGGCGACTCAATTACGAAAATTTTAAGCACGCCAGTACAACATTGTGATCTGCCCTTGACTTTATAAGCCACGTTTTATTGTTGAAAGTCCTCAAACAAAAATTTTCTATTTTTAACCGACAAATTTTTTAAAAATTTTCATATTCTCGACATTTGATAAATGATCCCTCTGTATAATTTTCTGCTGATTCCGAATATGTTATCATTTGGTTTGAAAGTAGAACAGTTTGCGAGATATCTTGAAATTTCAGTTTTTGAGATAAGGGAAAATTGGAATTACTGATCTGTCAATATCTCCGCCATTACCTTCTCGATTTTTATGACATTTGATTTCGTTTTGAGGAGATAAAATAGCCGTTTAACCAAAGCAAAAACAAATAAAATAGACGTTAAGGAGTTATTACGAATAATTTTTTTTTTTTTTTCATCCAAACTTTCAATTCTTTTTCGATCAAATGTGGTTTATTCCTTCTTTGAGTGCCATAAAATATAACAAAAAGGTGAAAACTATCAACTTTTAAACACTTTTAATACATGTACATAATTTTTTGTTATCTCAAAAACGGAAATTTCAAAATATCTCGAAAACTATTCTACTTTTAAGCCAAATGATTACTTATTCGGAATCAGTAGAAAATTCTACATGGCAATCATGTATGAAATGTCGAGGATATGGTAATTCTGAAAAATTTGTTGGGGTCAAACCAAAAAATTTTGATTAATCGAACGTTCCTAGTTTGTATTTAATTTGTCTTTATAATAAATTCTCGCTTATATTAAAGGAAAAGCTTTCGTAATTGCTTTAATAACTATTAATTTACTGCTTAAAAATACAGACATTGTGCACCTTAGGCGAAAGAACGTCAATTAAAGTCTGGTTTAGCGGGTTTGCCAGTCATATTTTACAACAAAAGCAACTACGAATTACCATTACAACAAAACACTCTCACTGATTTTGTACATGTATTTTTCTAAAGTTTAGCTCTGATTCGTTTCAACAACTTTTGGCGTGTTTTTTTTTAATTTTTTTTGCTTCACCAACTTCATTGTCATCGTTGCAGTTTTCGGCTATCTCTACGCTGCGAATAGTCAGCGAAACGCCGAGTCGCCAACGTTGCGACGACAAATGCATTGTTACAGCAGTCCCGCAACTCCAATGAAGAACGTGAAACTCGTTAAAAGTCGTTAGAATAAAACGACTTGACATGTGCAATGAAAAGAGAAAAAAAAGTTGAACAAAAACAAAGGCGAAACCAGTCCGCCGTCAAAGCATAGCGCTTTCGTAACGCTGTTTTCGCCACCACTGTACACGAAGTGCATGTGCATGTGACGCGTTCGCTGCATTCTCAGTTGCAGTGCTGGACGTTTGACTTGTTGTTTGTATTGTTTGTTGTAGCTGTTGCACTCTCGGCCAAAGTAGAACCAATGAAGGTGAACCAGAACAAGCAGAACAGATTTGTTTTTTTTTTTTTTTATTATTTATTTGACTTGCATTTTTTGTAATGCATTTTTGCTGGCTATATTTTTGTTGTGTTTGTTCTTGTTTTCGTTTTGATGTTTCTTTGTTGGCCTTTTTCCACTTTACTGCACACAGCTTCAAACAGGTTTGCATTTGTGCCCCAAAACCAGCCTAACCAACAAACCGTCCCCAGCTAGCGTACGGAGCTCACTCAACCGTTGTAAAATGAAAAGGATTTTTGGTTTGAGTTTTGTGCGCGAAATGGAGATTTTGTAAATGCATTCATACAATGTATACGACTTTTTTTTTTGGAGCACTAAAAACTTTTTGTAAACTTCTTTATACGTGTTTGAATGCCAGTACGTGCCCAGTAGGAAAAATTTAAATTAATTACCTTTTTTCAAATAACCGAAAATATTGCAGAAGAAAGTGTCAAAATGATTCGAAACCGATGTCAAAAAAATTCTGAAACGATCCCAAAAAAGTCACGAAAAGGTTCGGAAATTATTAAAAAAAAAGTATTGAAACATTTCAGAAATAAGTCTTGAAATAGATTCAGAAAAGTACCGAAAAAGTCTCGAAATGATCCCAAAAATCAATCTAAAAAGTCCCGCCATGCTTCAGAAAAAGTCCCGATATGGTCCGATAAACCAAATGGTGCCAGAAAACCCTTAGTGATCCCAAAAAACTACTGAAATGATCCATGAAAAATTCCGGAAATAATCCCAAGTACCGAAACGATCGCAAAAAAGTGCTGAAATGATTGCAAAAACAATGCCGAAATAAGCTGAAAAAAGTACCGACCTGGTACCGAAAAAGTTCCGATACGGTCCCGAAAACCATCCCAAAAAAGCCCAGGAATGTACCAAAAAAAAAAAACTCCTAAATAGTCCCAAAAAGGTACTGAAATGGTCCCAAAATTAACTCCTTTTCTTTACCGAAAAAGTCCCGATATGGTCCCAAAAACCATTCCGAAATTATGCCAAAACCCCCTTACTGATCCCAAAAAACTACTGAAATGATCCATAAAAAAATTCCGGAAATAATCCCAAGTACCGAAAGATCGCAAAAGAGTACTGAAATGATCACAAAAAACAATGCCGAAATAATCTAAAAAAAGTACCGATATGGTCCCAAAAAGCCCCTAAAATGTAGTGAAACGATCCCGAAAAAGTCTCCGAGAATTTCCAAAGAGTATCGAAAAAGTTCCGATATAGTCCCGAAAACCATCCCAAGAAGGACCAAAAATGTACCAAAAAAAAACTCCTAAATAATCATAAAAAAGTACTGAAATGGTCCCGAAATGAACTTTTTTCTTTACGGAAAAAGTCCCGATATGGTCCCAAAAACCATCCCGAAATGGTGCCAAAAACACCCTTAGTGATCCCAGTACTGAAATGATCACAAAAAACAATGCCGAAATAAGCTGAAAAAAGTACCGAACTGGTACCGAAAAAGTTCCGATACGGTCCCGAAAACCATCCCAAAAAGGTCCAGAAATCTACCAGAAAAACTCCAAAATAATCCTAAAAAAGTACTGAAATGTTCCCGAACTGATTTTTTTCTTTACCGAAAAAAACCATCCCGAAATTATGCCAAAACCCCCTTCTGATCCCAAAAAACTACTGAAATGATCCTTAAAAAAATTCCGGAAATAATCCCAAGTACCGAAAGATCGCAAAAGAGTACTGAAATGATCACAAAAAACAATGCCGAAATAATCTGAAAAAAGTCCCGACATTGTACCGAAATACTTCCAACATGTTCCCCAAAAACCATCCCGAAAAGGTCCAGAAATTTCCCAAAAAAAAAACTCCTTAATCCCAATAATGAAATGGTCCCGAAATGATCCTAAAAACAATGCCAAGATAATCTTAAAAAAGTCTCGATATGATTCCAAAAAGCCCCTAAAATGTAGTGAAACGATCCCGAAAAAGTCTCCAAGAATTTCCAAAAAGTATCGAAATGGTCGAGTAAAAAAGTCTCGATATGGTGCCGAACTGATCCCAAGCAGGCTCCGAAATGCTCCCAAAAAAGACCCTATAATGTAGCGAAACTATCCCGAAAAAGTCATCAAATTATTTCAAAAAAACCGAAATGATCGAGAAAAAAACCCTAAGTAATCCCAAAAAAGTACTAAAATGGTCCCGAAATGATTCCAAAAGCCACGCTGAGACTCTCTTAAAAACGACATGGTCCCAAACTGATCCCTAACAGGTTCCGAAATGGTCTGAAAAAAGCCCCTAAAATCCACAAAAGACTTCATAAAGTACCGAAAGAAAAAGGCTATAAATGGTACCAGAAAAGGCCCAAGATGTTATCTAAATATAGTCCCAAAATGCTCCCAAAAATGATCCGGAAATGTCCCCGAAAAGTACTGAAATTATCCTAAAAAAGCTTCGAAATCATACCAAAAAGGTGCTTAAAGTCCGGTACTGATCCCAAAAAAGTACCGAAATGGTCCCAAAATGATCCCAAAACAATGCTGAAATGATCCCAAGCTCTCAACTGTTCTCTTGGGACTTAAAAATTTTAACAATAAAAAATATTTTTTAGTAATTTAATAAATTTTTTCTTCCCTATATTGCAGGTAAGCAACAACCAATTTCCAATTGCATCACTGGCAAATAGCCATCAATATATGGAGGTAAAAAGGCTTATATTCATTTATTAATAAATATTTAGAAATAATAAAAATTAATTTAATTTAAGTAAAAACGAAAATTTTGTTCTCGATATTACTAGAATAGATCAAAGAACTAGTTACACAAAAGTCCAAAATTATATCTTAATTTGAAAGATAACTTTTTAAGCATGGACATTAGAGCGTATCACGGTGTATGGAGGAAAAAAAAGTTGAAAATGTTCCCCCCCAGTTTGAACACTTACCTTATGAGGTTTTAAAAAAAAAATTTTTTAATTTTTTTGTCACCCTGTAAAAACAGCGAAATTTGTTTTTTTCTATAATTTCTATATTTCTCGTTCGATTTTCAAAAGTGATACATTTTTAGAAAGGTATTCAGCAAGGCAAGATTTCATCCATAGAAACTTTTAGCCCTTCATGCCAAGTTCAGTTTTTATTCTATTTTTACTAAAACCAACACCCTGTATTTGAAAAAAAAAAATTTTTTCCGGAAAACTAAGAAAAAAAGGGCTAAAAGTTTCTATTGATAGAATATTGCCTTGGTGAATACCTTTCTAAAAATGTATCACTTTTGAAAATCGAACTAGAAATATAGAAGTTATAGAAAAAAAAAACAAATTTCGCTGTTTTTACAGGGTGACAAAAAAATTAAAAAATTTTTTTTTGAAAACCTCACAAACACTTACTACTCAAACAGGGGGGGGGGGGGGACATTTTCAACTTTTTTTGGTGATACGCTCTAATGGACATCTCGAAATATAACTTAACCTTAAATATTTTTAAAAAACGCTTTATCTTCGAATTTTGTTTCAAAAAAACCATAATCTAGATTTTTTTTGAAAATGTTCTATCTCAACTGAAAATGAATGTATTGAATTTTTGGTTGAGATAGGATCCTTAAGAATTGAGTGCTGAAGCAGGGTGTTACTAAAAAAAATAAATCTGAGATAGGGTGTTTTTGAAAAATATTTTGAAACAGGGTGCTCATTCCATTAGCCGTTAAAATCGAGTTTTGAAGTTAAAGTTTAAGCTGCAAACATATGCCAAAAAGGTCCTGAAGTGGTATTGAAAAATTCCGGAAACGATCCAAAAAACGTCCGAAAATGGTCCCGAAAACCAGCCCGAAATATTCCCAAAAAAATTCCCGAAAAACTAAGAAGTGTATTGATTCAAAATAGGATTGCTTAAATTCTTTTAAGTTAAAAAAGTTTCAAAATATTATTTTACATATTTAAAATTCCCATTTCTTATAACTACTATAAAAGATGCACACCAACCACAATCTTCAGTTCGCTGCGCATGCGCTTTTTGTAGCCACGCCTGCGTAACACTTTACCAGCTCGTTTTTGATGCAAAATGTGTGATTATTTTGCACGCTTTCATTGCATTCGGGCGTGCATGAATTTTGTGTGTGTGTGCAATTGATTTTGCTGTTTGTACAATAAATTTCGCTGACCCAAAAAAAGCTGAGCTTGAAACTTTTGCAGTACTAACAACAACAAGTGGTTAAACAAGATCAGAAAGTGTATTGAGTAATAAAGAAAGCAATATAAATGAAGGGAAAAAAGTATGAAAGAAAAATGCAACAACTACCTTTTAACAGCAATTCCATATTTTTATAAATGCCAAAGGGGGGTGCAAAAAACTTATTTCAGAAGGAACGGGAGTTTAGAGAACTTTTTTTTTTCATAAATCATTAAAACTTATTATAGTCCCTAAGAAAGATTCCAAGAGATTTTTCAGATTTTTTTTTTTTCAAAAATGCTTTAAGTATATTATTTGAAGGTTTGCTTTTGGAACAACGATCTGTTGAAGTTTTTTTTCCAAATGCTTGTTTGAGTTTTTTTTTAATCACTCTATTACAATTTTTTCGCCAGATCATTTTTTCAAACGCTTTATTCCAACTTTTTTCAAAAAAGATTTTTTTCTGAATTAAAGTCAGTTATTTTTCGAAGAAGATTCTGGAACATTTTTCCTAAAACGATCTATTATAACTTGTTTCGAAAACACTCTATTACAATTTAAAAGTACGAAGTTACAGTTTTTTTTTCAAAAACTATCTTTAGCTAAGAACTTTCTCGAAAAACGCCCTATTACTATATAAAAACGCTTTATTTCAGAATTTTATTGAAGACGCCGTTTTTCACATTTTTTTAAAGCAGGATCTATTACAATTTATTTCGAAAACTCTCTATTCCCAATTTTATTGAAAACAACCTATTTCAAATTTTTCTTCGCTCTATTATTTTTTTTTCGAAAACGCTCAGAAAAGAATTTTTCAGAATTTTTTTTATTGAAAACGCTCTTTCCCAAATTTCGTTTCGAAAAACGTTATTTTTCAGATTTTTTTTCGAAAAACGCCCTATTACTATTAAAAAACGGTTTATTTCAGAGTTTTATTGAAAATGCCGCTTTTACATATTTTTCGAACAAAGCTCTCCTTTAACCATATTTTTTTTGAAGCACGCTCAATTATTACATTTTTTTTCGAAAACGGTTTATTCGCAATTTTATTGAAAACAAACTTTTTAAAATTTTTCTTCGCTCTATTACTTTTTTTCGAAAACGCTCAGAAAAGAATTTCTCAGAAGAACGTTATTTTTCAGATTTTTTTTTGGAAAAAATCTGTAAATTTTTTTTTGGAAAAAATCTGTAAATTTTTTTCCAAAACTATATATTAAGATTTTGTTTCTAAAACGCTTTATTTAAGAATTTTTCCACAGAAACGCTGCATTACAATTTTTTCGAAAAGGCTTTCTTTCGGAATTTTATTGAAAAACCTTTTACAGACTTTTTTTTTTGAAAAACTTCCAAAATTTTTTTCGAAAACGCTTTATGGCGGAATTTTTTGAAAACTCTCTTTTTGAGTGTATTTTTGCTGAAACGATTTTTTAAAGAATTTTTCTATAGACCAATATCATACTTTTTTTTCGAAAACCCTTTATTTAAAATTTTTTGTGAATTTTTTTTCTAAAACTATTTTTCTCAAAGCGCTCTATTGCTTTTTTTTTGAAAAGAAAAATTTTTGATTGAAAAGGCCCTTTTCCACATTTTGTTTCGAAGAACGTGGTTTTCAGATTTTTTTTCGAACACTAGTTTTTTTTTTCAAAGAACGCTCCATACAAGTTTTTTCGAAATCGCTTTATTTCGAAATTTGATTGAAAAATCTTTTACAGATTTTTTGTGAAAAACATATTAACATTTTTTCCAAAGACGCTTTATATCGAAATTTTTTGAAAAAAAAACCCTTTTTGAGACTATTTTTTCTGAAACAATTTATTAACGAAATTTTCTATAGACTATAAAATTTATAGACTAATTCATAAAAAATAATTGTTTATAAAGCTTTTTAAAAATGACATTTCTATACAAATTTTGAATTATATATATTTTTCATATATTTTTTTCGAAAACTTTTTTTTTCAGATTTTTTCTGATGTGTTTTTTATAAAACTTTTTTTTTTGAAAAGCGCTATTACGTTCTCGTCGAAAATGCTTTATATCAGAATTTTTTTTTTTTATTGAAAACGCCTTTTTCAAATTTTCTTTCGAAAAACGTTGTTTTTCAGATTTTTTTTTTCGAAGAATGCTCTTAAATTTTTTTCGAAAACTTAAACTTGTTTTCAAAAACGATATTTTTAAGAATTTTTTCAAAGAACACTTCATTAAAAGTTTTTTCGAAAACGCTTTACTTCGAAATTTTATTGAAAACCCTTTTAAGACTTTTTTTGAAAACCTTTTAACATTTTTTTCGAAACGCCTTGCGGGTAAATTTTTTGAAAACGCCCATTTTGAGACAATTTTTTCTAAAACGATTTTTTAAAAGAATTTTATTGAGGATTTTTTCTGAAGTTTTTTTTTTAACTTTTTTTTCTGGAAAAAACTTCTATTACAACTTTTTTCGAAAAACTTTTATTTCCGAATTTGGTTCAAGAACGCTCTTTTATTTGGCTCCGAAAATGTTTTTGTTTTTCAAAATTTTAATCTTTTTTCCAAAAATCGTAACACTCCCTAATGTCAGTATTTATGTATTTGTTTTTTTTTTTTTTTGGTAACCACAATTCACATTTTCGACCTCAAAAATAACGGCAAATAATGCAATTACGTTGCCAAAGAAAATAATTATAAAAACAATCAACTTAGCTGTTTATCTACCTGCCTTAACTTTAACCAGAATGAGAAGTGAAGCTGCTTTGGTTGTAGTGGTGGGGCGTATAAGGTTTTAGCGCTGACTTTCAAAAAGATCAATACTACAACGATCATGAAAGCTGATCGTCACGATCAAAGCACAATGCACAAATTCAAGTTGCAAGGCAAAGAGAACAAAATGCATTTGATAAGTGCAATGGGTGAAGGCGAAAAGAGATGTGGAGCTATTGGGGAAAGAGTGTGTGAGGAAAAGGTGGCCAGTGTTTGAGGGAGTTAGTGAGATAAAAAGAGTGTAACTATTTAGGAGAGTGTTACGTGTGAGAGAATCTCGTTGATCGTTTCTCAACGACGATCGCGGCGAATTGGATAAATTCTTTTATTTTGGTTCTTCCAACTAATTTTTTTTTGTCTCCCTCAAAACTTTATTTCTTTCTTATGTTTCTTCCTTCTTTTGAGCACTTTCTTACAAATTTGATATGTAAATATTTTTTTCTTAATGAAGTGCCTCTCAAGCTCAAATTCGTTTTCTAGCGAAATAGCAGAACTTTTTGTTTTAATAAACCAAAAACAAACCTAAAATGTAAACAAATATTTTATGTTGATTTCTGACTCGCATTCGCATTGTTTTGATAATAAATATTTACTATCAGCAATTTGTTGTGTAGTTTTATGACTAGCTAGATAGTAGCGATATTGAAAAAAACAGGTGGTTATCAATGATCAATAAAAAAAAACAGCTTTTGTTAATGAAATTTCATGCTTAAGCGGCCATAAACTATTCATATTTGTTTGCACAATTTGTTTGGAAAATATGTATTGGTAAAACTTAGTAGCGAAACATGTTCTTATCTATTGTTGAGCTAGTGAAAATCACACCATCTGTAGCCCATTTTGTAAGAAATCGATCAAATCGACTCGATCCGAGACGATCAATCGAAAAGAGTTTCAGCAACGGATTACATATGTACTTACTGTGCAAAATTTCCTACACAAACTCTTGAAAACTAATTTCAGGATTTGAAAAAACGGTCTTTTAAATTTTCGGAAACTTTTTGAAAAAAACCAAATTTAGTTTTTTTTCGAGCCATAAGTATGATTTAGTTTTTCGAAAACGCCATCTTTAATTTTTTCACCTAATCGCTTGGCTCAGATTATATTGAAAAATTCCTGGTTTCGTAGGATTTCTGGTTTCTTCTTGGAAAACGCTTTCTTTATTGAAAAAAACACTGAATTTATTTTTTTTAAAAACGCCTTATTTATATATTTGTATGAATAACGTCCTATTTATAAATTGCTTCTCGAAAACTCTATACACATTTGAGTTGAAAGGAGTCATATTTTTTTCAAATTTTTTTAAATTTTTAAAAAAAAATTTTTTTTACAAATATTTTCAAAAAAAATTTTTTAATTAAAACTTTTTATTTTTATTTTTTTTTTTGGTACCTACTACCACAATGCCCGACATAGTTCGGGTTGTACGAAGAACGTCGAATTTACGAATTGCTTTTCGAAAACTATATTTCAATTGAACGTAGTCATATTTCCGAATTTATTTTTTGAAGAAAGCCCTCTTTGGGTGATTATATTTTTTTTTCGTCGGAAAAGGTTAATTTCACAAATTTATCGAAGAACGCCCTGTTTAATATTTTTTCAAAATGGCTTTATTTCAGAATTTGTTTGATCTTTTTTTTTAATATTTTAAAATAATTTTTTTTTTAATTTTAAACAATTTTTTTTTAATTTTTCTTTATATAATTTTTTCAATATTTTTTTTAAATGTTTAAAATTTTTTTTAACGCTTTTTGGTAGAATTCTTTTTTGGAGAATCCCTTTTCTTTAAATATATTTTTTTTGTGGAAAAAATGGCTAATTTTAGAATTTTATCGAAGAACGCCTTATATGGCGTTCACGTTGGGCCATAAACTCGAGTTAAAGTTTTTGAGTTTATTCATGTTGTTGTCAATAAACTCGAGTTTAATGTCAACGTGAATGCCTTGTTACTCTATGCTTTTTCGAAAACGCTTTATATCAGAATTTTTTTGATATTTTTTTAAATATTTTTAAAATAATTTTTTTTATTTTTGTTTTATTTTTTTTTTTAACATTTTTTTAAACTATTTAAAAATTTTTTTTTTTATATTTATTTTAAATTATTTTTTAAATATTTTTTTAATTTTTTTTTTCAATATAAACATTTTTTTTTATAATTTTTTTTTTTTTATTTCAGAATTTGTTTGATCCTTTTTGTAAATATTTTAAAATAATTTTTTCTTTAATTTAAAACATTTTTTTTTTACGTAATTTTTTTAAACATAATTTTTTTTTTTTTTTTTTTTTAATTAAACAAATTTTTTTTTTTTTGTTGGTACTACGACGATGCCCGACATTGTTCGGGTTGTATGAAGAACGTCGTATTTACGAATTGCTTCGAAAACTCTGAATTTCAGTTGAATGTATGACAATATTTCCAAATTTTTTCAGAAAAAATCCTTTTTTCGTTGAATTAATTTTATTTTTTTGTCGGAAAATGTTAATGTCAGAATTTTATCGAAGAAATATAAATAGGGTATTTTTTCGAAAACGCTTTATTTCAATTTTTTTTGATACTTTTTTTTTTTTTTTTTATTAAAAATTTTTTTGTTAAATACTTTTTAAACAATTTTTTTTTTATTTTTTTTTTATTTTTTATTTTTATTTTTTTTTTTTAATATTAAAAAAAATTGTTTTACATTTTTTTTAAATATTTAAAATTTGTATTTTTAATTTTTGGTACTACCACAATGCCCGACATTGTCCGAGTTTGGTATGTAGTATTTTAGGTTTGTCCTTAATTGCTGGCCCATGCCTACGTCTTCATATTTTGCCCCTATTTTTTCCCTTTTACCTTACTTCATGCCTGCCACGCTGTCTGTGACCCTATTTTGTTCTCTTGAATATCTTTCATTTGATTTTGTTGACAAAAAGTCGATTTTTGGTTTACCATATTCTAGGCGAAATATCCGGAACCCATTTAGTATATTGAACAATTTTTTTTAGCCTTTGACTCCTTATTCTCGTGTCCAAACTAAGGAAGCTGAAGAAAAAATGATAATGAAGGAGGAGTACGGATCGATGATGAAGGAGGAGGCTTCGCTGCCTACGCCATATCCCTTTCTATCACATTGTATATTTAGGTTAAGCCCTATCTCTACACATATTTCCAGTAGTTTTTCCGAAATATATCCTCCATGGATCTGAGGAAAAATTATGATTTTTTCCTCAGTTTCCTTTCCTACGCCATATCCCCTTCTATCACATATGCTTAGGAAGCTGAGGAAAAAATGATGAAGGAGGAGTATGGATCTGAGGAAAAAATCATCATTTTCGTTGCCTACGCCATATCCCTTTCTATCACATATGTATGTTTAGGTTAAGCCCTATCTTTATACATATATCCAGTATAGTTTTTCCGAAATATTTCCTCCATTCCATCTCCTGAGTTTCTCACCTGCCCCTAAATCTACAAATTGGTCGGTGTGTTCGCCTTGATAACCATCCCTATTGATAAAAGGAGAGACAAAATATATAAAAGCAGTTCAGATGAGCTCTATAACATTCCCTGCGTCACCTGGTCTGTAATTTTTGTGTCATATATGTAAATCCATTTCAAAGCAAATTTTTCCTATACATATATCTTTTTTGCTTATCATCCGATTTTTATAAAACAAAGTTTAGCTCACTTCCCAAGCCTCAAGCTGTCCATCAGTGGAAGTCTCACGAAAGTCCATTTCTTAGTTTCCGAGTTCCTTAAGTTCAAACAGACAGACAATAATTCTAAAAATGGTTCAGATGAACTTAGATCAACCCACGGTACAGTCAGAGATAGAAGCTGCGATCTCTTCAGTTCTAAGGGACGTCGACATGAATATCATTCTTTCAAAGCGCTGAAAATCTATTTAAAAAAAAGTATACGAGATAAATGCATATGAAACTACAAACATTAAATATTCATCGATCTGCGATCTGCATACGGAAAAAGGGTCAAAGAGTAAAAAATGTGATGTTCGTTAAAAAAAAAAAAAAAAAAAAAAAATTCTCCAGCGCACATAAGTACATCTGTACTGGTCCCAAACATAAAAAAACAGCACATATGCTCACCTCCCCCAATCACTGATCAACATTTTGTTACCAAACAGGATTTGAGCGAACGAGTGTGCGCCCAACACACAAAAAACCACAAAAACCAAAATTTGTATACATTTTTCAGTTTGTAGTACCTATGGCCGCATAAGTTGTGCAGATATGTGTAAACATGGCATTACCCTCTTGCTAATTTATTGTATGTGAAATGCATGAATATGCGCATAACGGTATCCCAATGACGTTTGTTGCCTTTTGCGGTAATTGTTGTTATTCTGCCTTTTGCCTGACGTTCTTCGCTTAAGGGACGGTGCGAGCTCAGTCAGTTCTTTCACTGAAGCTACAATTGACTTGTCTCGTACGAAAAAGGCAACTTTCGAGTTTTTTATTTGATTCACAACGTTTTTTTTTTTTTTTTTTTGTTTGCTTGCTGTGCCATTACGGATTTCCAAATAATTTTTGTAAATTTTGTGGATTTTTGTGTGCGGTGGTGCGGGCTTGACTTGTGTGTTAATGTGGCCGCTGGCGGTTTTGATGGGAAGGTGAATTGTGAGTAGTAGTGTGGTGGAAAGAAAGAAAAAAATAAAAATAAAAATACAAAAAAAAAAATTAAATGAAACGAGGAAGTAAATTTTAAGAACTTGAAAGAAAGTAAAAAAAAAAATAAAAATATAAAATTTTGAAAAAACCATAAAAAATAAGGCGGCTTCCCATCATGCAACATTTGGAAAGAAATGAAATATTTTGGTTTGCCTACAACACAGGCGAACAGGCGGCAAAAAATGTAAGCAAATAATTTTTTTTTAATTAAAAAAAAAAAAAAAAAAATTATACCAAAAAAATTTTTGGCAAATTTTGCACGCTAAAAAGTCGTAAAACACACTGGCGAAGGAAGGCAGGCAGCGAAATGTTGGAAGTACATAGTTAAAGTGGAAAAAAGGCATGTGAAATGCATGGAATAGTCGAAGCAGGAAAAAACAAGAGATGAAATAAAAAAAATTGAAGGGGCATGACGTGAAACAAACATGCAAATTCATATGTGAACCCAGAACAAGCTACGCTCTGGCGATCTCTTGTTAGCATACGCACAGTGGGACAGTTTGTGGCTAATTTCTGAAAAAAAAAAAAAAAATTCTCAAAGAATTATAGCTAGAAAGTATCTTATTCACTACTAGTACATGGCAGCGACACTTTCAAAAATAAACCATAAGTACGACTATTTTGAAAATCTCGACTTCAGCGCCACCTAGCGATTTTCTTTTTTGTAACAGAATTTTAATTACACATTAAATGCGTGCCAAAAACGAACAGAATCGAAGCATAAATACGGATTTTGCGACCGCAGTGTCATCTAGCGGGGAAAAACTATAGCCTATGTGAAGAGGACTCAACCAAAGAATAAACTATCAAAATTGGTAAAAAATTCGTTTGAGCCAATTTGTCACACAAAAACCCCCTGAAATTGTATATATATGTAGATACTCGCGACTTTGCCCTCGAAACTCACAGATACCATCCCTCTAGGTTTCTTGATCCCAGCGCCACCTAGCGTTTACATTTTTTGCTGCAGAGTTGTTGATTATATATCAAACAGACGTGAAAATATGAATAAAATCGGGCCATAAACACGGATCTTGCTAATATAGCGACTACAGTGCCATCTAGCGGGAAAAGCAATAACCTATATCGAGAGGAGTTACCCAAAGAATGAACTATCAATATTTGGCAAAAATCCGTTCAGTAGATTAATTCGTCTTACTACCCTACTTGAGGCAGTGAATTAGAAACTCTGGCCTAAAAGAGTTGATGTACCCATCTTCTGGCCCCTGGTGAATCGCATTTAAACACAATTTGGTCTCTTCCATAGACTCCCAGATGTTCCCAGTTTTACCGACCGCTCGATCTCATGAAAACTCTGCTCTGGAGGCATTACGACTTGTGTCTGGCACCTCTATATTAACCTGAATACCACAGTATTGAAGTCTCCCCTTGTAGGTTGAGTTATTTTGAACTTCTCCTCAGAAAAATCCATACATATAGGGGGCGTGGTACCTCCCATACCAATGAAATACTTCATACTCGATATCTCTGGAAGTATTTAGGTTAGACCACTGAAATTTAGTGAGGAGTTATATAAGACCAATCCCTACCACCTCCAAAAAAACTGGGGATAACGAAAGAGGGGGCTTGGCACCTCCTAAACGAATGAAATACTTCATAGTCCATATATCTGGAAGTATTAAGGTTAGACCACTGAAATTTGGTGAGGGGTTATATGTGATCGATTCTTACCACCTCCAACTGGGGATAACGAAAGAGGGGGCGTGTCACCTCCCATGCGAATGAAACATTTCATCTATCTTCTATATCTATATCTAAGCTAAACAGCCGATTCACTGGCCCAATTTTTTTCATTAAAATTTTAAAATATCATAATCCGGCCACAATAGGACACAAGGCACTTTTTTTAAATTAGTTAAACCCTGCTAGACATGCAATACAGCACCCATCAGATTTTTCATAATGCCTTTCAGAACCTGTTGGTAGTGATAGGAATGGAGATACAGATAGGGATAGGGATTAAGGTAGACATAGGGATCGGGTTAGAGGAACATGCTGGGAAATAAATTTGTGGCAGGACCACGTCTGCCGGGTCAGCTAGTATAAGATAAAATGACTTCATATTTCAGATGCTTTTATTTTGGAACGATTTGGTTTTGAAACAAACCGGTTTCGGCAAGGCGTCGTCCGGGTCTTGAGATAGCGATCAAAACGGTAGGGATTAAGGTAGACATAGGGATCGGGTTAGAGGAACATGCTGGGAAATAAATTTGTGGCAGGACAACGTCTGCCGGGTCAGCTAGTATCAGATACAATTACTTCATATTTCAGATGCTTTTATTTTGGAACGATTTGGTTTTGAAACAAACCGGTTTCGGCAAGGCGTCGTCCGGGTCTTGAGATAGCGATCAAAACGGTAGGGATTAAGGTAGACATAGGGATCGGGTTAGAGGAACATGCTGGGAAATAAATTTGTGGCAGGACAACGTCTGCCGGGTCAGCTAGTATCAGATACAATTACTTCATATTTCAGATGCTTTTATTTTGGAACGATTTGGTTTTGAAACAAACCGGTTTCGGCAATCCGTCGTCCGGGTCTTGAGATAGCGATCAGAACGGGTAGGTAGCCCAAGAATCTGTTTTTACAGCTTGAATATAGAACGACAGATATTGATGTGGGTAATAATATAGAAAAGATTTCATTTGAGCAACTCTATTTGGAAGTCATTGTTTAAAGATGAAGCTGGCCCCGAGACAACAATGAGACAGATCTAGGGTATGTATACATAGAGTTATAGGGAAAGGAAAAAATCTATAGAGGTAGAGATGGAGGTGTAGGTCAAGGTCCAGCTAGAGGCGGGATAGAGGTAAAGGTAGAAGTAAAAGCAGAGGTAGAGGTCGAGTTCGAGGTGGAAGTAGAGGTAAAAGTCGAGTTGTAGGCTGAGGCAGAGTCAAAGGAAGAGATGCAAGTAGCGGTTTATATAAGTAGATTTAAAGGTGGTAGAAATGGAGCTAGATGGATAGGCAGACGGTGAGGGAATGAATAGAAAGAGCAAAAAGAAGGTTACACTTAGAAAAACGTTGTAAAATCAAGCATAAACCATCTTAAATCAGGCATAAACCGTAATGATTTCCGGGTAAGATCGACCCCTACTGAACAATTTGGCTCAAAAACTACTTTTCAGTTCATTCTATGGCTAAGTCCTCTAGACATGGGCTATATTTTCCTCCGCTAGATGGCGCTGAGGACGCTATAATTGCAAAATCAGTATTTTTGATCTGTGTCTGTCCATTTTAGGTGTGTACATTTGATATGCAGTTAACCACAAAAAGAAAAACTTCCGAATTTAGAATTTGAAAACAAAAAATATCCAAAAATAAATGTCCGCTGTACAGCACAAATGTGCCCAAATAAGTACACATCTGTGATAATGATGAGAAAGAAACTCGTTTTTCGGAATAATTGCATAAAAATTACGCAGCACAACCAAAAAAATAAAAAAAAACTGCGAAACAAATGCAAACGTTCAATAAACCGGAGCTCAATGGCTGCTGCTTAAAGCTTGACTTGGTTTTTTTTTCGCACAGCTTTCGTTGTTGCTTGTTTCCCCTTTCCTTCCTCACACACATTGTATGAGTTGCATTCGCGTTAATGCCATTGACGCCGTACGTTTATCGAAAAAGTAGGTCAAACATATCCAGAAAAGGTAAGGCAATGAATTTAGCAAATAAAAAAAAAATATTAAAAAAAAACTGACAAAAAACAAGAAAAATATAAAAACTTGTATACGAAATTTCAGACAAAAGTCATTGCACCGAAATCGTGAAAAAAAAGAAAAGGAGCGAAACCGCGAACTCAAAGAAGCATACACAGAGAGTGTATAACAAGACGCGCATAGGGGACGAATATTAATGGGATGTGTGTCGAAATGTGATGGTTTGAGAGAAAGAAACCTAACAACAACAATGAGGTACAAAACAAAAATTAAACATCAAGCAAACATTACAATACAAGTCAATGAAAAAAATGTTTTAAATTAATGCAAACGCGTGTAAAGCCGGACAGTGGGTTAGTTTGGGGAAATTCGGCGCAAAATCGCTTATCTTTCTACGGGTGATCAGTGGAACCGCGAATTTTCTACAGACCGGTTCAAAGTAGCCCCAGAGGACGGCGAGACCGAAATAGCTCTAGACAGAAAACTGCTTCTCCAACCTTTTCCTTTAACTTCGATTCATCCGTGAACTAAGTCATTCCAAGCCAACAAAGTACAGAGCGCTCCCAAAAACAATGGAAAAGTAACTCCGTCAAAACGCCCTCGAAGGAGCGCTTCGAATAAGGGATTCATTGACAAGTAGATATCCTTCAGGATTATATGAAGAAGGGGTTTTCGGCCTTAGCTTTGAGGAGTACTTAAAGATAATGTTTTCGTTCGGATACACACTTTTGTGAGCCTGCCTAGATGGGTGTGATTGCACAGAGCAGGGGGTGTCAATGGAGCAGCTTACGGACTCCCTTGTCCCATTACCTTTCAGGGGAATAACGGTATTGAAACTAGTAAGGTAATTTGCACCGAAAAATGCTGGAGTTCCCGTGTTTAACGAGCCTATACTCCATATTCATTTAGTATTAGCCCTACGATTGCTCGAATTTCTTCGAGACATTTTTTTTTAGCGAATATCGGCTTCTCGAGAGAATCTCGTTTTTCGAAGTCTCGTGCGCTTCTCAAATGAATTTTGCTAAAGCTTGCGAGAGTGGCGAGACTCGAGACTGAAGCGAGAACACGAGCTCTCGATTTCTTGGGTCTCGAAACTCTCGCTTGTGTTAGCGTAGGAATTGTAATCTCCAATACGAATCCTGGCGAGTGGGCACAGCTTGTGCCGATGACCCATCTGCGGCAGTAAAGGAGATCGAGGCCTTCCTAGTCCTCTCTTACAAGAAAGATGGAATATGTCAGACTAAGCTGGACTGTATTGATTTGTCAGAAGATACCCAAGTCATTTAATTGCTTTGCTCGGGCTAAGGGGGGTATCATGTTCGTTTTACAACATAGAAGATCGACGATTCTGACTGAGCTCTAGAAAATTTCAGCTTTTCGATTGCTCCCTGCGTCCTAGATTTTCAACTTAAGGAGCTTCGCTTAACCACCGTCACAACACTTTCACCATCTACCTGCTACCCCAAATGACCTCAACAAGCCAAATTTTTTATTTACTTGATTTCCTTATTTTGGGTTTACTCGACTGTTTTGGTGGTTATCTATTCAGGAACTCCATAAAAATCCTAAAAAAAAAACATTGTTTAATACCTGCTAATTACAATCAACTTCACACCCACAATCAGCAGTAACCCGACCCGCACCGCTACTGCTTGGCCCATCTAACTTTTATTACTTTTTCCTTCAATTTATCATTTGCGCTGATAACGCACCAACAAGCTGCTGGTTTTTATGACACATTCATATGCAGTGTAGATATGTCTGCTATTGAGCAATACGCCCGCGAGACGATTGTTTGCCCAGTTGTTGTCACAATGTGTTGTTGTTGGAAGGTGTGAACGAACTGACACTTTTGCTTACTGACAATGAGCTATGGCACAGGGCAACGGGCGCCAGTCATCACTCAGCGCAACCGTTAAATCCCCAGCCACCTTTAGCGAAGCAGCACTCGCGCGGCTTTGCGCGACCCCACTTGTACGCCTAGATGCGCGCTGGAAAAGTTGGTATAAAATTAGAGTATCAGTGTGTGAAGTGTAACCCCTTGCTCTTGAACCGTGGCTCTACTGATTTGTTGGCATACTGAGCTCTGTCTCTCACATGTGTTATTGTTGTTGTTTACTCTTCAAATAAGCGCGTAAGTGTGAAAAATGTGCATAAAAAAAATTTTGTTTTTTTTTTCCCCTACAGCGAATAATTTAAAGCCAATTGTTTGGAAAAAAGTCCCACAAAAGGTAATGGGGGGACTCTTTCTTTACTTTTGCTTGAACAATGCAGGGAAATGAAAACGGCGCTTTCGCCACAGTAGCAGCGCCCTCTACCGCCATTTCGGTACAAAACGTGCCATATGTGTTTCATACAATTATTATTTACGCCCTTTTGTCATCTGAGTTGAGTGACATTCGTTGTTGATTTCGTTGACACCTTTCATTCTAGTATTGTTGGTTTGTTGAGCAGTACGGGGCTAAGGAGAGTTAATGAGACACATGCGGTGGGGAGGCTAGGTGGCAACCCTGCCTGAAAATATCTTCGATGGTATACGGCCAAAAATACGTTTCATTTGATACTCATATTGGCATATCTACATTTTAAAATAATGATATAGGTGGCAGCCCTGTACCCCGCCCGAGGTGGCAACACCCAACAAGAAAGTCTCAGAAAGATCTAGATCTAGATACTAGATCCTTATGCCAGTTTTTAAGCAAATTTCACCATCCGTTCCCGAGGTATTGATCGCTATTCGAAGGAATAAATAATATGAGGTTAGGTGGCAACCCTGCCTTAAAATACTAAACAGGTAACGAACCCTGCTCTAACATACCTCTTGAAAAGCTACATACATTGATAGTTACTATTCTCAAGCTCAACAATTTTTCTGCAAGATTTCAGTTATTAAAAGAAAAACAGCCTTACAAACGAAAAACTCGAAAAATCTGCCACCTGTCCGCACCTTCTACCAGCATACCACACCACCTCGTATTGCTTTGAGCACACAAACAGCTGATGCTTTACAACAATCACTTCATTATTTGCCTAGCTCAATTACCAACGCGGAAGTACTCGTAGGCGAGTAAATAAAGCGCATGTGGTGTACGGTGCTTGGTCTTCAATATGAGCGCGTTGCTGATGACAAAGACCGCGCGACCTTTGCTTAAACGCAACTCTGCTAAGCCAACAAACAATCTGCACCTTCACTATGCGCACGCAAACCTAGCGCGCCTAGACAAAACGAATGTATGTATGTAAGAAAATTTTAACGCGGCAAAGCGCATCTACTATTTGGCGAGTAAATAGTAAAATGCGCGCACAAGTTTTTTTTTCTCTGCAAAGTTTGTAATCCAGCAGAAGCTGTGAAAGTGAAGGTAAAAAGCTGATGCTTTGCGCGCCCATTTGTTTGCGCGCGCGTTTTTTTTTTTTTGCTTTTAATTCACCGCGCGTCATAAGCGTCACCAGTCAGACAGTCTGTTTTATCTGTTTTTTTTTCGCGTACTTTTGTTTGCATTTTCGCTTCATTACTTTATTTGCACGGGCGCGCGCTGCGCTTGGCGTGAGAGCGTAAATTTCGCTTTGTGATTAACACATTCATGTTGACCGCGCGCTTAGCTATTTACATGGAAATTATTTGAATAGTAAAGTTTAAAGTGTTATTTTTGTAAGCGATAAAGCTGTAGCGCAATGCTAAGCGGTTAAGTTTTCGTTTGTATTTATTTGCCTAGTGCGGCCGTTGGCTTAGCGCGCCTGTAGATGAGTAATAGAGCGCTCGGCGTTTTCTGCTGTCACTTTGCTCTACAAAAGTTTATTTTGGCATTGCGCCCCCGCCTTAGGCCTTATCTCTGTTTTGAGCGCGTTGTTTGCCGCACAGCCTCAGCGCTGCGGTTTTACTTTTTTTCGCCTATTAGCTTTGTCAATGAAGCTGAGTTTTTTCAAGCGCTTAGCTTTTTTACTTTTTGTTTTTACTTTAGTTTACCTTTACCTTGCGCTTTGTATTTTTTTCTTTCTTTCACTTCGCTTACTTGCTTGACCCTCTTTCACTAAAACAATTTTTTTTTACCGCGTTTTTCGTCACTACTTGTTATTAGTTTTGTTTTATTTTTTTTTTTTTTAGAATTTTTTTCTATGCGCTTCGCTTTAGGCCATCTATTTTGCCACTTTTTGTTCCGTTTTCGTTTTTTGATGTCGCTTGGCATGTTAATTCCCTTGGATTTCCCTTTCATATTTGCTGATGTTGAACGTTTGTCCTGGGGCAGCCGCCAAGGTCTGCGAACTTTTTTTTGTTTGGCTATTTACCTTGTCGTTTTGAAGTCAACAAATTTTAAACTAATTTGGTGCAATGTTTATGGGTTGGAAATGAGAGAGTTGGTTTAGCAAAGAGAAGACCAAATTTTTGGGTAGCACTATTCCTAACTGACTTGTCGTGGTTTCTATACCTTTACTAACATTTTAAAGAATTTTTACTAGATTTCTGTGAAATTAAATGGTATAGAGAAGAGTATATAGAACAGGGCCCGGCAGAATTGGAAGTGGGGGTGTATTAGTGAAAGGAGCGGGCATTGCACCAATCAAATTATGTTATCTTTTTTTTTTTGCTCCGTCGCTCACTAGAAACCGACGAGAGTGTAATAATCTGTGTGAAACCGGTTCTTAGATTTTCTGACAATTGTCCCACTAGGTGCCTGGGCCTGGTATAGAACTTTGAGGCCTCAGCTACAGTCTCAATCCATACATCCATACAAAAGTTTTTGAAGTAAACTCTGGATCAAAAAGCAAGAAATCCGCGTTCGAAGAAGTAGAGGGTGCACTAAGTCAGAGGTCATCATTTCTCCTCTAGCTACTGTTTCACCCGTTTACGGTAAGTGCTGTTGCTACAGGGTGGTTATTATCAAATTTTGTTTAAGAAAAATATGCGATCACAAATTGAGTCCGCTCTTTTTGCCGCCCTTTCTCTAAATAGAATAAATGAAACGTTACCTTTTGGGGTTTATAAAGCAGTCCTCTGACTACGGAAGCCTTTCTGTGGTGTTTTCTTTGTGTCTGATGGTCTCAAAATGTTTCTCATAATTTTTTATTTGTTTGTGTGAAATAATCTCAGATTAAGGGCTTTAACTGGTCTCTCTTCAGTTTTTCCAAACAAGACAACCTAGATAAGATTTTAGTTCTAAAAACCTGTCTCAGTTCTAAGAAATCTCTTACTGCAAACATAGCGCCACCCAAAACTGCGCAGGAACCAAGCCCAAGAAGGTCTGAGAAGCCGTGAGACTGCGCATAGTCGTAGTGGTCTTACAATTGAGAGGTTTGTTTTCTTATGACCTGGGCACAATAGGCCTTCGGTCGCAGTGCTATCCTCAATTAGTTAAAATCTATCTAACTAGATATTTTCTCTTAACTTTCCAATTGAAAAAATCTAAGGGGCGACGGTCTTCTGTACTCTCAACATCGTCGGCTATCGATTGGAGTTTATGCTTTCTACTCGAAACAAGCTCGACTTCCGGGACTCGAGAAATTGAATCGAATATCGTGAAGATCTCAAGACATACCAGCCGATACTCTCAAGAAATTTATTTTCGAACAAATGCGAAAAATCGTAACTTACACTAGAGATCTTACGTCGAACCAGCACAGAACATTTCCCTCTTTGCTGTTTCATGTTTGGGTCCTTCACTTCCTAGGAACCAGAAGTTTCAATGCACCTTATTTTGGATATAGTAGGCTAACTGGGCCGTTTTATGGACATGAATGAAGCTGTAACGAAAACCAAGGAGAAAAGTTGAGTCTCCTACTGGGCCTTGACTTAAAACTTCTCAGAATCTCATACCCCCATTGAAGGTTCTAAAGAAAATCCGCCTCCAGTCTTGCTTTGGCTCGGAGCTCAAGCAAGTTCACACCAAAAAAAAATAAAATCCTACTTTAGGCAGAGTGGGCTAACTGCGTCACTTTTTGGGAATGAATAAAGATGATCCAATTTGGAAGATGCTTTTCTCGAAATCGACGGGGAAAGTTGGAGTCTTTTAATAGTACGAACTCTTCTTCTTAAAGATAGTCAACTATCATTTTTTAATAAGATAGTTCTTAACGCATAGCCGTCGAGAGCGCAATCATATATGAAGGAATTTTCGAATTGGAATGGAAGAATGGGCTCTTTAGGTGAATGTCGACTTTTAGGTACCCTAGTATTTTTTTTAGCTGCCATTTCTGTTTCTAATTGCTTTCTCTGTTCCTTGTCTAACATACAAAATCGTGTTGTTCCCACAAGTATTTAATCAATCCCTCAGTGATTCATGATTGTGACGCGTCAATTTGAAACTGTTGCCAAAACTTTCCTTCAAACAATCACCAAGCTAGAGGAAAATGAAAAAGAAAACTGAAATAGAATTTGTACAGTTTTCACATACACGCGCCATTGTATGCCGACGACAAATACCTTGGATTTGCTAAAACCCTCGACCAACGTCCAACAATGAAAGGGCTCTGCAATGGAGAAATTGAAAAGTGAAAAAAAGCGGTTGTAGTCACAAGATTATCGAAAAAACATAGAAATGGAAAAAATCAGGCATGGGCAAGCAGCAGCATTTTGTAGACTACAAAATCAGTGACGCGCACTTTTGCGAAATTGCTGAATTTTCAATAGAAAAGCTTTTAAAGAGTTAAACAATATCTAAATTATAAAAGCGCTCCCTACTTCAGCGCTCTGCGCGCGCCATCTAGTACATTTAATATGAATCTACAAGTATGTACCAGCAACTAATGCGCCCACATGCTGCTTGTCGATTGCGCGTAATACGCCGACAATAACAAAAAACGCTGTCCAACCAACTCTCTAGTGTCAACGACACTCACAAAGCGCAGCGCCTATATAGAAATATTTAAAAAATAAAAAATATTGTACTAGCGCGCGTTTGCTTTAAACGCTAATACAAGCCGTTTTCTCTCATGCGCTTGTTGTTTTTTTTTCTATACGCCACTGTTTCGTTTTGCTTAACGCATCACTACATTTTTCGAGTTATTTAATTATTTTTCGAGTT
Source organism: Campiglossa producta (assembly GCA_964058755.1). Lineage (NCBI taxonomy): Eukaryota > Metazoa > Arthropoda > Insecta > Diptera > Tephritidae > Campiglossa > Campiglossa producta. The sequence goes on along the minus strand of CAXKVI010000004.1, from coordinate 16,100,329 downwards.
TTTCGACGAAAGTGTTGCTGCTATTTTTTTTTTTTTTTTGTTGAACGTAGTACAACAATAGCGCTGAGACGGCGGCTGCAATTGGAGCGGTGCGTTGCATGTGCAATTGCATGGCGTGACGCGTTTGAAGAAATTTATGTAAATTTGATGAGTTTACAGGAAAGTGAAGGCGCTTGCTTAAGTATTTCAGTGGTAATAAAACAACTTGCTTTTTGAGCGCACGCACTTTTTTTTTGAGTAGATGCGTTTAGCGCGCTTAAGGTAGAGCTATTTTAAGTAGCGATTAAAAAGAAAGTTTTGTTTTGGAAATGGTATTTAGAGAGCGATTAACTTGACGCATAAGCTTTATAGTCCACAATTAGGCGCGCCACCAAGTTCTATTACTTCTAAATGGCAGATGAAAATAAAACTATTAAATAAAACAGCACATATCCTTGTTGCGCGGTATACTTTTAGGCGCACACTTTAATTGGGTATACCTGTGTAGCAAATTTTTTCTTCCTTCCTTTCATGCGCCTCTACCTGGAGCCACACTTATTAAATTATTTTTAAATAATTGTTTGGAGGTATACTTTTCGAGGCGCGACCTCTGTGGAACATCCAAGTGTAGGTAGCATATTTTTAGGCACGCGTGTTCTGCCTGTCCAACATCAAGCACAAAATGCTGAAATTCAAATTTCCTGCTGCGTCTGAGCTCAGTATTCCTTCGTGTGGCTGATGAAAGTGAAAACTATCAAATTCTATTTAAAAAGTTCTAAATAAAACACCGAGTATTTTTGTTACGCGTTACAATTTACGGCGCGCACATCATTGGGAATTCCCTGTGCAGCACATTTTTAGGAGCGCTTGCAATTCCTTCCTTTTACCCATTACAAAATGTCATAATCCAAATTTCCCACTGCGTCTACGCTTAGTAGAAAGTAACCTTTTTCGCTTGCCGCCTATTTAAGCTCATGCGCCTCTATCTTGAACCACAACTATAAATTTGAGAGTGCGCATCCTTGTTGCGCGGTATACTTTTATGCGCGCTCCAATGATGCATCATATATTTAGGCGCACTCGCTATTCTATCATCTCATCTACTACAAAAAACTCAAATTCAAATTTCACGCTGCATCTGAGCTCAGCAAAAAAACATATCGCTTCACTCGCCTTCTATTCAATCTCAAGCGCCTCTACCTTGACTTTTTAATTAACTCGCCATTTGTTCTTGCCACGCATCATGCCGCCTCTCATTGCGCCTTGTGACGCACTACTTTTATTTTTGTTTGCGCAAGTGAAAAATTGCCTTTCACTATTGTTTAGCATATGTGCCCACTCACGCGCTTAGCGTATGAAAGAAAAAGTAATTTAAACGCAACGAAAGGACTCAACATTTGATTGCGTCCGAAGTTCGCGCTGCAGTTTTCTGTCATTGTTGGGTTAGAATAGAGCGCTATTGTGAACTAAGGTGAGCGGCGCAATCTAATAGAGGCCATGTTGCATTGTGTACAGTGCGCTTTTTGTTTTTGCATGCTAAGGCGGATACATGCGGAGAAAGATGTTCCACGTGCGGCGCGTGCACTATGCTGCTAGAGAGCGAAAAAACGTGGTGGGAAAAAAATGGAGCCATTTTTATGAGGAAAAGCTTTTGTGCGAAAACTCATTGAGAGTTTAGAGCGTTTCCAATATTTTAGGGTTCTTTGTCTTGTGAAATTTTTGAAAAACGAACTTTCACATAAATATAGTTTTCTGAAATGAAATTATATGCTTATTTTCTTATCCAAACAAAAAGATTGAAGCATAGAAAATTTCCCATACATTACACAAAAAATGTTGCCCAAAAATAACCATCCACCTAATCTTTCTCATTATTCTCTTCAAATAAATCTCAACATCACTCCAAAATCACTTTTGAATTTCGATACTTAATTTGAATACATTTTTATTCAATACCAAACACTTGAACTGGCAGTTAGCTGTCAACGTGTGTGAACGCTACACACTACTTGCTCTCATGCGATTCAACCTCTATAATGGGTATTTTTGTTATTGTTATTGTGGCTTGCAACAGACCCGAACAAAATGCGAACTGAGCGTGTAATGTTCAAACACTTTACCGTTCCGGTGGTGGTGAGTAGGTAAGCGCAAAACATTTGTTTTCGATCAAGTGTCAATCACTCTTAGTCGACTATCTATTTATTATTTTTGAATTTTTTATGCTTATGGTTTTGGAACTAAATGACACTTCACATATGTTTCACAATTAAAATAAAAACAAAAAAGTACAAACAAGCGACAAAAGAAATGAAAAATGAACCTAAAAATATAGAAAACAAAAATACTCCGAAAATGCACTTTGTCATATCAAAGAAAAGGTAAAACATAGGCAGTGGGAGGCTAATTGAAGCAGGAGGTTTGGTGAAAAACCATTTTTTTTTGGATAATTCTATCCATATTCATTATGTATTCAAGGACAATTTAGATAGCTGGCAAGCCTGAAAACTGGCCCAAGGTCTATAAAAATTTCTGCGTTCGTATACGCCCGACAATACCTTTCATTTCATACCCTTATTGGCATATATTGCTCAATATTGAAAAAACAAATTGAGATAGCTGGCAACCCTGTAAACGCCCAAAGTGGCAACACTCAAGTAGAAAGTTTTAGAATGAAGCATATTGAAGCATATTATCTATATGTCAAATTCGATCCGAATCGCTTCAGCAGTTCCCGATATTTTGCTCGATTTTGAAGTGAAATTGAAAAAGTGAGTGTCGCGTCATTAAGACGCCAAATCGACTTTTTCATTGGAGACAATCTATCCAAAAGAGTTACGGAAACGTGCTACTCTGTATATGGCTTTCCTCACTTCATCATCAAAGTCGTGGTGGTGAAACTTTTTTTCCATCATCAGGGATTGAGGTATGGAGCTCCGTCGTCTCCCTCGCAATTTAGCAATGAGCAGAAGTGTTCCCTCTATGACTTTAAGTACGCTGTGCAAGCGGCTTACCAGGTCGCTCCTGTGAGAATTTGCCCCGGTCTTAAAACTTCCCGTCGGAATTTTTTAATATTCCTTTCAGCCAGCATCTCACGCTTTTTTCCAACAAGTCGTCTCTCTTTCATCTTCGCCGCACGATAGCGCTACAATAAACTGCAGGCTGCGCCTGGAGCACAGGTACGCACTTCCAGAACGGTGGATCTATTTTGGCCTTTGATCATGACATGCTCTATTCGGTTTCTTCTTCTTTGAACAGGGGACAGCCAAGTCGCTGGGTGTATTCGTTTATGTTAGAACCTGGTACTACCAAAGATCACATTACGAGCAACGAAATCGATTAACCTAGTGCCATTTCCAACTTATGTAGAACTATGGCCTCCTTCCTTTTAAATTTTGGCATAGAAGGGGTCCCTATCTGCGTCGTTCGTCTCCTCAGTCGACGTCGACAAATGTTATTCTTAAGAACCTCGCCGTGATGGGGATCGCAGCGGACGCTCGTCCACAGGAGTGAACCTTGGCCTGGTGTACTCGTTTATGTTGGAACCAGGTGCTACCGAAGAAAATATTTTGAGCAACGGCGAAGTTGATCAATTTCCAACTTAGGACTATGGACTCCTTCCTGTTAAATTTTGTTATCGAAGAAGGCCTTCTCCTCGTCGTCCGTCTCCTCAACGACGTCGATAAATGTTTTTTTGAACCTTGGTGCGTATCGCAGCGGACGCTCGTCCACAGTAGTGAAGCTGGCCTGGTGTACTCGTTTATGTTGGAACCTGGTGCTACCTGGTGTTGGAACACGGTGCTACCGAATAAAATATTTCGGGCAACGGCGAAGTGGATCAACCTAGTGTCACGTCTAACATAGGATTATGGACTCCTTGCTGTTAAATTTTGTTATCGAAGAGGCCCTTCTCCTCGTCGTCCGTCTCTTCAGTCGACGTCCATAAATGTTGTTTTGAACCTTGGTGCGGATCTCAACGGACGCTTGCCCAAAAGGGTGAACGCTACTAGTTAGGGAAGCAGTCTCATTCCCACCACGAGTTTTTTCCTAGTTTGGCCACTTTAGTAGACGTTACCAGGTTCGAGAGGACATGCCTTGTCCCGGGGTCTAAGTATTTTTACTTTATAGAGTGTACCGCTTGGTACAAGGTAGACGCCCGCTTGGAGCCGCACCTTGAGATGAACAGACGCTGCGAAAAAAACATCGACGGGGCCTTGAACAAAGTATGCCAGAGTGACCCCACCGGGGTTCCTTGTCTTTCTGCCGGTGATCTAGACTTCACACTGTGCCAAAAGTGCACGGTCGGGGGCGCAAGCGTTCCAAATTTTAACTAGTTGAGAAGAGCGCCTACTTCAACCCCATACAAAAATCCTACGCTGCATTAGAAATACAATAAATTGAAGACGCGCGGCATCTGTGCTGCCGAAGCGCGATTACTTTGGCAACTATGCTATACCTCATAGCCAAAAATATGCAACAATCAAACTTGGCAAATGAAAATTATTTTAAGGCAGCTGTAAGCGCGTTACTTAAAGGGCTACAACAGCCAAGCGCCAGATTTACAATGTAATTACGCAGAGCGCGCCACATTAAATAAGCTAAATATAGAGCGCTGGCCAAGCCGCAGACATACAAAATCAAACCAAAAAGCTGCCACAACAATACCACTTGTCAGGCACGTTTTAATCAAAGCAAGTGTAAAAAATACTCGTTTAAAACAAAAAGGAAAAATTGTTCCCGAGTTAAGCGTTTTCTTTACGCTTGCTTAGAATAAAACGCGCCTTAGATTTGGTATAAACACATGTCTGCGACATTATTATTTAGCGCAGTAGCGCGTCACTAATGCTTGATATCCACAAAACACATGTGCATGCCAGCGGCGCGCGTTTTTTTGTTTTTTTTTTTTATACGCAATTTTCTTGGCAACGTTACGATAGCTGGCGCTGGCTGTTGCCGTGTGCCCTTTTGCACACTTTTCAAAACAGCGCGTTGGGCATATTTAATTTATTTTCCATTATTTTACGAGCATTTTATTTCTTGTAGTATTACTATTTTCCTTCGTGTCGTAGTCAAATTTGTAGATTTGCTGTTGTCACTACGAATTTCACCGCAATCCATCTTCGATATGCGCGCGCGCGCCCCCCACCGCTTGGATGCGGACGCGTCGTAACGCTACTGCAAGCAACACGCAGCAATAAATATTTTTGGAATTTTTTTGTTGTATAATCTGTGCTACATATTTTTTTGCAAGCCGCGTCGCGCCATCAAAAATTTGTATTGCCTTTTCGCATTCGTTTGCCAACAATTGTTGCATAGTTTTTAATTAGCGTATTTTGCGTGTTCCGCGTAATGTTCGGCGTGTGTGTGTGTGTGTGCAATGAGTGAGTGCGTCTGCTGCGCGCGTGATTGCTTGTAGTAAGAAACGAAATGAAATTGTCGCTAAAATTTTCGGCGCTACATATCGCCAGGCAGCGTTGCAAATGTAGCGCCAGTCAAAAGTCTTTGAATATTTTTTGAGAAATGGTTTTTGAATTATTTTTCTCCTAATGCGACAGGAGAACCTTGGAAGGGTTCGCCTGGTTACCTCATGTCCGCGCGCGCTCTAGGCTTAGCAGAAAGCAGAAATGAGAGAAAAGTATCGCCTTGATTTCTGTATATTGCGCGCTGTCAGACGTAAAAAAACTTTACGCTGAGGCTTTCCCATTTAAGAACGCCAGTTAGCCTCAGACGTCTTCAGACTGAGAGCGAAATTTCGAGCAGATCAGCATGAAGCATGGCCGAGCGCTGTTCTAAGACGAAGCTAGAATATTCTTTGAGAAATCGTTTTTATATTATTTTTATCCTAATGCGCCAAGAGAACCTTGGAAGGGGTCGCCTGGTTACCTCATGTTCGCGCGCGCTCAAGGTTTAGCAGAAAACATAAATGAGAAAAAAGTATCGTCTTCATTTCTGTATAACGCGCGCTGTCAGACGTTGTAAAAAACTTTGCGCTGAGGCTTTCCCATTTAAGGACGCCAGTTAGCCTCAGGCGCCTTCAGATTGAGAGCGAAGTTTCGAGCAGATCAGCAAGAAGCATGACCGAGCGCTGTTCTAAGACGGATGTGTGCTAAGCTTCGTTCAGAAAACCGTTGAGAGTTTAGAAGAGACAGCGAACACGAAGTAGTGAACAATATTCGCGAATAGAAAAATCCGCATCGAACTTCTTGCTCTTCCGCTCTTTGTATTTACTAAATTGCAGACACAGCGTTCTTTCCTCAACCGATACTTTATTGCCGCCCAAATGTTATTGCTCATCAATGTCAATTAAATTAAAATTGTCCAAAGCAAATGAAATTATTTTTGCAAGCAACTAAGAACTATTAAAAACTGCACAAATTATTTTGGTAATTTTTTATGTGTAAATAAATGAGGGGGAGTGCATATAATAGGTATATAAGTACAGCTGGGATCAAAATTATAGCAGTGCGAAGATAGCGGCTGAAAATGGAAACGGTTTTACATTAACTATAATTATTAAAATAAATATTGTAGATCCAGCTGCTATTGTTTCCAACGCCACTGTATGTTGAAATGTATGCGTCATATGAAAATGTGATATTAATTTGCCACGCCAAATTCTCATTCGCAATTAAGAATGACAAATCCTTCGAAAATCTTTTTACCTACCCACTCACAACATGCTCTCATAGATTCGTAGAAATAATTGGCTACATACCCTGTAGGGTGCTCTTGAAAACTAGAAAAGTCGTGTCTGTATATTGAATATTTAAAAAAAGGGCTGGAGGTGACTTGGGGAATGCTATAGAGTTCATTTGAAGCATTTTTAGAATTATTGTCTGTCTGTTTGAACTTAAGGATCTCGGAAAATAAGAAATGGATTTTCATGAGACTTTTGCTAACTATTTTTTGAACTAACTACAAACTGGCTATTTATAAGTTAGCTTGTAGTTAGTTGAAGTCCACTATTTGTAGTAGATTAGGTTAGACTAGATGGCACCTGGCTGCCTCAGAAAGCAGAGAAGCCTAGAAATTCCGATGATTGTCTGGCGTCAACAACTGATAAGAAGGACCTCAACTACCGAAAAGGAGTAGACTGTAGGTAGCGAGGGGAATTCCCAGCGGGTTAGGGGCTTAGAATATGCCCGAGGTAGGAATGCCGGTCGGAAGAGGCGACTAAAATCCACTTCGACCCCAACAACGGGAATCGTTCCCAAGACAGTCGGGCTAGTACCACAAGGTGCTATTCACCGAAACGTACCGAATTCGTATCCGGCAAAGGACTGTCAACTTCCGGGCGATGTCAGGGCGAAGTGCGATTACAAAAAGAACAACAGAGGAATTCCCAGTGTTCTGAAGACATCCACGTCCCTTTCAAAAGTACCCGCCAAGATATTCGCATGACAATTACCGGGAAAGTCATAGTGACCTGGTACCTAGATATTTCTGATCTTGAAGTGTTGGACGCAACCATGCTACACAGTCTCTAACCGTCCTACATCGTGGATTGTTTGCACTCAACGCTGAAAGTGCCGCTTCATTGTCCGAGTAGATGTTAAACTCCTTTACAGTGACTATCCGAGACAGGATCCCATCCACCGTGTTCTTAATGTAGAAAATATCTTCCATAACAACTCACATACTCCCTAACGAAGCGGGACCCATCTTCATAAACTCTGCACTCCATCGAAGTTCTCTGATTTTGGGTCACACACAAAGACCGAAATATTTAACTAACTACAAACCCACTTGTAAGTAGCCAGACGTCCACAATATTCTGTTGTTGTTGTTGTTGTTAACGACAAATATATTCCCTAAGGTTTTGGGTAAAGATCTCGAAATTGACAGTCCTTGGCCGGATATGAACCCGGTACTCCCGTGCGGTATGGCCCGACTGTCTCGGGAGCGATTTGGTATGGCCAATGGTACCTTCTAGGTCATGTCATCCCTCCATCCGTAAGGAAGGAGAAGATGGGTAACGAGAGGTGAGAGACATCTTATCCGTAGATCAACCATTGAGTTAAAATGTCATTATCTATGTCCATACCTCGAACATATTCTAAACCCCTCACTCGCACGGGCCTCCACAATATTCTCGTAGAGGTGTGTTTGCAAATATTTGAGTAATTAAGAATTGAATATTTTGGCGTCATAAATTTTCTGTTGAAATCACTCAAAATCAAAAACAACAACCAAAAAGGCAAATATACAAATTTTCAAAAATAATTTTGAAAAAATATAGATACTGCAAACGATTTCACGAGAACAGCGGGAGCTGAGGCGCTAAACTGCCTAACGAACATATGTAAATGTATGGCACTTTAATCCCAAAACAAGAAAACTGCCTACACCTCAGTTGCGCTACTGCATAGCTCTCTGGTCTCTTGAGAGCCACCGTCTGTCCCGTACACCTACTTAAATGACCATCAAGGCATTCAACTTGTCGCCACTGTCATAAGCGATTAACGCACAAGCGGCAAGTACGAGTACCTATGGCGCAATACTATCAAGTGAGAGGAAAGTAGAGGAAAAAAACACACAACAAAACAATAAAACAACAGATCATCAACCAATGTATAAGCGTAACAACAACAAGGACTATACTGTTTGTGTGTGTTCTGATAAAAATATTGGCCGTATTCGGCAAGGTAAACGAGGAAACGCATCTGCCTTCAATGCTGAACAATCGTCACTCAGGGGACGTACTCTTCTATACATCATGATTGGTGATCCCATTTTGTGGATCTCTGGTCTTGAAAGGGATTTACTATTTGGTGCACCGAATAGCAGTCAACCTCGGATACTCGGCAGGGCAAAAACCAAAACGATCAAGCAGTCTGATAGAAGACGGCGAAACTCTATAAAAGTTTGTAGACTTTCAAGCAGTCTCAGCTACCACGTCGCTATACACAGCTGCTCACGTCTCTACCACACATTGAACTGCCTTCGGTTGACAGATTTGGAAATTTTGCATAAAAACAATAACTCATTTCATTATTTGCAACTATTTTGCGCGAGTTTTAGCAAATTTAGCTCGTGCTCAGTTGGCAGACCCATCATCTACGAACTAGCAACACTTGTGATGGCATTGTTGCTCGTGGTTCTTTTTTTTGTTTGTATTTCTATTGCCATCAAATCTATTTATGGATCTGCTATTTGCGCCGGGTTGCAATTAATGTTTGTTTTTGCTACAGTTGAAAATGTTGTAACTTCGAAAGTTGCAACGTCTTGGCGTGTGTGCGAGATCGTCATTAAACTGACAACAACATACTCACTCGCATATCTTTCTACGCCATCTCGAAGTTGTCGCACGTCATTTGATTTGCTATAAGTGTTTCGTTTTTTAGCTGCTCATAATTTTTAGCTTGACATTTTTCTGGGCTTGCGAAATTGACTGTGAACAGTTGGCGGATAGTATTGCGTTCATTGTACTTGGTCTGGTGAGGTTGAGGAGACCAGACGGAGCTGGTGACGATTTGAGCGGGGCTGTGGAGATGTTTTAGTATGCATAAGTTTTTGTTGTTGATAATAATGAAATTTGTCTGGATTTTATAACTAGCGAGAACTAGGACTCGGAGAGGCTTTTCATATAGCTCGATTCGTTCTGAAATTCTCAATATTGGAAAGTTTGCGAAACTATACTCACCGTGGTAGCATCTGTATATCTATTTCCATCTCTTTCCTTAGTAATTTGTTTTTATCTTCATTTACATATATCTCTATCTTACTCTTGAACATGTTCTTGATCTCTTGAACTTGATTTTTATATAAATGTTGATCTTTATCTCGATCTTTGCTTTTGTCTTTCCCTTTCACTTTGTTTTGTGTTGGTCTTGGTCTTTTTGTCTTTATATTTTACTTTGACTTTGTCGTTGTCTTTGGCTTGATCTCTATGTTGGTGTTGGCCTTGATCTTGTCTTTATCTCAATTTTGGTCCTGATCGTATCTTTATCTCTATCTTGATCTTGTCTTTATCTATATTTTGCTTTTTATCTTGTATCTTGTCTTTATTTATATCTTGGTCTTCATCTTGTCTTTAACTCGGTCTTCGTCTTGATCTTGTTTTTATCTCTATATTGGTCTTGATCTTGTTTTTACATCTACTTGGTCTTGGACTTGTCTTATCTCTATCTTGGTCGTGTTATTGTCTAAATCTCTATCTTGGTCTTCATCTTGTTTTTATCTTTATAGTGGTATTGTTCTTGTCTTTTGATGTATCTTGGACTTGATCTGGTTTTTATCTCTATCTTGGTCTTGATCTTGCCTAAATCTCTATCTTGGTCTTGATCTTATCTTTATTTCTACCTTGGTCTTGATATTGTCTTTATTTCTACCTTGGTCTTGATCTTGTCTTTATCTCGTGTCATGGTTTTGATATTGTTTTTATTTCTATCTTGGTCTTGATCTTGTCTTTATCTCTATCTTGTTCTTGATATTGTCTAAATCTCCATCTTGGTCTTGATCTTGTCTAAAGGTCTCTTTTGGTCTTGATCTTGTCTTTATCTCTATCTTGGTCTTCGTCTTGTCTTTTAATCTATCTTGGCCTCGATCTTGTCTTTATCTCCATTTTGGTCTTGATCTTGTCTTTATCTCATTCTTGGTTTCGATCATGTCTTTACCTCTATCTTTGTCTTTATTTTTATCTCTATCTCAGTCTTGATCTTGTTTACATCTCTTTGTTCTGGATCTAAATCTCTATCTTAGTCTTGATCTTGTCTTTAACTTTATCTCTGATGTATAGAGTGAACGAGTTTCTCTCTTTATACAAATCCAGTGTAAAAGTGCCTCAGCGGGTCATCACTTTGCTAAGGAAGTTGAATCTTAATTTTAATTAGGTTAGGTTTGGTTGAAGTGTCCGCTCTTTAGGAACAAGTGGACCACTTTTAGAAGGCCCGTTGTTATACCATCGGCACCGTTACTCATCCATTTTTTTTTGGATTTGATGAAGGCAAAATATAGATCGATATAGGGCTAGAAATAAAGTCAGGGAGCGTTACAGAACTAGACCCAGACCGCTAAAGAGCTAGAAAAAGAGTTAGCCAGACACCGGCATCAATCTAGAAATATACATAGTTAGATATAAAGCTAGAAGCAGATATAGTCAGAGACCGATAAATATTGTTAGATATAGAGGTAGCGACAGATAGCTGAGATAGAGCTGGAAATAGACAGAAAACAATAGGTTGAAGCGGCTGCCTTAGAAGCACACTTAGACCACTTTTAGAAGGCTCGTTGCTATACCATTGACACCGTTACTCCTCCTCGTCGAACCATTTGTAGGACTTGAGGAAGGCCCTATATAGATCGATGTAGAGCTAGAAATGAAAACAGGGAGCGTTA